>JANRMT010061414.1:32765118-32806243 GCA_026402145.1 Polypterus bichir lapradei
ATAGATAGATAGATAGATAGATAGATAGATAGATAGATAGATAGATATACACACACATTTTTGTCTGAACACACACTGGAATGACTATAAAGCAAGAAAATTGAAAAGAAAGAAAAGTTCTGACTTGGCTGTTCTAGTGAGGCCTTATACAGATGTACTGTTGTTGGTATAAAGGAGCCCCAGTCATGTTTCTTGACACACTTCTGCTGAATCATTTTTGGCTGAAAGTACAGTGTTAGTGCGTCAGAGAGAGGGTGTGCAGCATTGTTCATAATGACACTCAGTTCTGTTTTAAAAACTGGGGATTCAGAATGCATCCAGTAACTAATCTTGCCCTTTTAATTAGCTTGTTGATTCGGTGGGACACTCTTGAAGTGATATTATCAGCCCAGCACACCACAGTATAGAAAATCACACTGGCTGTCACAGAGTTGTAGAAGATGTTTAATATAATTTTCCAGATTAAAGGAACACAGACTCCAAAGAAAAAGAGCCTGAAGTGCCCTTTCTTATACTGTATAATTCCTCTGTATTCTAAGACCAGTCCAACCTGTCATTGTTGTGGACCCCCAAGTACTTGTAGGAGTGGACCACCTTGAATAGTGTCCAGACATAGAGGCTGTTTGGTGCAGAGAAAGTCAACAAAAAGTTCCTTGGATTTGATAATGTTAGGTGGCAGACAATTTTCTTTGTACAAATAAACATACTTTTCTACCTGACTCTTAAACTCTTTCTTGTCCCTTTTATCAATAAACCCCATAAGTGCAGACTCATCTGAGAATTTTTGCAAATGACATGACCTGATGTTATAGTTATAGTTTGACATGTACAGAGTAAAGACAAAAGGAGATAGGACTGTTCCTTGAGGAGCTCCAGTATTACTCATATCCATATCAGAAACACAGTCCTTGAGCTTCATAAATTGTAGTCTGCCCGACAGATAGTCCATTATCCAGGACACCATCATCCACCTGCATATCTCTGAGCTTACCCCTTAACAAGAATGACTAGATAGTATTGAAGACAGTAGAGAAATCAAAAAACATAATCCTCACAGTGCTGCCAGCTTTGTTCAGGTGAGAAGAAGCCTTGTGGGGGAAGATAGATAATTGCATCCTCCACTCCTATCTTTATCAGATAGACAACGTGCAGTGGGTCCAGGGGCTCTACCGCAAGAGGACTCATATAGATCAAGACCAGTCTCTCAAAGGTCTTCATGATGTGAGACGTAATTTCCACTGGTAGTCATTAGGTTAAGAGACAAATGCCTTCTTTGGAACAGAAACAATGAAGGATGTTTTTCACAGCAGTAGCACTTTCTTAAGCCTTACAGACAGCCTTTCCTTAAAATTCATCCCATTAAGCCCTGGAATCAGCCTAGTCGCTTTTCTCTGGACTTTTTCCAGTGCTGTTATGTCCTTTTTGTAACCTGGAGACCAAAACTGCACACAATCCTCCAGAGGAAGTGTAACCAGTGCATTATAAAACTTGAGCATAAACTCCTTGGACTTGTACTCTACACATTGTGCTATATAACCTAACATTCTGTTAGCCTTCTTAATGCCTTCTGAACTCTGTCTGGTAGCTAATAGTGTCAAGTCCACAATGATTCCTAAATCCTTCTCATAAGGTGAACTTTCAATTTTCAGACCTCCCATTGTGTATTCAAACCTAACATTTTTACGTCCTATTTGTGATACTTTACATTTACTTACATTAAATTTCATCTGCCACTAATCTACCCAAGCCTGTATACTGTCCAAGTCCCTCTGTAATGATTCCACGGATTATAGATTATCTGCCAGTCTACCTAGTTTGGCATCACCGGCAAACTTAAGCAGCTTGTTACAGTTTATTTCTATCCAAATCCTTTATATATTAAAAATAGCAGAAGCCCTAGACATGACCCTGAGGGACACCACTCTTAACGTGAGCAAATTCTGATAAGGTTCCTTGCACCTTAACCGTTTACTTTTTGTGTCTGAGCCAATTCTGCACCCATCTACACACCACACCTTGACCTCCTATTTCTTTTAGTTTGATGGCCAATCTTGCATGTGGCACCTTATCAAATGCTTTCTGAAAGTCCAGATAAATAATATTTCAGCCTATTTAATCTGTGCAGTACTTCTGCCACTGCAATTTCCAAATGACTCATTACTTCCTTAGTAGCCCCTTTTACTGGTGTGCAATTATCCTTGCAAGTTTAGAGTATCTGCAATTTCACTGTATGTATTTTTAATTCCCCTTTACCATTCCTGATGCACTTCACCTCCTCCTTGACTGTTCTTTTACTACTAAAATACTGAAAGAATCTCTCTGGGTCACCTTTTGCCTTATATGCTATATTCCTCTCCAACTGTCTTTTAGCCTCCCTAATATCCTTCTTAATGGTTGCCCTCATGTTCTCATATGCCCCATGATTCACATTGGATTTATTAATAATATACACCTTATACAACTGTTTTTTCCTTTGCAGCTTCTTTTTCAACTCTTCATTAACCCACTGCAGAGTTTTTTTAATTTTTCTAATTCCAAATTTAGGTATATTCCTGTCCAGCATTATATTTAAAACATTTTTAAAATGATTCCACTGCTCCTCAGTTATCTCTGCCCTTAAAAGCTTATCCCTTTCTGTCCTCCTTAGACCTTGCTGCATTTGCTCAGAATTTGCCCTAACAAAGTTAATTTTAACAGTTTTAGTCTTTGCATCCACACTATTCCAAAACAATGAGAATTGTATTATATTATGGTCATTTGTCCCTAGCGGTTCAATTACCTTTACAACCTCAATTCTATCTGGATTATTACAAAATACTAAATCTAGACCCTAGATCTAGATCAAACTTCACCCTGCGTTGGTGCTTTAACATACTGTGTTGAAAAAACAGTCACTAATTATTTTTAAAAACTCCTGCTCTTGCTCTCCGCTATTTGCAAGGTTATCCCAGTTAATGTTCAGGTAGTTAATGTCCCCCATGATTATAATATCCCCCTGTAAACTTGCCTTTTTAATATTACCAAAAAGAAGTGCATTGAAATTATTGTTTGCATTGGGAGGCCTACAACACACTCTTAAAATAAGACCTCTTTCCCTAATGCTTTTCAAACAAAGTCACGTGCCTTCACTAAGAATGGTTCTGTTTGACATTAACAGCAACCCCACCTCATTTTATGTTCTGGTTATCCTTCCTAAAAATATGTATCCCTCTATATTATTATATTATTATTATATTAGTCAGGTTTATGTTATTACTATAATATAATTACACTCCACTACATACAACTCTAACTCACTTGTTTTATTTTTGATACTTGTAGCATTAAGGCTAACTATTTTTAAATGTGTTAATCGTTTTACTTTTGCATTTAAACATTGGGTTAGAATTTACATTACTATGCATTTTTATTTTTACATTATTGTTTGTTCCTCCATAGACCTGGCCTGTCCTAAACTTCCTGCCCATCCCCAAACTGAGCACCTAGTTTAAACAACCCTCGGCTAATGTACTCATCGCTCCCCAACACACTGATGCCCCTCTGGTTCAGATACCTAGTATAAAACATAGGGGTGGTAGTGTCATGGGGCAAGAAAGCTTTGCTGCTTCAGGACCTGGAAGGCTTGCTATTAGTGAAGTAACAATAAATTCTGCAATGTACCAGAATATTCTTACATAGAATTTCCAGGCATCTGTCTGTGACATGCATCTGAAGTGCAGCTATGTTATGCAGCATGGCAATGACTCAAAATACAGTATACAGTAAGAACAAGGTTACAACTGAATTCAACTCAGAAGAAACACATTTAAAGATTTGAAGTGACCTAGTCAAAGTACTGACTTGAACTCAAATGAGACATGGTGACAGGACCTGAAACAAGCAGTTCATGCTTGGAAATATACCTATTGTGTATGAAAGTAGTTCTGTGACATAAGAGTAATGTAAAAGACTGATATTAAATTATAGGAAGCTGCTCTGCAAAAAAAGTGTCAAACTATAGTGATGAATTACTTTTTCATATGGGTGATAAAGGTGTTGCATACCGGTGTTCCTTAAATAAAGACAGTAATGACATAATAAAATGTATCGTGCTCACTGAAGTTTATTTTCTTTAATATTGCATTTTGTCTAATGGCCTGAGGATAATGATGGTGTATTTTCCTCCTTCTTTATCTTCATCTTTTCTCACTTCTACAGTATGTTGGGTCAATGTGTTTGATTAACCTGATCCATACAGCTTAGTCCTGGGCTTCCTCCCCAGTTAGATTCTTTTCTTTCCATTCTTCCTTCTATCAATCAGCCTCCATTTCAGACTCCCTTCTTTATCTTATCTTGTACTTCTCTTACCATCACTCTTTTGCCCACATATTTATCACTTTTCATCATCACATGCCCATACCACTTTGCTCACTTTCCTGTACTTTCTCAGATACTTCTACTTTTTGTACCTCTGAATGTCTCACTTCTTATTCCGCCCTTCTTTGTAATTCCATATATCCATCTCAATATTCTCATTTATGCTACATTCAACCTCTTCTCTTGTGCTCCCTTTGCTTCCTATGTCTCAGTTCTATACATCATTGCTGGACTTACCATTTTCTTAAAAACCTTACCTTTAACCTTCGCCTTAAATCTTTAATCACACAATACATCTAATACCTTCTTTCAATTGTTCCATCCATGCTGCCCTCTTTGGGTTATTTAAGCTTCCAATTCTCCATCTTGGGCTACCATTTTATTCTAGTTATTTAAATTTATTCACTCTTGTCAATAGATGTCCATCCAGGTTAACTTCTTAATCCTGATTATCATTAAACCTCATGTATTCTTTTTCTTATTTATCTTAAACCCTCAGTCTTCCAAAGCCCTTCTTCATTCTTCCAACTACATAATGACATCAGCAAAAAGCATGCACTAGGGGGATTGGTCTTTTATCAGCACATTCAAAACCAGATCAAAGAGTTAAGAACTTAGAAAAGATACCTGGTGCAGATCTACTCTAAACAAAATCATGTCTGTTATCCTGACGCCACTTCTAACCCAAGTACTCACTCCCAAACACATACCCTGTACAATCCTCACATACTTCTATGGTACTCCTTCTGCAAAAACAGAGGATATTTAGAAGGGCTCAAATACTATTTCAAAGCCAAGTATATAACCATTAAAGTATTGCTTTCAAAAATAGATATGTATGCCATTTTCTATTTACAGAGTAATTCAGAAAATATAAAATAACCATTAAGACAAATATTTTTGGGAACACAACATTAAAATCACTGACAGGTGATGTGAATAATATCAATCATCTCATTACAATGGCACCTGTAAATGGGTGAGATATATTAGACAGCAAGTGAACAGTCAGTGCTTAAAGGTATTGTGTTGGAAGCAGGAAATATGGGAAAGCATAAGGATCTGAGTGATTTTGACAATGGCCAAATTGTGATGGCTGGATAACTTGGTGAAAGAAACTCCAAAAACAGCTGGTCTTATGGGGTTTTCCCAGTATGCGCTGGTTACTACCTACTAAAAGTTGTACAAGGAAGGACACCCGGTGAACCAATGACAGGATCATGGGCTCCCAAGGCTCATTGATTCAAATGTGGAACGAAGGCTAGCCTGTCTGGTCCAGTCCCACAAAAGAACTACTATAGCACAAACTGCTGAAAACCTTAATGCTGGTCATAAAAGAAGGTGTCATAACACATAGTGAATTGCAGCTTACTGCATATGGGGTTGCATAGCTGCAGAACGGTCAGAGTGCTTATGCCTAACTCTTGTTCAATGCCAGAAGCTCCTACAATGGATACATACTGGACCACGGAGCAATGGAAAAAAGCTGCCTGGTCTGATGAATCATGTTTTCTTTTATATAATGTGGATGACTGGATGCATGTGTATTGCTTACCAAGGTGAACTATGGTAAGAAGGAAAGTTGGTGGAGGGAGTGTGAGGCTCTTGGCAGGCAATGGCCTCTTTCAGTAAGATAATGAGACCTGCCACATTGCCAGAATTGTTCAAGAATGGTTTGAGGAATATGTGAAAGGGTTTATGGTGTGTACTTGGCCTCCAAATTCCCCAGCTCTCAATCCAATAGAGCATCTATGAGATGTACTGGAAAAACAAGTCTGATCCATTGAGGCCCCACCTCACAGCTTATGGAACTTAAAAGATTTGCTGCTAACGTTTTGGTGGCAGATACCACAGGACACCTTCAGAGGTCTTGTGGAGTCCATGCTTAGAATTTTGAGAGCTGTTTTGGAGGGGATCCTACATAACACTGTAGCTGATTCTAACTGTAACATTAACATCATGCAATGTAATCTAATGTTTAAATGTAGAGAATTTTGAAATTCTGTAAGCAATATACTCATTTGGCCAAGTTGGAGGACTATGAATCATAGTGTGTGTCCCACAGCAAGCCACTTAATTTGTAAATGATTTATCCATACATGCATTTGTGGGCCTGCTTACCTTACAGCACTGAGAGCAAATCAGAAAGCAGCCCTCAACAGATCACCAGCCCATTGCAGGGTTTGATCACCTACATGCCAGCATATTCTCAAATTATGTCAGTTTAGATTAGGCAATTAATATAGCAAATATATCACAGGGATGTGAGAGAAAAGAAAATGCAGACAGCAAGTGACCCATTTGTAAAAATATGTAAAATACAGTTTATAGTTCAGTCAGCACCTAGGCAGACAATGAGGTGAGACTGCTTGCATACAGCTACCAAAAACAAAACAGGAGCTCATTTATTCTCTAAATCTGCAACATCTATACAAAAACCATTAGGCCACCGTGTAAAAGAATATATACAAGATAATTTTAATTTGTGAAAGCAGATAATTTAGCTAGAGGAAATGAAAGAGAAATAACTGAAAAATGAGAGATTGAAAGAGAAATGCATGAGCACTTAATAGATATAAATGAAAGTATGACAGAGGACTGAATGATACCAAGCAGGAAATTAAGCATTAAGTGTAACATCAAGAAAACACTATGCTGGGTTTTTTTTTTAATTAAATATGTTTGGTGCTCATCTCAAACATATTAGCATCCCACAGTGAAGATTTAGAAAAACATGTCTAATATCACTGAAGAAAGAAAGATGTTGAGAACGTGAGTTGTTTCTGCATTTACCATTTCCATTTGTATGTGAATGTATTGATTGTGCTTCTTATTATTAATATTTATACTTGTATTTTTTTCATCATTTTGTAATGTATTTTCTTCCCGGGTGTTGCCTTTTTGTAACTTGTTTGCATAGACACTGCCATATTGGTTCTAACAACTCCTTTGATAGTTACATAGCTTGTGACCCATGATGTACCAACACTGTACATAAAAGATGGTAGTGCACATCGACAGTTTTGCCATTTCTTTTCTTATTTTTCTTTTTTTTATAAATTCTATCTGAAGAGAATAACATAACATACAACAAAGAAAATAACATTACATACAATCGAGTCAAACTTAACAAACCTGAATTCAACCCCCACGAGAGAGAGAGAGAGAGAGAAAGAAGTGTTAACAGCAAAAGCAAAAAAACAAAAAACAACAATGAAGGGAGAATTCCTTTCCCCCGATATAAAAGCTTTTCTAAAATTTTATTAATTAGGTCTTGCCAAATTTAAAAAAAAGCTTTGAATAGATCCTTTAAGTAAGAATTAATTTTTTTTCCAAATTCAAATAGTATATAGAACATCAGTTATCCACTGACTTAACAGAGGTGGACTGGGATTCTTCCAGTTGAGCAGGATAAGTCTATGTGCTAGTAGTGTGGTAAAGGCAGTTAAAGTTTGTTTGTCCTTTTCCACTTTAAGCCGATCTGGGAGTACACCAAACACAACTGTTAATGGGTTAGGAGTGATTGCTATACCAAGGCTATCTGATAGGCATTCAAATATTTCAGTTGAATGTTGAACCTTGGCCTGGATATATTTTGGAAAATTTTAACGGAGATAAATGTGCTTGATAAAAGATTTGAAGTTGAATGATTGAATGCTTTGCACATACGGACCTAGAGTGACATATAGACCTATGCATGTCTGCCTTCCACTCTGATATGTTTAGTGAAAGATCCTTTCCCCACTGCACCCTGGGATTTTTGAAAGGATTGGATTTTAAAATATTTTTATTATTTTTATACTGTACTAGGGGGTTCCCCCCTGCTCGCTTTGCTTGCCACCACCACCGGCCTGCGCTATGTGCCAGCTACTTCGTGTCTCTGCCTCTCACATTGTGAAGAGGGTGGCTGAACGCACCCCAAGGAGACACGGTCGCTCCTCCAAAACCCCCTCTTAAACGGTGATACAATGGGAAACAAATATTGTTTTTTTTTTACTTCCGATTTTCTCGATCAGCTGCTGGCTGGCTGCTGCTGCCGTGCCGTGTGATCTGCATCTCGCACGGTGTTAAAGCCTGTACAGCAGCCGTCCTACTCTTTGTCTTTTATTTCCAGCCCTGGGCATGGTTAAACCTTTTGGCACAAAGTCTTGTCTCGTGGGACATGAGTTCTTGATATTTTTTAGTTTATAATTTAAAAACGGAATAAGAATCTGAAAATCTAACAACATCACATTAAAGTTCGATAAATTCTGAAAAGAATGACATATAAATGTCACATAAACATATATATGTAGGTTTTAAAATAAGCCAGAGAAAGCGTGACAAAAAACATGACATAAAAATGTCACATAAAATCGTTGCACTTTTAAGCTTATGATTTTATATATACAGAGTAGATATTTGACGCTTAGTAATGAAATTGAAAGTTAGGCAGTGCCGTACCCCCCTGCTGTTTTAGGTTTTTGTTGTTTGTTTGTTTGTTGGTTTTGTTGCCCTTTGGATGCGTAGATGTTTCAAAATCCAAATAAATGAGATTATAATTGACTCTAGTTTCCTAAAGAACAATTTGTTAATGTATATAGGGATGCTCTAAAATAGAAAGATAAGCTTAGGAAAAATGTTCATCTTTGACAGTGTTGATTGTCCCTGCTAATGTAAGATGGAGGGTAGACCATCTGTTCACATCTTGTTTAATTTTTTACATGCTGATAGCATGGATATAGGCAGTGTGGCGCAGTGGTTTTGAACTTCACACCATGAGGTTGTGGATTCAAATCCCACCACTGGTACTGTGTGACCCAGAGCAAGTCATTTCACCTGCCTGTGCTCTGACTGGAAAAACAAAAGAAATGTGACCAAATGTATTTTAAATTTTGGAAGTCGCTTTGGATAATGACATCAGACAAATAAATAAATGTTAAGATATATTACCTCCAAATATTTTTTGTTCACATGTTGCAGTCAATAAAGTTTGTTGGCAGAAATAAATTGCATTCTTCATTGTGGTTACAGACAAGCAACCTGGAAATTTCCAGAACAAGTACAACAAATGTGCGTTCACCGACTACGGAGCTCCCTGTCACCAGGTCCTCCTGAGTCCAGTTGGTCTTCAACACCAACAACTTCAGAACCATCAAGGAAGAGATAGCGAGACAACAAAGTTTACCCTGTTGATGCTGCTATTCTTCAGACTTTATCCAAACTGCAAAATCAAAGTCAGCTATCCCAGAACATGTACGGCACATTTTGTAATTAATTAGAACAGTTCCTTTTGCAGCTTGCAAAACCAGAGACTGGTTAAAGAGATAAAGCAACTCATGCTCTTGTATGAGAAGCTTTACAAAACCAATAAAGTTTTGCACTGACAGCCTTCATTGAAAGGTGCAAACTGTATATACATTTCTATTTTTTGCATGTTGAGTTTTATTTGTTAATTTTACAATATTTTTCATTGTTATTGGTGGAAACTGCCTATATATTTGTGTTTATTTTTTGGACTTAGAGTTTTATAGTTTTATATTTAAAATAGCTTTCAACGATTAAAGGTGGAAACTGTATACGCATTTATATTGTTTTGCACTTGCTATTTATAGGTTTATGTTTACAATAGTTTTCATTGTTGAAGGGCAAAACTGTCTATACATTTGTATTTATTCTTTGGACTTTAAATTTTTTGCACATTGAGTTTTATATGTTGATGTTTACAACAGTTTTCATTGTCATAGGTGGAAACTGCATATACATTCGTATTTATTTATTGGACTTTGACTTTTATAGGTTTATGTTTAAATCAACATAATAAGCAGTGTTCTGATTGTTTACATATGTTTTTTGCATGTCAAACACACCCTAAAAAATAGTATATGTTTATTTAAAGTTTCCACTGTAGATGCCACATGGGCTGGACAGGCATCCCAGCCAGGAGAGGGGATGGCTTCTTACCCGGATGGGAGACTCATAATAGACAGATAAGCATCCTGGCTGGGGAGGAAGAAGGAATCAGACCCGGAAGGATGGACAAAAAGGAATGGACGGACAGCCCACTGAGAGAGAAAGACGTCACTGGAAGCTTTTTATTCCCCCAGCACACTAGATGGCAGCAGCCCCAGATCTTGGTGCCCAGTAGGAAAACTACAATGCATGCCGGGAGTCATTGGGGACCACAACAGGGCACTGCAGAGAGACAAGCTCTCTGCTATAATGGACTTCCATGTGACCTGGAAGTGCTTTCATCGGGCAATTGCCCTGGCACCGGAAGTACTCCTAGGTCTGTAATAAAAGGGCCCGCACTGCCTTATCCAGGCGAGTCAGAGCTGGGAGGTAGCAAGGCAACACTTGACTGGAGGAGGGCAGTGCGGCTTATTATAACATATTTGAGGTATTCTAGTTAATAAACCAACCTTTATTTGAACCGGGACTATGCTTGTGTGTTCATGTTAAGGACTGGGCCATTGACGCCCTGGTTTCCATTACAACACATATAACAAAACAACTCATGTGAAAGATTTTCCAGAACTGTTCAACATTGCTGCAACAAAAGTATTTCTTCCAAACAAATGTCAAGTAAGTATCTAAAAAAATTACAATCTCCTAAAATCTTGTTAACTATTTACAATCTAAACCTTGAAAGGACCAATAATGAAAAAAAGGATAAACATAATCTTAATTGATTGAGCCTCACTGGGGCACAGCATCCTGGAAAGACACTTTCCCTGCAACAGTCTGAAAATATTCCTTCAGACAGTTGTGTAGAGCAGCGCATGCTTTGGTAATGTCTTGTGCTTTGTCAAACTACAAAACACTCCATGGCCTTTCCAAAATGTCTCCACCTAGCACCAAGAATTCCAAAAGCATTCTCTATAACCCGTCTGGTTCTGGAGTGCCAATACTTGTAAATATGCTGCTCAGAAGTGAGATTGTTTCCTGGTAATAAACCATGAAACAAAATCTTGATTACACTACTGCATATTTCAGTTAAAAAGACAAACAAACGCCAAAAAAGGAAATCGAATATATTTATGTGAGTGTGTATGTGTGAGCGATAACTGTTCGCACTGACCTGGACAGGGTCACATCAGGTGAATACTTCATCTGCTACAAACACATGGGGGCTCCGGACTTCACTGCTAAGCAGAGTACTGCAGATAGAGGCAACAAGGACAGGTTCCTTTGAATAAGTGGAAATCCGCATTGGCTTCTCACAAATACTCCTGCACCACTGTCACAACCATATGCTTCTATATCTACAACAGTGAATCTGCATCTGGCATCACACACAGCCTTTAGGATACAGTTAAAGTATCCTTTGTAATTAAAAAATGCACTCCCAGTGTTGCATGGAGCACATATCCTCATGTGTTTCCTGTTTATTGCACCAAGACAGTTTGGGTAGTTTCAGAAATACCACAAATCCTATTTTATGTTCTCCTGCTCTTTATCAGCGAAAGCCACAAACTCATCTTTTAGGGCAGCCGATGTGCATTTGCCAACCTCAGCCATGATGTTGGAAATTTTTGCTGGGCCAAGTTTGTAGCTGGCTGCTAATGCTCGGAGACTGATGCCTATTGCAAGGTGATGCAGCATGATGGGAAACCACACTGCAGCTCCAACAGGATCAGTGTGCATGCTTTGATGTGAAGCAAATCATTAGACTTAAGTGCTGATATGCAAAAGTACTCAAGGTGTTTTTCCTCATCCATTTTTCTCACGGGCAATACAAGCGTTGCATATTCCCCATCATAATGATGAGATACATTTGAAGGTCTCACATACCATGTCCTGTGTCTCTTGTACTCTCTTTTTTTGCACCATTGCAACAGCATCAGAATGCAAAGAAGTTTTATCATCGATATTTTTTTTTCCTTCAACTCACAACACAGAAAAATCGGCCAAAATTTCTCACCATGAAGTGATGATTTCTCACACTGCCACCTGGTGAAATCCTCCAGATTTAAGTAAAGTACGTGTGAAAATATAAACAGTACACTATTTGTATAGCAGTAACGTCTGCAGGCACATGCGTTGCTTCACGCTAAATATAAACTTTTATTCAAATTAATTTAAAGTCCCAATATCTTCTGATATTCTACAAGTGCATTAAGGATTACTGGTACAGAAGTTTTTGGGTCTGATATATACAGTACCATATCATCTGTATATAGTGATATTTTCTATTCTAATCCTTCTCTGGTAATCCCTATCTCTGAAGCATTTTGAAAGTAAATGGCCAATGGCTTGATTGCGATTTAAAAACCAATACTGATAGGGGGCATCCATGTTGAGTACCACATTCAAGTTTGAAGTAGTGTGAAATAATGTTGTTAATAAAAACAGAGGCTTCTGGACTGTTTTAAAGTAGTTTTATCCATGTACATATGTTTGGGCCAAACCCAAATTTGTTCAATGTGGTGAATAGGTAGTCCCATTCAACCATGTCAAATGCTTTTTCTGCATCCAAAGATAATAACACCTCTGGTGTGTTAGATTTTATGGGTATTTTATATTAAAAAATGTTGAAAACTAGAAGCTAAGTGTTTGCTTTTAATAAATCCAGTCTTGTAATATTACAGAAGGAAGCACTTTCTCGATCCTTCTAGCCAGAACTTTGGAAAATATCTTAACATCATTATTCAGAAGTGAAATTGGTCTTTAAGATGCACATTGTAAAAAGTCCTTATTTTTCTTTGGAAAGAAAAATATTTAATGTTTAACAGATTATGAGTTAATGTTCATTCAAATAGTTCTAAATATTAGTAAATGATAATTCATACATTAGGTAATGTACTTTTAAAAATGATTTAACAAATGGATAGTAAGGCATTTTTTACCATTTGTTAGCATATTACCCATGTTGACATTGCATCTTTAAATATTAGTTACACATGTTTTATTCATCATATGAAAGTGTGTGGTTCATGAGTTGTACCGTCTGTAAAACTGGTTACTTAATGTTTTGGCCTGCTCAAAACACTGCAATAATTTTTGCAAACCTTTCACATTTTGCATGTTTTCAAATCAGTTATTCATGAATTGTAGATGTTTTAAACAACTTGTCCATTGTAATGATTTGTGCATTTTTATAAATCATTTATTTATTAGTTTTAAATGTTTTTGCAGTACACAATCCAAAATCGAAGCTTTTCATGTATTATACAGGTTTGCACATGTTTATAAACCATTTATTCATTAGTTGTAGAGGTTTTCGCAATATTTAATCTAAAGTTGCAACTATTCATGCATTATAAAAGTGTGTAAATGGGTAATTGATACATTAATAGGCACTGGGTTGCAACATGAACAGGTTTGCACCCTGCTAAAGAAAGCAACATGATGTAAGAAGTAGTTTGTTGAACAGTTTAGTTTTATCCTTGTAAATAAAACTAAATAATAAATATTAGTAGTAGGACATTTGTAGAAATTAATGGCAGGAACAACTCAGTTTGAATCAACGTATCATGTTTATTGCCTCAATAACAGATTTGTAATACAGTACATTCTAAAACAGAATATAACCCACTTTCATCATAAAGAAATAGTAATGCTAATACCTTGTTATAAAAAAAACAAACTTTCGATTATGTTATTGTATCATTCAAGTTACATCTCCAGGAAACATATAACAGACCTCTCAAACAGTTTCAGTTCCAAAAATAGTTATGAAACATTTTGTTATCTGAAGATGCAAAGCAAACATTATGTCTATTTTCAAAAATATTCCTTATAAAACTATTGATGCAAAAACTATGCAATAGATAATACTGCAACATTTAAAGGACATACTAATTTTTCAGACATAATATTCAGTGTGTAACTGTTTCAAAAGGGAACATTAACATTTTTAAATTCCACAGCAGATGATTGCAGAGACAGACAAGAATCTGATCAATCCTAACAGCATTTAACAAGGTGAATAAAAGAAAACAAGTTTTAATTGTATAGCTTAATTAGAAACGTAACACCAAAAGCTGTATATGTTTTACATTTAAAAAAAAAAAGTTTCAAAATTACATTGAAATAAATAGCGAAATATTTGTTTATATCATACAAACCACAGTATCATTTATTTAAACTTTCTTAAACTTTCAGGGAATTTGTAACACTAATGCTATATTTAATAAAGTAGCAACAAAGGCTTTAACTAAACAATAGTAGGACAATATGCTGCCGACTACCTTTTTTCGAAGGGGAGCAGAAATAAATTATTTTTGTATTTTTCAATTTTCCTCCGAATATCTGGATCATGTTAAAGCTATTGCGCACCTTTTCACAAAATCAAGAAGTTTTTCCCTATTACTGAAACCGCTGGCTAATTCTTCATATGTCGGAGGGTCTGTGATGGCCAACTAGCGTGTACCTCACATTTCTTTTCATAAGATGTCAGTCATTGAAATAGCTAGACTGATTATGATTATTTAAACATTATTTATATACAGTTACTACTACCAGAGGTTTACTTACCCAGTGACAACTTTTGACACAACTTATCCCTTTCTCTAATTAGCTCTGCAATTCCTAATTTTGCTTAATTTCTCTGTCAAGAGCTTCCTGCATTTTCCTTTACAGCAGCATGGCTATAGGTATAGTGAAGTCTGTTAACGTGCAATTGAGGACATTTTAGCTAAGTAAGTAAGGTTAATGAGAGCAGACAAATAATCACAATGTAAATTTAACAAAAGATAATGCTACAGTAAAAACACAGATAAGTATATTTGAAACAGTACAACCGATACTAAGCAGTTTGATTCATGTTGAAGTTACTTACACGTGCTTAGCATAGCCTTGTCATCAGTGTGTTTTCCTTTTTGACTCTGTTTCGATGCCGGATTGTTTAATCATCCTCATCCCTAACGAGTGACATGACAAACATCATCCATAATGCTGTTACGGTTGGCTGCTTCTCAGTTATCTATGACGATAGGTAGATAACGCCACTCCAGCAGCAAAATCTTTGTAGGAAGTGTGTGATATCTATGTCTTGAAAGATTTAGTGAAATAATTCTTAATAATTTCATACCTATATTATTGTAAACTATTTTTGGATCTGAAACTGTTAGGGAGGTCTTGTTATATGTTTTCTGGAGACTTAACTTGAATGACATAAAATATGATATTTTTGTTAGTCTTATATAAACAATCAAAAGTGGAGGTAGGACCTCAGTGTTTTTCCAAGTTGATTCTGGGGTTCATTGGGGTGGATCAGGTGAATGTTAGAATACCATGTATGTTAATATACTAATATATTGACATTTTTGTGGACTTTAAAGATAATAATGGTCCTTTCCTACTACCTGTATGCATGGATCTCATTGAAGGACAAGCTTGTTAACTATGAAATGTGTATAATAAACCTACTTTGCTGAGTGCAGCTGTATTTATAATTAAAAAATGCATCTTCACCAGGAGTTTACAATTCTGTCTGAAAGGGTACTAGTCCCTGTGTGAATTTTCCCAATTTACTAACAATACAATTGTACATCACTCAGTGAGTATAATGTAGTCCTCTACAGCACATCTTCAACCTGAGCCTGGAACAGAGGAAAGTCCCGAGGCTTTGGAAAACATCTTGCATCACCCCAGTCCCAAAGGTATCACGTCCTAGTAAGCTGAATGACTTCAGGCCTGTCGCCCTAACGTCACATGTGATGAAGACCTGGTGGTGGATTTTAGGAGGCCCAGGCCCCTCATGGACCCCGTGATTATCAGAGGTGACTGTGTGCAGAGGGTGCAGACCTATAAATACCTGGGAGTGCAGCTGGATGATAAATTGGACTGGACTGCCAATACTGATGATGAGAGGACAGAGCCGACTATACTTCCTTAGAAGGCTGGTATCCTTCAACATCTTCAGCATGATGCTGCAGATGTTCTATCAGACAGTTGTGGCAAGCTCCCTCTTCTACACGTTGGTGTGCTGGGGAGGCAGCATAAAGAAGAGGGACGCCTCACACCTGGACAAACTGGTAAGGAAGGCAGGCTCTATTGTAGGCACAGTGCTGGACAGTTTGACATCCGTGGCAGAGCGACAGGCGCTGAGCAGGCTCCTTATAGTCATGGAGAATCCACTGCATCCACTGAACAGGATCATCTCCAGACAGAGGTAGAAGCTTCAGCGACAGACTGCTGTCACTGTCCTGCTCCACTGACAGACTGAAGTGATCATTCCTCCCCCACACTATACGACTCTTCAATTCCACCAGTTGGGGTAAACGGTAACATTATACAATGATATTGTCTGTTATACCTGCCTTGCACTTTCCACCCTGCATTTTTTAACTTGCACTGCATTTTTATCACTATTTAATTAATATTGTTTTTATCAGTATGCTGCTGCTGGAGTATGTGAATTTCCCCTTGGGGATTAATAAAGTATCTATCTATCTATTTAATATAATATATGCCTGTTTTTGCTAAGCTGCTAGGTTTTGACAAATGTGCTACAGGAAGTTTTGTAAAGTAAGCAAGCAAGAAGTTTCAAGGTAAGGTAGTTATTTAGATAAGGAAGACAAGAAATGGGATGTCATAATTGCTAATCATGGCGCCAGAGAGTCTGAACGTGTTTCATGTTGATTAGAACATGCAACTAAGAATTTCACTGTAATCTGTACATATAACAATAATAAAACTATAAAACATAAAATTTGAAACCAATGTAGGAAACACTTTAAGGTTCTCTTTTGCTGCTGTAGTGAATGACAATTATGTACTGAATTCTAACCTTTAATTTATACTGTATGTAACTCATTGAAGTCGTTAGTTATGGTGGCCTGTAGTGAACTCTGTGTTAACAATGAACATGTTCCCTTTTGTAAACTATACTTCACATACAGAATTCCAATAACATGGTACTTTTTTCTATGTACAAATTAAGAATTTTCCAAAGTAATTCTTCCTCACCTTCCCTAATATTACATTAGTATTCACATGAATGTATTTTAGCTATTAATGATGAGAATATGTATGGTATTTTCACAGTGTTCTCTTTTGAATGATCTTAATTAACAATGTTAATGTGTCAGATAAAGACTGGAAGTCAGTCATACATTAACATACATTCATCATAGAACTGTGCAAAATATGGCAAATTTCAGTTTATCTTTACATAGCACAAATGTTTGTAGATTATATAGATCAGGAACTACACAGAACAGTGTTATCAAGGACCCCCTCAAGGCATATATTTTGGGATTATCATAAACGAAATGAAACTAAATTTTTCCTTATTTATTAGGTAGTACTTGGTTTGAGTGATTTTAAAATTTTTTAAACATAGTGTCATGTACATGTGATTTCTCAGTTTTTTATTTTTAATAAATTTGCAAAAACATCAGGTAAACTTTTTTCACGTTGTCATTATGGGGTCTTGTGTGTAGAATTATGAGGAAAAAAATGAATTTAATCCATTTTGGAATAAGGCTGTAACATGACAAAATGTGGAAAAAGTGATGTGCTGAGAATACTTTCTGGATGCACTGTATGTGTAGTGGTAGTTGTATTGTAATTAATTCAAAGTATTGTAAAATGGCAGAAAATTATTAAATTACATTTACTTTTGTCACTGTACATTAGTAGATTTTGTAGGAAATTGTACTTTTTAAAGTATTTTTAAATGCAAATACTTTTATCCTTTAAAAAGTATATTTATTTGGTAATAATCCGGCTTTATTACATTTCCAAGGTGGGTCACTACAAAGTGCAATTGATTGGCCATGTTCAAAATCAGGACTGGGCCAGTTAAAATAAAGCTACCTGCAAACATTTTTGAGACTTAGGCCATAATATGAAAGTGCAAAATATTTTGAATAAATGACATAGTGTCTGTACAGTTTAATAATTTTCTCTGGGTTAGTAAGTGGATATATCACAGCATATCATTGTGTAATGGACCAGTGTATTGGACAAGAATGGAATAAGTGCTGTAGAAGTTCACTTTCAATCTAGACAGCATTAACTTTATACCTCTGTTGCATGTGGAAATACCAACACCATACAGTGTGTGACAATAGGCGCTTCACCAGCGCTGACCCAACACAGACAGACACGGGAGGCACACTAATAAAAATAAATGTTTTATTTTCTTCGTCTGTGGGCTACGTCTTCCCCGTACCCAGGGCCGGATTTGGACTTGATAAGGCCCTAAGCTATTTGAGACATGGGGCCCTTTATAAGTCCAGATATTCTATGTAAGTGCCAAATATGATTTTTCGATACCTAGAGGTTTAAACTGAAAGACAATTAAGAAGTATATACAGGTAGATAGTGAAATAATAAATGCTTAACTTAAAATAATTTTTATTCATAATAAACTTAAAAATGCAAACTCTGGTAAAAAGAAACAAAAGTTCTTTTAAAAGGCACAATGTACAAAGGTTTATTATCTAATATCTTGAAACATGTTATAAGGATTAAGGAATTATATTAAACTAAAATATTTTCTTTCTTGCCTTTGCCATAGCAAAGTCACTGATGACATCATCAAATGATAAACTGCGTAGTTTGTCACTTTCTATGCACATGAGACTGAGGGAACATAATTTATCTTGTGTCATTGTTGTTCTAAATTCATTTTTTATTCTCTTCAGCTGAGAAAAGATCTTTCTCCAGAGCAATTTGCAACCATCTTACATAGAAACAATCTCAAAATTGCTTCTACATTAGGGAATGCTGTTTGGACACGATCGTTAAATATTACCCTATACAGATCCTGATGTGTCAGACTATCATGTTCCGCTGAACCATGGGCTTGACTATGTCTAACATATTGGTGAAAATGCTTGACTTTTCCTACAAGATTCATGTCCACATCTTCAGGATATGTTTGGCATAAAGCACTAACTCCTTCACGAATTTCTTCTTCTGTAGCTTCTAATTTTGTTAGGAATGAAAAATATTTTGCAGCATCATTATATATTGAGGCCCTCTGTGCCAGACTTGACTCTAATGCATCCATCACAGGTATAAATGTTTTAATTCTGAACTTGTCTCTTGGCCCAAGGTCCTCTAAAGCATCATCTTCATCATTATTGATATGCCTTCTTCTATAACTGCTTTTCTTGTAATCAACATCAGGCAATTTTTCCTTTGCTTTTTCTTCAAAATGATCAAACATATCCCTGGAACCTTTAACAAAATCCGAAAGGGAAGCATACAATTTCCTACATACATCTAGACTAACTTGGGGGTCTTGCAGTGATTGACTAGTCTTGTGAAATTCATCCAGCAAATAACTCCATAAATATAACATAACCATAAATTCAAGCTCCTCCATTTTATTCAAAATGTTTATGGCTTGATTTCTTGTTTCGCCTTTCTCTGTAGTATCAATATGCAGCTGATGCAAAGCAGAAATTATTCCATCATAACTATCAAGTATTGCACTTGTGGCCATTGAATGTGCTTCCCATCTAGTCTTTGAATAGTGTATCGTCTGCCGGCTCACTCGAACTACAAAAGATCAGCGCATGCTCGAGTGTGGTGGAGGAACACAGGGGAATCCCCGTGTTTATAGTAAAAGAAATTATATACTCTAAAGTTTAGAGTCTAAACGTTCCATTTCTATTGTGAAATAATAATGAAATAATTTTAAAAATTACCGAAATTACCGGCATTTACTGTCGAAATTTATCAGTAATTTCGGTAGTCATAATTACCGGTAATATTGGTTAACCAGTTATCGGTATTGCAAACCCTAGGCACAATAGCGCTCTGTTCTTCGAAAAGACGCGCAAAAAAATTGGGTGAAGAATATTGGACGTCCCGGACATGCGGCATTGGGACAAATAATGCTGTAGTATATTTAAGTATATATGACAATTGCTCACTCGTACAATTTGTTTTGGGGGCCCCCAAGAAGGCGGGGGCCCTAAGCTATAGCTTGTGTAGCTTATACGTAAATCCTGCACTGCCCGTACCCACAGACACAACATTGTGCCAAAAGCACAAACAGAAACACAGAAACAAAAACACTCTTCTTTCCTCCACTTCACTCGGCAGTTTTGCCTCCCTCCTCCCGATTCTGGCTCCCTGAGTGGTGGATGTCAGCCTGTCTTATAGTCCACCTGAAAGCGCTCCAGGTAATAATTGACCTAAATTAGGCTGCATGGGTCCCGGCCGTCCGCTACATGTGTTAAGTTCTTGGTGTAGTGGTAGCAGCAACATCTCTATTATAAAAAGAAATCCTGGAAAGCAAATGCAAGGCGACGATCTTCTCGGAAGTTCTCGGTAGACATTTAAAAGACCCGTGAGGGAAGAGAGACTTGCCATGGAGCGTCTCGCGGGGACTGTAAACATGAGAATTGGTGCCAAGAGTTTGTCCTAGGGCCATCTCCCGGGGACGTGGAACATGAGATTCTTGAAAGACACGCCCTACTTACAAAAGATATCATATAAGAACACCCATCAAAAAACAGTCAGCTGCAGTAAAAGCATGTAGTGCACACAGATCATGTTGGAGAGAAAAAAGAGCAGATAAGAGATTATGAAAGCAGTGGAATTCAAAAGGCTCAAACAAACAAAGGCGCGATAGACATGCGGAGAAAGGTGCAGAATATGAAAGCAGTAAAATTAGAAAGTATTGTAGCGTCCCAGCCAGGTTGAGGCCTTTTTGGTTTTAAGTGGCTGTTCGGTCCGATTGAGGGATGGCGGAGTACAGCACGGAAGACGGATAAGTGGGGTATTGATTGATACGGTAAGGGGGGGAGAGACATGGGGGATGAGGGACTGGAGAGGGTGCTAGAAAGTTGTGTTTGGGGTTACGAAGTCAGCGATTGTTCAAGTAAAACTTTTGTGACACTTTATCATGTCAGTCGGTACAATATCAAAGAAAAGATAGAAAAGATTGCATTACCGAAAAACAAAAAGTGATTAATCATCAGAACCAGGTGTAATTGAAAAAAGAGCAGGACAAATCGAGGTCAGAAATAAAAGGCAAAGAGTAGACAACAAAGTCTTTTCGCATTCGCATCATTCAATGCACAAAACGTGGATTTACACAATAATAGACCATACGCTATGAGAATTTGTGGTCCCGGAACAGTTAAAGCAACGACAGGTTAAATTTCAAAGAATACACAATTCGGTCAGGTGTATATTTATGATCACGGAGAAGTGATGCAAATTTTAACAGGCAAAAAGAAAGATAATGTATATATTCCGCAAATAACATTACACCCCAAAGGAGATCGTGATATGCCATTCGTGGTAAAATGTTTACAGTTTACCATGAGAATAGCTTTTGCTCTGACAATCAATAAATCACAGGGAAAAACATTATTAGAGAAACAGAAACAATATTCACTCAAGGGCAGTTATACGTTGCGTTGTCACAATGTGTCTCCCAAAAATATTGTTTTTAATGAAGCTTTTAAGTAAAAGTGCAAATAATGAAATTGAAACAATTCCAAAGAAAAAAAAATTAAAAATGTATATCCGATTAACCAAACACAGGGGTTGGCGAGTGAAGCGAGCAGGGGGCAAAGCCCCCTAGTTCTTCATAAAAAAGGGGTGGTACGGTATATTGTCTTGTCTTTGTAGGGATTAGAGGTTGGGTGGCTATCAAAAACAGGGCCTGTTAAAGCCCATTGAGGCATTCCCTGTGTGATTTTGGGCTATAGAAAAAATAAATTGCTGCTATTATTGTTGTTATATTACTGGTCATGTTGAGAAGAGCTATTCATTCTCAAGGATGTACAACAAAACAGCTTCATTATGTGGTGTAAATTGTATCCCTAAAACCGTTACTTGCATACAAAAACCCATTGAAGTATGTTGATTTGTAAACTAGCAGGGCATTTAAAATACAGCATATATGATGAAAACCATAGTTAATCGTGCTTAAACATGTTGCAGTAAACTTCTCGTAACCATTTATTAATGTGAACAAGGCAGTGCCCAGTTGTCCTTAAGGATATACTAAGATAATAGGCACCATCATTTTTCAAATTGCTCTCCTTCAGTGCTTATTACACATATGAGATGCATTTAGCACATAAGTCATTTCCTAATAGTGTGTAGTGTGCATTATTAGGTTTGTAATATTTAGCAGTCTGTATAAGAATATGGGCAATTGCAGTATTGTTGATTTCACCGCTTAAGCAATTATAATGAGCGCTTAACGCTTTAATTTCATGGTGCGTAGTGGTTTCGTCCATTTCAGGAGATGGACGTCTGAGATGGAACTCAGATTTTTTTTTTTTTTTTTTAAAGTATCATCCCAAGGTTTCCTGTATTTACTCAACCTGAGGGGTTTCAATTACAATATATGCAAGTATATACAAGCATGAGTGTCAATAAAAAGGCTCAGAAAGCTAAAGCCCCATCTACAGTAAGTCTAAACAGGCCTCAAGAGTTCAAGTTCAAGATACGGCCTGCCAGAGACTGACCTGGAACAGACAGGCGAAAGAACAGATCTCCGGGCACTGGAATGCGACTTCAAGTCAGACAGGCCAGGAGAACTCATTGATACCAGAATGATCATTGGAGTTGAGCATGACCTTACTATCCACACTGTCAACTACCCCCTGCGAGTCAGTAACACCAACTCCAGTTGGGCTCGCTAGTCCACCTGCAGGGTGCAGAGGAGACCGAAAGGAACAATCTGAGCTGAAGGTAACCTCAATGATTTCTGCAATGACTGCCACTCTGGGAGGGTCATAAAGGAAATGAAAAGTAATACACGGAAGGTTGCAATGGTTATAAGGAAGGAAATAAAGGAAATAAACATGACAAATGAGGTGCTGGTTCAGGATAATAAAGACCAGGAGAAACATTTCAAGTAAACACTTTGAGGCAACCTTTAAAGGTATGCTAGAAAAAACTGAGGAAAAAAAATACAGGAAAATGCGAGTAAGTTTGAGAATAAATTTAGAACACTTAGTGCTCAGCTTGAAGACATTAAGCAAATGTTCACGACTCTGGCCTGTACACTGGTAATGTGAGTGCTGTGCAGAGTGGAGGCAGAACCTCTGCGCTTTTCCCAGTCGATTCTGGGGTTTGTCAGGGGTGTGTTCTTACTCCTACTCTGTTCAGTGCTTGCATGGACTGGGTGTTGGGCAAGGTCATGGGGTCCAGCAGCTGTGGGGCTTCTGTTGGTGAAGAAAAATTCACTAATATTGACTTTGCTGACGATGCTGTGATCTTCGCAGAGTCAATGGAGGTTCTAATGTGGGCTCTCGAGAGACTGAGCAAGGAGTCTGAATGTCTGGGCTTGCGCATGTCCTGGATTAAAACCAAGATCCAGTCCTTTAATGACCTCTTAGGCACAGCCATCAGCAGTGTGTATTTCTTTGGAGAGAGTGTCGACTTTGTCCTCAGCAGTGACATTCATGTCTCTTGCTGACTCTTCTTATGACGTCATTAGATGGATTGGGAGAGCATGGAGAGGTCATGAGGTCGATGGAAAGGGATGTGTGGCACTCCCGATATCGATATCTATCACTGCTGAAAAGGAAGAAAGGTTCCTGTCTTGCTGTATGGTTGTGAGACATGGACACTATGCAGTTGCCAGACACGAACACTGGACTTCTTTGGTACTGTGTCTTTTTGGAGAATCCGCTGGTTTGAATTTGTGTCGAATGAGAAGTTGCTCACAGAGTCCTGAATGAGGCACATTACCTGCATTGTGTGGGAGCATCAGTTACAGCACTACAGCCATGTGGCGCAATTCTCTGAGAGTGATCCGGCTCACAGGATCCTCACTGTTGAGGACCCTAGTGGCTGGACCAGGCCAAGGGAACACCCACATAACACCTGGTTGCGGCAGATAGATTGTCATTTCCGGAGGGTGGGACTGGGCCACGTGTCTGCCTGGGGGGTTGCCAACCAGAATTCTAAGCTGTTTCGTTGTGTGGTGGGTGTGGCAAAGTGCTGTACCAGTGCATGCTCCCCAACCTGACCTGACCTGATTATTGAGTTCAATTTGTAATTAGTCTATTGCACACTTAGTACTATTGACTTGTTTTTATAAATTAAAATCTCGTTCCAGGGAGAATAGTTTTTAGGCATTGTGCAGTTGATGAAGCAATCAGTTTGCAAGAGGTACACATTAATAATTACAGTTTGAAACTACTGCACCTACTGTGCTGCTTTAGTTGGAGTTTGGTTTAAAAATAAAAAAAATATTTTTATATTTTGAAATCCAAAAGAAAGCTGCAAATAAAGTGATTACACTCGATTTTTCTGTCATATTTGTTTTATGATTGAAATTTTGGCATTTAATCAGTCCAATTTTTAACATTTACTAGAAAGGTTGACAGTTGCAGGTTTGCATACAAGGTTTTCTACTGAGTTTATGCACATAATTATATATTTTAAAATCAAATCTAAATAAAGTGCATAGGAGCCTTATAGAATTAATATTTTAATTATGTACTTCAAGCAAGAAAAATATGTTGTTTGCTTCCATAACTTTAATTCTTATTCCAGTTGAGGGACATACAATGTGCTGTGCAATTGACGATGGGCCCCTTATGCTAAAAGTGCACAATAAGAATTACAAGTATGTAAGTAATACGACTATTGTGTGTTTTGTTTAGAGTTTCTTACATTTTTCTTTGTATTTCATAGACATGTACAAGACTAAATTTGTTTGAAATTTAATTCCCATATACAGTACAGTACTCAATTTCTGTTTCCAAATGTACATTGTGAACATTGCCCCGGACACAGACAGGCAGACACGCTCAGGTCACCCAAGATACGTTTATTTTTCATTCCTTTACCAAAGTCCATGCTCACCAGCCCCAATACCCTTCAGTCCAGGCCAATCCAATGCCTTCTCTTTCTTCTTCTCTTCTCTCTCTCTCTCTTTTTTCTTCAGACCGCCTCCTGCCTTCTCCAGACCTTGTCACTCTTCCACAAGACTCTTGTCTTTTCTGTAGGGAGGCGGCCCCTTTAAATAAGCACCCGGATGTGCTCCAGGTGTGTTACCGGCAATCTCCCACCGACACGCCCCAGTGTGGCGGAAGTGCCGGCTGTCTCCTTAAAAGCACTCCGGCTGTCCCCGGTTTCTCTTCCCCCCAGCACTTCCGGGTGTGGCAGAAGTGCTGAGGTCTAGGGTCTTCCTGGTAATGGGGTCCCCCTGGCGGTAACCCCGGATCCCTACAGGGTCGAGCTTCCCAGCTCTTTACCCGAGGCCTCCAGTGCGGTCGCCCCCTCGAAGTCTGGAGGAGGCACCAGCCCTCCTCCTGTCTTCTCAGGCGTCCCGGCTGGGTACCACCTCCATCCGGTTGTGACAACATATACACACATGTACATATACTTTCCACTGTACAGCATAAATATATGAAGATATTTAATGATTTGATTTGCTTTTCTAAAGTAACTGAATTGTACTTTTACTTGAATAAATTTTTCAGAGCATAATTTTTTACTTTTACTTTAGAAAGTTCCATGTAAGATAATTTTACTTAAATAAAACTTCAGTCTATCTATCTATCACATAACATCCTTCTGTGCATGATAGAAAACACATGCAAGCTGGAAAAATGCATGTAAAACATACTTCAAAATAAATAGTGTTTTTTTTAAACAAACCCTTATTACATTTTCAAAATGACCTTGTTTAGTTAAAATTTGGAATAAAACTAACCAATAAACTACAAAAAATACTAGTTGTATACGAAAGTAAAACCTTCAAGCTAAGCTACACTGCATCATATCTAAGGCTGACTAAATCCACAGGTGCTTTGACGCTAACCTTCGACAATTATCCAGTCTACACAGAAAGTACATAAGTGTGATAAAACATTACGTCTCTTACAATGGGTAAAGTACCCTTATTGGAAGGCTTAGTTTAAAGCTGATTGGTTAAGTGGGAATGGCTGCCATGGAAGAACAACTTTTATGTTGGTCCACAAAGAAAAGAAACCCAACAATACCAATTTTACTATTGAGGGGGATACGCTTCCAGAAAAATGGGTTCCTTCTCCACACAGCTTAATGTTAGCTCAGCAACATACCGATAGATATCTCAGAACAGACAGTTGTAGGCTAAACACATAAAGACTGAAAACAAAAACAGGGCTTAGGCTGGCTATTAAAGCTGATGTAACTTCTGGAAATCTTACAAAAGGTGGTGCAGTGGTAGTGCTGCTACCTCGCAGTTAGGAGACCCGGGTTCACTTCCCGGGTCCTCCCTGTGTGGAGTTTTCATGTTCTTCCCATGTCTGCGTGGGTTTCCTCCCACAGTCCAAAGACTTGGCTTGGTTGGGAGATTTCCAACAAGGCCGCACTCAAATTTTATTCCACTGAGACAAACAAACAGTCTAATCAAAGTGCGGTCTTTCTTTTTATCATCTTATTCAAATATTATTTACAACATTTGCCCAATAAACATGTGGTTGTCAAATTTTTTACATTGCAATCCCATTTTTAATAAAAAAATAAATGGTGACGCCAACCTTCTGGTTGTTTTGTACTACCAATTGGATTTTTTTTCAAATTCTGTAATGCTGTACACAAACTAATGAGTATTCACAATTTTATGGCCAAATAACATAACATTGCAATAGAAAACAAGTTTGAACTCTTCCACATTAAACTTATAATAAGACGGACGCACCACAATAGAGACAACTTAACTTTTGCTACCTTCCCTACATGATGACAATGATGTTAAGTGAAATGAACAAACTGAAAAAACTTGTAGTACCTGGTTATAACAAAACATGAATTGCAAAAATAACACTTTAAACATGAATAATATGAAATGAACAGCATTCCACTACCCCAAACACAGTATACACAACATACAACAAAACATTTGAAACAATGATCTCCAATTCATCTTGAAAGAATAATAGACATAAAAAGGTGAATGAAAAACAGAAGAAAGCCACCTTTTACAATTTACAGGCCTCTGCAGCTTCCTGATAGGAATTCTGATTAAGATAATGCAAGATATACACACTGTAGATATTCCCAAAAAGACTTGGTGGTGCATGGTTTCCTTCACTTTTAATTTTGTTTTCTAGTTTCCTTTTGAATATTTACATTTGAAAATTGTCTCTTTCATCTAATATTACAAGTACATACTTAAATATTTAATATGTTTGGATAAATGCAAAGCAAACCTACTAATTGCATTACTTAGTAAATAGAACTAAAACATAAATGTCCGCAAAAGTTTGAAACACAATGACACACTAATTGCAGGCTATGTGCTACCACCTATTGCATCTGCAGTTTCAGGTCTGCTGCACAACTGTAAATGAATTGTCAGTAACAATCAGTCTTTTCAAGTATAAATCAGTAACTTCATCAGACGTCAACAGGTGTAAAGACATGTATGCAAAGAATAACAGACAACAACACCAAAAGAGAAGCTGTGACAGATTAGCCAAACCATTTTCAATGCAGCAAGAAGTAAAACTCATCAGAATCCACACACAAGGATAATGGAAAACAGAAGTTGTCATAATACCAGCTTCTAATCATGTTTGCTTTTTAGAAAAAAAAAGTGCACTTAATGATCTTCAGCTGTGGAACTATCACAGCATTCACTCAAGTTTTTTCTCCAGTATATTGATCAATAAAGAAATATTTAATCTCACAGAAGGCTTTTATTTTATTGTGCAACTAAATAGCCTTTTTCCACATATTTGAAAAATATTTATGCTGGTTGCATTGCCAGTTTTCTTTTTAAATTAGCCATTCTTTTTTATGCAGTAGTGTGGATATTTTGGCACAGAAATTTTTGGTATCAGCAAGATCAGTAGTAGATCATTTTTAGAATAGTGTAATGCTTGATGGACAGTAAGCATATAGCAGCCAGGCAAGACATTGTGATTACAATTGTTCACATGTTTCGGTTGGATTATAGCATTAAAATTTATTATGGCAATAAAATTAATGAATCCCTTAACTTTACAATTTTAAATAATTTACATCGATCTCTAGCATGTTTTGTGTTGTGTTACTTTCATATTACGCCTTCATTTCAATGAAAATTATATTTTCCTTTAATTTTAATTATTGGTGTTAAAGACTGTAGATTAGTGTTTCGTATTCTTTAAGTACACATATGGTAACCAATGAATACCTCATCCTTTTGAGTGTTAACATTTGCAGTGCACCTTCTATTGAAATATATTTTGTAATGCATGTAGTAATAAAATGTATTGCATTTTTCATTCCAACAGATGGCACATCGCAACATTAGCACTGTTATTATGAATCCCTTACTGAATGGCATATAACAGACACACAAGATACTTGCTCTTTTATTACTATATATATATTCTGATTGATCAGAGTTCATTTAAAAGTTAAATACTAAATATAAAAAGTTTAATGAGAGGAAAGTGCTTTATTCAATTGCCTAAAATCTATACTGAAACGAACGCACCTGTCCTGTTATGGTGTGAAAACAACAGGGCTACACTATTCACTTTTACTCTTGAATTACACCCAACTTGAGACTCTGTTTCACTTCCTCTTGAACAATGTTTCTTCTAGCTTCTGGTGTACAATATGTGGTGCATCTGTGCTTTAACAGCAGGGTCCATGACTATCTTATTTTCTGCTCAGTGAATTTAGTAAGAAATTACATCAATGTTTCTTTTAATCAGAGCAAGCAAAATACTCCTCTGCATGTCAGTCACATCATCACCAATAGCAATGTCAGGTTGAGAAACTGTAATGGATTCTGTGTCCTGTCGGAGAAAGAGAAAGCCCATTTAAGAAGCACCTAGTGATTCAGACACATAGAGCACATAGAAGAACAAATACAAAACAAAGCATTTAACGTGCTACTTTAGTTAAGATGGTATTTGAAAAACCAGTAAATTAAACGATTTAATGATGAAGTTTATGATTTTCTACTTTAATGACAAAATAAACTACGTGACTAAAGTGGAAATTTCAAGATAAAAATTGACATTTCAAGCTTTTTTCCCACTGTGTGCCTATTTTTATTTCTTTTCTCTGTACCCTAATAAGCTCTCATATGACAATCAGACGGTGGGCTACAACTCGCCTTTTCACGGCGACTTTGATATCTAACAACTTTTTTATTTCGGGCACTGTGCGACTTTGTGAACTTGAGCTTTCGAGTTTCTCCGACACTGTATGTCAATCGATCAACTTCCTTTTGTTGTTTATACCACTGTTAAAACCAACAAATAGTACGTTTTTCCTTGCCACTTGGTATTCGCTGAAATTCTTCTATTTTCCCACGTGCTTTTGCCATTGCCTTTTCACAGAACGCTGAGCTTAAGGGCTATTTATATTGATTTGCATATTCAAAGAGGCATCATTCTGGGAGTTGGGGTGGGTCAGTAGGCGCATGCACGTGTGTTACTTTTCACGCTGACCGGGATTTATGTAGCAGAATAACATGGAAGTTGGCGAACACACAGATTCATGCATTTGGATTTTTTTGTGCATACGCACATTTCCACTTTTGTCTGAACGCCATGTTTTAGTGTGAATTCTACGCCTGCCGTTATGCATGAGGCCCCAGGTCCTCCTTGAGTCACAGGAACACCGAGTGCTTGTGCCTGAACTTGAACTTGAGCTTGAGTGATGGGAGCAAGATTCTGTGCTAGGGGCTTGGATATTGTGAATGGCATGTGCAGAAAATAGCCTTAAACTCTTCAAGCAGCACTTTAAGTGCAAGGCTGGAGAAAGTACGAGGATGAAAGTGTATATATATATATATATATATATATACTAATAAAAGGCAAAGCCCTCACTGACTGACTGACTGACTCACTCACTCACTCACTCATCACTAATTCTCCAAGTTTCCGTGCAGGTAGAAGGCTGAAATTTGGCAGGCTCATTCCTTACAGCTTACTTGCAAAAGTTGGGCAGGTTTCATTTCGAAATTCTACGCGTAATGGTCATAAATGGAAGCTATTTTTCTGCATATACTGTAATGGAGTTGAGCGCGAAAGCCGTGGGGGCGGAGTTTCGTGTGACATCATCACGCCTCCCACGTAATCACGTGAACTGACTGTCAACGCAGTGTGTAGAAAACCAGGAAGACCTCCAAAAAGCGCTGAAGAAAACATGCATTATATAATTGAGAAGGAAGCGAAACAATAAGAAGCGAGCGAGTGACATATACTACCATATTCATGAGTGCTGCTACTTCGGAAAGAAAGCAAGGTGTAAACCTAAACTTTAAATTAAGTTCATAGACAGGCTACCGCTGGCGTTTCTCATGCCCACGGGTAATGCGGGATACAAGTTTAATGAGAGGACGCAGGATATAAACGAGAGTTTTGATCACTTTGTAACTAAGTTAAAATTGCAGGTGAAGGGGTGTGCTTATGCAAATTCCGAGAGACTGTGTTTGTGGGGGATTGACAGTTAAGGCGGGTGGGGGAGTCACGTCATCATCTCCCCTCCCATTTACCTCATTTCGCTCTGAGCTGAGCTCCGCGGCTAACGGCGTCTTCCGAAGCAACTTCGTCACACTGCCACCAAATACTCACAGAAAAATCCACAAGTTAATACACACGCTGTCTCTAGAGTTTCTCCACACTGAATCCTCCAGGCACTTCTTACAAAAGGTTACATTGACAATCGTGTTACGTTATTTTTAAAATCTTTCCTTTTTTTAGCACAAGCACAGCTGAGAAGCTTTGATGCATGTGCTCCATAACGCGTTAAAAAATAATGCATTTAATCACACTTTGCATTACAATCAAAGGGGAACTTTTGTCAATGCATGATTTCCTGGTACACCGATTACATTGATCAGTGCATCCCAATTCATTTTAGCCTCGCACCACCTTGGTTTGAGAAGAAGTATGAAAAAATATGAGGTTAACACAGAAAAACAGATCACCAATTCAAGCTTTATGAATAATCGATTCGCCATCAATAATTGTTTTGGTAAAGCCATACTCAGTGTAATCCTCCTTCCATTTTATAATTTTTCCGCCACTAGCCATGATTAAATGAACGGTAAAAAAGTAAGAGCGAAGCGAGGGTGACTTATTTAGGCAGGCATATATATGACGGCAACACTCATGACAATCATGGTACGTTATTATTAAAATGTTTCCTTTTCTTTTTCATTACTTCTTTAACACACTACTTCTCCGCTGCGAAGCGCGGGTATTCTGCTAGTATATATATATATATATGAACCTGGCAAGACATTCTTGCTGGGACAATCTCTTCAGTATAATAATGGCTGTGATCCATCAAAAGTACAAAAAAAGCCAGAGCAGGTTCAAAGTGCAATGCAGAAAAGTATATGGTGCTGGTTGTTGAAATATTGGTGCCACCCTGCACATGTTTGATTGATATGCATCTTGCATTTGGCTTATTACAGTGCAATTTTTTAGTGCTGCATTGTGCAAAATGAAGTCCTGTTTGCTTTACTTGAATGTCAAAAAACATCTGTCTGGAGTGTATTTGTATTTTATTAATTAACTGAAAAATATTAATGAAAATAAAAATTCTGATACTTTCCTGAATATTTTAGATAATAAGGTTATCTGATTGAGTATATGTAGGGAAACTGAGCCCTGAAATGATACTTATTAATCTTTTAGTAAACAAGTTTTGTGTTTATTATTGCTGAATTTGAAATAGACTTTTAATAAATAAAATATTTGCATTGGAGAAATATACTACACAGGTATGCTGATGCTGGCTACACTTTAATATCCTCGAAGTAATGACAGAGTAGACTAATTTTGAGAATATAATAATCAGAAAAGGCTATGAACCATTATTTTAGATAATGCAAGTCTGTGAGGATAAACAATATTAATGTAACATTCTGAAGGAATGTTTTTTCTTTATAGTAATAAAAATATTTATTTTTAAGAAATGTTGTCATGTACAAGCCGTGGAAAGTAATAGATGAATTGATTTTTATAATTATGTTTATTCCATGGAGTCTGTAAAATCCAACATGTCACAATGTCCTATTGGCATTATGCAATGCATTAAATGTAGCAATATTACTTAATTTTGGCCAAGTACAATAATGATTATTATTCATTGAAAACATATGCTTCTCTGCCTTGAACATTTTGTGCATCTGATATTTCCTCATAGTTTTATTTCCCTGCACAGTTATTCAGATATTTCAATTATTTTGTTTAGGATCTGGTAGACAGCCTAATAAAAGGTTTCCTGGTTTTAAGCCAAAGCTCAGGTAGTGAAAGCCTGCATTCCTTCCCCATTTGCCAAGATGACCATTCACTGGGGACAGTAGAGCATTGTTTCAATTTTGATATAGTCAGGAAAAAAAGTCTGTGATTAATCATACTATTAACTAAAATGCCATTTTCTTCATCTCCATCTGTTATTCTCACAACAATTGCCTAAGATTAATCTCATCCTGTATGGTATTAAATTTTAAAAGAACTCAATGCTGATGTATGACCTTGAAAATTATTAGTTGGTAATGCAGAGATGAAAAAACACAAGAAACTGAAATTTGTAATGTAATATTACAACAAAGATAAGCAAGAACTGTTATTTTAAAATGTGATTAGAGGTATATTTGTCTCTTCAGCTGTAGCTGCAATGAACTATTAAGGTGTTAACAAAGGTATTGTATTTCTACTTCAATATCTTTAGTGATATAAAGGAACAAGTAAAAATCAAGCAATCTATATATATAATTCACTAAGGGCACGCAAGACAGTGAAAGCAAGACAGAGAGCCCTGCCCGCCAACTCTAAGACCATGGGATATGCTCAACAGAGCCCCGCCCGCCAACTCTAACCCTCCTACCGCGTCATGGGATACGCATGACAGAGCCATGCACGCCAACTATAACCGTCTTCCCGTGTCCAGCGTCACTCTCGAGGCATGTGCACTGCCTGCTCATGTGCCCGCATGAAACAACTCACTAAACACAGCCTCAATCGCTTTCGTCTGTGCAAAAGTCCACATACACCTCTGAGCCACATTGACTTTTCACCGCACGCAAGACAAAGAACCACGACTGCCAACTCACAGAGCCCCACCCGCCAACTCTGACCCTCCTCCCCCGTCATGGGGAACGCACGACACAGCCCCGCCCACCATTCACTAAGGGCACGCAAGACAGAGAGCCATGCCCTCCAACTCACAGAGCCGCACCTGCCAACTGTAAGACCATGGGATACCATGGAATACGCACGAAAGGGCCAGGCCCGCCAACTCCTCTGATGGCCAATGAAGAGCATTACAAGAAGTACATACTACGGTAGGTAGGCCAATGTTATGTTCTTGGACGGGAATGGCGATATCTTCTTGAATAGTAGCGTAAATCTGAATGCGATGACTGTGCATTGGGGTTTGCGAGTTGACACTGAAAGGAATAGGAATGAGTTTGTAAGTGCTTCTTGAGATTCGTTCAGTGGAGTGTGATTTTAAATGTGCGTTGAGATAACTCTGCAGTCGGAACGTTTTCAAACAAATAGTGCATTGAAAGACCTGTGTGGAATACGTTTGTAAATGTTTTTCAGTAAGAGGATAGTGGGAAGGTGACGTCACATCAGCGTGGCTGCAGAAAAATGTTTGTGTTGAAAGGATTTGCTCATGGTTGAGGATATCCGTCTCTGTAATGGCACTAGACTTTCTGTTACCAGCATTCACCGCAATGTACTGGAGTGTAAGACTATCACATCTGCTACTTCACAAACTGTCCTTATTCCCCGGATTTCCCTGACCCCATCAGATTCGAATTTGCCTTTTACTTTCACACGCAGACAATTTCCTGTTAGATTGGTGTTTGCAATGACAATTAATAAGGCACAGCGCCAAACTTTCAAAAAGATATGTCTGTATCTGCCAAAACCTGTTTTCAGTCACGAACAATTGTATGTTGCTCTCTCCAGAGTTCCATCTTTTCATTCACTGACAGTTGTATCCTCAAATCCTCCCCATTTGGACAACTGTATCTTTCAGGAAGTGTTCACTCATCAATAAATAATTATATGCGGCATTGCCTTGTACTTCTTATTTTGGGGTGGCAGTATGGAAAGTCTGTATGCTTGGAAAATGACACTGGGCTGTCCCAAAACCCTAATATAGCAAAAAAAGGCTGTGAACTTTGTTGATTTAGGTGTGCTGAGTCCATTTCTGAAACTGAAAGTTGTCTACCTCAAATCATTTTTGCAAGATATTGGCACTTTCAAATAAATTGTTGATTTTTTTTTAAATAAGTTGCATTTGCTTTAAGGCTTAAGTATTTTTCATGCTCAGAATTAAGTATGTTTTGAGCTGAAAAATGGGAGCCTTCCTTATTCTTAAAGTTAGTTGAGTTTGAAACAACCCAAAATCAATTATTTCCTACACATGTTTTGCTCTCAGTCAGTATTTTTTCTCTCTTCTTATTTTTCAAAATAGCCAGACATTTATATTTGTTAAGTGATACTTTTCTATTGTCCAGAAGAGGTAAAGTTAATCCATCCATCATCTTGACCAGGTAACAGGTAAGCAAACTGTTAAAGCACAAACATCCTTCTGTCCTCTTGACTGTTCAAAAATGGTGTCTATTCTTGTAATTCTCACTACACCTGCAAAGATTCAAATCTTATGATGAATTTTACCAGTCTTACCAAGCACTTTCAAGCTGGTTGACAGATATTAGCTGTCTGTTGTGTTCAAGATCTGCTCCTGGGATTTTCCAAGTGAGCTGTGACTGTTATGCCTCCAATGCAAGTATTGTTTTGTTTGAACATGGTGTACTTTATGGAATATTGACATCTAGTCTACAAATTAAGAGACAGTAAAACATTCCAATTCAAATCAAGCAAGCTGGATTAGCATGTTATATTCTTCCTAATGTTGTACCTTCTCCTTTAATAAGGTTAACCTCTATAAGTAGTAAATAGATGCTAAAGTCTTACATAATTAGAGCTTTCTGTGTTTGCTTATTATGCAACCTGCCATTGCACCTTTGCTTTATGTGATATCATTATGTGTGCCTTACTTGAGAAGACAACACGGTATTGATAGCATCATAGTTTGGGATAAAAAATCAAATTTTATAAATTCTGTTGGCATATCCGTAGCTATTTAAGGAAATGACTTTCAGAAAGACAGTAGTTTTGGTTTGCTTCCTTTCGCTTTTGACTTTTGTATTCCTTTTGACTGTTCTTTTTTATATCTCCCTATTGACGACATCATATCTGAGTCCACATGCTTCCCTGAAATCATTATTAACACAAGCCTCCACTTATTTTTAACAATTCGCTTCCATCTCCCTTATTGAACTATGGCGACTTGGCTACTTGGGTCACCCAACCACAAGGCAATCAATGGCAAACACAACCTCAAAGCCTAATTCCAGAGGTTGGTCCCAATATCTAAGTCTCATGGAAGGTTTATTTAATTTTAGTTCAGATTACTGCAATTGGCTCAATTTCACATAACAGTCTACCAGACTACAATAAAGGTATTGCAAAAAGGTATACAAATAAAACAAAAACACAGAGGCTATAAAAATAAATAGAGAAACATGCAATTAATACAAAGAAATTGAAGCTGACAACAAAGTTCCAAGGATTCATTGGCATGGAAGCTTATCCACTGCATCAATCATAATCCCAGAAGGACACAATAATTTTTATGAGATAAATGTCTTCTATTCTTGCAATTCTCACCACACATGTAAAGATTCAAAATTTTCATGATGAATTTTATCATCTCCTGTCACTTTCATTTTTGTTTACGTAAGTAATATATTTGTAACATACTCCAAAGTGGCACTGACATAGAAATACACCAAATTCAGAATATTAGTAATGAAAAGTTCTGTAGGAAGTGTAGAAGAAAGCTACGTGAATAAAGAAAATAAAAAAAAATACTGATTTCTCACTTGACATACTGCCAGCATTACACTTTGTATGGTAACACCTATAGGTTTTGGAAACATCTTAGGGCCTTCCAAAGATTTACACTATAAGAGATACTGTATACTTGTTACCAACTAGAATGTAAGGTTTTTATCTTAAGGTAGTAAGAGAAGAACAGATTTTAGTGTACTTGGATTATGTGGTATTCTGTGGTTATCAGATTACAGCAAAAGTCACACTACAGCGTAATCTCTGACCCTCATACACTAGGACTAGGAATTCTTACCCAAGGTCATCTTTTTCCAAGACATGTTTAACCTGAAAACTGGGGCCCAGTGAACAAATACATAATGTTGGGATGAAGGGTAATTAGAACAGAGAGACAAAGCTTGTTCATGGTCCATAGGCAAGTGAATTTCTTACATTTGTGAAATATGCTGAAGTTTATAACAAGCACATGAGTAGTTTGGTACCTTGTGTTGTTTTTTGCTTTTATGTGACTTCACCACTTCCGTACTTGTGGATGGGTGACAAAGGAATAAAATAAAATTAATAATCAATAATTTCAGGCACAACAAGGAATCCACCACTATCAAACTGAAGAAAATTAAGATTACCTTTGACTATGGTGGTTTTTTTTACAGCAAAATTTGAACAATAAATAAAGACCCATTTTCTGACAAACTACTTGGAATGATTTAAACTACCTTCATGACACTGACTAGGAAGAAGCGAGTACAGAAAATTTAAGGATGGGCTTGAACTACAGACATAGTGTAATGCTTATTTTTTATCTGATACTGTGAAACTGCTTTTTTTTCTCTTTTTAATACAAAATCGTTTTATGTTCTACCATTTATGTACTCTACTGTGAGCCCTTTGAATAGTAAAGTCATAAATTATTTGTTGTGTCAAGCCTGCAAAGAGATAAAGTTGAGCAAGGAATATATTCATAAATCTACACTGCAGGTCTTGTCATATTTATGGGTTACTGCCAGGACAACACTCCAATTTATGTATGTCTGTGAGGTGCACAATGTTCCTGAAATACAGTGTCATCTGGAACAATAGCTTATTTGTCTTTTTGCCTTTATAAGCATTCAAACATGAAAAGAAGATGGCAAATATTGTTTTCTGTTTAATTTAATTTTGAACAAAGCATGTATTTTCATGTATTATATTATAATGGTTTATTTTTTATGTGACATTCCAAAAAATACAATTAATATAATACATTAAAGAACAGATTTTATACTGGGGGAAAATCAATGTAAGGTACTAACCTACCAAAGTCCAAAATATCAGAATGATATTTTTTGTAATCAAAATATACCCTAGGGAAAAAAATTAAATTTTAAAGTAAATAGTAATGATGCAAATCACCTCCTGGACTCCACTAATAGAGTTTCTATGTCCATTCCTATTGGTGAGGTAACTTGACAGCCTGCTCACTTCAAAAACCATTGTCTGATGCATCAAACATTCAAACTCTCAGTTTAACCTATTGTTTTCTTTCCAAACTGTTCATTTTCTTCCAAAACCTGAGTGTAATCTCAAAGATTCTTGCTTCCAGGGCAATTCTCAAAATCACTCCCAGAATAAGGAGTTTCCTTCAGAAGTCTTGGAGCCATCCCACAAGAAGTCGCTCTGTTACTTCCATGTATTGAGCAGATTTTAATTTACAAAGCCAGGTACATTTTTTAGTTATGTTTCAAAATATGTAGTAGAGTCCCATTTATTCCTCATGGGACCTCTTGGCTGTCAACTCTTTCTTGTTGAGTCCTTATGGCCTTCTGCCACTGCCCTGTGATATGCTGTTACACTTGTGGCCACAGAGTAATTACTTTCAGGACATCATTTAAATAAATAGGGCATACAATCCATAGTGGTCCTCTACACATTTACAAAAAGAGATGTTGTCAATGTGTGTCCTTGTCTTCCAGGGCTACAGGGGATGGATTATGAGGAAAGATTACAAGAGCTGAGCCTTTCAATATAAGCAAAAGAAGTTTAAGGGGAGACATGACTGAAGTGTTTAATACTATGAAGGGAATTAGTACAGTGGATCAAGATTATTACTTTAAAATGAGTTAATCAAGAACAAGGGGACACAGTTGTAAACATGTAGGATCAATTTAGCAGAAACATTAGGACATTTTTCTTTACACAGAGAACCAAAGACACTTCATCAAATCAAATCTAGGTTTGAAAGTATTTTAGAGGGATTAAGTAGATAAGACTTGGGAGCTTTGTTGGGCTGAATGGCTTGTTCTTGTCTAGATTGTTCTAATGTTCTAAAGACCTGCATTGACTCGTGTCAGGCTTACCCTACTGCCTAGTTTTAGTCTTCTCCTTCTACTTTCCCTGGCAACCCCTTGACAGTTGGACAAGGTTGCACAATATAATATAGATTAATTATGGAACAGGGTACCATAGGCTAAGGAATAGTAGAGGAACAATTCACAAAGAGCTTTATAAATGTGGCATGTGTCTCAAGTAGTAATCAAAGGGTGAACACGAAAGCATAAAACAGAACAACATAGACAAGGCACTTGTTCTTGTAAAAAATGCCTCACATAACCCTTCTCACCTATCTCTGTCTCTCTGTTTTCAGAATTTTAACCAATAATTTTACTAGTAAGTCATTTAATTTATCAATTTAAAGCTCACTGTGCTCTTTAAAATATTACAAATGCAGTTTGAGATCTGGTAACTGAAAATAGAAAATCCTATTGAAAAAGTAGAACATTGTTTTAAAAAGTCACGTTGTAATATCTACACATATTTGAGATATCTCAACAGAAACAAAAGGATATCAAGACATCTTAAATTTAATGTTAACCATTGTGGGATATGGCCGGCCGTTCATCCTGGCCAATACCCCCATGCCGCTAAATGGAGCCCTTTTCGGCAGCATGGAGGTGCCCCAAATTCCAGCAGGGCATCATGGACATTGGAGTTTTACTTCACAGCCTTGCTGGATACCATGGGAGCTGCCAGGGGACGCTGCAGGGAGGCTTAGAGACTTTTATTTGCCTTATAACCTGGAAGTACGTCCTGGTCACAGGGACAGAGGAAATGATGTACATCCGGGATGAAGAAAAGGAGTTTTCACCTGACCCAGGAAGTGTTAAGAATCACATGGACTGAGGGATCAGAAGAACTTCTGGGTCAAGGACTTTAAAAGGACGATGGGAAACCCCAGCAGATTGAGCCGAGTTGGGGGGAAGGGTGACTGAGCTGCTGGGTGGATTGGTGGATTAATGTTTATTGAGATTAGTTTATTGCTTATGAATATTGTGGAGTGGAGGGTGCTTTGTGCACATTATTATTATAATAAATTAAATATTTGGACTTTTACCTGGTGTCTGGCGTCTGATCTGAGGGTTTAAGGGGACGACAGCGCCCCCTATCTGTCACTCCATCCAGAGTCTGAAACCACTTCATCTATTTCTTAGGTCAAAGGAAAGCAGAACATGTTATGGAATCATTAGTCACAAGGCAGGAGCAAATCCATGACAGGGTCTAGTCTCTCATACATGCACAAGGTTCTACAGGTCATTTCAGGTTGGGGAGCATGCACTGGTACAGCGCATTGCCGCACCCACCACGTGACGAAACAGCTCAGGATCCCGGTTGGCAACCCCCCAGGCAGACAGTCCAGTGTTAGTGCCAGGTGTTACGTGGGCATCCTTATGGCCTCGTCCAGCCACTAGGGTCCTCAACAATGAGGATCCCGTGAGCCGGATCACACTCAGGGAATCGCGCCACATGGCCGTAGTTCTGTAACTGACGCTCCCTTGCAATGCAGGTTATGTGCCCCATTCTGTACTCCATGAGCAACCGCTCATTGGACACAAAGTCAAATCAGCAGCACCTAAAGATTCTCTGAAGAGACACAGTATTGAAGGAGTCCAGTCTTCATCTCAGGTCACTGGATAGCATCCATGTCTTGCAACCATATAGCAAGACAATAAGCACCAGGACTCCAAAGACTTGGACCTTTGTCCTTTTGCATAGATATTGGGAGCGCCACACACCCTTTTCCAGCGACCTCATGACCTCCCCATGCTCTCCCAGTCCATCTACTGACTTCATAGGAAGAGTCACCAGAGACATGAATGTCACTGCCGAGGTAAGAAGACCTCTCAAAAAGGTCAACACTCTCTCCACAGGCAGACACACTGCTGACGGCTGTGTCTAAGGTCCTACACCAGGTTCTACACCGACATATGTACTTGGAATATGTATTTGGACTCTGCATACATCACTGTCAGTCATGACTTTACAAGTGCAAAAATATCATATTTCTTAATTGCCAATGCAAAGCTATCTACCATATATACTTGTGGATAAGTTCTCCCGTGGATAAGTTAGGACTTGATTTTACAGTATAATTTCCCATATTTTATAATGTCCTTTTTTAAATGGCATATCATAGTTATTCACAAATTAGCTATTTTTATTAACAATTTTATGTCTTCACTAATATCTTGTAAATAAGATTCTCATTATTTCAGAAAATATGGCCCTTAGTTTAGAATTAAAATCATAACACTTAACTGATCTAGCTTACTACTGGCCACTAAACCCATCAATATTAGCAGATGTTATCTAATTTACTACTGTACTAATTTATTTATTAATATTAGCTGAATTTATTGAGTTGTCTTTTTCAGTACATAAATTGATTTTTTCATACACATCAATGCACCTCTAGAGGCATCAGCAGGAACAATCTGGGAAACCCTTAAAGCATACCCAAGGGGACCAATCAGTTCACAGTTTTAAATAAAAATAAACAGCAAACTACAACAACAATTTATTCCTGTGTTGCCTAACATCACACAAGTAATGCCTCAATGGGCTTTTAACAAGCCTTATTTTTTGATAGTTGTCTCCAGCAGGGGGTGCTTGCTTGTGTTCTTTCTTAAATGCAGGACATATATAAACATTATATGTAATCCTTCAGTAACCATGGTAGAAATAATCAGACAAGGTGAAATATGGTACAA
>JANRMT010061414.1:32811243-32842484 GCA_026402145.1 Polypterus bichir lapradei
AATATTCCTCCATAGTACACAAGAGTTCAAAGAACCAATAACAAATAATATTTTATTAAACTAACAAGACCAAATAAGGATCAAATAAAGGAACATAATACTTCAAAGGCATACTAAGCTAGAAAAATCATGCAATATACAAAATACTGTAATGACCCAACTGGGGGTGCCAAGGGACCATGAAGATGGACATCTGCCGAGCAGCGTGTTTTCTGAAGGAGCAACTCGTTACTCAAACAAATCATCTCATTGAAGCACTGGGGATGAAGAATGGGAGTGGCATTGATTAGTTTAGTGAAAAGAGTGTGAGGAGACTGGCATCTTTGAGTAGAAGGTAACAAGTGTAGAGGATTACTCAGCACAGAGGATTTTGAAAGTGTCTGATTGTGAAAACAACTGTTTGCTGGACTGCAAAACCGGCACTGAAAAATGTACAGTATGTGGACACCAGAAAAAAGAAAGAGAGAAAATGCGGCATTCTTCAGGGATATTACACTGAAGCAGGAGGCAGACTTTACACAGAAGATGAATTGTGAGGAATTCAAGAAAGAGTGTCTCACATGGCCTTAACAATGAGGAAGGAGGGAAATCTGTACCAATAGCTGGTTTGGTTGGTTAGGAGCTCTCAGAACTGTTTAAAGCCTCTCCCATAGCCAAAAAATGGGAGTGTGGGCATTGGTTGTGGATATTACAATATAATTGAGTGTATTTTATATACAAAATATAAAATATACTGAACACTTAAACAAAACAGGAACAAAGATGATGAAATAGAAATAAACCAAAGTATAAATTGTTAGAGGCCCAGATTTGGAAATTTCTGGGTGGCTAAACATGTGTTAGATAGAAAGACAGATATGGCTTTAATAAAAGGGATCGGGAGGTGAAACGCCTAACAGGCCAAGTTCTTGACCAAAAGATTATAGAGTCAGAGATAAAGTATCAAGATGGTATCCAGAAACCTACCTCAGAAAGATGTTTGCAGACATAAAGGTACCAAAAAAGTTAGAGAAATGCACTAGAAATTTTGTTTTCTTATATTATTTGCAAACCAGTAAGTGCTTGATGCTGGCTTTTATAGGGTTGCTTATATGACTTCACAAAAACAAAAACTGAATTCTAAAGACAAAACAAAAAACACATAAAAGTTTTAAAACTTACCATTCAGAACAGCATGCTGCTGAAACGGATACTCAGTTATTAAACAAAGCTTTAAGGGGAACAATTGTTGTGAATATTATTTTATTTTTGGCTCTAATTTATGACCAAAAGGTTAATAATATTTTTATTTGGTTTATTTTTTACACTTTGTGTTTGCTTTTAATTCTTTATTTGTCATTTAATTGCTATCATTTCATATTGCTTTACTGCTTCCATTAAGTGTTGTGGTCATGTCATGACGTCACTGTTCTGATGATATTGAAGATGGTGGCAAGGAGTAACCTTCATTGAAGGTACTGTCACAGAAAGATACATTTACCAAGACCAGGAAATTAGAGAGAAACTTTGCATTCTTTTTGTAGTGTTGGCAGAGGTCAAAGCCAAACAATCAAAGCAAAGGCACCTATACCCAAAACAACTGGCCAGGGCAGAGGTACTCAATCTTCCCCTTATCAGGAGCCACACTGACAACAAATATTTTTGCAAGAGACGCAATCCAAATAGAACCCTCTCCTCCCTGTAACTATTCTGCATTTGAGAATAAGGATAATGTATGTTTTTAAGGGATGAAAACCGTGATGTAAGAAGTGTAATGTATGATCACTGCAACCACAAATTTCAACATTACAGTGTTGATCACAAAATCCATAACAGTGACAGACAGCACATTGCTGTTTTTCACAGCCAATAAAAGCATAACAGACAGCACTGCTGATTACCACAGACCTTTCACTAGTATACTCAGCAAAAAAAGAAACGTCCCTTTTTCAGGACTGTGTATTTCAACAATAATGTTTTAAAAATCCAAATAACTTTACAGATCTTCATTGTAAATTGTTTAAACAATGTTTTCCATGCATGTTCAATTAACCATAATTAATTAATTAACATGCACCTGTGGAATGGTCGTTAAGACCTTAACAGCTTACAGAAAGTAGGCATTTAAGGTCACAGTTCTAAAAACGCAGGACACTAAAGAGACTTGTCTACCAACTGTGAAAAACACCCAAAGAAAGATCCCCAGGGTCCCTGCTCATCTGCGTGAACGTACATTAGGCATGCTGCAGGGAGGCATGAGGACTGCTGATGTGGCTAGGGCAATAAATTGCCATGTCCACACTGTGAGACGCCTAAGACAGCGCTACAGGGAGACAGGAAGGACAGCTGATCATCCTCGCAGTGGAAGACCACGTGTAACAACACCTGCACAGGATCGGTACATCCGAATATCACACCTGCGTGACAGGTACAGGATGGCCACAACAACTGCCCGAGTCACACCAGGAACACACAATCCCTCCATCAGTGCTCAGACTGTCCGCAATAGGCTGAGAGAGGCTGGACTGAGGGCTTGCAGGCCTGTTGTAAGGCAGGTCCTTACCAGACATCACCAGCAACAACGCCGCCTATGGGCACAAACCCACCTTCGCTGGACCAGACAGGAGTGGCAAAAAGTGCGTGGGTTTCTGCATGACAGCAATGTCAGTGTTCTGCCATGGCCAGCGAAGAGCCCAGATCTCAATCCCATTGAGCACGTCTGGGACCTGTTGGATCGCAGGGTGAGGGCTAGGGCCATTCCCCCCAGAAATGTCCAGGAACTTGCAGGTGCCTTGGTGGAAGAGTGGGGTAACATCTCACAGCAAGAACTGACAAATCTGGTCCAGTCCATGAGGAGGAGATGCACTGCAGTACTTCAAGCAGCTGGTGGCCACACCAGATACTGACTGGTACTTTTGATTTTGAGCCTCCCTTCATTCAGGGACACATTGTGAAACATTTTTAGTTTATGTCTTATGGTGTTGACTCTTTTAGTGTTCATACAAATATTTACACATTAAGTCTACTGAAAGTAAAAACAGTTGAAAGTCAGGGGACGTTTCTTTTTTTGCTGAGTATATTAGTGTGGAAGACATTTTTCTGAGTCTTCACTGCTTTTCAGCCCATAGCTGTCCACCCTTTGGAAAGTCAGTACTGAACATTGGGTATTTAGCTTTGTGATGGAGCTGCAAATTTCACATGAAGCAAATTTTACTTCAATTATGTACTCTCTATTTTTTGCTTAATGTACAAGTTAGTTTATTTGCTGTTTTGGCTTCTTTGCTGTATCGACTGAAAGTGAGAAGATTACCAGAAGGCAAAACAGACAATCTTTAAGAATGTTGTACCCTTGGTGAGCAGAGCAAGGAATGTAAATTTTATTTCATGCTGTTTCCTTTATTCTGTTTTTCTGTAAAATGTGCGTGTAAAATGTTTAAAATGTATGTTTATATTTTGTTATGTTTATAGTTTTCACATTGCTTGTGATGGTGTAGCATTAATAAATGTATATAAAGTTTGGGAAGTAAATAAAGATAAAACACCACTCTGGGACTCTCTGCCTCTGGATTTAAGAAAGCCAGGGGCTACTACAAATGCCAGTTTCCCAGTGATCATGCTAGTTTTCCTAGCGCGAGACCAGAGGTATGTTGTGATTGTGTTTTTCAGGTGGTTGATGGGTGGGGAAGTAATAGATTTAAGTGTGCAAATGAGAATGAAGTGAATTCTGCTGGCAATGTTTTTTATATTATTTTTTTAAAGATTTTTTTAAGTAGGAATTAAAACAGCAACAACTGGCCTTTGAAGAGCTGCAGGTTGATACCACTGTGCTAGGGTGTAATTTCCTCAGAAAAAAAAAAAAACAAGCAAAAACTACACATGGGAGAGTTTGCAACTGAATCCAGAAAAATGAACAATAGCAGCATCATGCCAATATCTCATATAGGTAGAGACTCCTAACGTAAGCATCTCATGAACCCTGAGTAACATAACCGACGATGGGCATAGCAATCATAAACATTCCAGCCACAGCCATGAACAACACACAGAATGGCAGAGGCCACAAACTAAATCATGGGACAAAATGTTGTTACAGTGACACCACAAAAAATAAAAATAAATACATTAAACCACTTAAAATTAATGCAAAAATAATATTAGAGTACAAAATAGCTTTATACACATTTTAAAAGATCTAATTTATAACAGAACCCTCCTCTTATGGTGGATGGAATTTTTGTAAAAATTGTGGGGCATTGAGATCACAAAATGGGATCCAAGATTAATCTTTTATATTATATTCATGCAAGTAAACTAAAAATACACACAACTACAACAACATTAATTAATAGGATCTACTTTAACACCTGCTCACCTTAAACCTCTACAGAAAGTGGAGAGTTAACTAAGTAACGAATAGCATGCACAGAATTAAGTCATGATACAAAGGCAGTGTGGATTCTGAAATGATAAAGCAATTGATGGCCAATTTATAAGTCAGTCTATCAACATGTCTAACAATAGTGCAGGGACTGATGAACCTAGGTTTTAGTTTCCTTAAATAATTCCTTAAGCACAATGTCATACATGGCCAGGGATACCGTCTACTGACCCTTACAGTAAACATAGGGTTACTTTAAATTTTGGTTCGACAAACAGTTTAGCAGATATTGGAGTTGTCTACAGAGTTTAAGACTAGTTGCTAATTGTCTCATAACTTGTTAACATAATCTGTTACTAGCAGAATGGAAGAGTTAATAGAGGGTTTCCTCAGTTATAAACATCCAAAACAGTTTTGGAAAAAAAGAGTTTTATACCGATATAAACATTCAGAAGTGACATTCTAATGGACAAGTTATTTATACAAAGCGTTTATGGAAAACTCTGCTAGGCGCAAAATCAACTTCCAATCCAATCAAAAGCCATACTTTTCTCCAGTCCATCTTTTATCATCAGCATGTTCAGCTGTCCATAAGTGATGACCAACTAAGAGGACAACTAGCGAGACTACACAGAAGAAAAGCTATGAGACCAGATCCAATACTTAAGGCCTGTACTAAACAACTTTGTGGTATAATTTGCTATCTGTTCAGTCTGTCACTAAGGCTCCAGAAAATGCTGTGAAAAACATTCTGCATTATTCAAGTTCCAACAGGCACCTCTTCACCAAATGGCAACCAATATGGCCTTGGGCTATATAAATCATCTTGTGAAAGAACACTTGGTCTTTTGGACAAAGATTGTCCAAAGGCTTATTCCCAACTATTATTTGATGACTCCAATAGAATCCATCCATCTCTGCTAAGGAGTAAACTCAGGGAAATGTTGGTGGATGTGCCTACAATACCCTGCCTAATGAACTACGTCTATGACAGACCACAGTTTGTGAGGCAGAAGGACTAATGCAGATATGAGCAACAATGGAGCAGAATAAGGGACTGCCCTGACACCTTTGCTGTTAATACAGGTTTCCAAACTGTACTGTTCTAGTAACATAGAGGGATTTTATATGCTAGGAACAATGCAGGCGATTTTTTAAGAGCCTGCTTTCCTTTAACATGGGTAGTGGCATCCTTAACATATTCTTTAACTCTGTATTGGCCAGTGCGATTTTCCCTGCTGTGCTGTGCTGGGCTGTTAACATCGCCCACCAAATCAACAAGCTAATTAAAAGGGCAGGCTCAGTTCTTGGACACACTCCTATTTACCTGATTATTAATATATAGGAATTTTACAATCTATAAAAATCATGAAAGGATATAGAAGTAATTATAGAAGTAATATTTTTGATAAGGCAATTTACTAATTTTAGAATCAAATGAATTAGGCTTGTTTTAAGCCTTCTAGGGCCTTTCAGCCCAGGATAACCCTGCATTTCAGACTTGTCCATGCTCAACCTTGTTCAAGAGATTTCAGAGCCAAATCAATTTTTCTGAGAGTTGTGAAGCTAGCTAAGAATATCCAAAATTAACATGTGGTGAGTTACTAGAAGGTTTTTACTTTCTAAAGTAAACTTCAAACCTTCATTTGAATAGGAGGAGAAAGAAATTCAAGAAAAACATATAGAAAAAAGAACCTTTTTAATTCCCAATTGCTGGAACAACATGGTGATAATTCTCCTCCAACCCAAAATATACCCATGCTGAAGTGAAAAAAGATTTTGTCATTTTTTTCTAGCTACACCAGCTCTAAGAAAAGATTGAAATCTATGGCTTGAAGCTCTAGACAGACTCCACACCAGCGATCCAAGCCATTACCATTTAAACAAGAAAACTTCAATTAAATAAGTGTTGCTCAAAGTTGAAGTTTTTTTCTGTGATTTAAGGTTTCCTTCTCAAATCTTACATAATTAATCAAATAACGGTATTAACCAAGTGAATTTTCACTTACAAGGAAATCTGCCTTGGACAACTGGGTAAGGAGACCTCTTTCATCATCACCAAGTTGCACTGGCTAAGGGCAAAACTCACAAAGTGAGAGGACCACCAGTGCTGCAATAACTTTAGAGTACTGGGCATAAGAGATACATAGGAAGAAAACATATTTTGGCATTTCTTCTTCAGGTTTGACCTCTAATCTTTCTGGGATATTCCCCTTTTCAGCCTTGCATAGGCAGTACAGTGCATTTCACACACTCTTGCAATGTTAGTGCAATTTATTGATTACCAGGACTGCCACAAAATTGTAAGTGAGGCAACAAAGGTTTGAGACAGTTCATTATTTGGGACTGTAGTTCTAAAATGACCACTACCAGTAAAGCAATGAATGCCCTACTCAAAAGGGCGAAAGCAAAACACTATCACTTTTCTGGTTTCCACATTCATCTTATGCTTTCATTTGCAGGTCATTGTGCTTTTTATGACTTGCCAGTGGAGGTGAAAAAGGCTATGCACCATTTTGAATCACTCAACATTTCTTTTCCACAGCCTCTGCATTTTGTCTTTCATTTGCCCAGTTTACTTATTTGTTTTTTTGAGTCCTTTTGGATGAAGTCTTGTTTTCTTTCTGGCATAATAGCATTTTGGCATGGTTTTGTATGGTACTGTTTTTTACAGATAAAAGGCAGATACTTATAGACTAATAAGTGCACTTCTCAGTACTAGCAGGGAGTCATCAACAAAGGAGTTCGTTATTCTAAAGGCATTTTTCTCATATTACAAAGCGTGCCAGTGGCAGTACACTGCGCAAGGAGTCAGCTCCCTGCTGAGAGGTACTCCGAAGAAAAATAACAACTATAGTCTAATTTGTATGCTCTCCGCACTAACAAAAAGCGAGACCCTACTCATTCCAATGTTATTAATGACAGCCTGATAAAAGGTTTCAAGTCTACTGTATATCCAATTGATTGCATAACAGAACTGCTGGAAATCTCTCCATATCTGACCATAAGCACACTTGAGTAGTATGGCTGTGAAAGTCCTTGGACATTTAGCTTTTAAGTGTTGATTTAGCAACATCCTCCATACACCTGACCAGTATTATGAGTTTACTGAAAAAAGGAAAGGCAAACTAAATTAATAGAGATGACCAGGAGAATAATTGTCAAAAATACTAGAAAAAAAGTTTAATACTGAGAATCAGTCCTATCTTTTGTCAAATATAAACACTAAACAAGGAATCAAAGTCCAAACTAAACAAAAAATGCCTTGAAACACTAAATAAGAACACAAAAAGCAGCACACAGACACAAACTTGGACAATGGGGAAGTGCATGGTGCCAACCTCTTATTCTGTCATGGCAATACATCAGCTCCATGGACCTCCGAGGTTTGTTGCATAGCAACAACATAACAATTGCTGCTCAAAATTTTCAAAGAATAGAAAAGATGGCCTATGAAAAATATGTAAAAAATATGTAACTATTAAAGAAGTTGTGTTATATGGGTCCAAAAAAAACTGTAATTGAATATCTAATATGTCATAAACAGTGCTCCAATAGATGAGTAATTAATTTGAAATGAACACAAATCATAACAGCTAGTCATTTTACCCTAATATACTGCACAATTTACTGTAAAGTTCTAAATTATAATTTTGTGGTGTCACTAAACACATCACAGAAGCCTCCATTGACTCCGCGAAGATCACAGATCATGATGCTGTGATCTTCGCAGAGTAAATGGAAGCTCTGATCAGGGAGCTCGAGAGACTGAGTGAGGAGTCTGAGTGTCTGGGCTTGCGAGTGTCCTGGATAAAAACCAAGATCAAGGCCGTGTGCAGAGAGAGTGCTGACCTTGTTGAGAGGTTTACTTACCTTGACAGTGACATTAATGTCTTTGGTGACACTTCCTGTGAAGTCAATAGACAGATTGGGAGAGCATGGTGGGTCATGAGGTCGCTGGAAAGGGGTGTGTGGCGCTCCCGATATCTATGCAAAAGTCTTTAGAGTCCTGGTGCTTCCTGTCTTGCTATATGGTGACTAGACATGGATGCTATCCAGTGAGACAAAGACTGCACTCCTTTGGTACTGTGTCTCTCCGGAAAATCCTTGGATACTGTTGGTTTGACTTTGTGTCAAATGAGCGGTTGCTCATGGAGTCCCGAATGAGGCACATTACCTGTATTGTGAGGGAGCGTCAGTTACGGCACTATGGCCATGTGGCGCATTTCCCCGAGGGTGATCCATCTCGTAAGATCCTCATTGTTGGGGACCCGAGTGACTGGACCAGGCCAAGGCAGATAGAGGGTCATATCCGGAGGGTGTGACTGGACCGCATGTCTCCTGGAGGGTTGCAAACCGGGATCCCGAGTTGTTTCGCTGTGTAGTGGGTGCAGCAACACACTGTACAAGTGCATGCTCCCCAACTTGACTTGACTTGACTAAACACATCAAATTATTTTAATGTAAAGTATAGCATTCTGTCAAAGATAAAAATAACAGAATAATATTTAATATATTTTACTGTTAATACATAGTAACAGGCATAGAGCGAAAAAAAAAGTATAGCAAATAACATAACTCTGAGTGCATAGGAACTACAGGCTATCACACTTTTCAACAATGACCAGATCTCTAGATTTTATGGCATGCTTCATGATCCATGAAGTAGTTTTGTAGTTTCAAATTTAACCCTGGCATGGGATGTGAATGCTGTGGTTACTCTCTCCCAATTATCGGTTGAGGATACAGACTGACAGCCAGGAACATAATAAATAGTACTTACAGTAGATGGATAGAATGAGCGATGCATGGATCTGTTTGGTTTGTGAGTTTAGGTACACAAGCTGTCCTATCATTTAGTTGTGAGTTTAACCCCTTTTGCATGATTGTACAGTATATATTAAATTGATGAATTGTTTATTTCTTATTAAATGATTAAAGCCTCACCTCGACTGTGACTGCCAAGTCAGAGGTTTTCTTTCTTTTTAATATTTTTTATTTTAATTTTCTTTTATTTTCTTAACATATACTTGATTTACTTGTTTAGTTATGTTACTCATGGTGTTTTGCTGGCACTTGGTTGCTGCTTTTTGTATTTGGTGTGGCATCAGGTTAATGATGGTCATATTTGTCTCACCGAAAGATTTAGATTAGATTAGATTAGGTTAACTTTATTAATCCCATGTTGAGAATCAGATACATACAGCAGCAGAACCATAAAAACAAGGATACAGATTCAGTCATTATCCAACCTGCTATATCCAAACACAGGGTCATGGGGGTCTGCTGGAGCCAATCCCAGGGCACAAGGCAGGAACAAATCCCCGGACAGGGTGCCAGTCCACTGCAGGGCACACACACTCGGGACAATTTAGGATCGCCAATGCACCTAACCTGCATGTCTTTGGACTGTGGGAGGAAACCGGAGCAATCCCATGCAGACACGGGGAGAACATGCAAATTCCATGCAGGGAGGACCCAGGAAGTGAACCCAGGTCTCCTTACTGCGAGGCTGCAGCGCTACCACTGCACCACCCAGGATACAGATTCACAGTGCAAATTATACAGTCAATCTATCAATCAATCAATTGATAAGTAAATAAAAAAATAAATAGATAATTAAATAAATGTATATTGTGCAGGTATTTCAAAATGGTATTTCAATATGAACATAACACTAGAATCCTTAAAGCCTATGAAAAAACGCATAATCCCAGCCCACCTTAAATTCCTTCACACATCTCCATCAGCGTATTTTGTTTTATAAATGTGTTGATCAGCACAAGCAGCAAGCAGCCTGATGTCCCATTCCTCCTCCCTGCCCCTTTTGAGTAGAGCTTGGGAAAAAGGTTCTTCCAGCTCAAGCCAAGGCTCCTTATCTGCTGTGAGGTGCCTGGAGTTGTATGGGGTACATATTACAGTATATCATTATTTGGAACACATGCATTTCATGTGTGTTCCGTGTCTTCACTGATCTGTGTAAGTGTAGGATGAAAGGAAACACGAGGCAAGAAATCCTTAACACACACCTAAAGCATAAACTTTTTCCATGTTATACTAATAATGATGTGAAGCGTATAATGTGTGAAGACTTTAGTCCAAATATCAAATAAACATGTGCACTTTTATTCAAAAATATAACCAAAGTAGGCGGCACGGTGGCGCAGTGGGTAGCACTGCTGCCTTGCAGTTAGTAGACCCGGGTTCACTTCCTGGGTCCTCCCTGCGTGGAGTTTGCATGTTCTCCCCGTGTCTGCGTGGGTTTCCTCCCAAAGACATGCAGGTTAGGTGTACTGCCGATTCTAAATTGTCCCTAGTGGGTGTGTGTGCGCCCTGCAGTGGGCTGGCGCCCTGCCTGTGGTTTGTTTCCTGCCTTTGTTGGCTGGGATTGGCTCCAGCAGACCCCCGTGACCCTGTAGTTAGGATATAGCGGATTGGATAATGGATGGATGGATAACCAAAGTAAAAAAAAAGTCATTCAATTTACATGTTGCTGTCAATGAGTTACAAACCCAAGCTCAATTATCAATTGACAGAAAGCTAATTTGTGTTCCTGGATCGTGCAGAGGTATGAGCTGCTGCCTCACAGGTTTGAGTCCCAGTGCTCTGTGTTTTGAGTAGTGAGCTACTATTATTATTATTATTATTATTATTATTATTATTTATTATATTACTGTAATATAATAAAAGAATACATTTGATTTGAGTCTGTAACGCCCGGTGTAAATTTTGGCTACTTGTAAAAGTTAGCGCTTTTTTTTATTATTCAGTGTTATTCTTTCAGTGACGTTCATGTGGTACAACAAAATTGCCTCTTCCTCTCTGAATTGATGCCATTTATCTCCATTCTTTTCACAAGAGCAGTGATGACCACAGTTGGTGCTGTGATTGATTCCTGCTCAGAACTATTTGTTGTCCCAAAATCTTTTTCAGTCATCTCTGTAATAATAGTTGAATGAGTGATTTCTAATAATAATACTGTCATTTCTGAAAAACAATACTCTGCTGTTAGCTTGATTACCAAACAATCTGCATTAATGACATTGTACACACATTTAAAGGCAAAAGACTGCAGAATCTACTCTTCTGTAATTTACCTAATGAGTAAAAGAAAGGTGCTTTTGAAAAAAATCTGAAAAAGGCAGTTTTGTTAAGAATTCTAGATTCGTGATTGACAGTGGAACACTTTAATGTCAGTCAGTCAGTCATTTTCCATCCTGCTATATCCTAACACAGGGTCACGGAGGTCTGCTGGAGCCAATCCCAGCCAACACAGGGTGCAAGGCAGGACCCGGGCATGGCACCAGCCCACTGCAAGGCACACACACACACACCCAAACCCCAAGCACACACAAGGGACAATTTTGAGGATAGCCAATGCACCTAACCTGCATGTCTTTGGACTGTGGGAGGAAACCCATGCAGACATGGGGAGAACATGCATACTCCACACAAGGATGACACAGGAAGTGAACCCAGGACTCCTTACTGCGAGGAGGCAGCGCTACCATTGTGCCGGACCACACCTTAGTGTTTTTTGCTATATATTAATTAGGGGCTTTGCCCCCTGCTTGCTTCGCTCGCCAACCCCCATTTTTGTTTTTCCACATACACACTTTTAAGATTTTTTTTTTCTTTGAATTGTTGCTATTTCATTAGTTTCACTTTTATTTCAGAACTCCTGTAAAAACAATATTTGGAATCTTTTGAGTCCCAACATGCTAAATCTTTTTAATGAGGTCAGTGAGACATGTGTTTAATGACTTTGTACCACAATTCAGGATAGGTTTCTCTGTTTGGAATTTCAGCACAGACAAAACGATCTACATCATCAGTAGTTAATAATTTTTTTTGCAAAGTAACCAATAAATGCATGTGAGGTAAACTCCGTTTTTGAAATTCTCTTGACTTACACTAAGACACACAAAGCCTTACAATATTTACATACTTCTGACATATCACCTATGTCCATATATTCGATCTCTATTCACCTTTTCGTTATTTCTCCGAGTAATAATTTCTCTTTCTTTGCACTACTGCGATGTTTACTTTCTTTTTTTTGACACGGTCGTTTTTTTCTGCTTTCATATTCTGTATCTTGCTCTGCATGTGTTTCGCGCCTACGTTTTTTTGAGTCTTTTGAATTCCAGTTTTCATTATCTGTAACCTGCTCTGCATGTGTTTGGCCCCCTTGTTTTTTAACCTCTTTATGACATTTTACTTTGTTTTCTACTCTGTCTTTTATTTCTGACCTCGCTTTATCCTGCTTTTTTTTTCAATGACACCTGGTCTGTGGTGATTATTTTCCCTTTTTCAAGTAATAATTTCCATTTGTTTGAGCTACTGCGATCTTTGCTTTCTTTTTTTTATACTTTCTAATTTTCCTGCTTTCATATTCTTTAACTTTCTCCACATGTGTATCGCACCGTTTTTATTTGCACCTTTTGAATTCCACTGCTTTCATAATCTCTAACCTGCTCTGCATGTGTATAGCACCAACATCCGGATTGGACGTGCTTTTTTTTTCAATTCCACTTGTTCTGGGCTGATAATTACTTTCCTTATTTTCTGAATTTGCACCTAGATTATTCTTTTTCTTTTTTGTTTCTCCAACGCTTTTGAGTCTCTTTTCTCCGTGCTGCTTTCTTCTTTGTTTAGTCGTCTACATTTAATATATAATGTATTGTCCTTATACACTTTATATGCGCTGAGAGCCCTGGATCTGTGTGTGCTCAAAGCCAAAACACGACTGAGTGTGTTTGCTGGCTGCCCGTGCTCTTATTTGGTTGTAAGTAGGGTGTGTCTTGCAAGAATCTCATGTTCTACGTCATCGCGAGATGTTCCTGGGTCAATCTCTTGGCACAAAGTCTTATGTTTAAGGTCCCCGCGAGACGCTCTGTGGCCAATCTCTTTAGTCTTATGGGTCTTTTAAGTGTCTTCCATGATCTTAACGTGAAGATCATGCCTCGTCGTCCTACTGTTTCTCTCCAGGATTTTTTTTATAATAGAGAGATTATGAAAGGATTTTTAACTTTCTACATATGAATATTTATTTCTTGTCGCTTTGATTATTTTATTGTTCTTTCTGTGATTTATGTGGGTGTGGGACGTCACATACATACCACATACCTTTAGGGCACAATAGCCCTAAACATGGTAGCATACATACTATGTGCCAGAGGTATAACTGACTCAAAAGAACGACCTTGAGGCACTTAGGCCCTGTCCTCTCCAGTACATTTTTTTTTAAAAATGCAGACATTTCTCTACATTTTTGCCTTTTGTCCACAACACCCTAGTCTTTTCAACTGACAAGAATGAGTATATTTTTTAAAAGCCATAGACATTTAATGGTTGAAAGTGAAGTTTTCTGAAAAAGCTGACTACATCAGCTAGTTGGTTCATACTTACTACTTGGCTCCTCCCTGACTGGATGCTTCTTACAATAGTTCTGATACTTCCTGTGTCCTTGACATTATCCCATGTGAGGGTGGATTACTCCAGGATACTTTCCATTCTCAGTACAGTGAAAAAGAATATATATATTATATATATATACAGTATATACAGTGGTGTGAAAAACTATTTGCCCCCTTCCTGATGTCTTATTCTTTTGCATGTTTGTCACACAAAATGTTTCTGATCATCAAACACATTTAACCATTAGTCAAATATAACACAAGTAAACACAAAATGCAGTTTTTAAATGATGGTTTTTATTATTTAGGGAGGAAAAAAAATCCAAACCTACATGGCCCTGTGTGAAAAAGTAATTGCACCCTGAACCTAATAACTGGTTGGGCCACCCTTAGCAGCAATAACTGCAATCAAGCGTTTGCGATAACTTGCAATGAGTCTTTTACAGCGCTCTGGAGGAATTTTGGCCCACTCATCTTTGCAGAATTGTTGTAATTCAGCTTTATTTGAGGGTTTTCTAGCATGAACCGCCTTTTTAAGTTCATGCCACAGCATCTCAATTGGATTCAGGTCAGGACTTTGACTAGGCCACTCCAAAGTCTTCATTTTCTTTTTCTTCAGCCATTCAGAGGTGGATTTGCTGGTGTGTTTTGGGTCATTGTCCTGTTGCAGCACCCAAGATCGCTTCAGCTTGAGTTGACGAACAGATGGCCGGACATTCTCCTTCAGGATTTTTTGGTAGACAGTAGAATTCATGGTTCCATCTATCACAGCAAGCCTTCCAGGTCCTGAAGCAGCAAAACAACCCCAGACCATCACACTACCACCACCATATTTTACTGTTGGTATGATGTTCTTTTTCTGAAATGCTGTGTTCCTTTTACGCCAGATGTAACGGGACATTTGCCTTCCAAAAAGTTTAATTTTTGTCTCATCAGTCCACAAGGTATTTTCCCAAAAGTCTTGGCAATCATTGAGATGTTTCTTAGCAAAATTGAGACGAGCCCTAATGTTCTTTTTGCTTAACAGTGGTTTGCGTCTTGGAAATCTGCCATGCAGGCCGTTTTTGCCCAGTCTCTTTTTTATGGTGGAGTCGTGAGCACTGACCTTAATTGAGGCAAGTGAGGCCTGCAGTTCTTTAGACGTTGTCCTGGGGTCTTTTGTGACCTCTCGGATGAGTCGTCTCTGCGCTCTTGGGGTAATTTTGGTCGGCCGGCCACTCCTGGGAAGGTTCACCACTGTTCCATGTTTTTGCCATTTGTGGATAATGGCTCTCACTGTGGTTCGCTGGAGTCCCAAAGCTTTAGAAATGGCTTTATAACCTTTACCAGAATGATAGATCTCAATTACTTCTGTTCTCATTTGTTCCTGAATTTCTTTGGATCTTGGCATGATGTCTAGCTTTTGAGGTGCTTTTGGTCTACTTCTGTGTCAGGCAGCTCCTATTTAAGTGATTTCTTGATTGAAACAGGTGTGGCAGTAATCAGGCCTGGGGGTGGCTACGGAAATTGAACTCAGGTGTGATACACCACAGTTAGGTTATTTTTTAACAAGGGGGCAATTACTTTTTCACACAGGGCCATGTAGGTTTGGATTTTTTTTCTCCCTAAATAATAAAAACCATCATTTAAAAACTGCATTTTGTGTTTACTTGTGTTATATTTGACTAATGGTTGCATGTGTTTGATGATCAGAAACATTTTGTGTGACAAACATGCAAAAGAATAAGAAATCAGGAAGGGGGCAAATAGTTTTTCACACCACTGTATATATATATATTTTTTTTTACTGACATTTTTTGCTGAAATAAGAACTGCAAAGCTTGTAATGTTAAAAGTAGAATATTTTCTAGTTATTTTCTAACTCGCTTAGTCCTGATCAGGGTCACAAGGGATGCTGGAGCCTAGTCCAGCTAGCAAAGGGCATAAGGCAAGAACAAACTGTGGACAGGGTGTCAGTCCATCAAAGGGCGAACACACACACACACACCCCAACCACACATTAGGGCCAATTTTGCATTGCCAATCCACCTAACCAGCACTTTATTGGACTGTGGGAGGAAACAAAAGCACAGCCCACAAAGATATAGGGAGAACATGCAGGGAGGACCAGGATGTGAACCCTGGTCTCCTTACTGCTAGGCAGCAGCACTATCACTGTGCCACGCAAAAAGTAGAATATTAATGTAGAAAATAATTTCATAAGTCTAGCTGGCAATACAGGAAGGGAAACGAAAATTCTTGTTTACATAAATGTCAGAACAAAAAAACCTTTGAGGCATACAAAGGCATACAAAGCATTAATATTAGAGCATGGGATCATGTCCATGATGACAGAGAAATATGATGAATACCTCATGGCCTGAAATATCACTACAGATTGTGCAAATTTATTCTGTGGTATCAGTTCAAAGATATGAGTGATTCCTTCATAAAAATAGCAGTAATATTAAAGGTCACTGCAGGACATAGTGAAATGATAATGACTGTAAATAACTCATTTCAGAATTATTTTATTGATTACCATTGTGTATCACAGTTAGACCTTCTTGTATTCAGTTGTTACAAAACTTGTTTTTTTGTTTAATTTTTCATTGAAATAAACTTTTATAATATACAGTAACAAAGTCAAATGTAGTTAGAAGATCCAGGAAGTGTGATTCATAGTATGCTCTGTAAATAAATAATAGCCTCAGGGCAAGATGCCTTTTTTTACTTTTTAGATTTCTATGCTTTTTTTCAGTTGCGCCCATTTATTTTTGGCATACATCCTGCCGAATTAAATACTTGGCAGCAGATAACATACCTTGGCTGATGACCAATTTTGCCTTTGGCTATTTCTCTGAATGTGAATCTTGAAAGTTTACACAGACTTATTCTGTATCTATAGTAACCTGTGTTTGTTGTGCAAGATCTGTATTTTAAAAGGTATGAATCAGTCAACTCTTAACTTTTTCTCAAATCCTAAATACCTTATAATCACTATCAAAAATAATCCAATGACTTAAATGTAAGCAACATAATTTCATATAGAAATTGCTTTCTGTGTTTATATAATACATTTATATAATGTTTATGTGTATATATATATATATTTATATATATCAAGGTTTGTGGGAAATCACCATATAATGTCTGGTGGCCAAAGTAGTTTTTAAGACTGATAGTGTTGGTTAAAGAGGATTAAATCATACATCTGACAAAAAGACAAAGATTCGGGGGATATTTATGGAGTCATGGCAGGAAGTAAAATCAACAGAGGAAATGACGATGATGATGAGGGACGAAGATGACATCACAATCAGGGGATGGAAGTGATGTCAACTGTAATGGACTGGAGATGAAGTCATGGAGTGGAGGCAGAAACACCAGAGGTTGGAAAGCACCTGGAAGAGGCGTCATCTATAAGACCAAAACGGACGTTACCCTGATAGACTTCCAAAGGGTACGTTCCTTAACCTTTGGTTTTTCTACTAAAGGAGGGAGAAAGGTGTTAGTACTTTGTTCAATATCCCAAGGTTTCATTCTTTTGCTCTCTGTCAGGCCTGTTGGCTGATCCTATTCGCATATGTGTGACAATATATATATATCGTCATCGTTGATAACATGCTATGACTTTCACCACGTCATTTGTTCTCATCCACCTTGATCTTTCTTCTGCCTTCTGACTTTGGCACAGTTAACCATCAGATTCTCATTGCTACCATCTCTGAGCTAAGCATTAATAGGACGGTGGTTTGAATCCTACCAACCCCTGACTAGGTCCAATCATCCCATCTCATAGATCCTTATATCAGTGTTGTGCTGATGATAGAAAGTTATACCTGTCAATCTCATCAAAAGGCCACATAGTACCAGCTAGAATCTATGCATTTCTCATTGATATCTCAATTTGAATGAACGCCATCTCCAGCTCAACCTGGAAAAGACACAGTTCTTTATTATCTTTACCAGTCTATTTATTCATCACCAAAGCCCACTAAATCTTTATCACTAACACCTAACAAGTTCAGTACATAACTTAGGGGTAATGACCAATGAATAGCTATACTTCACTGGCCACGTTACAATTTTCTGTCATTTTTGCAGGTTCACTTTGTATAACATCCCAAGATCAGGTCTTATCTGACAAAATATGCAGCACAATATCTAGGCCAGACTTTGGTTTTGTCACATCTGGACTGCTGCAACTCCTTACTGGCAGGGGTACCAGCAAGTGATGGCAAACCTCTGCATATCGCTCAAAATGCATCGGTATATTTTGTGTTCAATTGGCCAAAACGGGAGCATGTCACTCCTCATTTCAGCTCCTGGTAGTAGTGTGCATTAAGTTCAGATCCTTGATACAGTTCATCTGGAAAGTATTCACAGCGCATCACTTTTTCCACATTTTGTTATGTTATAGCCTCATTCCAAAATGGATTAAATTAATTTTTTTCCTCAGAATTCTACACACAACACCCCATAATGACAACGTGAAAAATGTTTACTGGAGGTTTTTGCAAATTTATTAAAAATAAAAAAAAACTGAGAAATCACATGTACATAAGTATTCAGAGCCTTTGCCATGAAGCTCAAAATTGAGCTCAGGTGCATCCTGTTTCCCCTGATCATCCTTGAGATGTTTCTGCAGCTTAATTGGAGTCCACCTGTGGTAAATTCAGTTGATTGGACATGATTTGGAAAGGCACACACCTGTCTATATAAGGTCCCACAGTTGACAGTTCATGTCAGAGCACAAACCAAGCATGAAGTCAAAGGAATTGTCTGTAGACCTCCGAGAAAGGATTGTTTCGAGGCACAAAACTGGGGAAGATTACAAAAAAATTTCTGCTGCTTTGAAGGTCCCAATGAGCACAGTGGCCTCCATCATCCGTAAGTGGAAGAAGTTCGAAACCACCAGGACTCTTCCTAGAGCTGGCCGGCCATCTAAACTGAGCGATCGGGGGAGAAAGGCCTTAGTCAGGGAGGTGACCAAGAACCCGATGGTCACTCTGTCAGAGCTCCAGAGGTCCTCTGTGGAGAGAGGAGAACCTTCCAGAAGGACAACCATCTCTGCAGCAATCCACCAATCAGGCCAGTATGGTAGAGTGGCCAGACGGAAGCCACTCCTTAGTTAAAGGCACATGGCAGCCCGCCTGGAGTTTGCCAAAAGGCACCTGAAGGACTCTCAGACCATGAGAAACAAAATACTCTGGTCTGATGGGACAAAGATTGAACTCTTTGGTGTGAACGCCAAGTGTCACGTTTGGAGGAAACCAGGCACCGGTCATCACCAGGCCAATACCATCCCTACAGTGAAGTATGGTGGTGGCAACATCATGCTGGGGGGATGTTTTTCAGCGGCAGGAACTGGGAGACTAGTCAGGATAAAGGGAAAGATGACTGCAGCAATGTACAGATCCTGGATGAAAACCTGCTCCAGAGCGCTCTTGACTTCAGACTGGGGCGACGGTTCATCTTTCAGCAGGACAACGACCCTAAGCACACAGCCAAGATATCAAAGGAGTGGCTTCAGGACAACTCTGTGAATGTCCTTGAGTGGCCCAGCCAGAGCCCAGACTTGAATCCGATTGAACATCTCTGGAGAGATCTTAAAATGGCTGTGCACCAACGCTTCCCATCCAACCTGATGGAGCTTGAGAGGTGCTGCAAAGAGGAATGGGCGAAACTGGCCAAGTATATGTGTCCTAAGCTTGTGGCATCATATTCAAAAAGACTTGAGGCTGTAATTGCTGCCAAAGGTGCATCGACAAAGTATTGAGCAAAGGCTGTGAATAATTATGTACATGTGATTTCTCAGTTTTTTTATTTTTAATAAATTTGCAAAAACCTCAAGTAAACTTTTTTCACATTGTCATTATGGGGTGTTGTGTGTAGAATTCTGAGAAAAAAAATGAATTTAATCCATTTTGGAATAAGGCTGTAACATAACAAAATGTGGAAAAAGTGATACGCTGTGAATACTTTCCGGATGCACTGTAGCTTGCATACAGGGTCAGTGAATCAGCAACTATGCACTGTATAATGAGGCACTAATGTGATCCTGTGTTCTTTCTCATCTACCCAGGTCTGCTAAGAAACAGTATCTGGTGATGCCACCTCTATACAGCATAAAATCCCAATCCAAACTATTTTCATTTGTAGCTCCTAGCTGGTGGAATGAGCTAACCACCTCCATGACTCCCTCAGTGTGTTTGAGAAGCATTTGAAGACTCTATTGTTCTAAGAATATCTTACTAATTGATAATGGCTTTGATATGAGGGCCTTTGTAGCAAGGAATGAGTAACTAGTCTAGTATTGTTCTGTTTGGTTTAGACCTCTCAATTTTATAAGCTTCTCCTTGTAAGATTTGTTTCAAAACAGTCCCCAAATGGATCTTTACTCAATTATGTTGACCTCTTTTGTAATTCACTTTGGTTAAAAGAATCTGTTAGGTTAGTAAATGAAAAAGTAAATGTTTCATATGCACATACTCATTTTTTTGTTAATCTTTCTTTTAACTTACATTGACTATGTTAGACTACACATGATTTCTTTCTTGTTCCTTCTATATAACATTGCTCTTGATATTGCCTATTTTAGAAAAGCATGACTGCACAATCTGTTTTTTAGAATTCCTTTCAAAATTTGCCTTCATTTTAGCATCATCTTCTGTTAAAGATGAACTCCTTAGACAGTGCTCCACCAGCAGTAGTACAATTTTTCCTGTATATACTGTATATTCTCTTTAAATATTATATATTCTGTATAGTAACAATATTGGTGTAGCTTCTGAAAGTATAGAGCACCATGTCAAAACATCAAAATAACAGAAAAGCCTTAAGGGAAAGGAAGAGACCTTTAAAAATGCCATCAGCAGTAATATGGCAGAGTGGTTAAGACTTTGGACTTCAAACACTAAGGCTGTGGGTTCATATCCCGCTACTGATACTGTGTGATCGTAAACATGTCCCTTGACCTGGAAAAACAAAAAAGGCGTAACCAATGGTATCTCAAATTTTGTAAGTCACCTTGGATAAAGACATCAGCCAAATAAGTAAATGTATAGTAAATGTAAAACAACTGAAATCTATGTCAAAATCAAAAGACCTATTGCAGGTCAGTAAAGCACAGAGAAACCTAGGTCCCACTTAACTGTGCTCCTCTACTGAAGAAAGTCCTAGGCCGGCATCCACAGGAGTGTCTAGCTCTGATGTGTGGTCCGTGTCTGATGATGTCATTGTCAATTGTATTGAATACCATACTTAAGTAAAATAAACTTAAAACAGCACATGTCCCAGAGTCAACTATTAACAACTGGTCATTTATCACTCTGACAAGAGCAGATTATATTCTGTAAAATGTTCTAAAACCAGGTGTAAATTTAAGAAGAGTATTATTTTGATACAGGAAGATGAAAAAAGACAACTCTTTCAAGAAATTTGGAACAAAATGGTAATTTAGAATTGTCTCAAGTTGTTAAGAAATGAGGCATCATGGTAAGGCTTTTTTAGAAAATGGTAGAAACACATCCTTTTTAAAATGAGATGGAACAATGGCCTTATTTCACAGACAGCCATTAACTAACAAAACACTAAGGCCAATTAAGTCAAGATCTCTTTAAGTGAGTGTGCAGGATTCGTATCAAGGGTGCAAACAGGAAACAGATTTAAGCAATAGTGACCACCTACCAGTCTTGCAGATTGTGAGGCTATGTGTATGAACTTGATGTCCTCCTGTGACATTTCTTCTTTCTCCACACAGCTGCACTCTGGAAAGTCTGAATTGAACTGTTGGTGTAACATTTCTTCTACTTCTGTTATTGACACATGATTGATTGAATGTTAGGCAGCTTACCACTGTGCTTTGTAAAGTCATCTGTTTTCTTGTATGGCCCATCGACCATTCATCCAATTACAGTCCTCACAGCATGAGGTCCACCTCCACTGCTGGGTATGATTTGCCACAGCAAGACCTTGGGGTTGTTTACACCCATTAAATGATTAACTTCATAGTTTATGAATGGTAGACGTACCTCTTCAAGATATGTCCACTTCTCGAAGTCATCCAGTCATTGTATATTTCCGATGTCCACTGCAATAGAAACCTGCATATAGACATTTGGCAAATAAATATATGCATTATCATTGAGACCACAGACTCGTAAATCTGGTAAGACAGAACATTTGGTTAGCATTTTTGAATATTTGTCATAATTATTCATAGTTTTGAGGAATACTTGAGTTCTTCTTCCATGAAGGTTTAACTGTCTTTGTATTTTTTCAGTACAAATTGTTACTTTACTACCAGGGTCTATAAAGTCATATGTGTGTACATAACTTTTGCTCTTCTTAGATTTTGCCTTAACAGGGACCACATACAGTGCATGTTGTTCTCCAGCCCCAGTAAGAGCACAGACTCCCTTCTCAGTTTCCTCCTTAGTGGGGGTAGCTTTACTGGATGAAGCTCCATCCTCTTTTTTGATAGGCAGGAGGTCTGTGTGTTATAGAGAACACATCTGACATTTCATTCTTTCTTTTCAAATCATACCAAGGCGCTAATGTTTGAGACAATGGAAGCATAAACCTTTAGGTTTTAAAAAATCATATCAGTCTTTATGTGGTAATTCTTTGATTTTACTACAATCTGCAAGAGTGTGCTTGTCACTACAAAATACACAAGGTTTTTTAAACGAACAAGTGGCTGTTGTAGACCTTTTGACCAAGGTGTCCTGTGTCCCCTTTTTAGCAGCTTCGGTGATGTCCGTAGCAAAGGTGCTTCCTCCTGTTCTCTGGCCACTCTTCAGGGGATACTTTCCCTTGTCAGTCTTTTCTTTTTTCTCTGTTGTATGTTTAGCTTTCACATAAAGGGTCCAGAATAATATCTGCCTCTTGATATAAAAAATCCACCAAAACATAAATTTATGTTTTTTTCTGGTATTTTCTGTAGGCTGCATCTCTCCATTTTTGGGAGTAAAAAATAGAAATACTAATAATAGCACTATATATTTAATTGTGCTTTTGAAGACACTCAGTGACACTTTACAAGATTAAACAAGATAAACGCATAAGCTACACATCCATAGATAGCAGTAATATTGTGCCTACAATACTCTTATGAAAATGTGCATAATGATATTTTCTTCTCTTCATCAATATTTTATGCATCAAAGCCTTTAATACCGTGATACACAGTACAATAAGTTATGTTGCTTTTTTCTGAGTAGTGGCACTTCCATTGCTTCATGGACCCATTTTTTTGTTTTACCTGTCCCTTGTCTTAAATACTTATTTTACTGCTTTTATGTTAGATCTTTGTTTATTAAGTGTTGTCCAATATTGTGCAGCGTATAATGTTATTAGTAGATATATGTTTTTTTTATAGATGCATCTTTGTGTTTATATTGAATCCTTTCTTCCCTATTAGGGTGTTGTTAATTTGATAGTATATGTAAGAGACATTTATTAGTTAGTTAGGTTATGTTCAATTGATGGAAGCATTTTCTTAGTTATGTTAAAACGTTTGCCTAAATATATTAGAGCATAGACAATGGGAGATTCTATTATAAACCCTCAAGCTAAACTATAAATGGAATATTCTAATTATTTCTTGTCCCTCTGACTACAGATTAGTCCCAGTTTATGATCTGCCTTGCATTTGGTAAGGAATGGAGGGCAAACAGTTTTAAACCGTATCGTATGTACTTACAGAACTTACTGAATGTATTAAGTGAAGCCTATGTGAGTTTGCCATGGAGAAATAACACAACTTATAAGTATTGAAATTAACTGAAGTTTAACAAGAAAAAGCTAAGATTGTACAAGAAACTTTGTTTTTATTTTTGCCTTTTATTCTGCATGTCTAATAGCTTTTTTCTGAATTTTTATAATTTGCTTAATATTTCAGTAAACCTTTTTAACATGAACTTTACTGGATAGAGTAGCTGCTCAATTTTGGGAATCTGGAAAAGATGCAGCTATAGTATACTTATTTGCCTTGTTCATTTGGTTTCTAATTTCTTTATCTGTCTTTCCATCATCACTTGTTATTATCTGCAGGTACATTCACATGTTTTGAAGCCATTTTCCATCTATCTGTATCTACATTTGCCTTTGATTCTTGTTCTTCCCTGGTTATTTTCATTACTTTACTTTTCTCTACATTTATTATCTTACCTTATGCTTCTGGCTTACTCTTCCATGTTACTACTTACGAACAGGACCAATAAACAACTGATGGGAGTAGGAGAGCTCCTAATGGTGGTATCTCCGTTTCATGACTCGTCAAATTATTATCGACAGTCACCTGTTGTGATAATTTTTTATTAACAAGCAGGGAGATGGTTTCAAGTCAACAACAGTTTATAGCACAGAAAAGAAAAAAAAGAAAGCATGAAGAAGCAGCATGTGCTGCATTTGCAGGCATGTTTAAAAATATAAATTTGTGCTAGCTCATGTTAAATCAATTGTCACTATACTAAAGCTAGCAGCCTACCGGAGTAACACTAGAGTAGCACTATATGTAATAGTTTTGATATTGAATGTATAACAGTTATTATCTGATGTTACAGTACCTATCTGACACATGGTGAGGATTGTTTCTAACACCATATAGACCTTGGGGCCCACGGACGTTGTTAAAGGCTGTTAACATTAGTTGACATATTAAGTACTATGAGTGTTGTTATAGGAGGATACGTCTGTATATGTCATCAATACACAAATGCTCTAATGCTTACTAGTTATTTATTAGCTGAATTGTGAATAAGCACCATGAAAGTAACTTTGACATACAAAAAGAGCAATTAGTTCAGGATAACTTCAACTGTTGGTTAATTTTATTGGTAGCTAATATTATTGATTCAATTTATGCCTTACTGCTATCTGCTCTGATTGGAAGAAGAAAATGAATTTTAGATAAATTCACAAGTGTAGGTGATATATTCACATCAAATATTCAGCATCATTTTGACCAAACATTTACTGCATTAAGTAAGTTTATTAAGCATATTCAGTAGTAGTATTAATAGTCTTTATTATTGGGAGTTGTAGTATTTTATCTATTATAATAAAAAATCCTGGGACGAGACAAGACTTTTTAGCCTGGGACGAGACAACTTTTTCAGAGAGATACTTTCACGTCCCACGAGACGAGACTTTGTGCTAAGAGATTTAACCACGCCTGGGGCCGGAAATAAAAGACAAAGAGAAGATGACAAAGTAGAACGTTGTAAAGAATTCAAAAACGTTGGCCCGATACACATGTAGAGCAGGTTAGAGATAATGGAAGTACTAAAATTCAAAACCCTCAAAAAAAATGATAGTAAAGATCACATTAGCGCAAACAAACGTAATTTATTACTCGGTGAAATAACGTAACAGTGAAAAGAGATCAAATATATTGTTCGGATTTAAACTTTAAGTTGGAGACTTGTAGGTCGTCTAATTCATGTCGTCATCAGGGAAAAGTAGTCTTTCTTCCGAATTAAGAGGCATATCCGTGAGAATTAAAAGATTTGTTGTTTGGTGAAAGTGAAATCCACATATGTGAGTGGCGGAGATGCAAAGTGGCTGATGTGTAGTGCAGGCCGGGGGGTTTGGCGATCAAATCGAGCGGGGGCAAAGCCCCATTGTATATTATAATTATTATTAACTACTAGTACTAGTATTAATATTGTTATTTTTCCTATTGTTGTTTTACATGTCACAAGTGTTATGCTATACCAAGTAACACAGAGTAAGAGCACAATGATAACCTAGACCATTATTATTATTATTCTTACTACCAATTAGGCCTTCATTTACAAAGGAAACAAGTCAGAAGGTTATAGTTAAGTCTGTGGTATGTATTTCTTTGTTTATTTATGTATATGTGTATTTTTTAAATTAAAGCTGTTAGAAGAAATACTAATGTAGTGGATTCAGGGCAGGGCAAGTTGGGAAGTTTGGGTCACTCAAGAAAATTCCGCTTAGGATCCAAAATTGGCTTGGGGTGGCACTGACAGTACAACATATCTGATCATATTCACTAATACTAGATTTCACAATAGTATGTTGTACAGCCACCGAGGGGCTGGTTAGCCAGTTAGCCTCCATCAAACAAGCTTTTGACTCGCTCTTTAATGAGGAGCTTGTACTCCACAGGATTTTTTATTTTTTAAATCTTTTTTTCCACTTCTCCATGCCATGTGCCTTTACTTTATTATATGTTGCCATTTGTATTGGACAGTTTAACTATGATGTTTGTAAACGTGTAAAGAACTCTAAACTTGTTAATGTCCATCTTTCCATCAATTATCAGCTTTACTTCATTTGTGAAAAGATATATAAAAATAAAGAGAACAAAACACACATTTAGTAACAAACTACGTATAATTTACTTTCTGCTAGGCTCCCCAGCTCTTTCTAAGGAGTGTCTCACACGAGCAGCTTAGAGTTGCCATTTTTGTGTGCACGCAGAACAGCATTTGTGGCAAGAGTCTAAATGTTTTCCTAAACAAGATAGATTGACTGCGTTAATGTCATTTTTCAAGAGATGGTCATTATAGATGGTAGTTTGCCAGCAGCATTGTTGCCAATAAAACATTGCAACCTTCAGGGTAAAAACATAGTTGTAAACTGTTGGTTATGTCTTAGGGTGGATGCATTTTTGTGTGCTGCTGTGATTTACATGTAATAGTTTTTGTTTTGGCAGCACTTGGTATACGTTGCATTGGATGTGTCACTGTAAGGCACGAACATTTATATTCACATTCATATTTCTATTTCTATCTATTCTGCTGTAATAGTCATTATTTGCTTGCAAAGTGATCTATTAGAGAGTGTGGCTCACCTGGGGCAGTTGAAATTTGGGACTAAAAATCTTTATTAGAATGTTTTTTTTTTAAAAAAAAAAAAAACAACCATGTATATTAAATGTTTATACTGCATGTTGTTATTCTGTTGGCCTATGATTATTGTCTGTTTTTTTATTTCACTGAATATTTAATTTATATTATATTTATATATATTTATTGCATGTGTAATTAGTATATACTACGCTAAACCTATTGGAAGAAGGGAACATTACAAATTTAACTAAGATGAATTGAATTTTGGCTTATTATGGGATGTTGAATAAGCTGATCATTCTTTCCAATTACTTGAGGCTGTGAGTGACAGCTAGCATTTCTGTTGCTTTTCTAAGATGTTGTGTGAGATTTTAGAATCGCGGATGGCCAATGTAGCATATTAACCAGTGTTTCACCACTGTTTACAGGTAATGACTTAGAATCTGCACAGTCAAGCAGGATACATTGAATATGCTTGTCTCTTCCAATGAAATCATTTTGTATATTGCAATGCATATGTCTACTACTAACAAGCATAACACTTACATTTCATAGTGAATTGCATTCTGAAAAAATACCCCTGTAGTGTACACAATAGTGAACAAAACTAAACAGAAGGTCTGAGCACAGAAACAACATAACAACACTAGCCAATAGTCTCAGGCAGCAATAAGTAAAATGGTCCAAAAATTGAAAACAAAATACTTAATTGTAAAATTAAATATTGAAAAGATATAAGAAACTATCTGTCAGATGTTGGTTCTAGAGAAGGCTTTATTAGAAACACTTAAAACATGTCTACAGAACTTACAAGCATTCTTTCAATAAATGTCATCTATTTTCCATGTGTGCTTTCTCTATTGCAATGTTATAAACAGCCTGAGATTCTCCATGCATCATCAGACAGCAGGTGGGGATCAATACCAGACTATTTCAGGGGACGCTGACCCACACAGCCACACTCGCACAGGAGTTAACAAATCACATTCAAGATGTGGGAGAAAATCAAAATACCAAGCAGACATTACCAGACAGAGACTGAATGGGAAATGCTTTAACCTTTTCAATGGATTTCAGGTAAACAAAAAATTTGAAAGTCTTGTCATGCTGAATGTAAGTACAATATATTCTGGGCAACCTAGAAAGCAAAGCAAGATTCAGAGCATTTCACATGGTTGAAAATACAGCAGGACCTTAGATTGTTTTGTTTTGTATAGCCAGTATGTTTGCAGATTTGAATAGCCTTTGATTCCCATGGGAATAGATCTTGACTTTGTGATACTGAGCTGTCCATTCTGCAAGTGGAAAGAAAGCTAGGTGTGTGCACTTATTTGGATGAGAATCAGGGAGGGAGAATGGCTGGCTTTTATTGAACCTTCTTTTTTAAAGAATTCAGTTCAGCTTAAGCTTGGAGGCTGTTTGTTGCAAATATGGATCAGTTGCTTTTATGAGTTTTGTAAAAAGCTCAGCTCATTTGTAAAAAATGTAAAATTTACAAGGAGCTGTTCATAGGAACATGGGCTTTTAAATGGAGCTTGCTATCTGCTCAGCTGTTGGACACTTTTCAAGACACTCTCTCTGTTCATTTTTCGATTAAAGACATAGAAAATCTTTCTAAGGAACTGGACTATATGAGAAGTGTCATCTGGGACTGAATGAAGACTGCATGAACCAATCCAAGTTGCATAATACTTTGTGTTGCTCACATTTCCTTCCATTATGATTTTTAAAGTAAAAGATTGAAGCCAGTCTCTGATTATTACTAGAAAGCCGAGCTTCAATTATCTATCACTTGTCTAGCTGCAGTCTCTTAAGGACTTAAAAAGATGCTTTTGGGGAGTCCTCTGCTGGTGTTAAAATGAGCTGAAGTAAATAAGTGAAAATAAAACACATTCCCAATCTGCAAAGCAGCCTGCCATATGTGGGGTACTTTACAGACATTAAGATAGGCAAAAGGCAACAGCTGTTTATCTAGCTGTTTTTGACATGTCTTCCTATGCCACATTAAGAGGCATAGTTAGTTAGTTATTAAGAGGCATAAGAGGTTAGTTAGTACCTTTTATTGTTAAGTGATTTGATAACATGAATAATCAGACCATAAAGTTTAAGGTTTCCTTATTTAGTCATGTTTACACAAGAAAACATGAAATTTGCCTTCTCAGTTGCATCTAATAATAGACAGAATGAAATAAAACAGACAAATAGAAACAAGAAAGGTTAAGGTAAGGCAGTTTGATAATACATATTTACACCAAAAAAAAAAAAAATAAGGTTACAGGATATATATCAAAACCTTAATCATTATCTCCGATATTTCTTATTGAAAAGTCGTATGGCACTAGGAAGAAAGGAGTTCCTGGAGTGATTTGTGTGTGTTTTCAAAGCGACCATCCTTCCTGATTAACTGAACTTTAGTTCTACGTGTAATGGATGTCTGTCATCAGTTTAGATGATCTTCAGTTTCTTTAACATTGCCCTCTGACATATAGTCAAATATTCTACATCAGCACCAATAACTTTAGCTGCATACTTCGTAATCTGCTGGAGCTTTTTTGAGTTTTGGTTTGTCAGACTGTTAAACCAGGCAATGAAACTGAACGTGATCACAGACTGGATCATACTGCGATAGAAGAACAACATGAGGTCCTTGTCTACTTTAAATAGTTTGAGTTTATGGAGGAGAAATAAGCGCTGGTTGCATTTAGAGAATAATTTTTTTGTATTTGTATTCCAGTTAAGTTCCTAAGTATTTATATTCAGTCACTATTTCTACCTCCTCTCCCAGAACTACAATAGGTAAACATACAGATTTCTGTCTCTTAAAATCAAATATCATTTCTTTGGTCTTTTTTACATTCAGAGTGAGAGAGTTTTTATTGCACCAGTTTACCATACAGTCCACTTGATTTAGATAGTGGCTTTCATCCTCCCCAGATATACATTGTATGAGCATGGTGTCATCTGCATACTTAATAATGGAGCAGTGGTCATTGTTCTGTCTCAAGTCACTTGTGTACAGAGTAAACAGTAATGGTGATAAGACACACCCCTGCGGACTTCCTGTGTTTGAATGAATGACTATTGAAAAAGTGTCCTGAACTTTAACTGTCTGTGAACGGTTTAAAAGAAAGTTCTGAATCCATAGTGTAATAAATGGGTTTATATTCATACTGTTCAATTTCCCAATCAGTATATGAGGCTGTATAGTATTGAACGCTGAAGAAAAATCCAAAAATGGTGCTCTGACATATGAACCAGGCTGATCAAGAAAGGTGTAGATTTGATTAAGATAACAAGCAGGGCATCTCTCTCTTTCTTTCCTAGGTCACGAAGCGGAAGCGGAAGTAGAAGCAGATAATGGCCGACAGTGAGATGAATCGCGTTCCCGTCGTCGTCGAAGAACTCCAGGCACTCGACAAACAGATTCAGAAACTCCTGTCCAGACAAAGGTACCTTATAGAATTGAAGGCTCGGCTGCTGGATAAACCATCCTTGACATCTGAAGTCGACATAATATCAACCCCAGCTTGTGCCGCTCAATTCCAAGGACAAGTAAGCTTCACCCCCGTGCCTCGCAGGAGCGACGATGAAGACCTTGGCGTGTTTTAGCTATGCAGGCAGGGGTTCAAGGCTAGAACACCTCCATCAACACAGGCGAGCAACTCAATCCAGAACTGGTTCGACCCTCTCCGCGTCCCCAGTTTGCCTTCAACACTGGGTGATGTAATCGCGGTAGGTGATTCGATTGTACGAAACCTCAATATCACATGCCCTAATCGAAAATCTTTTGTTTCTTGTTTTCCTGGTGCTCGAGTCCGAGATGTGATGAGACGTGCGCCGACCATCTACGAGAAGCACAAAAGGGCAGTTGGATCCATTATTTTACACGCCGGCATAAACGACATAAGGCACCGACAGTCGGAGATACTCAAGGCTGACTTTGCAGCACTAATTAAAGACACGAAGGAGAGGACCCCATCGGCAAACATCTTCATGTCGGGTCAACTACCTCTCGTCAGACAATCAAATGAATACTACAGTCATCTGCTGAGATTAAACAACTGGCTGAAAGGCTTCTACGAGACTCAAGACATCGGGTTCATCGACAATTGGGACCTCTTTTGGGAAAGGCCGCGTTTCTTCAAGCGGTATTGCCTGCATCCGAATAGATTTGGCGCCTGGGTCCCCTCCGAAAACATCGCTAAGGTAATTCGTCTGTCTTGACTGTCTATTTCTATCTTAAACCCCTTCCATAATGCTACTGCTTTGCTAGGACATAATTGCTTAACAAAGTCTTCCGTAAAAGTGCACAACATTAATAATCTAATAACCAATCTTAATGCACGTAAAAATTCTAGGCAGTGCGGCATAAACACCAATAATTTAATTGCAATTACTACTTTAGATCAACAATGCATTAAAACTATAAAAACAGATTGTAAATTACATAAAAAATACACACAGAGCGGCGCTAACAAAAATAACTTTCTGTTCCAAATACCAATAACACGCATAGAATTCAGCTCTGCCCCTCCAAAACATTAAATATGGCACTATTAAATGTTAGAGCTTTAACTAACAAGACGTTTTTTATCAACGATCTTATTAGTGATAGAAACATTGATTTTATTGCACTAAGTGAAACGTGGCTTAACT
>JANRMT010061414.1:32842884-32866438 GCA_026402145.1 Polypterus bichir lapradei
GTTTTGAGGCGGCCTTCTGCTGTTATGCACCTAAAATCTGGAATAGCCTGCCAATAGGAATTCGCCAGGCTAATACAGTAGAGCATTTTAAAACACTGCTGAAAACACATTACTTTAAAATGGCCTTCTCATAACTTCACTTTAACTTAATCCTGATACTCTGTATGTTCAATTCATCATAATAACTATTCATGGTGGCTCTAAAATCCTTTCTGACCCCTACTCTCTCTTCTGTTTCTTTATCCGGTTTCTTTGTGGTGGCGGCCTGCACCACCACCGCCTACTCAAAGCAACATGATGCTCCAACATTGATGGGTAAAAGCCAGAAGTCTACATGACCATCATCATCAAGTCCTTCCGTGAGAACCCTAAATACAAAGAGGACTGGTTCATTTATGTTAGGTAGATTGCCCAGAGGAGACTGGGCGGTCTCATGGTCTGGAATCCCTGCAGATTTTATTTTTTTCTCCAGCTGTCTGGAGTTTTTTTTTTGTTTTTTTTTCTGTTACCCCCTGGCCATCGGACTTTACTCTTATTCTATGTTAATTAATGTTGACTTATTTTATTTTCTTACTGTGTCTTTTATTTTTCTATTCTTCATTATGTAAAGCACTTTGAGCTACATTTTTTTTGTATGAAAATGTGCTATATAAATAAATGTTGTTGTTGTATCTTCCACACTTTTGTTTACACAATAAGCAAATTGTTGTCTTGAAAAGACTTTGTCTCTGTCATTAAAATGTTTTTCACCAAATGTTCAAAGCATTTCATTGGAATAGATGTAAGTACCACTGGTCTGTAGTCATTTAAACAGCTTGGCCTAGAAACCTTAGATACAGGGGTAATGATTGATTGTTTCCAAAGATTAGGTACAATACCACAGGTCAGAGACCAATTAAAAAGCAAATGAAAAACTGGAAAGAGCTGCTTAAAGCAAGACTTTAAGAGCCGACCTGATACTGTGTGCCGTCTGGTCCCACTGCACTGTTTGTTTTGGCCTGCCGCAAGTTTTTCTCCACTTCAGTTAAACTGAACCCCATCACAGCAGAATTCCTGGTGGTTTTATAAAGCATCTCTTTTACTTCTGTATTTTGGGTGCTGAAATCACTTGTTTCAAATCTGGCAAAAAAGTTATTCAGCTCATCTGCTAAAAGCGTGTCGTCTTTGTCAGCTGGAAAATTCACATTCTTTTTAGAGCCCAGTCCTGTAATTGTTTTTAGTCCCTTCCAGACCTGCTTTGGATTGTTATCATTAAACCACCTCTTGATTTTTTCCCCATACATCTTTTTATTTTGTTTGATTAACCTGTTAATCCTTTGCTGTACAATTCGCTTATCTTCTATCTTATGCCAGAAATAGATCTACTGTAGTACTGCCTGGTTTAAGATAATTATGAAACTTGGAATATACATATGATGAATGAAATATAATAATTAGCAGAAATAATATTTATTATATTTTAAATGGCAATTACATCTGAACAGAATGCTAGATATTTCAATTTATTTTACTCCTTTATCTCTGTTTTAGGCAGTCTACTCAGAACTAGTGGGGGAAAGGAAGTTTTAAGGACAGACAGAGAAGGAATAAACACCTAGCTATATGTGAAGAATTTACACTGCCCCTGGCACCACTGTGGGAGTAAAAATATTTGTTTTTATTCGAGTATGGTACTGCTAGGTCCACTGCTTCTATTAGAGTAAAAGGTTATCCTCACACTTGTTTTAGGATTTCATATCAGTGACCCTTCACATATTATTCCAAATTAAGCTATGTTTTTTTGTTGTGTTTTTGTTGGCTTTGTTTTGCACAATTTTATTTTTAGCCACTGATTTGAAATTTGGCTATGTCAGTATTTTTGACATACAATGTTTTATAATTATTAATTTTGTTAGCTTCCCCCCCTGGAGGCAGAGGTTCTAATATCAAATGTGGTGAACATCTGGATCAGTAGGAAATATGATTATCTTATATCTTATATCTTAGCCTTAAAATGTCTCTGGATTTCTGCTTTGTGGATGGTAATTATTGAGGACTCATGCACAGAGTAATACATGAAGAGAAGAGTTACAGCAGTATTTCCTCTTCATTTCTAACAAAGCTGGTTGTATGGGTACTGTTTCTACTTCTTTGTATTGTCTAATAATATATATGACTGTATACTGCACCAATGTGCAATTCTGGTCACTATGCTACCAAAATTACACAGCCGCACTTGAAGCTCTCCAAAGGAGAGCAAGCAGGTTCATCCTAGAACTTAAGGACACTTTATACTGTGGCAGGCTCGGAAAATTAAACCTGTGTAAACTTAAGTAGAGGAGACTATGTGGGGACCTAATCCAGGCCTTCAAAATTCTCAAAGGTATTGATAAAGTAGATCCAGACATGTTCTTTTGACTAAAGGGCAAATCATGTAAGTTAGAACACCAGTGGTAATTAAGGGGAAATACATTTATGACTGAAGCCATGAAGGCACACTCTTTGGCCCATGGGAGAGCTCCCAGAGGAAACCGATGTGGACATGGGGAGAACATGCAAACTCCACTCAGGGAACACCCAGGACACAAACACTGCAAAAAATCCATATGTAAAAACTGTACAAAAAAACTTTAAATGGGGGTTATTTTGCTTTTGTTTTCCAAAAAAAAAAATATGCCAAAGGAGTAAGCAAGATTTACTTGACAAGATTTCCTAAAGTAAGCTAAATAATCGTAAATACAAAGTTTTTGACAAGTCAATAATTCTTACAGTAAGAATTTTCACTTGCTTAAATTTCATTTTTTGCACTAGATCTGCTACTCCTTACTGTGAGGCAGCTGTTTTACCATTGCATCGCTGTGCTCCCCTTAGTGGAATCATGTTCTGTGATCTTTTTGCTAGAGCCAAGATCATCAATTGGAGGCTCACAGACCAGATCCATATTTTTTCTGGTCCCAAGCAAGGCCTTGCACTACGGAGAACGAAAGTAATTGACATAATTAAACACTGCTGTCTCCTCATGTTTGGACAAAAGGATTTTCAAGCTTTTTCACTCATTCAAATGGGCCACATGTATTCAGCACAGCAAAATGGATTCATCTGTCCAATTCCAACCAGTTCTATTCTGTATTCCAGAGCTTCAAGAAGGAATGAAAAAACCACGTTTCACATTTTTTGACACAATTTCTCAAAATGTTTGCATTAGTGCTTACAGGGTAATTTATTTTTGTTTTGAGTCTACACAACAATAGTTGTGGATATTCCACATGTAATACATTTATTTTGCACTAAAATTTATAAATACTGTAGCCAATTGTGAGGAAGTAAGCAGGTGAAAATCTGCAGGGTGTTGGGCTTTGTGTGCTGGAGTGACATTAAAGGATCTGCTCTGAACACTAGGGTAGAATGGCCTGGAAAAGAATGGGAAGACCGATGGCACGATGAGATATCACAAAGAGGGTGATTCCCCTGATGAGATTTAAGCATTTTACTAGCAATCTCCCTAGGCCAAAAGCAGGAGTTACACTGGGTTACAATCATAAAGGAAATACAGTGATCCCTCCTCGATCGCAGGGGTTGCATTCCAGAATCCCCCGCGAAAGGTGAAAATCCGCAAAGTAAAAACCATACGTTTATATTGTAATTTTGATATTGTCACGCACGGGTCACAGATTTCCACAGAAGCACAGGAGGTTGTAGAGACGAGGACTTTAAACCACTGCAAACAAACATTTGTCTCTTTTTCAAAAGTTTAAACTGTGCTCCATGACAAGACAGAGATAACAGTTCCATTTCACAATTAAAAGAATGCAAACATATCTTCCTCTTCAAAGGAGTGCGCGTCAGGCGCAGAGAATGTCAGTGAGAGATAGACAGAGAGAGAAAAGCAAACAATCAAAAATCAATAGGTGCTGTTTGGACTTTTAAGTATGCGAAGCACCGCTCAACAAAGCAGCTGCAGGGAGCAATGTGAAGGTGGTCTTTCAGCATTTTTTAGAGGAGCGTCAGTATCCTCTAGGCCAGTGTGCGAACAGCCCCTCTGCTCACACCCCCTCCGTCAGGATCAGAGAATGTCAGAGAGAGAAAAGCAAACAATCAAAAATCAATAGGTGCTGTTAGAGCTTTTAAGTATGCAAAGCACCACACGGGAAGCATATCGTATATCATTGAGGAGTTTTATTTAATACATAATACGTGCTCTGATTGGGTAGCTTCTCAGCCACCCGCCAGTAGCATCCCTTGTATGAAATCAACTGGGCAAACCAACTGAGGAAGCATGTACCATAAATTAAAAGACCCATTGTCCGCAGAAATCCACGAACCAGTGAAAAATCCGTGATATATATTTAGATATGCTTACATATAAAATCTGCGATGGAGTGAAGCCGCAAAAGTCGAAGCGCGATATAGCAAAGGATCACTGTAATAAGTAATCCTTCTAATGGCCGTTAACCATTACTAGCATCTGTGAGTTAGTTCTTCCTCTAACCTACTTGAGGTTATTCAAATACACTGAATCTGCCAAGGAAGGTTCAGTTTTGGAGAAAGTCAAAGTTATGAACATAATTAAATTATTATTTAAACTGAGGTTATTAATAACAATGAAATATAAATTAATTAAAATCTAACTTATACTGTATTAAAATACCACATCTTAGTGTGGAGTATTCATTGTTAGGGACTTTTGAGACTGAAAGTTTTCTTGGCTGATTATTAAAAGTTACATGATTGACTTTACTCATTACGGATTTTCAAGAGACAAATACAGTAAATGAAATTCAATAAATAAGCTTGTTCATTTACAATAATAATAACACAAGAATTAATTCACCGCATCATATGCGGATGAATCCTTATCTTGCCTAGATTGGCAGGTTTGAATTGACTTAACTTGTGTTTATAATTTGAATGAGTGGTGCTTTGAATGCTAGGGTTCAGGAGTGAATAAGGAAGTGTGCCTGTTAATGTGTGAGGGTGTAAGAGGGGTGTGTTTTTTGATCTTCAAATTATTATTCAGTAAGGAAATTGGCAAGTAGGATGTGCATTCTAAAATATTTTAAACAGTAATAGACACCTCATGTAGTTTCACATACAAGGTTATCTTCTCTAGTTCCAAGGTTGTCATTAATGTGTTAAATATAGCAAGAAGGGTTTTTTCCATTTCAAATATCCTGGTTAGCTGTCTGAGCCCGCAGATTTCCTGCTTTGTAGGGACTCAACATAGCTTTTAATCTTAGTGAACCTTAAAAGTTTAGTCAGCTGTGTAACTGATAATAAACAAACTATTTACATAAATAAACAATGAAGGATGAGATTGTTTCTAGAGGGACGCTGTTACTACGGGACTTTAAGGAATTAGCCTCATGTTTTGAGTTTTCGCCACAGTCCCTAAAGAGAAGTTGTAGGTATGTTTTGCAAGTAAAATTATGTTTAACTTCTAGTTTGTTTGCATTAAATGTTAACATTATGCATATGCTAATTAGTACATGTCCTGTATGACACTACTGTTTATTAAGGAATAGACGTTTATTTCCAAGACTTAATTTAAGATGTTTCTTTATGTTATTTAAGTGGATGATTTATTTGTATTTATGTTAGAATTATTTTAAACTTAATTATATAAAATTATTTTAAGGAGTCAGAGGAAAATATAAGTGATATAGTTTCTGAGTACAGTTATGTTTCTATTAAGATTTATATCCAGAGATGGTGAATCACCATAACTTAACCATAATAACAAGAGGGAAGATAGAGTTTAGTTTTGTGTTTATCCTTCTTTTATTTATGGCATATTTATTTCTTTTAGTTCTCACAATGGTGATAATTTGGATAATGATCCTCTTTTTGTTAACATCTGAATAAAACCATCAGTTAATTCAAAGAACTGTTGTGCTTACTGGAGACAGCTAAAAGTTGAATTTCTTTCTTATGTATTTTTAATGGGGCAGCACGGTGGCGCTGCTGCCTCGCAGTTAGGAGACCCAAGTTCGCTTCCCGGGTCCTCCCTGCGTGGATTTTGCATGTTCTCCCCATGTCTGCGTGGGTTTCCTCTGGGTGCTCCGGTTTCCTCCCACAGTCCAAAGACATGCAGGTTAGGTGGATTGGCGATTCTAAATTGGCCCTATTGTGTGCTTGGTGTGTTTGTGTGTGTCCTGTGGTGGGTTGGCACCCTGCCCTGGGTTGGTTCCTGCCTTGTGCCCTGGGATTGGCTCCAGCAGACCCCCGTGACCCTGTGTTCAGATTCACAGATTCAGGTTGGACAATGGATGGATTTTTAATGTTAGTACCTATTTAAAATTTCCTCCATGTTCATAATAAGAATGACTGAATTTAAGTAATACAGTAGTTGGTCTGTTTCTTTTTTGGTCAAGTGATTAAATTCTGTTTGCAGCACAAGTCTTTTTATTGTACTACTCAGCAGTGAATAATTTTGCATATTCGTCGTCAAGTTTTGAGAATTACAGACCCTCACTAGGGATGCAAGTATTAATAACAAAATTCAAATGAAAACAAAAAGCATAAAACTAGCCCAAAAGTATTTTGTAGTTTAAAATGCAGTTTGCTGAACATTCTGTCACTTGGATATAAAGATGCTTTTGTAAACAATAGTAGGTATAAAATCTGATCTCTATCTTCTTACTGAAACCTGGCTTACTAAAACTTCCATCATTCACTTAAATGAGGCAACACCAAATGGTTTTACATTCCTTTATAAAATAAGAATGCAAACTGAGTAGGTAGCCTTGTCATAATTCTGTGTGATGAACTGCATACTTAAAGTGACCATAGGTAGCTTATCCCATTGTCCCCAAGCACAGCTTTGGGACGCCAAAATGTCCCGTTTTCAGAAAGAGAGCAACCCTCTGTAACAATTTCAAAAAAAGGCACGAAAAATCAAAAAATCCGACGGTAGCGCCTAGTAGCGGGGCGATGACAGCATGTGCAATATGTCTCACACACATGCAAGTCGGTCAGAACTCTGCTAGCTCGCTCACTCCTCAGTTGCAAGTACGCATAGACAGCTTGCACATCTTTCTTGATGATTGATTATTGTTTATTATCGACGTGTGTTATTGTAGTCAGTTTAAATTTCTTGTACGTGAACCCTTCATTTTAACAATGCCTAAACACAAGTGCACTTTTAATGTTAACTTACAAACTAAGTACCCACTTATAAAGCAAAGACGTACTCCATTGGATATCAGATGTGAAAAGTGTCATATAGAATTTAGTGTAGCCCATGGAGGTGCCAGCAATATTGAGCAACATTTAAGATCAGAAAAACATAAAAATTCCGATATTGCTGCTGCTTTGAGTTCTTCAATGCTTATTTTTTTTAAGAAAAGGGATTCACCAACTTCCAAAGATGTGGAAGTTGCTGCGATGGAAGGCGTCTGGGCTTATGATAAGGTGCAAGAGAACCACGGTTTTTGCTCAAACGATTGTGCTTCTAAGTTAAGTCAAACATGTTTTGAACAGAAATTTAGATGTGCTCGTACGAAAACAGAAGCTATTGTTGTAAATGTGTTAGCACCAATAGTAATACAGTGGAACCTCAGTTCACGATCATAATTCGTTCCGAAACTCTGGTCGTAAACCGAGTTGCTCGTGAACCAAACCAATTTCCCCCATAGGATTGCATGTAAATACAATTAATCCGTTCCAGACCGTACGAACTGTATGTAAATATGTAAATATATGTAAAGATTAAGCACAAATACTGCATAGTTAATTACACCATAGAATTCACAGTGTAATAGTAAACTAATGTAAAAACATTGAATAACACTGACACAAAACACCCAGGCTCCCTGCTCAGCTACACGAGCAGGCTCGCTCGCTCTCTCTCTCTCTGTGGCACACCCCCCCACGGGCCACCCCCCCCCCCCCCCTTTGTCAGCGGCACGCACTCGCTTGCGCTCTGTCTTTCTCTGTAGCACACACACATACCCCGTCAGCAGCATGCGCTCGCTTTCTCTCTCTGTAGCGCACACACCCCCTTCCCCCCTCTGTCAGCAGCACGCCCTCGCTCGCTTGCGCTATCTCTCTCTCTCTCTCTGAATAGAGGGGAACATTTGAACAAATCCGAACTTTAATTTAAAAACCAACCACAAGCAACCAAAAAACATTGCAGGAGTTCATTCTAATAGCCTTACAGCCCGATCGCTGTAAACACTTTTTTAAAAATAAGTTTTAAGCACAGCAGAAAAAAAGGAACATTAGAACAAATCCGAACTTTAAAAACCAACCACAAGCAACCAAAAACATTGCAGGAGTTCATGCTAATAGCCTTGCAGCCTGATCGCTGTAAACACTTTTTTTAAAATGAGTTTTAAGCACAGGGAAAAAAGCGAACATTTGAAAAAAGAGAAAAGTAACATTGCAACAATTCACGCTACGAACTGAAAAATTAACTTTTGAAAAATCCGTAATACAAAAACCACCAAGAAAACTAACCTTGCATGAATCGAGTTCTGGCATGAAGTGTTTTCCTTCAGGTTTTTTCTCTCATGTGATTTCTTGGGTTTCTGGTGTTTTTAGCTGTTTAGCTGGAGGGAGCGAAGCCTCATGCAGCCATTCCAAAAAGAAAGTCCTTGTGACCCAACACTTCATATTTGCCCTCCACATAACTCGCAGAGTCACGCCCACCAACTCGGACGTGACGACACAGAAAAAACGGCATCATTTATATTCGTCTGTCGTAGAGGCCACATGCACCTCCGAGCCACGTTGACTGTTCATAGAGACATGTTTCTCGCGGAGGTGAATCGCCATATGCAGCGTGTAAAACAGTTTGCAAGGGGTATCCCATGCGATCCTTAAAACAATCCTTTACAACTGAGGTTAAAACACAATGAAGTAGGCAGTCTTTAAAAACCAAGTTTTCGGTTACGACACACGACCGCGTGCACCATAGCAAACTGTTTTACACGCTACATACAGCAATTCGCATCCGCGACAAACATGCGTGCGCCACTTTTCAGTCACAGACAATTGTGTGTTAGTTCATTCTGTGCATTGTTACAATGGTGCTTTTCTTGCTGATTTATTACATTACCGATTTTTCAAATGTTAATTTTCTCCCTGTGCTTAAAAATCATTAAAAAACCGGCCTGATTATGCGGCATATAGTACGCCACTGGTTGGCTAGTTTTATATATTAAGTCAGAATTCAGCATAATTGTACAAGTAGTCTACAGACCACCTGGATGATATTCTACTCACAAAACTCAATAGGGTTTTGTCAGATAATTAAAGACCTGACTCCTCATTACAATCATAATTTGGATATAAATTATTACTTATGGAGCTTCAAAACTTTAATATTGCTCCACTAAGTCAAATAATCACTTCTTAATTACATTTTACTTATTATTGTCATTACCAATTCAATCAAGAACATTGCAATATCTAAATTGCAACTCTTCACCAAAATGTGTAGATATTCCGAAAAACACAAATTTAGTTATTGATAATGATATAGATAATTATATCCCTCTGAAAGAAGCTTTAGGCGCAGTAGCCCCCTCAAGACAAAAGACAAACACACAAAGAAGTTCACCATGGTTAAATGAAAATACTGTTGGTGTAAAATACACCAGAGGTTCTCATCTTGAAAGAAGGCTCTAGGAGTCGAAGGATAGGCAAACAGAGTAATTAGCTTTATTGCAATAACCAATAACGCAGACTCAACCCAATTAAGCCAAACCGAGTTGAGCCCTGAACAAGGCAAACATCACAGTTTATATAATTATTTCTTATCATTTTGACCTCGTTCAAAACAGCCCTTGCAAGTCCTCTCGTAAACCACCAATATTTCTCGTGTTTTGCCATTCATTATCTTTTCTTGCCTCCCTTATTTCTTAGCTGGCTTTCAAAAGCCAGATGTTCCCCCTTTTCTGACCTCTGGCTGTCTCCATTCATCATTCTCCCCCTTCTCCGTCCTTCTGCTTTATTAAATATTGGTGGTTTCACTCTGAGCTCAATTAAAAAGAAATATGGCATATGCCTTTATTTAACTATTTGCTTGGCATACCTGATCCATGTTAAAGCTCACACTAAGTTTAATGCTCATTAAAGACCATACTAAGTTTTATATCTACTTATGCTAATACATGAATACATGACTTTTTATTTTCCTTAATACTTGCTATTTTAAATGAAGAATGTCAAAAATTAGAGCATACATAGTCAGCAACAAAGTTACAGGTCTTCTGAAATCCACTGACAATGTTAACAGGTATAAAAAATATTTTTTTGGCCTGCTATGACTTAATAGTAAAAACAGAGCTAATCTTTGTGCTGTTTATGGTGGTACTGATGCAATCTCACAAAAAGGATTTCTGAGATGCCATGCAAAATACCAACATCAGTGTACATATTTTATTAACTTCTTTATTGATAAAACTGATAATATTAGAGTTTCCAACTAAATATTGCAATGTCTTTCCATGTACACGTTAGTAATTTTAACTTGATACCTGAACTGGGAATCAAACCTTTAGTTTCTAAAATGAAACCTCCAACCATTCCCTTAGACCCAGTCCAAACAAAACTAAAATGTCAATCACTGTTTTCTGAACATTCTCAATAGATTGTTACTGCCTGGCACAGATCCTAATGTACTAAAAATGTCTGCTATCACATTATTGTTGAAAAAAATCACATCTAAATGTAAACATGCTTAAAAATTATGCTTAAATATTTCACATTCCCCGTTTGTCTTAAAAGCACTTGGGAAATTCCAGTCTGGCTTTTGCATAGGTCACAGTATTGAAACCTCCCTAATGTATGTTATAATTAACATTTTAATATCATCTGATGAACATACACACTATTATACTACAAAGGCTGGGGGGATTACATTGATTTCAGGCACTGTTCTTGCAAGGTTTAGTTCATAAACATAAAATTGAATTAAGTATATTTGGAAATGTGTTGACAGCACTACATTATTATAATCAGAAGTTACATATGGTATCCCACAGTTCTCAATACAAAGACATATACTATTTTCACTTTACAAGCTTCCACTGGTAAATATTAGAAATCACAATATTCACTTTCACTCATATTATGAATAATTCTGAATATTTAAAGAATACTAAATAATAAACTAAACATTTTATATAAAATAAGCAAAAGGTAAACCAGTAGTTACCAAAAACAAGTCCTTTAACCAAGAGATAATACCAAGATACAGAACAAAAAGTTGTAACCAAAGAATTTTCAAATAAAAAAGTCAAAACATTAAAGAACTTCCATAAAGAAGGCAGAATTGCAAAGGGTGAGCTGGAGAGATGTAATATACAGGGCTGTTTCACATTACACCTGAAGGCTCTAAGTGGACCCTAGTGGAAAGAGGAACTAGGGCAAAACTACAAATATTACAATAAATGTAAACAAAGAGAAAGTAAGAGAGGGGAGGAAATTTAAAAGACAAAATTAATAACTAAACAAAAATGCTACAAAACAAAGATAAAGTCCTAACAATAAAGTTTTAAATGGCATAGGTTATACTAATCTACATGAACCTATTATTATATAAAAATAACAGAATGTTATACTTTCAAGGAATCACCTGTTTGGTTTGTATAAGAGATAATCTGTTGGTCTCATCTTATAAATTCAAGCAGAAGAGACACTACTTTAGTCTAGCATACTCCGATTTGATCTGCTAAGTAGCTGTGTTTTACTGTTATTATTGTTTTTTTGAACCTCTTCATATTATTTTGTTTTCAATGTGTTATTATTTTTTGGAGTCATTTTGACTTCAAAGCTGTGCCATTTTGTGGATTGTATTCAAGTGCACATAAAGCCATTATGGATTTTGCCTCCTTGTTAGTAATGGTGCCATGTTGCTGCCCTTTGCTTGCACAAACATGACATGTGATTGTGGGTACACAGTTTGTGACTTTATCCCCATGATACTATTTAAATTTTGAGGGCCTTAGGATTTGTATTTGTTTCATTTTACTACAATTTCAGGTTAACATTTTGGGCCTGGAATGCCCAAAATTTCTGCCTTTCTGAATCAGACTCTTACTTGTTCTTAGACTTTCATTCTTCTCTGTTATATTTCCTGGTACAGTTTACAAAATTTGCACTTGTAAACTGACTTTTTTTCTATACTAGCAGTACAGTTAGACCTCCAAGAGGTAGACAATTTATGATCATTGATGAAAAGTAAAATATTTGAGGTAATTATAGATAGTGAGGTGGTCATTGAAGATTAATCTAAAGGTAGGTATAATATCTGTACACTGTTTGTAATTTCTGCTTCTGACTGTTCACATTGTGTTGTAATAACACATTTTTGTTTTAATTTCATAATTGGGGTATTTGATATTTTCAAATTACAAAATAAATCTGACATTTAAAAAATGAAAACTAGATAGCTTTTATATGTTACAAAGCTTAACATATCAAAGATAGTCAGTTTTTGTTCTTAAAATTTCATATAGTCTTAATAAAGATTTTTTTTTAACTATTTAGTTGTTTTGGATTTAAAAGGCTAAGTTTTGGTATTTTTCAAGTCAGTGTTATTTTTTCGCAAACATAGTGTATATGAGCTTTTGATAAGCAAAATTGTATTCTAAAGTTAAGCATTTTCTATAAATTTTTAAAAAGATAAAGTTGCTTCTGATATTTTATCAGGGAACCCTATGGGGCACAGGTCTCCTGGAAAACAAAAGCCTTTACTGAATAAGTCATTTTTTCAAGCCAAGAAGGTTAGTGAATATTGATCAATGTCCTGAGATTACACATACATTGTAAAATAACTTTTATATGCCATTTTAAAAAAATAATTTTATGAGATTCAGCCATTTTTAAAGAAGACCAGCTGCATGCACTAGATCAGCATTTGTCTTCTTCTGCAACAACCTTTATCACCCAGGGTGTGGTTTTCTCTCGAAGCGCAAAACCATGGTAAATTGTTTGTACCATGTACTTAGTATTGTGCTGATTTACTTCGACATTTATGTGAGTACTCATCCCCAGAAGACTACTCGTATCACACAAGCGAACAGAAAATACATTCTTACCTTAAGAAAAATAATACCAGGAATATGTCATAAAGTGGGCGTATGTGGTAAGTATTTCTGCAGGTTACATCAGACCTGAGCTGGACTCTTAACACCACAGCCACAGTGAAAAAGCCCAGCAAAGGCTTTATTTCATTAGGCTGCTCAGGAAAGCTGGCCTGAACCATCGCCCTCTCACCCAGGCCTACAAAGGACTGATAGAGAGCATTCTCACCGCAGGCATCACTGCTTGGTATGGGAACACCACACAGGCAGAGAGGAAGGCTTTGCAAAGAGTCATAAAGACTGCGGAGAGGACCATAGGGACAAAACTTCCTTCCTTGGATTCTATCTATGCACATCATTGTCGGAAAAGAACAGAAGCAATTATCAGGGACTCATTCCATCCAGCTCACTCTCTGATCAGATACAAAAAATACACGTACAATCTGAGACACAGCAGAGCGGACAGCATCATTACTCACAGAACAAGGTTTTTCAATAGCTTCTTACCCGCCACAGTTAGACTGATGGCAAAACAAAATTACTGAATATGTGAAATAACCCTACACTACCTCACTTCACTTGTCATGTAAATGACGAGTGATAAATATGAAATATTTTAACTGTACAATATCTTCAATATATTGTATTTTTTGTGTAGATATTATCACCTTTTTGTATAGTGTTGGTATAATTCATATTATTTATTATATTGTTTTATTGTTTAAATGTTTACTACGATGACTCTGAAAGAGCTCTGCACAAGAAATCCAATGTGCCTAGACTGTTGGTTTTATGCACAAATGGTAAATAAAGAAACCTTGAACCTTGAAACTTTTTAAGCATTTATTTTCCGGTGGTACTGTAAGCCCAAAAGATTACATTATATAACTCTGAATGGCCATGTACTTTTAAAAATGTATAGAAATCAATTAAATTTAGGACACGGTTTCACATGGCAAATGTATATAACATGTTTCTGAGGAAATACCAAACTTATCAGACCAGACCCTCACACCAAACGTCAGATCTTTGATTTCCAAGTCATATTCTGTATTACCTCCTTGATAATGTTTTGACGGAATATGAGGGATGGTGATAGCATTGTTCGTGATCATGATTTAAGCCTTGACAGTCAGTTCAGACATCCTCACAAGACAAACCAGATCAGAGAGTGTATTTACGATTCACTGAGGAGGGACTTTATCAGCTTCTGTAGGAAGGCCTATGTAAGAAAGAAAATGGGAGGATCAGTGGACTGATTTTTAGCTCTTTCATTAATTTTTGGGTTTCACAGAATTTTGTATTTCTGCATTGTTTTTATAGATCTGGAGCTTTATTGCTGTATACCGTAAGATGGTCTGTGTGATACCCTGAATGGGTATATATTTTGGGACCCATGATAAGTTCTGTTCCATTCCTAATTTTGTAGAGTGTACACAATCAGTGAAGGAGGTAAAGACCTTTAAAGTGTCAAAAATTATCAGTATAGAAGGATTTTGATAAAAATAAATAAATAAAATAAGAATACCTAGAAAAAGAATAAAACTAGAATAAAAAAGCAAACAAATTATTTTTGCTTCCAAATTGCATGACGTGAATGGAAGTTTATTTACAATGAAATCATTAACCAGCTATATACATATTTTTCTGACTTGATTTCCTATTACCTGCGGTGGGCTGGTGCCCTGCCCGGGGTTCGTTTCCTGCCTTGCGCCCTGTGTTGGCTGGAATTGGCTCCAGCAGACCCCCCGTGACCCTGTAGTTAGGATATAGCGGGTTGGATAATGGATGGATGGATATCCTAGTGTCTTATTATTTAATGTTACTATCATAGAGCTGCTTTGTGTGTTTTTTAACTCTTGTTTCTGTAATGTATATTTGCACAATGGATGGGCACAAGGTAAAACTTAATTGTTTTTGGAGCTTTTGTTTTTAGACCATCAATCTTGAATATTCTTGATCCTTAGCATTAGAGCTGATGAAGCTGATGAAGGAATGTAAAAGTTGAACCCTTTAATATCAGCATAAACCCTATGTAAAACTCCTTGTGACAGTGTTAATTTTTAATAGTTGGAACTGAATAAGCTGTTGTAGAAATCTGATTGCTCATATTTGACACACTCTTAGAAGGAAAAGCTGACACCTGAAAAATGAATCTTTATTATTTCCTGAAAATACAGTAACACAAAATATTGAGCTTATATAAATACGACTAAAAGCTTATTATTCCAGTTTGGTGACTTAAATTCACACATTCTACATAACCTTGAGACATTGTTTTCAGAACATTCTCATGTAAAGGTGTTCAGGCAATTCAGAAAAAAAAATCTTCATAATTTATAATGGAAATTAATTATGATGTTTGTCTTTTATAATGTGTAAAATGATAAAAATAACTTAACTGTTTGGTTAATGCTGAAATACAAGACGGAGTTAGCTATTGGTATGAATTTGGTGAAAAGTGGGTGTGGAGAACAATATTTTTTTAAATGTGACAGTAGCTGCAGATGGAACCAGGCACCTCTTGTACTTAATAGAATGACAAAAGGAGAAGCCGAGGAGTCAAAGTTTCTGTCTCATATGATACGACTTTATGGACTTGCTTACTTACTTTTAAAGAAAGACAGAGTGGATGTCAGGTCACATTATGTTCCAATCTGCATTGGCTAAAAACACCATTGCATTTAATTAGTTTACTTGGAATGCTTAGAATACAGCCAGACATATGGCTTCTTTAAGAAACCTGAGTTACACATTTCTAGTGACTTTATCTCCCTTATCTTCTATGGATGCATTTGAAAAAATTAGACCATTTGCGAAATCATACTAAGCACTAACATGCTTATTGCCACTCTATTTATGCCAGATGGCATAATGATGTCATCCATAGAAGTGATCATTGTCATGTGAAAACCTAAAACACATTGCTCAATAATGGCCCCTGAAAATGGTGTTATGGCAAAAAAAAAGGAATTTAAAATAGTTGTTGTGCAAAGTGGACATATTTGGAAACTACATACTCCCAAACCTTAGAATGAATGGAAAAGACTAACAACAAATAAGTATCATACACAGACTCCATTTTAAACAATGAAAAATGTTATTACATGTAGCAAAAACATATAAATACCAAAATGTCAGTTAAATAGACTATGAAAGGTTTATCTAGTGTCCGTAGATTTTACAAGTTCTTCATGTGATATATTTTGAGACAGTTACCAATGCACTGCCTGATGTTGCAGTCTGGATGGTAAAAGAGTGTTTCTTTGTGCACATTTCTTATAATATTGTTTCTGTTGCTTGAGCACAAGAGTGTAGAATGTCAGTGCCTGAACCAGAATGATCATCATGCTCCTTGTGTTATTGTAGGCTATCACAGAACAAGACTTAACAATTTCCATATTTTTCCTGACATGAACAACAGTTGCTGCATTGTCCAAAGTGCTAAGGGGGCTAATGTCATTATTCTCCTTTTACTTGATTGCAATAATTTTGCCTTTATGCCACACACCCACTTGCACCACATTGAGTGTTCAAGTGTCCAAATTCACCAGGCATATCATGGTGGTTTGGTCACATAGTGCCGTATAAACCAGTTTCACTATCCAGTGACCAATGCACATCCTCATCACTATCACTTTATTCAGCTAATGGTTCAGTTTCAGTTTGTTCTAAAATTGGCTTTACTGAGTATTGTGTACAAGTCATTGTGTTTTAATTGAACTCATGAATCTTGATGAGTTACCTTAGAATGGCAAAATGCACAGAAATATGTTTTTTTCTGCGTTATGTTATTTCTTCCAGTAAATGGCAGAAAAATAATCTTCATGAAAGTTATTCAAGCTTAATGCACATAAAGCATATCATTACTTGTCACCTGACTCCGGAATAACCACCTTTACTTAGAATTCCGAGCCTGAGTCACATTTGGGGTGAATGCTAAGGAGATTAAGAAATAATAAATTATAGATGCCTGATCATGAAAGTATATAACCTAGTGTCAGCACTAACTCTTCACTTTTTCCTTTGCATCAGCCAAACTTGGATTCATCCATCCATCTTGGTAACCCACTTATCTATGGCAGAGTTGTGGAACAGTTGGAGTGTACACCAACAATCATCAGGCGCAACACACAAACACACATGTACTGTATGTGTATACATTTATATACATATGTGTGTGCATATGTCATGTCATTTTCTAAATCACTTAAACCATATCAGGGTTGTGGGGGGTGCTGGAGCCTGTCCCGGATTAGCATAAGGGGCAAGGCAGGAACAATAACCTGGACAGGTAACCATTTTATCTCAGGGTGAACAAACACACATTTATGTATACAGTATAATGGTGGCGGTTGCTCATCCAACCAAAATATGAAGCACAGAATAAAATTTGCACATCAAACCATACTGGCAGTTTTCTTTTTTTATTTTCTACTTTTTTTTCTCAGATTAGAAGAACGTGTTTTCTTTTTAACATAGAAAAAAATCCTAACAATGAGATTAAGTAATTAAGCAATATATTGTAGCCTAACAATAAAAGGCTAATTCTATTTCTGGTTAGCTGGGTGGGAAACTCTCAAAACAAAGATTAGCAAAACCAGGAATCAGGTTTATATGGAATTTTGTCAGTTCCTGTGGGTATATGTAAAACGACTGCCTTATTCCACTGCTTTTCTTTTATATCTAATACCGGAGTCATGTGACCCAAAGGGACTGCTGTCCTTCTGGTCTTTGGCCACTGAGGTGTTCAAATTGATCTTAGGAATTTTCTCTGGTGCAACAAACATGTTAGTCCCTCTGGTTAAAGAAATGGGACACACTCAAAAGCATTTGGAGTTTTTTTTTATTTCGGAACCCTATCTTATTGGATGTTAATTGATTGATTTAGTTGCTGGATGTTGACTGTTCTTTTGCTTGCTGCTCATTTCTGCCATGGAGTAGACGTTTCACCATACTATGATATCCACGTAAGAGTTGGCTTAAGCAATACTAAGTGATGATCAAAACTATGAAGGACATAGAGCACTGAAAGACATGGAAACATTGTAAAATGGGATAGATAGTAGAGTAAAATACCAGCACTGGGTAAAAAAGAATAATGCAAAGCATCATGTACTTAATGATTCTAAGAAGATAACAAAAAGATGTATAGGATTTAAAAAGCACATTATTTAATTAGGATGTCACCATACTTCTTTAAAGTTAATTGTTTATGAGGAAAAATAAGTGACATAGTGGCATTTTCATGCATGCTAAACTCAAACTAGTTTGTAAGTAGTTTTCTCAAACAACATACAGTAGAATTTAATCTTCACGTCTCACATGCTCAGAGTTTAAGTAAATATCAAACACTCTCTGACCAATAAGTCAAGTTCACCTGCAGATATAATGTTGAATAGCATGACTGTGAACAGTACATATTTTGAAATGTGCATTATCTTTAATTTGAAGAAAACTGACAAAATGCTTTTGGAATAATTCAAATACTTTTGTGGTTGTTTGAGTGTAGTTGGCTGCATTTCATCTGTAAATAAGACTTCTGAAATGCTTGTGAATTTAATCAATGCTGCATTCTTCAATCAAGAGCTTCTGCTTTGTCATAAAAGTAATGTGCACTGGTAAATTATCTAGAGTTTTTATGCTTGTAGTCTAAACAATGAATAATGTTATTTTTCTCTTTGTCATCTGAAAAATGTAAATATCATATCACTGGAATCACCAGTTTATTTACTTTAGGCTCTACCACTTCTCAGCTTTTGACAGAATGTGTACCATTACAGTATATTGTACATAAAAGAAAGTCACCTTTATGGCTTGTTAAAAGTGCATATTTAGCCAAAACCCAACAGTTGTCTTATCTTGAGGAGTGAGGTACATCTTTAAAGCACTTGTATCACTAAACTAAATATTATATGAAATATAAGCTAAAAAAAACTTTTTTGCAATATTTTTAAATAACATTACAGTATGTTTCTTTATTTGATGTTTAAATACTAATGGCAGTAATCACCACAAATTATGCTACTTCATGTACAAGCATCAGGTAACAAAACAGGTCAATGCACTACCCGAAATAATCTAGAATTAACTGTCAAGAAAAAGTAAGGTAAAAAGATTCCTTTTATCTTTACATCAATAACCTGAATGTACAAGTAGAGGGGAACCATCATTTTCAGCACTCTAACATAGCAGGTCAATGCATCTGTTACGGTCAAAAGAGATCATCAGAGACTGCTCTTTCTGAAAAAGAAAAATTAAATTAAAGAAATTTGAAAGAATCAATGACAATTTTCAACAGGTCTATTATTGAACAGGTCCATCAGTTTTGCTATTGCAATATTTGTGTTGAGGACAGGAAGCAGAAAGTGGTAATTTTGTGCACCACTTGTAAAATCATTAGTGTCACCTCCTCAATGTAGATGCCATTAAGTTCATATCAGACCCATCTCACCCCACCTTCCCTTTGTTCACTTTCCTACTCTCCTTCTCTCTGGTAAATAGCTAAGGTCAATCAAGACCATGACTGCCAGATTTAATAGCAGTACTTACCCCATGCTGTGAAGTGCATAAACTTAAAACAGTCACGTTTAGTGTCTTTTAGGATAATTAGTGTTTTGTTAAATTGGGTGCTGTGAGCTCTTGGAGTATGATGATTTCTTGTTTTCTTATTTTGTGTAATTGCATTAATGTTTTATTTGAATGAGCTTTGTATGATCAAATCCTATGCAATTGAAATTGTTAAAAGTTGTAGCTGCGTTTTCCCAAAATTACCAAAGTTCAGCAGCTCCAACATAAAAAATGGGATTCAACAAAAGCCTGACACGTCGAAATGAATCCCACAGACAAAATAATTTTGTTTTTAAAAGTTTTAGTTAAAATTCAAAGTAAAACAGTTCACACAAAAAAAGACATAATTGAAATAGCAAACAAAAGAAAAGTTCTGTTCAAAGCTTAAATCTTGTTACATTTCAAATCGTTACAAATCACTTCAAAACATTTCAAAACTATTTCTAAATGGTCGGAAAACTGTATGCTATCCCATTTCTATGATGTAAATGTCTTTCAGTCCCTGCTAGCACTGGGACCTGTTCAAAACAACAGCTGACTCAATTTTCACACTACATCTTAGTTATAGCAAGAAAGTTCTATCTCTTATTAACTTACAGGCGGTAAAAGGCTATACCATTGTGTATGACTATGACTAAGCTAACACTAATATGAATTTAACTTAACTTAAAGCTTTAACTTTCGAAGATTGGCTCTTACAAAAGTCATAGAGAAATCCCAGCAATGTTTAGAACATTACATGAACTAACTTTAAATTTAAGTAGCGCTCTAACCTTCTCTGATATAGTTGCAGCACAATCTGATATAGTGTAAAGCCCTTTTTTAAAGCCACCAAAAGAAAAGCATATTGTAAAGTTAATGTTTTCTTAGTTTTAGATGCTTCTAAATAAGATCTTAAAAATATTTACACTTTTTACTAATTTAATGCAATTATTCCATTCTTGAAAGATTCGATTTTTTAAGTTTCATACAAATAATTCCATGTTCAAAGATTAGTTTATTATAATTAATTAAAATATTCATACTGATTGATGGAATCTAAATTACAGAGTTTAAGCTAGGAAACTGAATATGTAAGTTAAAAACACTTTCCAAAAATACTTTTGAAATTTAATCAGAGCCCATGAGGCATTTAAAGCCTCGCAGTAAAGCTGCCATTTCCTAAAATCCTATTTAAAAACTAGTTTGTAGGATTAAAGGTTGTTCTCCTGTTTTTATCCAGTGTTTGAGCACTTGATCATACAGGCATGCTGTAATCCAAAGATCAATAGACCTTCATCAATTCAAGCTCGACTGTGCCGAGAAGTGGCAGGAGCTTCAGTGCTTGTTTAGAGCAGCTTTTGGCCCCATTGTAATGGTCACAGGCTATTCTCTTTGATATGTGATGCTGAAAGTCTAATCTGCTAAACTTCAAATTTAAAAATAAAATCTAGCTCCTGCAAACAATAAATAAGAAGCTTTGTTTACAGAATAAAAGGATTATACAATGGTTGTAGATCATGCATCATTTTATTATAAAAGTAAAAAAGAAAAAAGCACAAAAAAACAGAAAGATAAACTATGCTTCCTAGTATACCCATTGACTTTAAATTGTTAAGTATTTTCACAGAACAGCTTTTGCCATTACAGCTATTTCCTGGTAGACACCTTATTTTTCTTAATTTTATTAATTTTCTTTATGCAGTTGGCTTACATATTAATAGTATTATAAATAATTACATTAATAAAAAAAGAAAAATCAGTTTTAAAAAAGCAGAAAATACCTAAAGCTATTAATGCAGAAGTATACTCCATTAAATCACATAAATTGTATTTTTTGCAGTCAAGGTATCTACTAAATTACCTGTTTAGTTTATATATTCATGTTTTTTCTCTTACTTTAAAAAGGATAAATGTCACATTAATGGTACTATTCTGCAAACACTGAAAGGCTTCCACTCCACCAAAGTGTCAAAAGTAACTAAGGAATTGGACAGTAGCCATCACAGCACTTGGAGATTTTATTGCAAATACTCAATTATCCATTTAAAACAATTTTACCGATCTAATCACAGTAGCAGTTCTTTATTTAGGACTAGCAGACCACGTGCGCTTCGTTGCAGTCGCTGTAGTTGGAACAATTACACTCACCTAAAGGATTATTAGGAACACCTGTTCAATTTCTCATTAATGCAATTATCTAATCAACCAATCACATGGCAGTTGCTTCAATGCATTTAGGGGTGTGGTCCTGGTCAAGACAATCTCCTGAACTCCAAACTGAATGTCAGAATGGGAAAGAAAGGTGATTTAAACAATTTTGAGCGTGGCATGGTTGTTGGTGCCAGACGGGCCGGTCTGAATATTTCACAATCTGCTCAGTTACTGGGATTTTCACACACAACCATTTCTAGGGTTTACAAAGAATGGTGTGAAAAGGGAAAAACATTCAGTATGCGGCAGTCCTGTGGGCGAAAATGCCTTGTTGATGCTAGAGGTCAGAGGAGAATGGGTCGACTGATTCAAGCTGATAGAAGAGCAACTTTGACTGAAATAACCACTCGTTACAACCGAGGTATGCAACAAAGCATTTGTGAAGCCACAACACGAACAACCTTGAGGTGGATGGGCTACAACAGCAGAAGACCCCACCGGGTACCACTCATCTCCACTACAAATAGGAAAAAGAGGCTACAATTTGCACGAGCTCACCAAAATTGGACAGTTGAAGACTGGAAAAATGTTGCCTGGTCTGATGAGTCTCGATTTCTGTTGAGACATTCAAATGGTAGAGTCAAAATTTGGCGTAAACAGAATGAGAACATGGATCCATCATGCCTTGTTACCACTGTGCAGGCTGGTGGTGGTGGTGTAATGGTGTGGGGGATGTTTTATTGGCACACTTTAGGCCCCTTAGTGCCAATTGGGCATCGTTTAAATGCCACGGGCTACCTGAGCATTGTTTCTGACCATGTCCATCCCTTCATGATCACCATGTACCCATCCTCTGATGGCTACTTCCAGCAGGATAATGCACCATGTCACAAAGCTCGAATCATTTCAAATTGGTTTCTTGAACATGACAATGAGTTTACTGTACTAAAATGTCCCCGACAGTCACCAGATCTCAACCCAATAGAGCATCTTTGGGATGTGGTGGAACGGGAGCTTCGTGCCCTGGATGTGCATCCCACAAATCTCCATCAACTGCAAGATGCTATCCTATCAATATGGGCCAACATTTCTAAAGAATGCTTTCAGCACCTTGTTGAATCAATGCCACATAGAATTAAGGCAGTTCTGAAGGCGAAAGGGGGTCAAACACCATATTAGTATGGTGTTCCTAATAATCCTTTAGGTGAATGTATGTATCTACATGCGACTTATAGAGCTTCCTTAAATACAACATTTTTGGTTTGTCCTCCTGGAGCCAAAATATAAATTTTCTCTATGACTAATTCGTAAACATGCTACATAAAAAATAGAAACGGGAAAAACGGCAACACCGCCAGGAACAACAGTAAATGAGATAAAGTAAAAGTCTACCAAACACTAAATGAGATAAATTAAAAAAGGGCAACAGCGCCGGGAACATCAGTAAAAAAACAACAGTAAATGAGATAAAGTAAAAGTCTACTAAACACTAAAAGTACAAAAATGAAGTAGAAAGTAACAGTAAACCGCAACACCGCCGGGAACACCGGCACACCGCGTCTAAGAGACACTAAGAAACACTAAGTAGAAACACTAAAGGAAAAAATACTATTCAGTAAGTACTGCGTCTAGTAAACAGTAAATCAGTTAAGGAGAGAGGACTAAACACTAAGGAAAAAGAACGGCAAGACCGCGTCAGCTGCGGAGCTCAGCTCAAATCGAAATGAAGTGAATGAAATGAGGTGAATGGGAGGGGAGATGATCACGTGACTCCCTCAGCCGCCTTAACTCTCAATCCCTCCACAAACACACAAACACAGTCTCTCGGATCCCAACTCTCC
>JANRMT010061414.1:32866448-32906984 GCA_026402145.1 Polypterus bichir lapradei
CGAAATGAAGTGAATGAAATGACGTGAATGGGAGGGGAGATGATCACGTGACTCCCCCACCCACCTTAACTCTCCATCCCTCTACAAACACACAAACAGTCTCTTGGATCCCAACTGTCCTTTATATGTATAGATATAAATAAATTATATTCTACTTTTGTAAGTATACGTTGCACATAAAAATCATTTAAAATGTCAGCAGCAGTGCATAAGTAACAACAGTGAATCTTGCTTCCAAGTGAAGAGCTGCAGGTTTTTGTGAGTGGCCAAACAGGCCATAAATCACATATTCTTGTATGAAAACTATTGGTTTATGAATATTTACTATCGGTTTACATGCATAATTAATCGGTTTGCATGCATACTATACTGGCTTCATTCATATGAACTATATTGGTTCATGTCCGCATATTATCATATTGTGCATGAACTGTATCAATTTGTATATGTATGACACTGGTTTGCATATGAACTAAATTGATTTGCGTGTGTATATCATTGGTTCCAGGGCATTTGTTATTAGTTTGTGAGTGAACTGCATCAGTTTACGCTCACATCTTATCGGTTTGCATAACAATGGATTTGTGTATGCACTATATTGGTTTCATTCGCATCGTATACTGGTTTCATGTGGGTAACATGTCGGTTTTGCGCTTGAACTCTATTGGTTTTATGTGTGCACTATATCAGTTTCTCATACGAAACATAACAGTTATTCGTGCGCACCCTAGCGCAATTTTGTGTTTGAACTATATCGATTCTGCATGCAAACTATATTGGTTGTTCACGTGATCCTCAGCAGAAATGGGAGGGGCAAAAAACTGGAACTCAAGGAACGGTAGAGTCATGGAGTGTGAAGAGAAGCGGACAGGAGACTGATCTGTGTTAAAACAGTGCAGTATTTTCCTTTTCAAACAGTTTGTTCGTAAACGGACTCAGTGGTAATTATTACTGTTTAACAGTATCTACCCTTGAGTCTGAAATGATATCCGATATGGTGTTCCATAAGGCTCTATCCTGGGTCCGCTGCTGTTCTCAATCTATATGCTTCCGTTAGGTCAGATTATCTCAGGTTACAACGTGAGCTACCACAGCTATGCTGATGACACACAGCTGTACTTATCAATAGCACCTGATGACTCCGACTCTCTCGATTCACTAACACAATGTCTTACTGGTATTTCTGAATGGATGAATAGTAATTTTCTCAAACTAAATAAAGAGAAAACTGAAATTTTAGTAATTGGCAAAAATGGATTCAATGAGGTTATCAGAAATAAACTTGATGCATTAGGATTAAAAGTTAAGACGGAAGTAAAAAACTTAGGGGTAACTGTTGACTGTAATCTGAATTTTAAATCGCATATTAATCAGACCACTAGGACAGCATTTTTTCACTTAAGAAACATAGCAAAAGTTAGACCTCTTATATCATTGAAAGATGCTGAGAAATTAATTCACGCTTTTGTTTTTAGTAGACTAGATTACTGTAACGCACTCCTCTCAGGACTACCCAAAAAAGACATAAATCACCTGCAACAAGTGCAGAATGCAGCTGCTAGAATCCTAACTAGGAAAAGAAAATCCGAGCACATCTCTCCAGTTTTGATGTCACTACACTGGTTGCCTGTGTCATTCAGGATTGACTTTAAAATATTGCTTATGGTTTATAAAGCCTTAAATAATCTCGCTCCATCTTATATATCGGAATGTCTGACACCTTATATTCCAAATCGTAACCTTAGATCCTCAAATGAGTGTCTCCTTAGAATTCCAAAAGCTAAACTTAAAAGAAGTTTTGAGGCGGCCTTCTGCTGTTATGCACCTAAAATCTGGAATAGCTTGCCAATAGGAATTCGCCAGGCAAATACAGTGGAGCACTTTAAAACACTGCTGAAAACACATTACTTTAACATGGCCTTTTTATAACTTCACTTTAACTTAATACTGATACTCTGTATGTTCAATTCATCATAATAACTATTCATAGTGGCTCCAAAATCCGTACTGACCCCACTCTCTCTTCTGTTTCTTTTTCCGGTTTCTTTGTGGTGGCGGCCTGCACCACCACCACCTACTCAAAGCTTCATGAAGCTCCAACATTGATGGACTGAAAGCCAGAAGTCTACGTGACCATCATCATCAAGTCCTTCCATGAAAACCCTAAATACAAAGAGGACTTTTTGATTTATGTTAGGTAGATTGCCCAGAGGGGACTGGGCGGTCTCTTGGTGTGGAATCCCTACAGATTTTTTTTTTTTTCTTCTCCAGCCTCTGGAGTGTTTTGGTTTTTTTTTGTTTTTTCTGTCCACCCTGGCTATCGGACCTTACTTATTCTATGTTAATCAATGTTGACTTATGTTTATTTTTTATTGTGTCTTCTATTTTTCTATTCTTCATTTTGTAAAGCACTTTGAACTACATTTTTTTTTGTATGAAAATGTGCTATATAAATAAATGTTGTTGTTGTTGTTGTTGTTGTTGAAATGAACACAAGGCTGAAGTTAGGTATGTATTTGGCTGTCTTCTTATTCGCTTCCAGCTCCATGTTTGCTTGTAACCAGCAACTATACTTTTTCACACAAGTTTTGTAACTAGTTTACTTATTCTAAAGGCAAAATATTTTACATTTACCACCTGGCGCCATTATCCAACAATATTTAGATACTACTGGTTTAATTTCTTTTCCCAGTGCCCCCTGCACAGCACAAGCAGATGAATGACTTGCACAAGGTCACACAGTGTCAGTCTCAGGACTTAACCTACAGTCTCAGGGTTTAAAAGTGCAAAGTCTTAACCACCATACCACAGTGCTTGCACATCTACAATGTGTATATTAATTGGAATAATATACAGTAATCCCTCGCTATATCGCGCTTCGACTTTTGCGGCTTCACTCTATCGCGGATTTTATATGAAAGCATAACTAAATATATAACACGGATTTTTCGCTGCTTCGCGGGTTCTGCGGACAATGTGTCTTTTTACTTCCTGTATATGCTTCCTCAGTTGGTTTGCCCAGTTGATTTCATACAAGGGACGCTATTGGCGGATGGCTGAGAAGCTAACCAATCAGAGCACGCAGTTAAGTTCTCCTGACTGAGAAGCTAACCAATCAGAGCATGCAGTTGAGCTCCTGCGTGCTGAATGCAGTGTTAACCAGGAACCAGGAAGTCTCATCTCGCTCATTCAGCATCAACGTGTTTCGCTGTGTAAAGAGTTGTGCTCTTTTGTGTTTATCTTTGTGCATAGTCAAGCCCTTCATTATGGCTCCAAAACAATCTGCTACTGCTTCAGGGGCCGTGCCCAAGCGCAAGAAGAAGATGTTAACGATTGCCGAAAAGGTAAACGTTTTGGATTTGTTGAAGGCTACGATTCTTTTTATTTAAAAAGCAGGAAAGGAATATAAGATCTACGGCTGCAGTGTCCTTTTAACCAGGGTCCAAAACGAGTTGTAAGTGGATGTAATAAGGCAGTATTCTGGATGGAATCTGCTTTAGGGATTTTGATTGAAGACTGCCAGAAGAAGAACAACGGCAGTGCTACACAATTGCCTGAAGTGGCTCCTTTACAAGGGCTGTAACGCTCTCCTTTGTTGTGCAGTAAAATTAAACTCATTGTTATCGGACAAGTCATCGTGTCATTGTTGGTGAGTAACCATAATTAATTTTCTTCTTACAGTGCTTAGTACATGTACGTTCGTTTAGTGTCACTGTACACACATTTACTGTATACTATTTTTCTTGCATTGTACGTATTTATTGCTGGGGACCTGTCTATCGTAATGGCTGTAACATATGTGATATCGGAGACACTCAATATCTTTAAAATAATATTTAGGTTTTACTGTATATAAACAGTGTGTTTATATACATAATTTCAATGAATCTTACCTAATATCTAAGAGAATACAAAGGGATTATGCTGTATAACTGCGGGGAATATTTATAAACAGTGCGGGAGAGTTTCTAAGGGCTTAAAATATATAAAAATAACCATACAAACATATGGTTTCTACTTCGCGGATTTTCACCTATCGCGGGGGGGTCTGGAACGCAACCCCCGCGATCGAGGAGGGATTACTGTAATCTGCTCCAGCACAGATTTCTGTTAAAGTTGAGTTTAACATTTTCAGCCTGTGCAGGTCAGAAATCTGGAATATTTATTTTTTTCAAATAATGGATCTGTTTGTAATGATGCTGCTGTAGAATATTTTGCCTGGCTATTAAACTAGAAGAAGAAGCTGGTTTGTGAATAAGTAGCTGACTGCAAGCATATAAATAGCTAGGAGTGAATAAAAAGCCAGCTGAAACATACCTAACTTCAGTCCTGTAATCATTTCAGATATTAAAAATAATTACCACCAAGCCCTTTCACAAACATATAGTGATATGCAAAAGTATCGTAAGTATTAAATTCCCTTGAAAGTCATTATAATTTTCTGCAAGACAAAAGATTTGCGCACATATTTATTCATTCAATATTTTTCTTATGCTGTAACAAAACATTTCCAGAGTCAAAATAAATTAATTTTCTGTAGACATTTAACTGAAGAAAAATATCTCTAAAGTTAGTGTCTACATAAGTATTTAAATCTCTGTGCTTCGGAAGCTCAGGTTTACTCAATGACAAATTAATCACAAAAGACACTTTCATTTAACAGTCTTAAGTGAACATAATTAAGTGCTTCTTGTGAGTCCTAAGTCCCCTTTGCAAGGCCCATAGTCTTTGTTGGACAATCACTGCAAAAATGAAGAAAAAAGAGCATTCTACCGATGTGAGAAGCAAAGTTATTGAAATGCACAAGGCAGGAAATGTATACAAAAATATCAAAGAGTTTGAATGTCCTGTTAAGCACTGTTGGATCCATCATCAGAAAATGGATGGTTCATCACAAAACCGAGACTCATACTAGAACTGGCCATCCCTCAAAACTAAACGTCACAGCAAGGTGTTGACTGGTGAGAGAAGAGACTAGAAATCCAACCGTTGCTCTCAGACGTCTGCAGTGCTCTTTGGATGAACCTGGAGTAAAGTTGCAGGGGCCCACAACTTCAAGAGCTCTCCATAAAACAGGCCACTATGGGAAGGTAGTAAGAAAGAAGCCATTCCTTAAGAAGGTTCACATAAAAGCATGTATGGCATTTGCCACAAAGCACGAGAAAGACGTATTTAAGATGTAGGAGAAGGTTTTATGGTCAGATGAGACCAAAATAGAACTTTCTGGTCAGACTTCAAAGAGGTATGTGTGGTGTAAAACTAACACTGCCCATTCCTCAAGAAATAATATAACTATACTGGAATATTGTGATGGCAGCATCAGGCTATGGGGATGCTTTTCATTTGCTTGGGAATCTTGTTGAAGTGACAATGGATGGGCACAAATTCCACACAATATTGGAGAACTTGTTCCAGTCTGCAATTAATCTAAAGCTCGAGAGAAGATTCATCTTTCAACATGACAATGACCTAAGCATTAGGCCAAAGGGATACAGGGATGGCTCAAAAACAGAAAGGTAATTGTTTTGGAAAGGACAAGTCAAAGCCCTGGTCTACTCTTAACCCTGTTGAGAATCTATGGCACTGTTTGAAAACTGCTGTCCAGAGGCACCATCCCAACAACATAGACGATCTCTAAAAATCCTGCCAGAAGAATGGAGTAGAATCACTCCTGATCAATGTGCAAAATTGGGGCATATTTACATACCCCAAAATAATGAAGGCTGTTACTGCAGCAAAAGGGTTCTTGATAAAGTATAAATATGTAGGGCTTGAATATTGATGCAGTTAATTACCTATAGAAAAGGGTTTATTTGGACTTTGAAAATGTTTTGTTACAGAACAAGAATTCACATTAAAAGTATTAAATGGATAAAGATGTGTACAAATCTTTTGTCATGCAGAAAATTGACCTTTAACCCCTACTCCTACCCCTACTCTCTTCTCTGTTTCTTTTTCCGGTTTCTTTGTGGTGGTGGCCTGCGCCACCTCCACCTACTCAAAGCTTCATGATGCTCCAACAATGATGGATGGACTAAAAGGCAGAATTCTACGTGACCATCATCATCAAGCCTTTCCGTGAGAACCCTAAATCCAAAGAGGACTGTTTCATTTATGTTAGGTAGAATGCCCAGTGGGGACTGGGCGGTCTCATGGTCTGGAATCCCTACAGATTTTATTTTTTTTTTCTCCAGCCGTCTGGAGTTTTTATTTTGTTTTTTCTGTCCCCCCTGGCCATTGGACCTTACTCTTATTCGATGTTAATTAATGCTGATTTATTTTGTTTTCATATTGTGTTTATTTTTCTATTCTTTATTATGTAAAGCACTTTGAGCTACTGTTTGTATGAATATGTGCTATATAAATAAATGTTGTTGTTGTTGTTGTTGTTTAAAGCGATTGAATACCTTTGCACATTACTGTATGTTTGTGAAAGGGCTTGGTTTATATTATGTCAACTAATATACACATTGTAAATGTGCAAGTATTGTCGCATTGTGTTTATGGCTTTGCACTTTCAACCTTGCCTTTGTTGGTTCAAGTCTTGAGACTGACACTGTGTGACCATGTGCAAGTCACTTCACCTGTCTGTGTGGTGTGGGGAGCACTGGGCAAAAGAAATGTAACCAGTAGTATCTAAATATTGAATAAAGGTGTCAGTCATAAATAAAGAATATGTTGCCTTTAGAATAAGTAACTTGTTTGCTAAAGCTGTGTGAAAAAGTACAGTTGCGGGTTGTAAGTAAAGCATGTGGCTATGAGCGAATAAGAAGATGGCCAAATACACACCTAACTTCAGCCATCAGACTCAAGGGTAGATTCTGTTAAATAATAATGATTACCACCAAGTCCTTTTGCAAACGTACTGTGCGAAAAAAAACAATTGCACTGATTTAACACTGATCCGTCTCCTTCCCACTACTCTTCACACTGTATGACTTTATCAGCCCTTGAGTTCCTGCTTTTTGCCCCTCCCATTTCCGCCAAAGATCACATGAGCAACCAATAGAGTTCAAACACAAACTTGCAATTGGGTGAGCATGTGTAACTGGTATGTTTCGTACAAGAAAACTGACATAGCACACATATAAAATCAATAGCATTCAAGTGCAAAACCAACATTACCCACATGAAACCAGTATGTAATGTACATGAAACCAATATAGTGCATACACAAATCCATTGTTAGACCGGCATAGAACTCAAGCCAATATAGTCCATACGCAAACCGATAACATGCAAGCGTAAACCGATGCAGATCACTCACAAACTAATAACAAACGTACTGGAACCAATGATACACACACACAAATCAATACAGTTCTTATGTAGACCAGTGGCATGCATATACAAATGAATATAGTTCACACACAAACTGATAATGTATGGACAAAAAACAATATGTATTCATATATATTGTGACAGGCGGCCGGGTCCCATGCCTGGCCGGGACGCCCCTTCTGTATATGTTCCGGGGGAGCAGCTATGGACATCTAACTACTTCCCCAGGGACACTTGGTGGCAGCCTCCCTGGCTGACGATGGTGCCTCAGTTTCCCGCAGAGTTTCATGGGAGATGGAGTTCTCCACAACCCTGTGGGGAGCTGGGGTGGCCGACAGGAGGTGCTGCATGGAGCCAGGAACCCACCTGGACATCTAGCCACAGGCGATCAAGCACCTGGAGCACTTCCGGGTGGGCTATAAAAAGGGCCAGCATCCATCACTCAGGAGCCAGAATTGGGAGGAAGAGGACGAGGTTGCCTGGGAGGAGTGGTGGTGCCAAGGTGGAGAGAAAAGAGTGTTTGTGCTATATTAAGTGCTTATGGGACTGTGTTGTGGCTGGAGGGATTACAGGGAAGACGTGCCCTCAGGCTGAAGAAAAATAAAAAGACTTTATTTTACACGTGCCTCTGCGTAAGTCTGTGCCTGGTCGGGTGCTATATAGCGCCTTTCACAACTGGCGTAGTTGGCAGGATCCCGGTCCGTCCAATTGGACCGGAACCTTCAGTAAAATTGGTGTGGAGACCTGGCATAGCGAAGCGCAACAGCGCGAGGCACATGCTCGACTCTGCTGCGCGGAAAGCGCGCTCCCATCGCAGCTAAAGGCAAGCACGCACAGCCCAGAGAGAAGAGCACAGCGCAACGAAGCACACACATGCGGTGGGAGCCGGGAAATACACATGCAGCAGGGGCCACAAGCCGGCACGCGCAGCACAGCACGAGAGAGCACAAACGAGGCTGCCAAGGAGCTGTTGCAGGCACCGCTTTTAATGGGGAAGAAAAAAGCCGGGCGGACACAGAGGCCAACTGGCAGACACCGCCATGCTAGTCCGCCGCACGGGTTACCGCTGGAGGCAGGTGACAGGCCCAAGGCTAAAGGGCCGCGGGTATGTTTTTCCGCATGCGGGTCATCCTGCATCCTAGACGCCAAGGGGCGAAGCACCCGATGTGGGCCGGGGGGCGTGTGTCCATGGCGTGACGGCGGAGCCAGCTCGGGAGAGACCGAGGCAGAGCTGTGTCTTCCCTTTGCCCTGGTCGATCGGCCGGGGGAAGTGAGCCCGGACAAGCCTCCCAGCGCGGTGTCCCTGCAAGAGGAGTGGGAGCAGCTCCCTGATACAGGTAACGGGGGGTAGGGCATGTGTCAGTTGCTTGCCGAGGAAGGTTGGCAGGAGGGGACAATGAACCTTCTCCCCTCACCTCTGGAATGCCCGAAAGAGTCTGCGGAGAATCCGCAGGATATCGATGGCTCGCGGTTGGCGGGAGGCGACAAGGAGAGTGGGTGAGGGGCACTGTGACAGGCGGCCGGGTCCCATGCCTGGCTGGGACGCCCCTTCTGTATATGTTCCAGGGGAGCAGCTATGGACATCTCACTACCTCCCCCGGGACACTTGGTGGCAGCCTCCCTGGCTGACGATGGTGCCTCGGTTTCCCGCAGGGTTTCATGGGAGATGGAGTTCTCCACAACCCTGTGGGGAGCTGGGGTGGCCACCAGGGGGTGATGCATGGAGCCAGGAACCCACCTGGACATCTCTGCAGCCCCACCCGGAGGTGCAATTAGCCACAGGTCATCAAGCACCTGGAGCACTTCTGGGTGGGCTATAAAAAGGGCCAGCATCCACCACTCAGGAGCCAGAATCGGGAGGAAGAGGACGAGGTTGCCTGGGAGGAGTGGTGGTGCCAAGGTGGAGAGAAAAGAGTGTTTGTGCTGTATTAAGTGCTTATGGGACTGTGTTGTGGCTGGAGGGATTACGGGGAAAACGTGCCCTCCAGCTGAAGAAAAATAAAAAGACTTTATTTTACACGTGCCCCTGCGTAAGTCTGTGTCAGGTCGGGCGCTATATAGCGCCTTTCACAATATGAATGAGACAAGTATTGTACTCACACAAGCCAATTAAATATGCATGCAAACCGATAGTAAATATTCATAAACCAAAGGTGATCGCATGTAAACCAATACATTATGCACAAAAATAATGATTTATGGCCTGTTTGTCCAATCATAGGTTTTTGCCTTTCTTACATTGTTTATTTTACCTTCTGTGGTAATTTGTTTTTTTTGTAATTCACAGACATTCTATTAAGTTAGATGGCCACCCAAATTTTTTAGTGAAAGTGAGTAAGAGAGTGGCTGCAAGGTGCTGTTTGACAAACTGATTGAACTAGTAAAATAAATATGAGAATAATTATAATGAAGAAGTGATAAGAAAAGAAGCTAAACATACAATTAAATGTTTTAAATGTACATAAAGCTGTGACATCTTTTTTAGACTGAGAGCAAGGCTATGTCACTCCCTTGAATCTTAGGATGCAGCATCATTTTGGTACAAAGGCTCTGTCATCCCACTACTCTGAATGGTGTAAAGTGGGTTTGTGTTTGTATGTAATATGAGAGTGACAATGGCTCAAAAACAGATGCAACTGGTTCACTTATCTGTGCTCTTCTTGAAATTTACTACTATGCATTATACATTCTTTATACATATTGCTTGCTCATCAATATCCTAAGATGGAGCCAATATGATCAATTGATCATATTTCTCGGGGATGATCCATATATTAAGAGTCAAACAAAATTGATGACAAACACATTTCTCATCATTCTCAAACTTTAACACTTATTAGTTAATGGCCATAAAGAATGTAAGGAGGTCCTCCCCCGACAGCTGCCTCTATCGAAAAGTAGGGACCCTGACAGGGCTGCATTTCCAGAATCCACTCTCAGACACCCCTGCAGGGGTCTTGACTGAGATGTATGGGGGATGGAACAACTCCCAACTCTTGGCTTCTGCTGGTCCCACTGTTATATCATACCGGCAAGGCACAAAGCTATTTCTCTATTCTGCTGACCAGAGTGCTTGTTGTTCTTCACTGGCCCATCATCCGAGTGATAAATCATCTTTCTTCCCGGCCGAGATGACATTTTCCTACTACACAGCAAACCCCCTTAACTCGACTGCCTCTGTTGAGGCCTGTAGGGACTGGCATCTGAAGAGTGGAAGAGCTATGCTGAGATGGTCATTTGGAGTTCCATTCCGCAATTTGGCCTCTGCAAAGAGAACATACACAGTCATTGGTGGATACAATATATAAAATGCAAAGCTGATTGACTCCTTCACTTACTCACTCATCAACAAAAATAAGATTTCCTGTTTAATTAAAAAGCTGATATTTGGCAAGATGTAACATTTAGAACATTAGCCATCTGCTATGAAAAGTGATTTCAATATATCAATATTTGATGGATTTGATTGAAATATGGTAATGTCTATCATAAAGAAGCACAAACAAGTATAAAGGTTTGGAGTTTTTGGCCCCATATACTATAAAGCAATTAAAAAAAATAGTGTTTTCTACTGAAGTACAACAGACATAGAACATAAGCAGGTCAGACAATTTATAGCAGTGCAACAGGAAGTGATGAAATGATGGGGAAAGTCGTGATGGTTGATGGGAGAGTGATATTATCTTAGGGGACCGGAGGTTAGAAAGGATCCTGGAAGTAGGTGGTAGCAGAAGACTTCCGAGTTTATTTATGGTGGCGGCATCCTTGGGTCCTTAAGCCACTCCCCATGCACTCGTGCGTGACATGATGAGACCAGCCCAGACCCACTAGGTTGGGCAGCCTGAACCGAGAGGTCTTGGCATGGTCCGTCATCAGGGTGAATTCACGGCTCAGCAGGTAGTAAACGCAGGTACATTACTGCCCACTTGATGGCCAAGGCTTTCCGTTCCACTGCTGCATACCTGGTCTCCCGGTCCAATAGTTTCCGGCTCAAGTAAATCACAGGGTGTTCAACACCATCGATACCTTGGCTCAGCACGGCACCTAGACCTGTGTCCGAAGCATAGGTCTGGAGGAGAAAGGGAAGAGAGAAATTAGGAGTTCTCAACACAGGTGCTGTTGTCAGGCCATCTTTAAGTCACTGAATTCCCATTCCGTAACATTGTTCCACACCACATGTAAAGGGGCCCTTTTCTTTGTCAGGTCCATCAAAGGCACTGCTCTCTCGGAAAAAAGAGGTACAAACCGGCGGTAGTAGCTTGCTAGTCCAAAGAAGGCTTGCACCTGTCTTTTGACTATCGGACAGGGCCATTCCATGATGTCTTTGATTTTAGACTTCTGTGGTTTCACCAGCCCTCCTCCCACCATGTAGCCTAAATACTTAGCTTCGTTCAGCCCAAAATAACATTTCCGCGGGTTGATCTGAAGCCCGGCTTTTGCTAGCATCAGGAGAACTGCGTAAACCTGCAAGACATGTTCCTACCAGGTGCCGGAATAAATGACCACATCATCCAGGTAGGTGGCACAATAGGACCTGTGGGGCCATAGCACTCTATCTACCAGACGCTGAAAGGTCGCCGGTTCCCCGTGCAGTCCGAATGGGAGGACCTTGTATTGCCAGTGTCCACCAGGGGGGCTAAATGCTCTTAATTCTCTTGTGGGTGTCGTTAAGGGAATCTGCCCGTATCCCTTTGTCATGTTAAGAGTAGTCAGATAACGGGCTGACCCCAGCCGTTCGAGGAGCTCGTCCACGCGGGGCATGGGGTATGCATCAAATTTGGAGACTTGGTTAAGATGTCGAAAGTCATTACAAAATCTGCATGACCCGGCTGGTGTAGATACAAGGACGATGGGACTGGACCAGGGACTGTGGCTTTCCTCAATGATGTCCATATCCTGCATGCGCTGGACATCCAGTTCCACCTCTGCCCGTTTTGCCTCCAGGAGGCGGTAGGAACGTTCCCTGACTACCACCCCCGGGTCTGTGACTGTGTCATACTGAATCAGTGAGGTGCAGCCTGGTGCTTCGCTGACCACTTCCGGAATAGACAGGATTGCTCATTCGAGCTCCCGTCGTTGGAGGGTTGTCAAATTGTGACCGAGGTTCAGGTTAGCTGTTTTTGAGAAAAGGGAGAGGGTGTGGCCGGTAAGAGGAGGGTCTTCCCTGTCCTTCCATGGCTTTAGGAGGTTGACGTGATACACCCTCTTACTCGGTCGACGATTTGGTTGGTTTACCAAATAGTCCACAAGCCCTTTTCTTTCCTTCACCTTGTACAGGCCAAGCAAATGGGCCAGACGTTTGGAGTGGAAAGTGGGCAAAAGCATCATTACTCGGTCCCCTGGTTGAAACTCTTGTAAGGAGGTGTTTCTATTATAAACCCGCACTTGGGCTGCTTGAGCTTTCGACATTTGGTCTATTAATAAAGGTATGATCTTTCCCAATCTATCGCGTAACTGCGCGATATATTCTAATATATTGGTAGAGGGAAGGGCCTCACCCTCCCATCCTTCTTTTAGGACATCCAAAATGTCCAGGGGCTGGCCTCCATACAGTAACTCAAAAGGGAAAGACCCCATAGAGGCTTGGGGCACCTCCTGATAGGCGAAAAGCACCAGGGGTAACAGCTGGTCCCAGTTCCTACCGTCCACGCTGACTACCTTGCTGAGAATTTGTTTAAGGGTCTGGTTAAATCTTTCCACTAATCCGTCCATTTGAGAATGATAAACGGATGTCTTAAGATGCTGTATACAGAGTAACTTGGCAACCTCCCTGAACGTATCCGAAGTGAAGGGCGTACCTTGGTCCGTCAGGACTTCTTTAGGTATGCCCACTCTGGAGAAGAGCCCTACTAAATCCCATGCGATATTTTTCATGTTAGCGGCTCGCAGGGGAACCTCTTCTGGGTACCGGGTCACGTAATCGACCATAACTAAAATATATTTATGGCCTCGCGCTGAAGGTATCGGGGTCCTACTAGATCGACACTGATCCTTTCAAATGGAATGTCTATGAGGGGAATCGGAACTAGAGGAGCACGACCCCTCCGGGGTATCTGACGTAGCTGGCAGGTTGGGCAAGACTGACAGAAACGTTTGACCTCCTCATTTACTCCGGGCCAATAAAATCGGAGCTTTACTTGCTCTAACGTTTTTTCGGCCCCAAGGTGGGCGCCTAAGAGGTGGGTGTGAGCCAGCTCGCAAACCTCCTGCCGGTAGGTTCACGGCACTAGCTGCAGTTTCCGCCTCTCACCTTCATGCTCCACCACCCAATACAGCAGATCCTTGTCTAGTAGAAAGTAGGGCACCGGTGGTGTGGAATCCACAGACGGTAAGTCGTCTACAGAAACGACAGCATTCCTGGAAAACTTCTGGGAATCATCGTTCCACTGTTCTCTTTTAAATGAGTGAAACTGATGCTCCACTCCGGCAAGTGGGTCAAGCAGTCAGTCCGTGGGAACTGTTGTCCCACTCGGAGCCCCACCCGGTAGCGCTTCCGGGTTAGGGTCCGTCGTCGAAGAGGTGTCCACGTGGCTGACCACGTCATCAACAGTTGCCGAAGTGCATGGTGTAAGAGCGGCCGGGAAAGCCACTTGACCCACCATAATCAGACCCAGGCTAGGTGTGGGAGTGATCTTTGTTCTACCGCTGTTACACTCTGACCAGTCTTGTCTGAGTATAATCTGAAAGGGGGCTCGGGCAAAACAGTGACGAGCAGTTGTTTCAGCGTCCCCCTCCAGGAGATGTAACATTTCGCGGACCTATATGATCTGGTCTCCCCGTGCATACACATCACGTTCATTCTCTGAGCCACCCATTGTTGCGGTAGAACATAACGGGGGGTAACAATGAAAATGTTACTCCCGGAGTCAAACAGTGCCACCACTGAGTGTCCATTTACCAACACCACTCCCGTATTAGGAACCGCCAGGGGATGGGACAGAGCACAATACCTCTCTCCTTTGGCCCAGCTGCAGTCTATCAGCTCCACGGCATTGAGAGGACAATTGGGAAGGAGGTGTCCCACCTCACCGCACTTGTAAAGGCGCGGTGCAGAGACCCTCCTCTCTCTCGGTCTCGGTGGAGGCTCTACCACCCGACAGGTGGGCTCCAGGGTCACAACGCCTCCCTATTGGGTCCCATGAGCAGGCTTCTCCGACCCCCCGAGTTGGAGAACCGCCAGTTGGCACTCTAGGACCTCCAAAAGACCATTCATGTCTTTGTATGAGTGCCGTTGGACCTGCTGGGCGAGATCATCTGGCATGGCATTTACCAACCCCTCACAGGCCATCTGCTCCACTACCTGGCGGGCTTGGTTCATGTCTGGCCTTAGTCAGCGCCCGAGCTTGCCCCAGAACTCGAACGTCTGGTCTCTCGCCAGGCCGTGGGTGTCGAATTTCCATTCCACAGCTGCCATTCCCTCGCCTGCTGGCCCGAAGTTACGCCGTAGTGCTTCTTAAATATTTTGGTCTTAAGGAGGTCGTATTGGTCAGCCTTCTCCTCGGGAAGATCACGATAGGCGCGCTGCGCGGGCCCCTTCAAATACGGTGCCTGGATGGAGGCCCACTCTGCCCGCGGCCATTGATTCCGAGAGGCGGTCCTCTCAAACACCAACATGTAGTACTTGATGTCATCCGCCTCCGAGAGTGGTACGATGGGAGGTGGTGGGGGCCGCTTCCGCTGCAGCCAGCCGTCTCTTGGTCTCCGCCAATTCAGCTTTGCTGGCGGCCTGATCCACTTTTAGAGCCTGCAGCTCATTAGCCATGGTGGTCAGGACCGCATTTAACTCCTGCCCTTCGTTCATTTCGGGCATTCTATCCTGCCGACTACACCACTGTAATAAAGAAGCACAAACAAGTATAAAGGTTTGGGGTTTTTGGCCCCATATACTGTAAAGTAATAAAAAAAAAACAGTCAGTGTTTTCTACTAAAGTACAACAGACATAGAACATACGCAGGTCAGACAATTTATAGCAGTGCAACAGGAAGTGATGAAATGATGGGGAAAGTCGTGATGGTTGATGGGAGAGTGATGTTATCTTTGGGGGACCGGAGGTTAGAAGGGATCCTGAAAGTGGGTGGTAGCAGAAGACTTCCAGGTTTGTTTATGGCGGCGGCGTTTTGGTCTTTCTGAAGGAACAAGAAAAGAGTGGTTAGTACCCTGCCATTGTCCCCCGTCATGGCTTGTCGCAGTGCCTGTCGGGTCCTTAAGCTACTCCCCATGCGCTCGTGCGTCACACGTCATAGAAAAAAGAAAATTGACCAACATATGTTTTTGATTTGTTGATATTTATTAATATTATGCCAAATTACATGACCAATGAAGACTGGGCGGTTTTACGGAAAGGAAACAAGAGCCATGATCATGTTTGGCGTCTACAATCTAGCATGGAATGAAAGAAGAAAATTCAGCAAATCTCAAGGAAGATACAAAGCTCTTGGGTTTTTTGGTATTAACTACTGATAATCTCAGATGCTCTCACCTTGGTTATCTGTTCTGCTCCTTTGACTTTTAGCCCTGGTCATGGCACTGAAAATTACAAAAAGGAACCGACTGCAATTTCAGTGCTGCAAACTCCAATGGAGACTGACCCACCTCTAAACCCCCTCACACTTAAATCACACAATATCCCAGCGTCAGTCTTACATTTTTTTGGTAGAATCATAATGGGGAAGCCACACAAATTGTGTTGCGATGCTCAGAGCAACTGCTTCACAATCCTCACTCTAATACTTCGGTGTAACACATAGGGTATTGGCACTTATGCATGTCCACCTCAAGGACTGCTTTGTATATACAGTCACATCTACGAACTTATATGGGAAACTACATACAGCTGATGAAAAACACAAAAAGAATTAATGTACATGAGTGAACAACATAAACAAATGAAAATCGTAAACATCTAATAATCTATATATATATAAAAGTCAATGTATGTATGTATGTATGTTCCAGCATCACTTCCAAACGGCTGGAGCGATTTTCATGAAACTTGGTACACATGTTCCTCATTGGTCAAGTAAAAATACTGTAGGGTGAAATCAGTCCTAACCCTCCCCCTTCTGGGTAGGGTAGGGGGTGATCTTGCAGTCTTGTATGCATGTTACCATCCAGCTGACACTCAGAACGACCACCAGAGGGCGAACTGGAGGTGACTGCCAGCATTCTTCATGTTTGAGCACCACTGCACCCCTGTTGCTTTTGAAATTAAATTGCCGGGTTGGCATCCCAACTATTTTTGGGAGTCATTCTGTCTTTGTGACTCCAACACCCATATATATCTTATATATAAACATCTACGCATGGAAGTGTGTGTCTCTGTTCGGCCTGGAATTGAGAGGTAGAGTCGGGGTAAGGGCTCCAACTCCTAGGATACACAAGCGAGGCCAGCACACCGGCAAAGCGAAACCTCTGAAGAAAGACAGTCACTTAGCTGCTAATGCACAAACAATGCGAGCATGTTGGCAACACAAATCCTTCTAGGAGAGCTAAACACGATCAGATACAGTGCCAACGTCTATTGATTTTTAAAGTTTGTCCTGTTTCATTAAGTCTATGTATGTGTGTGTGTGTGTGTATATGTATACATGTTCCAGCATCACTTCCGAATGGCTGGAGCGATTTTCATGACACTTGCTACACATGTTTTTCATTGATCAACTTAAAATACTGTAGGGTGAAATCAACCCTAATCTACCCCCCTCTGGGTACAGTGGGGGGTGATCTTGCGGTCATATATGCACGTTATTATCCACTTAGCACTCCGATGACTACCAGAAGGCGAACTGCAGGTGACTGCCAGCATTCTATATGTATGCACACCACTGTGCCCCTTTTGCTTTTGAAATTAAATAGAGTTGGCTGGTTCTGAGCGTCAACTGGATGATAACATAGATACAAAACCGCAAGAGAAGCACATTACTGAGCCTGCATCGTTTGTTAATTTATTTTTATTTTTAAAGTTGTGGTTTTTTTTATTATTTTTCTCAAACAATTAAAAAAAAAAAACACTTTATTTTCTTCCCAGGCAACGCTGATTGATCATACAGATCAGTTCAAAAGAATACACTTTCCTATACAATTGTGTTTTGGAATGATGATCATCCAAAGCCAAGTCACTAGGAAAAACAGAAAAAAAAACAGGAACTGAACTAATGTAGGAATGTTTTATTCAAAGACAATTGTGTATGTTTAAGAGTAAGCAGCTCCAGTGACCTAATAATATTATCGTTATTAATTGACTGAAGTCTTTATCAAAGGCAGCTTACAACATCTAAGATACAATTTTGTTTTTCCAATATCTGGCTACCATCTGAAATGACATCAATCATATTTTTGTACAAAAGATCATTCTCCCTTCTGATTTATTTAAATTTATTTATTTATTTATTTATTTATTTATTTATTTATTTATTTATATATCTATGCACACACACAGACATATATATATGTATAATGTATATATTTTGTAGCTAGTAATCCACAAAGGTAAAATGTTTTTTTATTCCTAAGCTTTCAACAACCTGCCAGGTGTCATCATCAGAGAAAAATGATTAGACATACATGAGTCTCAGGAAATGTATAGCAAATGTGCCCCACTGAAACGTGTGTCCAGTTGAACTTGTATGTGTGTATATCAGAGGTCGTGGTCCTTCCTTCTGACAGCATTGCAAGAAATCTCCATCAGAGACATAGAAAATAGTATACACTATACCATGCAATGCATGGCCAGCTGTATATGTGGTACAAACATCTAAAACACACACAACACACATACAAGAACATTGCAATACTGTCAGAAGGAAGGACACACGATCTCTGATATAAGCACATACAAGTTCAACCGGACAGTCGAAAGCTTAGAAATAAAAGAACTATTTTAAGACACGTAATTCATTTTCTACCTTTGTGGATTACAAGCTACAAATATCCAAAATATATCACAGGCCTTTGCTTCCTTATACAGTATATATAAATATTCAGACAGAGAGAGAGAGAGAGATACTGCTATAAATAACTACTGTTGTAGTAAATGATGTCTCTTCAAATAAACATGCATTTTTTATATCTTTAAAAAGTGTACTTTCCTTGGTGTGGTATTACAAAAGTGAAATTTATGTTTTAAGATGATGTCAGAGGGGGACATTTTTTGTACACTGAGTCATTCCATTTCTCTCTTAGGAAAAGAAACATGTCAATATTACATTTAAAACCCAGCAGATGAACAGGCAATAGGCACCCATTGTTGGCACTGGGGGTGAGAAGTTAAAAGGCTGTTTGCAGATTGTAGGTATTTGCTGCATTGCAAAGGAGTCACCACTTTGAAGGTTTTGGCTGGTTCAGATTACAAACAATACAAAGTTGTGATAACAGAACTGCTCCTTCCTTGGAGGATTTCTGTATTTACCTGACTTGGCAATTAACATGTTTGACAATATTGGTTTCTAAACAGCAGATCTGTACTCATTAATGGTTGGTAACAATACATTTTGTTAACTTGTGTTTTTATTATTTGTTAAACCCAGGAAATTTAGATGTGCCATTGTTTAATCTGGTTGTCCAGAACTGATAATTGCAGGGACTGAAGGAGATTTAATCTCTGGCCAGGAGAAGGCAAAGGGAGGGGGACAGTCCACTGAGAACACAGCCAAGACACTTGGACAGAGCACAGGTGCTCGCAGGCTGACAAGGGTACGTGGCTGGCACGACGTGAGGCACAAGGACGGCAATACCTCCAGGGAGGAAGAGACAGCTCTACAAGGAGATGCCGGTTGTGGGTCCAGCGAGAGAGGGAAGCCGCATGAAAGGACCGAGCAAAGCTGGCAGACGAGAAATAAGGCGTGCCTAGGTCACAGCAATACAAGGAGCCCAGGGTGGAAAAAAAGGAACAACGAAGAGACGCCGACAGGGATTCCACGATTTTGACAAAACTTCTCTTGGGAAACGAGTGTCCGGTGAACAAGAGTGCATCCGTGGACAGTTGAACAATTAAGTGTTGGGGTAACACTGAGAACAAACTGGACTTTGCACCACTAAAGATTGTATCATCCAGTTCTTGTTTTTAATGGACTTTTAGAGTGTGGACTGTGTGCTTTCCTTTCTAAAAAAGAAATTTTCTTCATGATACTGTTAGATTTGGTTTAGGTTCATTTATCTTTTTAATGTACTTATTATTGTCTGGTGTAATAGAAGTTACTGTTGCTTTTCCTGAAATTACTGTTGTGTCTTTCATTGTGTGTTTACTCACCGCCCAATTTAAAGAAACCTGTGTGCTATTATTGGTAAATTTCAGGAGTTCCCAGTCTCTTAATAAAACTGGGTGGCGTAGTCGGATATTTAAATGGTGTCTAAGTTAGATTACCTGTAAGTGTGACCTGACACCTGTCACAACGACATGTAACCACTTGTCACTAACAGCCTTCATAAAGTTTTCTTTTTTATTTTGTTGTAGAGTTACTCCTAAAATTTTGTATTGCTTGACACTAAGGGTCCGTGCAGCTCTTCTTAGGATCTACTTCTCCCTTAAAAAGATTTTTGCTGTTCTTTCATTTGCACTGGAGCAATGCTTATGCATGTGTGATTAGTGACTGGTCACTTGGTTTTCAAACCAGGTTTAACCTTCGGCTATAGCCTGGAAGAGCTTTGAGTGTATTGGTGTGAGATTTATTTATTCCAGTAAGAGAAATGCTATAGGCAAAAGTGTATGTCTAAGTGAGCATAGTTTACTTGAAAATAACTTGGCTGAAACAAGAAGCTAGAGGTATGTGATTTTCTTTTTTGATTAACATCCAGCATAGAAAGAGTCAAGTAATGAAGTCTAAGGGAGTGAAAAAGTAATTAGAGTGGACAAAACCTAATTCATGCATAGCAAGTTCTTGAGTGAAGAGAAGGGGTTAGTTCGATGTGTGTGAAGTGTGAAGTATATTTATCTACACTTGAAAGAACCACGTATGGTACAGCCAATCAGACAAAGGCAGGTAGAAGCTTCTGAAGGTTTAATCTGCAATAGACAGAAGCACACAGCAAGCCACCTTAGTACTCAGGCATGACTCAGAGTAAAACACCTACTCTTTAGGTAGTTATTTGAATCCTTTAAAACTAAATTCTACCCAGACATTGTAATGATAAGATAAATACAATCATTCAATCTTCGTTCCAAAGAAATGAATGTATATTTGTGAGAGTTATCAGCTCCTTGCTGATAGAAGAATTAGACGAATTTACTGACGTGATCTTTAGAGCAAGAGAATGGGTGTAGCCACAACTATGCTATGGCAGAAACTTCAATCAAGAAAGATAAACAGAGGTATACGAGTACTGACGAAAAGTGAAAATACTTTCAAAACGCATGCTGTAGAAGGGAGTCACCAACAGAGTTTAAGATGTCCAACTGGAAATGTCCACTAGAATCCCCGAAGCCTGCAAAACTTTTTTTCATGCTATGTAATAATGACATAATGTTGACATGAAGTGTAGAATGTGTAAAGACAGAAGTCCAAATATTGTGATACATGAGTCACTGTCTTGCACCTGAGAGGAAACACTGAGTCCAAAGGCTTCAAAAAAACCAACTTTATTCCAAAACAGGAACAGTCAGGGTATTTATTCAAACAGGACCTACAATTTCAATACACAGAGACACAGCAAACAAGCAGTGACAGGGCCAGGTCAGTGGCCTGGTTAGAATGTTCCCTGCATCAACCATCGGGCAACAGAGGGAGCCTACGAATTTGCAGTTGCCTCAGTGGTGTCGTGAACCTGCACTACCTCAGCAATAGATGAGCAACCCTCGACAGAAATGTCAACCGCGTTTCGGCGTGCAGCACAGTTGGGGAGGGTCTCATAAGAGTTCAAAAATCTTACAATATCAAATAAACACTTTCACAAAAGGTGTAAAATAACAAGTGTGCTTTTATTCAAGGGTAAAACTTAAGAAAAAGAAATCGTTCAAATGACATGTGGCTATGAATGTGTAAAAAAAGTCCAAATATCAGTTGCTACAAAATCATGACATTTGCATGCATGTGTGTGTTTACGTGTTTCATTTTCATCCATTTACAAGCAGGTATCAGTGGAAATGCAAAAGTCTTATAGCCCTGCACGGGTGGTTCAGAGTGTAGAGCAGCTGAGTCACAGCATAGGAGATCATGGGTTCAAATCCCATGTCTTTCATTTTGTGGTGTGCTTTGAGTAGTGCCCTGTTTTTATATAATAAAAACATACATTTGTTTTGAGTCTGTAATTGTTGGTGTAAATTTATGGTACTTAAAAGTTAGTGCTGAAGGGAAAAAAGTACACAAACAAATGCAGGTGAATAATTTCTTCTTAGCATCTTCTTGAACACACAGACATGAAATGAACAGAAGATCAAATATACCTGCATAATAGCTTGATGATAGGCATGAGTGAGGTCCTTCAACATGCCACCTGTAAGTTCATACACAGGATGGTGTATTTCATAGTATTTATTACTGCACCATGCACTACTTGTCCAGTACACAGGTGGAGTGGTGGCTTTGAGGCTAGGGATCTGCGCCTGCAATCGGAAGATTGCTGGTTCAAATCCCATAAACACCAGAAGTGGCTTTACTCTGTTTGGTTTTTTGAGCAAGGCCCTTAACCTTCAATAGCTGCTCTGGGTATGACATTAATCTGTATCTAGCCATTGTTACACACGCGTGTTTAGCAGACAACTAAAGGGCTTGACTACATGTAATTCCACGCCGTACCAGGGGGTGGCGTAGTGCACTTATTCTCCCTCTCGATCTCTTACAGACCACTCTAGGGAAATCCCGCTCGGCTCTGGGGCAGCCAACAACATCACTTCTGGTTCCGGCCCTGATGACATCACTTCCCTTACTAGCCTTTGAAGCCGCTATCTTGGCTATACTAAATCAGTTCTGTTTCGGACTTAGTCGTGTGAACATGTCTGTTCTTTTGACTCAATTTTGCAGCCAGGAAAAATTATACAGGTGGCTGCCCCAAACCTTCTCAATGTCTTTTGGTCATACTTGTCACACCATGCAAGCAGGGCATCCAACTTACTGGGTATATTTGGGGGTTGATGGCAGGTTTGGCACTCCAGCCACCATAATAAATAATAATAAAGCTGAGGTGTCACCACTGTACTCAGGTCCCAATCCAGGTGGTTCGGTGTGTTGTGGGTGCGGCAACACGGTATCAGCTCCCAACCACTTAACAATGTTACCAGTAACATACTGGCCCCTTAAAAATTGTTAAGAAATCCTCTTTCACTAAATTACCTTGGAAAACTCATAGAGCATCGGATCATAAGAGAAAATGATGTAGGTCTAAGTGTAAATGGAGAAAAAATGAATTAACAGAACACTATGAAATATTAAATGAACATATAACAAGAGTACAAGAAAAGTAGTCAGTCTTGAGAGGCAGATCAGTTTTTCTAAAATTATAAATGATTATGCTGGAAACCCATTTTAACCAAAGAAATGCCTCTAGAAAACTTCTAGTGAAACTCAAGAGGCTTTACCACATTTTTTAAGCACAAAATAAAAATTAGAACTTATTATAATACATCTCTCCAAAATGAATCCTGCTGAACCTCAGCATGTTATTTTTAGAGAATTAAATTTGTTCACTCTAATAGGTTTGCCTGAACTCCGTAGAATAATTTCTCTGCTAAAATCTTCCACTTGTCTCATTGATCCAGTCCCAATAGGCTTTTTAAAAGACATCTCAGATGTGTTAATTGTAATTTACCAATACAGATATGCCAGGCTAACACAATGGATCTTTTTAAAAAACTACTAAAACCCTCTTTTTTAATTTGGCTTTTTCATAGCTACTCTTAATAACTACATATGCATAGAATTACACTATTGTTCAATGAATTTGCAATCATTATTAATCTATACTTGCTTCAATTTCTTTTGCAGTACTTCTGTGGTGGTGTTCGGAGCCACCACCTGATCAAAGTCCCGAGCAGCAACCTGTGATGCTTGAATGAAAGCAGTTACCCCAACTTGCCATGAGAGTCACTGTGTCAAATTCTCTAAGATGATTCTTAATGCCTTTGCAATTACAACTGTTTCCTAAAAAAAAAAAAAAAAAAAACAAACACTCTTTTTCAATGGTCGAGTAATTATGTTACCTGAGAAGTAGTTTCCTACTCAAATACATGATGGGATGGTCCTCACCATCAGAAATGTGAGACCGGACAGCCCAAAAACCCAATGCATTAGCATTAGAAAAGTCAGGATTCCTTAAAACTGGGTATGATGACAAAGTGGACTTTAAATCAGAGAAGGACCATTCACAATCATCAGACCAGATAATGCTGTTGTTCTTTCGGCCATTTGTAAGATCAGTTAGAGGAGTTTCTCTATATATAAAGTTTGGGATGAATCTCGTATAATAACCAGAGAGTTGTAGGAAGACACAAACCTGCTTTTGCGTTTCTGGATGGGAATATGCAAGCTCCTCACCTATCTTCTTCAGCTGAGGAATAATCAAATCCTTCCCCATACAATATCCCAAATAATGCATTTTCAGACATACCCAACTTACATTTCTTAGGGTTAGCTGTCAACCCGGCTTGCCTCAGGTTGTCAAGCAAAGTCTGTAGGCGTTGCAGATGCGCTTGCCAATCATTACTGAAAATGATGACATTATCAAGATATACCACAGAATATTTGGAATTGGGATGTAAAATCTGATCCATCATATGCTGGAAAGTTAAAAGTGAGCCATGCAGTCCAAACAGGAGCCTAGTAAATCTGAAAAATCCGTCAGGCTGGCAAACACTGTTTTTTTGCAACTGAAAGCCTCAAGATGCACCTGCCAGTAACCTTTTGTCTGATCAAACATAGAAATGTATGAGGCTTGACAGAGTTTTTCCTATAATTCATCAATACGCCGTACTGGATAGGCATCAAATTTAGAAACCTTATTTAAGCGTCTAAAATAAATACAAAACTGAATGGAGCCATCTGGCTTTGGGACTAATACAATCAGACTCTGCCATTCACTTTTACTTTTACGAATGACACTTAATTCAAGCATCTTCCTCTCCTCACCTAGCACCACATTCTTCCTCACCTCTGGTATCCGATACAAGCACATTTGCACATTTACATGTTTAGTGGGTCCAGGCAATGAGGAAAATACATCAGTGTTTCTTTTGATCAAAGACAGCTAATCTGTTTTCTGAGTGTCCGTCAAATCATCACCAATATTAACATCAGTCTGACAGACTGCACATGTGGAGGTTAACAGCTTGTCTGGTTCATGCCATTCTTTCAAGAGATTAACATGTACAATTTGCACAGGCTTATTTTGACCAATATTCTAACCTTATATTTTAAAGGATCCATCTACTCTTCTACTACAGCAGGACCCTGCCTTTACACCAGGAACTTATGTGGGTTAGACAGAATCAGAACAAGTACCCAATTGCCCTTTTCTTCTCATAATTACGTTTCTGCACCTCCTGCTTGCGTAACTGATGCTCAACAATGATACAGGATAATTTAGAAATTTGCACCTGCCGTGAAACAACCCAATCCACAAATTTCAAACCCCAAGAATCAATCCGCATACCTGTCCACTCTTCACAATAATATCTAATATCCAACACACCTCACGGACGGACAGTCACTCAAAAGGACTTAAGTTGGTAGAAAATTTGTGAACCACGAACATTAGAAATGGAAACACAGTGTTCCAGGATGTCGGGTCATCATTAGCCACACACTTAATCATCTGCTTTAAAGTTTTGTTAAATCACTCTTTTAGGCCATTCTTCTGTGGATGGTAAACAGTGGTGCTCAATTTTTTGATGGCAAGGCATTCAAAGGACCGTTCCATTACTCAGGAAGTAAAGGGAGTACCTTGGTCAGTTAAAATTTCACAAGGGATGCCAATATTAGTAAAGATCTCACAAAGAGCAACTGTGTCAGCCAGCAAGTTCTCCTTCTGCAGAGCAGCCACTTCAGGATATTGTGTCGCATAGTCGACTAGCACAAGTATATAATGATCACCATTCTTACTCTTAGGGAGTGGGGCAACGATATCCAACCCAAATATATGGAAGGGGATGTTAAAATAGGCATTGGCAAAACAGGAGTTGTATGAGGTCTGTAAACACAGACGACCTGACAGTCAGGGCAAGACTTACAGAAGTGCTGGACACCTCTATCTATACAGTGGAACCTCAGTTTACGAACGTCTCGGTACACGTACAAATCGGTTTACGACCAAAAAGTTCGCCAAACTTTTGCCTTGGTTCACGACCACACACTCGGTATATGAACAAGCCAGTTTCCCTTTCGATTTGTGCGCGCCGATGATTTCCGCACGTGTTGCATTGTTCTCGGTCAGACGTGCGTGCTTGCACGTGCGTGCGTGCTTTCACTGTGAACTCTTTGTGGTCTATTCCATTTCCCTCCGATTTGTACGCGCCAATTACTGTATTTAAGCACGTGTTCAGCCACTCCCTGTTCATTGTTCTCAGTCAGACGTGTGTGCTTTACCTGTGAACTCTTTGTGCTCTACAGTATTTTGTGTGCTTTTGCAGTTAACCATGGCTTCTAAGCAAGTGAAGAGTGGTGAGAAGAAGGTTTTGAAGAAAATTGAAATCGAAGTAAAGAAAGAAATTATTGAAAAGTATGAGCATGGTGTTCGTGTTACTGATCTTGCCGCCGAGTACAAGAAGTCAAAATCTACGATTTCGACTATTCTAAAGCAGAAAGAATCTATTAAAGCAGCTGATGTTGCAAAAGGAGTTACAGCGTTAACCAGGCAGAGGCCTCAAGTGCTGGAAGAGGTGGAAAAACTGTTGCTAGTGTGGCTGAACGAGAAGCAACTTGCAGGGGATATCGTAAGCGAGGCGATGTTATGCGAGAAAGCCAGGAAGATTCATGGCGATTTGCTGCAAAACTATCCTTCTATGAGTGGCGAAAGTGAGGAATTTAAAGCCAGTAGAGGATGGTTTGAAAAGTTTCGCAAGAGAAGTGGCATTCATAGTGAAGCTGTGAAAGAATTCGTAAAAAATTTTACAAAATTACAATCACAAAGGCTACATCCCGCAACAAGTCTTCAACTGCGACGAGACCGGATTGTTCTGGAAAAGGATACCGATGAGGACCTACATTACCCAGGAAGAGAAGGTTATTCCTGGCCATAAACCAATGAAGGACAGGTTAACCGTTTTGCTGTGTGCTAATGCTAGTGGCGACGTAAAAATCAAGCTGCTACTCATTTACCAATTTGAGAACCCTCGTGCTTTCAAGAAGCACAATGTAAACAAAGCCAGACTGCCCGTGATGTGGAGGGCAAACACGAAGGGTTGGGTCACAAGGACCTTGTTTTTGGAATGGCTGCACGAGGCTTTCGCTCCTGCCGTGAAGCGATATCTTGAAGAGAATAACCTGCCTAAAAAATGCCTTCTTCTAATGGAAAATGCACCGGCACACCCTCCAAGTCTGATCCACCAGCTAAACTGCTAAAAAAAACAGAAAACCAAGAAATCACAGCAGAGAAAACACCTGAAGGAAAACATTCCTCCATCGCGGAGCCAGACTCTCCCTCAAAACTGTAACCTCCTCTCCACTCAGTTCCTCCTCACTTCATGCCAGAACTCGACTCATGCAAGTTTAGTTTTCTTGGTGGTTTATGGTTAGTTTTTGTATTACGGATTTTTCAAATGTTAATTTTTCGGTTCATAGCGTGAATTATTGCAATGTTACTTTTCTCTTTTTTCAAATGTTCATTTTTTTCCCTGTGCTTAAAACTCATTAAAAAAAATTGTTTACAGCTATTGGTTCGTAGCGTGATTTGTTGCAATGTTACTTTTCTTGGTGGTTCAATAAATTACATATTTTTCAAATGTTCCTTTTTTTCCATGTGCTTAAAACTCATTAAAAAAAAGTGTTTACAGCGATTGGGTCATAAGGCTATAGCGCGAACTCTTGCAATGTTAGTTTTCTGTGTTGTTCAAGGTTTTCTCAGTGTTATTCAATGTTTTTACATTTAGTTTACTATCACAATGTGCATTCTATGGTATAATTAACTATATTTGTGCTTAAAGATCTTTAAAAATATATATATCTTTACATACAGTTCGTACAGTCTGGAATGGATTAATTTTATTTACATACAATCCTATGGGGGAAATTGCTTCGGTTCACGACCAAATCGGTTTACGACCAGAGTTTTGGAACGAATTATGGTCATGAACCGAGGTTCCACTGTATTCAGCCAGTAGAACTGTTTCAAGATGCAGTCTCTAGTTTTCTCAGCACCAAGAAGACCACCAAGACATGCACCTAAGCAATCTTCAATACAAGCTCTCTATGATCAACCAGGATGATTGGTGGTTCAATCAGACCACCAACTATGAGATCAGAAATCACCTGATATAGGAAGCCGTTTTTAAGAAAAAAGTGTGGAGTTTTGAAGCTGGGGGCCTCATGCCCCTCATAGTAGGAATTACTCGCAGCATGGGCTTGTTTAAATGCAAACTCCATCTGTTTGTGAGCCAGAGCAGCATCTCCATCTAAAGAGGTTGAAGGAGCGTGTGCTATGAAGGACCAGTCAGTTGTTTCAGAAAAACCAAAGAAGAATCCCCCCATCCTCACTAGACATACTGTGTTCAGTTTCCAAGCTGGTTTCCTGACAGACATTGTCAGCAGCAAGCCTTTCCCCTCCTACTAAGGGAGTAGATACTTTGTAGTAGGCCAAGACCCACAGGTAAAGGGCATTCCACTTCCCAACCAAGAAGGACCAGGGACTAGAGTCGGATATGACATTCCAAACTTTAAAGTTTGTTGCTTATACTTTAGAGGAAGTGTTGTGATGTGAAAATTTTGCATACAAATTGATAAATATTTTGTATGTCTTTATTTGTAACTTAGACAAAGCAATGTAATATTAGTGTTACATTATTGATAATAACAGCAAAGGTTTAAGAACCCCTTCCCGCCTTGTAGGAATGAGTTTCTTTGTAATTTTACAACAGGGTTGGAGGAAGTGCATCAAACAAGTTTGGCTAATATTTCTCTGCTGAAGTCTCAGTCAACCCCTACAGGAAAGCCAGGCTGCCTAACTGCCAAGCTTTACCTTAACACATGGTTTGGGGGGCAGTTGTGAAGGTGTTCTATTCCCCCATTGGTCTGAAGTATGGCTGTTTGGAACTGGCTTGTATCAGAAGCATTTAAGTACTATGACACCCTATTGGCTCTAGGAGTCAGACAGGAAACCTATAAATTTGCTTGCTTTACCTTGCTCTCTCTCTCTTACCAAACTGATGAAAGACCATCTCACATCATGAAGTGAAAAGGACAATACAATGAAGAGCACAGCTCGGCAGCCATATTGACACAGGCGTGCGGCCTGTTCTGAAGAAAGCTGACCACAAATGATGCCTTAACTAGAGACATTTTAAATAACTAACAAGTCTGTGTGCCACCTGAAACTAAACATCAACATTTATTAGGTTGTATGGTTGACAATATTCAAATGTACTTTGCATATTGTTATTATTTTTGAGCATTATCAATAATACATTGTTTAAAGTATAACTTAACTCCTGCTTGTCTTTTACTACATCTAATTGCCTGAGGTAATACATGGTGTAATACGGCACTATATAGCGCCCGACCCGGAACAGACTGACACAGAGGCACGTACAAAATAAACAAAGACTTTTATTTTTCTTCCCCCCGTGGGCACACGTCTTCCCCGTGACCCACAGGTAATACACAGTCCCAAAAGCAAAACACAACACCTCCAAAACACTCTGTTCATCCACCACTCCTCCTCACCAAGCTTAGTCCTCCTTCTCCCTACTCTGGCTCTGGAGTGGTGGTGGCTGGAAGAATAGCGTACCTAGCTAGAAATGCTTTAGTGTCCGGGCCGTTTGGACACCGGCTAGTGCTCGGGGAAAACGGTGTAAGTGTCACGTTATAAACTCTCCCCAACACCTGTTAATCTGTCTATACTCAAAAATAAGCACTGATGTGAAAGTCAGGTTGAAATATCTGCGTTTTAAAATACAACCAACCAGAATTTGTTGACAGCTAGCAGCTTTGATGCTAATGAAAGTCAGGGAAGCTAACTTAACACTAGCCACAGCATGAGGAAATTGGAACAACAAAAAATAAACGAAACTAAATAAAAAAGCTGCTAGTTAATGCTGTAGAAACACTGTATTAACATAATTACAAATCTTGCTATTATAAAGTGTTCACCATGGTTGGTGTTCTTCCATTTGAATTTGCAATGTCGATCGGAGATTTAGCTCCTCCACCGTCAGCATCCCCTCCAAATGAGGTTGGGGACTGAGAGGCTGTGGGCATTGGGCTGTGGCTACCTGTCCGGCTGGATAGTAGCAATAATGTAGCTTCACAAGGTTGTTTGTTCTGAAAGCTAATTTTTGTTTGTATGGTTCGCTTCATTTTCACTATTAACTTGGTTATATTAACTTTTTATGTGAGGACATATTTTGGTGTGTAACAATGGACCGACAGGAAGGTGGCGGCAAAGGATATTTTTCCTGGTTTAGCAAAGGAACGGCATGTCCCGCCCTACTGTCCCTCTGATTGGCATAATCCATTTGCCCTAACCAATCGTTAGTTCTCCCAAAACGTAACCAAAACAGACAACAATGGCAGAAAACAATTGACATGCCTGCCGCACATAAATGCGTATCAGCGCATTTATGTCAGTGTGGATGTAGACTGTCACAGTGTGTGGACTGAAAAGCGCCATATACCGGCATATACCCTGTATTACAATGCAGCATATACCCGTAACAGGGGGATTTAGAAGTGGGTATATGCTGTGACGACCTAATAAGAAGTAGGTATACGCCGTATACATGCGTATACCCTGGACTACACTACTAGTGGAAAGTATTCAGACCTGGGCTGACTACAGGTACATATTGAGTTATGGCGAGTTCAGGTACTGTGATATTTGGGTACTGCAGAGAACTGGCTTATACCTCATATTTCAGATGATATTTTAATGCTAAACAGGTTTCATCAGGTTGAATGGAAAAAGCAAGTGTAGAAGTGGAGATTTTTGTGAATGTGCAGGGATGAAAAATGGAGCACAGTATAATTAAAGCCAAATGTGTGATCCAGGCATTGAATTGAGGACTGAATTTGTCCATATCACTGCCCAGGAAAGTAGGTTACATCACTCTGGCTGACACAAATGAATCACCTGTACCAATGTCATTTTGATGAATCTTTCTTACTGCTGGTAACTTCAAAGAAGGAATTAAAGCCTATTAGACCTATTCCTTTCATGAACACTGCTGTCCAAAAATTAATGCCTTTAAATATAAACATGTGGAACAATCTAAACAGGTCTGACCTCAACTGACTGCCACCTACAAGCCTGTATTGACAGTAGCAGCTCTTTGTTATCCAACCCAGAAGTTGTTATGTGTTTTTTTGGGAGGGATGGGTTGTTGTTTGTTTAATTTAATTTTATTTTTTTTGAACTTCTGTAAAATTTCAGTTTCCCCTTGGGGACAAATAAAGTATAATCTATCTCTCTATCTATTAGTTCTTGCTTTTCAATTTGGAAATCAGTAGATGGATAAATTGATGAATAGTTCTTTATTAATTTTTTCAATGTTTTTAGCAAAATTTTCTGATGGAGCTGAATGTTTATCATTCATAACAACAAGTTATGTGAGAATAGAATTTGTGTGCCTAATGGTGTAAGACTGTTGCTTTTTTGTTGTAGGTTTCTGTCCACTATGTGCCAAGCTATCACTTTTGATTAACTTCTACATAGAGGTTAATCATAACATGTGTTCACGAAACTCTCCTATAATTATTTTTCCATCTGGATATTGGCTCATTTAATACAGTAAATATTGTAATACTGGTTTGAATGCACCATGTTTATGTTATTTTGTAGAGAACACCAAGCATGACATTTTCTCTGTTTTAAATAATGTATATTCTAAATTTGAAATGTGAGTGTTTTGAAACTGAAAATTCCAAAATAACAGTGATAGGAGTCAATTTCACTATGATCTCATTTAGGTCAAAAACCATTTATTGTTGGCGTCATTTCTGAAATTTAGCTGTATGTTTCAAAGAATATTTGTCAGTCTTTGTAAGTTTAAAGTAAATTGAGAGTAATGTTTTCCAATGCTTAGCAAACATACTGGAAATGAGTGTATTAAATCTTCTTGTAGATATTATAATACAGTATGTACCTGTCCAAGGAACACTGTTTTATACTGTTCGAGGTTTACTTATCACAGTGATGTTTTAACTTTTATTTAGAAATTTCATTTTGAGTTGAATTGAAAGCTTTTGTTTTAATTTTTTCATTGAACAATTCCATATACTTTATATACAGTAGGATATGGTGAAAATACAAACTAAAAATTAACAAAAAACACTAACTAAAACTCTGCTGTAAAGAACAAAATAAAAACTAACAAATTGTTAATTAAAATTAAAATTGTTCTGATATTATTTTGCAATAAAGTCAAGTTTCTTGAATTGAGTTTTTATCATTGCGATCTTATGGAATTGTTTTGCTATTATCTTTATAATTCATACATGTCTAGAGGGAAATAAGTATTTTTCTGAATATTGAAGCTACCAATTAATACAACTGCAGGATATATTGTTTGCATCATTAGAAATCTTTTCATTCCATAATATTTTAATGAAATATATTTATTTACTCAGATTACAGGATTAAGTTGTTTTATACAATTGTTCTGCAGTGTCATTTGCAAGTGAGCCCAAAACTTTACTGACTGCATAGTGTTTTAAGAAAAATGATTATTCAAATGGTACACAGAAATGCCTTGAAAGATGACAAAAAGATGCTGAAAACTTTGATTTGTAATGTAAACACTTTAAGAAGATCAATGTGTGTATAAAGAAATATTTACATTTACATATTTAAACAAACAATACATTTTTAATAACTCTTCTTCTTCTTCTTCTTCTTCTGTCGGCTGCTCCCGTTAGGGGTCGCCACAGCAGATTATCTTCTTCTATATCTTTCTGTCCTCTGCATCTTGTTTTGCTACACCCATCACCTGCATGTCCTCTCTCACCACATCTATAAACCTTCTTAGGCCTTCGTCTTTTTTTCTTCCCTGGCAGCTCTATCCTTAGCATCCTTCTCCCAATATACTCAGCATTTCTCCTCTGCAAAGTCCAAACCAACGCAATCTCGCCTCTCCGACTTTGTCTCCCAACCGTCCAACTTGAGCTGACCCTCTAATGTATTAATTTCTAATCCTATCCATCCTCGTCATGCCCAGTGCAAATCTTAGCATCTTTAACTGTGCTACCTCCAGCTCTGTCTCCTGCTTTCTGGTCAGTGCCACTGTCTCCAGCTCATATACCATAGCTGGTCTCACTACTATCCTGGGGACCTTCCCTTTCACTCTTGCTGATATCTGTCTGTCACAAATAACTCCTGACACTCTTTTCCACCCATTCCACCCTGCCTGCACTCTCTTTTTCACCTCTCTTCCACAATCCCCATTACTTTGTACTGTTGATCCCAAGTATTTAAACTCATCCACCTTCGCCAACTCTACTCCCTGCATCCTCACCATTCCACTGACCTCCCTCTCATTTACACACGTTTTCTGTCTTGTTCCTACTGACCTTCATTCCTCTCCTCTCTAGAGTATATCTCCACCTCTCCAGGGTCTCCTCAAACTGCTCCCTACTATTGCTACAGATCACAATGTCATCAGCAAACATCACAGTCCATGGGGACTCCTGTCTAATCTTGTCTGTCAACCTGTCCATCACCATTGCAAATAAGAAAGGGCTCAGAGCCGATCCCTGATGTAATCCCACCTCCACCTTGAATGCATCCGTCACTCCTACCACAGACCTCGCCACTGTCACACTTCCCTCATACATATCCTGTACAACTCTTACATACTTCTCTGCCACTCCCGCTTCCTCATACAATACCACAACTCCTCTCGAGGCACCCTGTCATATGCTTTCTCCAGGTCCACAAAGACACAATGCAACTCCTTCTGGCCTTCTCTATACTTCTCCATCAACACCCTCAGAGCAAACATTGCATCTGTGGTGCTCTTTTTTTGGCATTAAACCATACTGTTGCTCACTAATCATCACCTCACTTCTTAACCTAGCTTCCGCTACTCTTTTCCATAACTTCATGCTGTGGTTCATCAATTTTATCCCCCTGTAATTACTACAGTCCTGCACATCCCCCTTATTCTTAAATATCAGCACCAGTACACTTCTTCTCCACTCCTCAGGCATCCTCTCACTTTCCAAGATTCCATTAAACAATCTGGTTAAGAACTCCACTGCCGTCTAAACACCTCCATGCTTCCACAGGTATATCATCTGGACCAACGGCCTTTCCATTCTTCATCCTTTTCATAGCTGTCCTTACTTCCTCCTTGCTAATCCGTTGTACATCCTGATTCACTATCTCCACATCATCCAACCTCTTCTCTCTCTCTTTCTCTTCATTCATAAGCGTCTCAAAGTACTCTTTCCATCTGCTCAACACACTCTCCTCGCTTGTGAGTACGTTTCCATCTTTATCCTTTATCACCATAACCTACTGCACATCTTTCCCAGCTCGGTCCCTCTGTCTAGCCACTCGGTACAGGTCCTTTTTTCCCTCCTTAGTGTCCAACCTCTCATACAACTCATCATACACTTTTTCTTTAGCCTTCGCCACCTCTCTCTTCACCTTGCGCCTCATCTCCTTGTACTCTTGTCTACTTTCTGCATCTCTCTGACTATCCGGTGACAACATTTTTAATAAAATAATAAATAATAAAACTTTAAATAAAAAAGAAGATAGTCAGACAATTGAAAGACCCAATAACTTTGAGAGCTTACCAGCAGCGGAAGGATATTGCTAATTAATATGAAGCATCTGAACAACACAGTGCACATGTAATTTACAAGTCTGTAGAAAAGCTGATAACATTATAGTCTAGAACTCTATGGTTTGTGTGATAAAGAACAAAGATACTTTACATATAAATATTTTATTTCCAAACAACGCAGTATTATGTATTTATTATTTTGATGTTTGACTACAGAATCTAGTGTTTTATATAAGCTAAAATGTGCATATACAGTATGTACAATATACATCTTTTGAAGTGTGTCTGAATGGGTTTCTCTTTGACTTCTTAAATTTACCTCCCACATCTCTAACAAAGTGTAATTTAGATTTACTGGTTACTATGAATTGGCCTAAGTGTATGTCTTCTTTGATGGACTGTCACTTTGTACTGGATTGTTTTCTTCCATGTGCCAGTGTTGCCTGGATTGCCTTAAACTTCTTGTGATCCTTGGATTATGCAGGTTTGAGGAAGTTTACATGGACAAACATTTTCTGAGTAACAACACTATAAATATTGTGTAATATACCAACTAGACAAGCTCATGTTTGCTGAACCCCAGAAAAGGCACTTCAGTCCATTGTCTACATATAAAGAAAATGGATGATTAAAATTGCAACTTAGGGCACAGCAAGAGGGCTGTAGCTGGAGGGCTGAAAAGAAAAATGAAACCCAGAAATAGAAACTGACCAATAGGTAGAGGGAGACAGACAGAGACAGAGAGAAAGAGACAGAGACAGAGTGTTTAGAGAGCACAAGAACAGCAAGAAAAGATCACATGTCTCCAGAAATTTTGTTCCTGAGGTACTACAAACATAAGTGGGTAGGATCACATCAGGGATTGTAGAAGAAATCAAAGATGACATTTGTCTTACCTCGAAAAATTGATTGTTGTTGCATCATTTGTTTTGATGCTTGTAAAATTTATAATAATATTTTTAATATAGTGCTTGTGAGTATTAGGAATATGATGTATATTTGAGAGATATTTAATTTATTTGTATCAAGAACATAAAGACATAAGAAACTGAGAGGAGACCATTCAGTCCATCAAGTCTGTTTGCTCCCAATATGTGTTTAAAGATTGTCAAAGTTTCTGCTTTCAACTGCATGTCTCAGTAGTTTGTTCCAGAGTCCCAAAACTCTTTGCGTAAGGGAGTGCCTAATGGCTTTGGTCTTAAATGCACTTTCTCTTAATTTCTACTGATGTCCTTGAGTGATTCATCCTTAAGTAGTGATAAGCAAACTCTACAGGGTTTGCTTCGCCTTGAGTTCGGAGAAATCACAAAGCGTTTGTGAATACCACTGAACTCTGCAAAATGCATTGAAGTCAAAGGGTAAGGACTAGTTCAACTAGATTTGACTAGATTATAATGGCGCAATCAACTTTAAAGTGTACCTGAGGGCTAGGGAAACGTCTGCCAACTATACTGGACCTATTATTGTGGCCAAAAAGGTGACCTGAGCTGTGCGGCAGCAGTACCAACGACTATATCACTCTCACCTCTGTGAGATCAAAAAAGAAAGGATACAGAAACGCAAAATCATATATTTCATCAAAACAAAGTTGAAATGCCAAAATTGTAGTCAAAAAACAGAAAAAATACATAAGTCTTTTAAAGGCAGAAAATTCAAATTGGCGTGTCATGATCGAAGCAGCTGGCTCATTCTATTTTTTGAAGTTGCGTTGATGGTTCTCCAAACTGTCTGTGCTGGTGCTTTTCACTTTCTCTTCTATAAAAAAGATAGAAACGTCATGTAAAAAGTAATACATCTTTTGTTATTATTATTATTTCATAGTGTCCTGTGTTGGGGAGGCAGGGGGGCATCAGGCTCCTTCAAGGTTTGTTTCTCCATGTGGCTAATTATGCATGCACCTCCTTCTCTTATACTTACATGGAACTTAAAGATTTGACTACACATCTGGCGACAAGCAGAGATAACTCATTATTTGTGCTGTATATGTTTTATAAAAATATTGTATTACTTATCTGTTGTACCACTAACAAAGTCCCACAGAGTCTATAATGCAAGTGATCTGCATTATATACCCAGGCAGTGGTTTCATTCAATGCTGGCTGTTACAACTCTGGGGGATGTAGCTCTGGCCTTGTAAAGCATTGTGGGGCACTGGCAAAAAAAGTTCTCCTAAACCAGCCTAATTATTAGTAAATAATTTGATGAACAAGGGAAAATGCGAATGCAGCAAATTCACTGCGAATAATGCATTGGCGAAATTTGCTAATCAACATTACTCTTAAGCTGAAAGAATGTTGCTGGATGTACTTCATCAATGACTTTGAAGATTTTAAATACATGGATTATATAACGATATAAACAGTTGGCTATAGTAATATTTTGCTGTGAGGCTGTTATTTGATTGCATTTATAGACCTACTGTAAATAAATATATTGTAGCAAAGGTCATACTAAAAAGATAAAAGTGCATCATCTACCTACAGTTTTAAAACTGACATTTTCCAGTTAGTTTACAGACACTATAAAAGCTTGTTTTTTTAAAAAATAAAGTCACAAATGGCATAGAAGCCACTTTAGAGCATTTAGATGCCATTCTTCATAAAATTTCTCAGGACAGATAAAACTACTGTAGGTGGTATTGTCATTAGCAATAGGATTGTCAGCATCTGGAATTAGGCATCTGTTATATTTACAAATATATATCAGTCTCTGTTTTTAAATCAAGGATGAAACCCCAAGAAACTGGTACAGTGTTTAGTGTATCTGTCTTATAGATGCAGTACCCTGAATTTAAGTTCCATTGTCTGATCTTTGTCTGTGTGGAGTTTGCATATTCCTTCTGTGTCTGCTTGAGTTATTCTCCCATATCCCAAAAGACATGAGGATTAGGTTATTTGATGACCCTCAATTGCCCTAGCATGAGTGTGTGTCACAGCAATGCACTGGCATCCTGTCCAGGGTTGGTTCCTACCTTATGCCAAATGCTACCATGGTTTGCTCTAGCTGCTCTTGACTCTCAATTGGATTAAGCAGGTCTGTAAATATTGTTATGAAAACAAAATGCTTCATTATACCATAGTTTTGTTACAGTTGCTGGAGAGGCTGTTCATATTGTTTTTTTTGTGATTGCGGCTTTAAATCTTACTGAGTCTCTCCTACTCTCTTTCTCTTTCTTTTCGTTATGATCTGAGGTTACATATGACATAAATGTTGTTTTGATTAGGTGAATGCTGCTAAAATTGGAACAGAACCTTAGAGCATTTTCCTCTGTTAGGGTGCATTGCTGGAGAGCCCTTAAAGGGGCTGGATGATTAGCTGGCCAAAGAAAGATCCAGTCTGTGTAAACAAAAGTTTTGTTTTTATTTTGTCCTAGATTGCCTTGCCTTAATAAATTTAAACACATGCTATAGAAAAAAGTGTTGGTTGGCATCCGAGCTTGAATGGATGGTTTCATACCTGGCCCACTACCTGGCAAGAATGCTTTGGAATGGTGGAAGGAGACTGCCACTTGGGGCCATGTGCTCCCCCAATTCCACAGGTGGCAGCAGCTCTGTGGGGGGGGGGGTCTCCCATATATACTGCTGCAGGGCTTCATGGGAATTGGAGTGCCAATGGGTTTTGTGGGAGCTGCCAAAGGGAGCTGTAAGGAGAAGGTTCTTCTTTTAGGAAGTCCATCTGACCTGGAAGTGCTTCCTGTATGCAATGTGGTAGCATCAAAAGTACTCCCATGACATTCCCCCTCACCAATTAAGTCAGAGTCGGGGGAAAGAGTACAAAGCTCACTGAGGAGAAGTGAAGAGAGAGAGAGAAAGGCTTATTGTATTTAACAAAGAAACATTTATAATAGAGGTATTTGTACAAAAAATACAAATCATTTGTTTGCAGCCGGAACTTGTATTTGTATTGTTGTGTTTGGGGTTTGGGATGCTGCAACACTCCCTAGTAGCCACAATGCTTATAGTTATATGTGCATCCTGTTTGATTTTTGAGCTTGTTGTGCTCTGTTTTGTTTTTTATATCTATTAGTAAATCTGTACTGCACTCTAGATATGTAAGTGAAATTGAGCAACTTAAGAATAAATTATTAAACTGGGGTGAATTTGTTGCCATATAAATCCAGAGGCCTATATGCAAAATCCTGAACCATTTGTATGGGTGTTGTTTGGTTTTCAGGTTTCTTGATACATTCCAGGTTGACTGATGAAACTGAATTGGAATGAACTAGAAAATGCACTTTGTGGTGAACTGGAATCCTATTCAGAGTTGGTTCTTGGCCTGCCCCTACAGTACTAGAGTAAGCTCTTTCTGGGATTAGAAGCCATGTTGATGGAGATGTATCATAGTAATACTAACAGTACTATTGTGGGGCTCCAGAAACTCATCAGTTACCTTAATTAATTTGAAAGGAATAAAATGGGATTGTGGAGTCATTTAATCAACCTATATTATATATGCATATTGTGGCATGTAGGGGGTATCTCACACCCCAAACTCAAGGCACAAGTGCACTCTTCACACATCCCGGGTTCAAAACACCTTTTCTTTTTACAAAATACATTTTCATACATAGTTTCTTCCTCAAGAGCACAATTTTCTCCTCTACTCCTCCCATGCAAGCTTTATCCTGCTCCTTCCCTTAATTTCAACTCATCTGTATGAGGCAACGCGACTTCTTTCATTCCAGACCTATGAATAATTAACTACTACTACTACTACTACTACTACTAATAATAATAATAATAATATATTTTATTTATATACTTCTGTTGCCACAGCATTACACCCAGGAAGAATTTCAGATTAGGCTGAATAAGACAGGAGAGTCCTCTCCCAGCAGGGCCCTCTGACTGCATCCAAGGACCCCAGCGAGGTTGACCTCCAGAACTATGACTCTCATGTAGCCCCGCGTATGTCCAAACCAAAGCCATACCAGAGGCTCCTCTAGAGTGCACCACAGGGACACTAACACATAGTACATTAGGGGTATACCTGTTTCTGGGAGGCAATCTCCTTCTGATGACTTGTTATTTCTGCCTCACAGTCTAGGCAGAGAACATCTCCTATATTGTCCATCTATCCATGTTGTGTTGCCTGGTTACACAGTGAGAAGGAGAGGGAAGGAAGGGAGGGACATCTATCTGTGCATTTTATCCCTCCATTATGAAAGCATCCCAACTGGGTAAAGGAACACTATCCAAATCATCTCTCACAATATCAATACATAATATTAACACACGTTGGATTCAAAAGGTGTTCAGACCCCTTCATTTTCAAACAATTTATTGTGTTAGTGATGTGATTTTAAGTGGATTTTGTCATTTTTGCTAATCAGTCTACAATAACCCATAATTACAAAGTGAAAACAAGTTTTCAGAGGGTTTGCAAATTTATTCAAAATCAAAAACTGAAATCTCTCAGTCTATTTTGCTAGCATATTTGTTTTATAAAGAATCTTGTAATTGTACAGAATTTATTTCTTTGAAATTGTATTAATTTTATTACAATCATTCCATACAAATCAATCAATTTTTACAAAAAGTAGGATTGAGAACAAGTTGACCCCCACCCCTGAGAGAGAGAGCAAGGCCAACGGAGTAAAACTTAAGGCTTGTAAACATACCTAATTGTACATAATTTTTGAATAATTGAATGGCATGTTTGGTAAGGTTCTCATGAAATAATACATACATACACACACACACACACATATACAGTATATATATATACTAGCAAAATACCCGCGCTTCGCAGCGGAGAAGTAGTGTGTTAAAGAAGCAATGAAAAAGAAAAGGAAACATTCTGAAAATAACGTAACATGATTGTCAATGTAATTGTTTTGTCACTGTTATGAGTGATGAGTGTTGCTGTCATATATATATAAATATATATATATACTGTATTTACACACACACATAAACATATATATATACATATCTATACATATACACATATATATATACACACACACATATATACATACATATATATATATCTACATATATACACCTACATATACATACACACATACATACATACACACATATATACACACAAATACATATATATATACACATACACACACACACATATATAAACATATATATACATATACATACATATCTACATATATACACACACAGCTATTTCGTATCAGTGCAATACGCTGCTTGTTAAAACGGATAACTCCCGCTCTTACGTGCAAGTCTGCGTGGATATTATGAACTATCGTATTTGTTCAAGTTCTATTTAAATTTTAAATAGAAGGAATTTTTATTTAGTCGACAGAAATATCTTTGGTAGGAATGGTAAAAACAGACAGGAATATTATTCCTGAATAAATCAACTCAAACCTTAAACAACTTATAATATTTTGCTCTCCATAAAAATATAT
>JANRMT010061414.1:32921148-32972090 GCA_026402145.1 Polypterus bichir lapradei
ATCAAATAGTTTTGCAATTAAATCTTCCATAGCTTGTCATATTATAATTTCTGTCTCATAAAAATGTAACTTACACAGTTAAAGTGTTTTAATTATTTCCAGTATGCAGAGAGTGCAGTGTGCTTACCTCCTTACCTTGGAAAGTGGGACGGCTCACTTTGATGACATCACATAATCCAGGGAACAGATTAGGGAAATGAAATGGGAACAGCAGGAGAACATACAACATAATACAAATGCATCAAGATTTGATGAAGCTCTAAATGATTCAAATGACTATTCTGGATGCCTGTTACACTTGGCAATGCTAATTATTTATCAGTTGCGTGATGAAGAGACAGAGAAAATACAAAGATGAGCACTGGCACTGTTTAGTTCTGTAATGTTATGCTCTCTTCTCAGTACATTAAAGTTAAGAAATACCAGTGTGTAGTCTCATATTAAACAGGCTTAGGCGAAACTGATTTTTTATGCTACTATCATACTACACATCCTATTCATGTTATGTTGTCTATATTACTGTAAATTGATTGCTTCTTCCAGCGTATCCAAATTACATTCACTGTTGCTTTTTTGAAGCTAGACAATGCTATTTTTGGGACTGAAAAAGTTATTGTTGGTTTACATTTTATTGTTTACATACTTTCCTTACCTTTTGAAATATTTCAATAGCACAATAATGCTTAATCTGATGCCTGCTCTGCTTTATTTGTTTATAAAATACACTTGTGGTTATTTTTTAGGTCTGTATGTTTGAATAATTTATTTGTAAAGCTGGGTCATTTACTAAAGCAGGGGATTATATCAAGGTTGAATACTGTTTGTTGTTGGTTAACTTCTAAACCTCTAAACATTTCCATCACCTTAACAGAGAAGTAGGAGCAGTAAATTAGATTCCTGCAAAAGGTGGCAATTGTTACAGTATTATAGAAGAAAAACTATTTAAACTTGTTTAATTACAGAAATAAATCTCACAGAATGCCAGCACATTAATTACTTTTTCTTTATACTGAACAATAAGAAACTGTAATATGAAGCTACAGAAGCAAATGTTAGACAATCTTCTTATATAATACACTACCATGGCTGTCCGTTTGTCTGTCCAGGACTTTAAATCACCTGTAGCTTGCAAACCGTTTGACCGATTGACCTGAAATTAGGTACACATATACTACATGACCTCTACTGCCTGCTTTTGGGATGATGATTTTTATTCCTCTTTTTATTTTTATTTTATTGTAGAATCAACTATCTGTAGTGCACCAGCAACTAGATTTTGCTGCAGGGCGTCCATTCTCATCCCTACCACCTTCACCGTCACCTCCCCTACCTCTTCATATCTTAAATCATTCTTGAGGCAGATTAAAGACTTAAGTGCCAGCTTAAGTGAAAAATTAAAGAAAACGTACTAAGTAATTGCAACACAATCACTGACTTAATCAGTTTTAACGTGAAAAGATGCCAACGGAAGAAGAGAAGAAGCGGGCCGCTAGAGTGGAGAAAACAAGAGCTGCTCATAGAGCAGCAAGAGCATCAACCTCTGAGCAATGAATGCTAAACGTATAGAGAAAGAGGATGAAAACTATAAGTCAATTGTATTCACTGCACGATACACCGTTACTGGTACATTAATTAGAGCTATAATGATGGCCAACTTAACTGGAGAGTCCCAGGCAGGAATGGCTGGAACAAGGCAAGGCTGAGTAAAGCTTTAGAAAACTGAGCATGTGCTGGCAGGGAAATTTGTATTGTAATGTTAGTGCAAACATAAGGGCACAAATGGGGGTGCAATATGATCTGTACCTGTATATCTGCCTTAAAAGACCTAAGGACAGTGGCAACCAGGACCTGATGAGTGAGATGTAAGCTGCGTACCAGCATATGAAGCCATGACCAAGCAGGGCTTTGGAAGGCAGTGAAAATGTTCAAAATAATATTTATAGCCTCATGTTATAGTAAAAAATAAAATGAAATTTTATCACTCCAAGAACTGAATTCTGAGTTCTATATTTAACTCTAGAACAAATGAAGTTATTAGACTTTATATCAGTGTTTATAATAACATGATATAAAGAAGCATACTAAGTTAAGTAGCATAACAATAAATGTGGTGCTTGCATCAGAAGAATGTATTTTATCATTACAAGGCAATGACCAGGATGAAAACATTATCTTCAAATTTTCTACAGCGCTGTATCATTTTTTTTACAAAATATAATTCAATCTAAGAGGGTACTGGCATGTAAAAAAGATTTTTCACAAAACCCATTTCAAATAATCATAATTTTTATGACCTCTTGATAAATAAGCCTCTTTTTAAACTCACCAGATTGCCTTTTTTTTTCTTTTTGTAAGTAATCATCTGTAAGGATCAGTGGTGTTTCTCCCTTAAGGCCCGGTGGAGCACAGCCCTACCAGATGTTATACAAATAAATGATAAGCTTCCCTCGGGTAATTTAACTTATTATTAAAATCATTTTTTCTTCTGAATCTTTTTTCCAATTTTCCACCATATGCTCAATGTGATTTCTTATCTATAAAAATATTGTTACACGGAACATGTGAAACTGTCTTTGTGTCAGGTCGTACAAACGTTTTTCTGGCTGATTGGGTTGGACCAATTGGCCCTGCAGTGTTCTAGGTTTACACTTGGGTGTATGTGCGAATGTGTAACCTGAACTTACCAGTTTAGTGATGGGATGTGGAGGCTTCAGCCACAGCTCCTCATATTAAGCATTAAAATGCATGCTGCGTTTTTTTTGTTTTTTTTGCATGTTTACACTTTTGGTTCGAACTTTTCCATGTCAAGTCCCTGAAGTTCAAGCCAGCAGAGAGTTATGAAGACACCAGTACAATTTGGTAAAAAGTAGCTACAATAATTCTGAAAAAAAAAAAAAATTGTTAAATATCAGGAACGCATCAAGCAAAAATATTATACTAATGGGGCTGATTGGCTTCTTGATCTTCTCTCACAATTAATAAGACAGTCTGATGGCAGTGAATTTGAAAAAGCAGCAAAGAAAGCCTGAAGTGTGCTACTTTCATTATATGCAAAAGAAGCCAGGCATGTGATGCTGCTGTTTAAAAGATGCATTGAGTCCTGGTGAGGAATTAACATGTATTTAGAAAATTATTTTCTTGTTTGTTTGCCGGCCTCTTACTGTTCAGCAAACCCCATTCCAAATGACGGTTAGCTACAGCACAGCCCTAGATACTTGTGTTTGAGTTGTAGAGTGTGTGTAGCCTGTATGTTCTTTTTCCTGGGCTGAGAGAGGTTGTGAGGTGCTCAGTATGCTTAACATTTAAATCTTTGTTGCTGTATTTTGTCAGAGGATGGTGGTGTCAGAGCGTATTGTAGTAGTATAATGCCGATTAAGACGAACCAGACACCAGCATCCAGCTGTTTGATTAATTTTTTGTGACACAAATGTAAACTTGCATGTCACAATAATCATTAAAAAATGAGAAACTGATTTTATTACATGGGTAACTTACATTAGATAAGTCAGCACATCCAAAAGAAAATTCTAGTATAGCCCCACCAGCATTTTAATGCTTAAAACACCAAAGGTAAGAACATACAGTTTGGATTTTCACTTAATTTGCAAGCCTTTCTGAAAACGTGTTCACTTTGTCATTCTGGGGTATTGAGAGTAGACTGATTGGCAAAAATATTAAATTAATTCATTTAAAGTTAAACCTACAGCACAATAAAATGTGCAGAAAGCGAAGGGGTCTGACTATTTTCTGAATGTACTGTATTTTTCCTGTAAAGTGACAATTTGGAATGCAATTTAAATTTATCTATAAATGTGTTTCTATTATTCTTTGACCAAGTGTAGTAACCTCTAGGCTACTGTCAGAACAGTACCTGATAAGATTTGATGCTTATAGAGGGTAATAGTTGCTTTCCCTACAGCAAAAATACTATATACTTTCATTATTGCAATTAGACACCTTAAAATTATATTAAAACAATGCCCATAGATACTGTACAGGATATTGTAACAAATAAAACACAAAATACATTTAAATGGAGCCAGGAAACATAAGAGATACTCATCTTTTCTGATAATCCTGAGAGCTGGGCACCATCCTAATGGTGTTTATTTCATACTTATTTAAGCTAGTTTTTGCTTTTTTTCTGCATTTTTGTACCTTGTTTTTCTTTTTGGAACATTTTCGTTGTATGTTTTTGTGCTCGTTTTTAGTCTTATGGTTACTTTAGCCATATTTTTCGTTTTTAGTCTTATGGTTCATTGCAGACTTAAACATAAAATCTTAGTTTCATATCTTCTCTTCCCAGGTAATGTGCAGGATCTGTTTGGGTTTGCTCTTTTTTTTGATGGCTGGGGGGCGACCAGGCCGGGACGCTTTGGAGGACTGGAGGAGGGCTTACGCCTCCCTCAGACTATGTGGGGTCAACCACCCTGGTGCCTTTGGTGGCCACGGGTACAGGGCTTTGAAGCTCAACCCTGTAGGGGCCCGCAGTCACCGCCAGGGGACACCCCAATGCCTTGGGAACCCTGGACCTCAGCACTTCTGCCACACCCAGAAGTGCTAGGGAGAAGACGAGCAGGGACACCCGGAGTGCTTCCGGGGATGCAGCCGGCCCTTCCCCGAGTGCTTCCGGGGTGAAGAAAAGGACTTGTACCTGACCCGGAAGTGATAAAGAATCACATGGACTGGGGATTGGGAACACTTCCGGGTCAGGGAATATAAAAGGACTGTGGCAGCTCCCAGACGGCGAGCTGAGCTGGGTGGAAGGGTGGCAATGCGTCTGGGAGTGAAGGAATTGTTTATTGTTATTGTGATTAGTATTTAATGAGTATTGTGGAGAGGAGGGTGCTTGTGCACTGTATTTGTCCAAATAAAGAGGATTATTGGACCTGGTGACTGGAGTCTTGGACAGGGGTTCAAGGGAGCGATAGCGCCCCCTATCTGTCACAGTGGCGTAGTCGGTAGGATACTTCAGCGTCTATTGCGGAGGACCTGTACATAAATTTTCTGTGGGCAGAGAACCCTGAGAAGACAGCATACAGACTCACCACAACAATGCCGGAACCTACCTTCACCAAGTCCGGAATGGGAAGAAAGAAGGACAAACAGAACAGTATCACTAGCGGGAGAGCCATGTCTGCAATGGCCGACGCTCGGGAGGAGTCACGGAGCGGCCTCACAAGTCAGGAGAAACCTCCAGGGACCAACGATCGCTCTGAGGTACGTGCCGGGAATGTTATCAATAACCCGTTTAAAATAACACACTTTGTGCCGTGCATGTACCTTGGAAATGATCACCTGGAGGCTCCGCGGGAGAAAGGAGACTGTCCCAAAGATGATGGCACACTCCTGTTCGATCCAGAGCACATGGAAAAAGACTTCTGCATGTCGGCGGCTGGAGAGGGACACGTCATCAACCCCGGTGCTTTCTGGGAAATGGCTGATCGGGATGTCGGAAAATTAATTAAGACAGACCGCAGTCCGCCGAAGGAGGCGACCTGGCCCTCGACCAAAATAAACTACAAGTCCCAGCAGCCTCCACGAGACCCATCAGAGCACGTGCCAACAGCAGACGTGCTCATTGGCTCCCGACCAGTAAGTAGGCAGAAGGAGGAAGTAAGCCTACAGCCAGTCGAATTAATTAACTCTTTGTACTTGCAGGAACTCGAGAAGTTAATCGAGCCCGTAAGTAGTTTCTTGCAGGTCCTGGCGAACATTGAGAGGATCGTCGGGGAGTTGGGAGCAGCAGCCAAAGCGCCATTAAAGAAGGTCAAGGAGTACCTGAGGCGATTTGGTAGGAAGCCTCCTGTAATACATGATGCGGCGGTACAGGTAAGCGAGACCCGTACCATATATAAAGAAATAGGGACGCAGCGTAATCCGGGCCCGCTTTTAATGAATAGTGGGTGCCAATACACAGAATGCCCTACAAGAGAGGCCAGATCGTTAACCGAGTGGCCGGGGGAAGGGATGATCAATCAGGGGCAGCTGGACAGTGCTGACTCCAGGAGCGAGGCGACCCTAAAGACACCGCCACCGGTAAATTATAAATCAAAAGGGGTTCAGACAGTAAAAGGGCTCTCTTCATTTAATAGAGAGACCCAGACTGTGGACAAGCCCCAGATGAAACAGGAGATCTCTAAATTACAACAGGGGTCTCCTGACAAGTTAGAAAAGGGTGTAAAAAGCACGAGGGTGGCCAATGAATCCTCCCCAGTGGAGAAAAGGGTGGAGCCAGAAGTACCTAGGTGTTTCAAGTCCCGCAGAGAGAGACTACAAAGGGGACCACGGCTATGCTATGAATGCTGCAGGCCGGGCCATGAATGGAGAGGTTGTCCTAGGAGGGCAAGGGATCAAAGCAATCATTCTTATATTGTTCCTCCTAGGTTCATACGGGAGAGTCAGCTGCATCATTGGGGCCCGACCTTTGGATCTCCTTGGGGGAAGATGTCCCTTGCGGGACAGGACGCTCAAAACCATAGTTTTTCGCTGGGGGAGGAGTACTGTGATATATGGCCGGCTTGGCATCCCGGCCAATACCCCCAGGCCGCCAGATGGAGCCCTCCCTGCAGTATGGAGGTGCCCCAAAGACCAGCAGGGAATCACGGACTATGTAGTTTTTATACACGACCCTGCTGGATACCACAGGGGCCACAAGAGGGAGCTGCAGGGAGGACCGAAGAATCATTTGTGCCCTGTAACCCGGAAATGCGTCATAGGAAGAGCGACAACAGAAGTGACGTGCTTCCGGGGTGAAGAAAAGGACTTGTACCTGACCCAGAAGTGATAAAGAATCACATGGACTGGGGATTGGGAGCACTTCCGGGTCAGGGAATATAAAAGGACTGTGGCAGCTCCCAGACGGCGAGCTGAGCTGGGTGGAAGGGTGGCAACGTGTCTGGGAGTGGAGGAATTGTTTATTGTTATTGTGATTAGTATTTAATGAGTATTGTAGAGAGGAGGGTGCTTGTGCACTGTATTTGTCCAAATAAAGAGGATTATTGGACGTTTACCTGGTGTCTGGAGTCTTGGACAGGGGTTCAAGGGAGCGATAGTGCCCCCTATCTGTCACTATATATATATATTTCTTATGTGTGGCTTAGAATCTTCAAAGAGAAAACAACAAAGATTGACAAATGTAGCAGGGTTGTATAGACTCAACAAAGAAATGATAGACATGCAAAACTATAGGAATAATCACACTGAAAATAAATAAGCAGGTAAATAAATAATCAGATTTTCTAAATTTTTATTTTTAGATTTAGAAAGTAGTTTTCTCTCACTGAAATCTAGAAACAAGTACATGCGCTTTATAAACACTGAACTCGCTCTTTTAATGATGACTACAATGTCCATGATAACATGACCCTATGATGCCACAAGGATACACATAGGCTACATCCCCAGTGATGCATGGCGAGATAACAACCAGTTCCAATATGGCAGTACATGATGACACAGAAAACAAATAGCTAAAGCAACATAAAATAAACAAGAATAAACAAGAAAACAAAAGAACAAAATAGAACATTTTCAATGATTTGATGAACATTTACAGTCCTGACACTGTCACTGTATTTCCTTTATAAATTCTGAGGTTTACAAAGTGCCACCCACACTTTTTTAATTTCATGCCTGCTGAGCCTGACAATCACAGGCTGCTTGCACACACCCACATTCACTCATAAAAGGTTCATTTGCAGTCAGTAGTCATATTGGGGTGTTATTTGTAAATCAACTCTGTGGCTGTGAGGCAGTAGTACTGTGTCACCATATTACCCTAAATTGAACTGAACTGAATATTTCTTTTTACAGTGACATGGCATAATATTTATTTATGTATATATTCAATTTGATTAAATTGCTTATTCAAAATTTGTCCTTTATGAGTGAGTGTGGGCTTGTGAGCTAGGGTTCAATGCATTTGGATGGGTCCGACTCCCTGTGATCCCAGTGATAAGTAGGTTTAAGGAAAAATGAATCAATAAAATGTATTATTAGTAATAATAGAAAGATGCTTACACAGATTCTGAAATACACATTAGCAGTACAAATGTAAATCACTGTGGTAATTTTATATTTGTTAACACATACAGTATATCCATTTCACAGCAAAAGCAATAGCAACAACCATAAACATTGTTCCAATGTTAAATGTATTAAAGTATATACAGTATAGTAAATTTAACTGAAACAACAATATGGATATGACCTTTCGGCATCAGAGAAGATGAAATCCTCTACTCCATTTATCTTTGGATTAAACAAAACCAACATCTAGCTAAACAAGGAAACTGGGTCCCTTTCTGAGTAAAATGCAATATCATACAATATGTCGCTCTGTTTCTTAACCCTATTATAATTATTTAAAGGTCTGGTGCCATGTCTGTCATCACAGAAGCCAATGGCATCTCTGTTATGATAACACGATCTGCCACAAAGAGGAAAAAGAAGGAAAAACAAATAGGAAGAGAAAACAGTAAGAGGTGTAGGTAGGGGTGTAGTTAAATTTGGATAAAGGCTGAAATGCAAGAAATGACCAGAGAATCATTCATCAAAGCCAAAGGACTTTACCAGAATCATAGTCAGAAAGGATTAACAACAGGTCTAATAAGTAAAGTCTTCACAAAAATCAGTTTTTAGCTCCACTTATGTTAAAATAGAAGGTTGAGGGATTAGAGAAAGAGATCCAATATGTGAATACTGGACCTAAAGAGTCAACATATTTTAAAAGATCTGTGTGTCAATGCCATGCATTCTGACATCTGTGATCACGTGACTGGCAACAGGACATTGCAACCAAAAACACAGTGGCACCTGTAATACAAAAACTATTCAAAATGGTGTGTGAGTGATACCACCTTCATGGCAATATGCATATATTAATGACAAAATATTAACCTGTATAAAACAGTCAAACTACACATAAATGAGATGCTCATGGGCAAAATCTCAGAATGACAGCTTGGTAATAGTTTAGTAGCAACTATTCTGATATCTCAGTCAATGGCTAGGAATAGCAGTTTGTTAGTAACCACTCGTTCAATAACAAGGTGTAGCAGCCTGGTCAAGGTACTGTAATGGATATAATTTTCCTTTGTCTTCAAAGAAGGCAGTCATGGAGCCCAGATGAGAATGCGTAACATTTCTTTATTTGCACAAAGTTATGCACAAATGTCTCAGTCCATGAAGTGAGCAATCAATTAAAGAATTCATCTGCTTTTATATGTTTTTCTGATTACATCACCTTTTCTAATATATCATATCATCTGACTCTTAATATGCAGTATTTTATTACTCCTCCAATCAGCTAACGCCACCAGTAATTTCTGTCTCTTGTTGATTCTCCCATTATTTTGAACACTGCTTCATTAAGACGGGCATTTTGCAGAATGTCCTATTGATCTTATCACTGCTTTATACAAGGGGTGTTTGGTCTTTCCCATCAGTTTAACCCTGCTTTATGGAGAGGAGGTTTATTACTCATTTACCCCATTCTAACCTTGGAAAAATATGCTGGTATCCTTTTTAAGATGGTGCAGAAACTGCTTGCTCATTCAGTTTAAGTTGCATATAGTTTACCCCTGAGTTACATTCAATCCTTTTCCTTGTGTTTAATAATTCATTCTGTTATTGCTTTATATATATATTTACTTGTAATACAAAAGATTATTATACATTAACTACAAATTACAATTTTTTTTCCTATATATTACCTTAGTCCTTTTAAGTTTCTTTTTATTATTTCAAATTCCTTCTTTCTTTTTTAATTTAACTTATCTATTTGTTAACTTATTGCACAGTCTCATGGGTCTGTTCAGGGCACATTTCACAACATGTTGTAATTGTATAACTGTGTATGTGACAAATAAAAAATCTGAGAGGACTCTTCTCCCAGTATTAATCCTTAGTTACCTATCTTTGGTATTAGACATTTTTGTATTTATAAATTTAAGCCCTTAACTTGCATTTGCTTTGTCCTGGGTATGATGTTAATCTGCATCCAGTCCCGCAAGCAAGTCCTCCAATTTAAAGGGAAAACTTGGGGGCTGGTGACAGGATTGGCATTCTGGCCACCATAAAAAACCTTACACTGTTCCAGTGTCATGCTCGGGTGTCACCCGCTGCAATTGGGTCCCAATCCAGGTGGTTCGTTGTGTGGTTGGTGCGGCACAGTGCTATTAGCTCATGCTCCCAACCTCTCAAATTCATGACTGTGGTTTCAATATCCCAGAATAGAAAGGAATATATGAAAGTTCCAAATGAGAGTACAACAGTAAATTTTAAACAGTGCAGTATATTTTTTATTTAATATTCTGCTTCACTTACTGCATTTTTAACATTCAAATTTATATACATGTTTTAAGAAAAAAAGCTTCACTTCTGACATTCTAATTTAAACATTGCAACTTGCCATAATTGAATACAATAAAAACAAATGTCTGAATGTGCCATGTTTGTTTAAATATCAAATTCCTACCTGCATAGTTGTGCCTGCAAAGCTTCTGAATCAAGAAACACATATGAATTTTATTTAGACAGGAATGTCTCTAATGTATTTACTTGTCTTTTAATAGTTAATGTGTTACTGAATTTAATGCATTATTTTATTAGAACAGAGGGGATAGTATTGTTTGCAGGCATATTATTTTTATGGCATTTTAAATCAGAAGTGTATTGAGTACAAAACTCTAATGTAAGCAAAACTTCTGTAAGGGCATGTTATTCACTGAATTCTAATTGCTGTCACAGCCTTTTTCTGTCTTTAGGATGTTTTAAACACTGCTATTGTTATTTACTGTAAACCACAGAGTACAATAATAGTTTTAGCCAACAAATTAAGTTTTTAAACACTTTTTAATCTTCAGGGCATTTAAACTATTCTGTTACTTTTGTAGGATTGGTTGTAAAATAAAGAAGCCTAATCCTGTAATGCCATTTATTAAATAACTGCCACAGTTCCAGTTATGTTTACATTGCCTATCGAAGAATCCTCCTTTTGACTTATAATGCAGAAAATTCCATTCCTGATGTCTACTAATGTGCTGTTTCTTGTTTTTTAATGAGTGGATGATACAGCATTGACTAATTTATATATGTGAATGTGTATTATATTCTTATTTTCATTGTAAAAAAGCTTGTGATGGTACATGCCTGTTGCATATAAAGACTAACCATGCCTCTAGCTGAGGCGTCACGTGATAGTTTTAACTTTATGTAAAATCAAGCAGGAGTATATGGTGCTGTACTAAGTGCCTAAAACCAAAATTTCAAATCCACTCTAGAGAACAACTTTGCATACCATTGCCTCGTCCCAAAATGCCACTTAGTTTAAATGAACTATTAAATAGTATACAAAAGGTCTCAAAATAGCTACAATGCATTGCATTTAAAATAAATGGATGAAAGCATAAGAATCAATAAAGTATTCAGAACAATAGCTGACCTAACAAAAACAATTTGGGATACAACCCTATGAACATTAGTTACAGTGATTTTAAAGGGTCTCTTTAATAACAAATAAGATAGTATAAGCTATGCAGTGAGAAGTATACTTCCATGTTTAGTATTAGATCGCATCATGCTGTCGCTTACACAAACCAGCCTTCAGGAATTTAATCTAATAACATAAAAGCAAATTTACCAAACAAAATGCCTACAAAAAAACTTGTAAACTCGGTCTACCTTAAATCCATTCGCACCTCTCTGTCAGCGTCTTTTGTTTTGTAAATGTGTCGATAAGCACAAGCAGCAAACAGCCTACTATCCTATCCTCCCACCCCAAAGAAACGGCAAAAAGCTCTCCCAGCTCAAGCCTTGTTTATCTGGGAATGAGGTACCGGGAGCTGTATAGTGTAAATAATATATTGTTATTTGGAACACATACATTCCATGTGTGTTCTGTGTCTACAAAGATCTATGTAAGTGTAGCATGACAGAAATGTTGAACACATACCTAAAAGACAATTTTTTTTCATGTTTTAGTACTAACAACAAAATTTTGACATGGAGTGTATAATGTGTGAAGACTTGAAGTCCAAATATCAAATAAGCACTTTCACAAAAGGTAAAAGTATAAGAAAAGAAGTGCGTTTTTATTCAAGACTATACATGAAGAAAAAGAAATCAAGTTAGTGTACTTCATTGGTATGACTGCTTTGGTAGTACAGCGGTAAGAACTACTGACTCATAATCAGGAGGTCATGGGTTTGAGCCTTGCCGCGTCACCAAATAAACATTTTGAGTATACTATTATAAAATAAAAACATACATTTGATTTGAGTATGTAACAGCCGGAGTAAATGTGGGTTTACAAGTTTTTTCGTAGGCTTTGGTAATTCTGTTCTTGGGATCAGCAGTATCAATCAATCAACATTTATTTATATAGCACATTTTCATACAAAAAAATGTAGCTCAAAGTGCTTTACAAAATGAAGAATAGAAAAATATAAGACACAATAAAAAATAAACATAAGTCAACATTAATTAACATAGAATAAGTAAGGTCCGATGGCCAGGGTGGACAGAAAAAACAAAAAAAAAAAAACTCCAAGAGCTGGTGAAAAAAAAATAAAATCTGTAGGGATTCCAGACCAAGAGACCGCCCAGTCCCCTCTGGGCAATGGGGAGTGTAGAAGAGAGGTGAAGAAGAGAGTGCAAGCAGGATTGGTGGAATGGGTGGAGAAGAGTGTCTGGAGTGATTTTTCACAGATGGGTACCAGCAAGAGTGAAAGGAAAGATCTACAAGATGGTAGTAAGACCAGCTATGTTATATGGGCCAGAGATGGTGGCACTGACCAGAAAACAGGAGACAGAGCTATAGGTGGCAGAGTTAAAGAAGTTAAAATTTGCATTGAATTTGACAAGTATGGACAGGATTAAAATGAGTACATTAGAGGATCAGCTCAGATTGGATGGTTGGGAGACAGAGAGGCGAGATTATGTTAGTTTGGACGTGCAAAGTAGAGATGCTGGGTATATTTTTGAGAAGGATGTTTAAGATGGAGCTGCCAGGTAAGAGGAAAAGAGGAATGCCTAAGAGGAGGTTTATGGATGAGGTGAGAGGACATACAGGCAATGGGTGTGACAAAGCAAGATGCAGAGAACAGGAAGATATAGATAAAGATGATCCACTGTGGCAACCCCTAATGGGAGCAGCTGAAAGAAGAAGATAAAAGTCTACTTTTTTAATTAATAAGCCTCATCAAAGAAAAATGGCTATTATGAGGAAATGATACAATTGGAACATTTGCAAATACTAATACAATACTAGAACTATTTAATTTCAAGGTTTAGCTTAGCTAAATGCAAAAATAATTTTCAGTGATTAGACTATTACATTCTAGCTTCTGAATGTTAGCTTCTTCTTTCCTGAATAAATAATGACAAATAAAAATCTGTTTGTTTTTTGCCTGCTAAGGTCACATCTATCTAATGTTAGGAATTGGTTAGCATTAAATGATTGTTAGTTATGCTAAACCAAAAAATTAAAGCAATGCACATTTAAAATTATAGAAATGTCACGCTGTACCCATGTTCTGCATTGTGCATTGTGCCAATAGATGGTGGCAAAAAGGTAAGCCTTGCTTAGTTGCTTTTTTGTCAGTTTTTTTGTATAGCACCACTCCAAATCTAGCACCAACATTTGTGAATTGTCCCTCATTACCCTCAAGATCAGAATAAATGTACCACATGCAAATTCAAACATATTACTACATAATGTTGTTTGCACATAATAATAATGTGGTTTGTTTGGTGTATTGCAGCTGTTGTTTCCTTAATTTCAGCTATCTAGTTGAGGAAGATTAAAAAAACAAAAAAGGCATAAAGACTATGTGCAATAGTCTATCTAGCAATGAAGACTGGACATTTCCTTTAGTTCCACTCTGTGTTTCTGTTTTGAAATGTCTTTGTGAATTCAGTGTCAGATGACTTACAATAGAACTTGTGGCTTTACAGTACACATACAGAATAGGCAGGGGAGCCATACATGTTCTTCCACAACAGTATTTTGGAAGCATTAGTCACTGATATAAAACAAGAGGCCAAATGACCTTTTTACATGAGCATGTATCAACATCTTTAGGGACTATTTGAATAAACAGCTGCTGAATAAAACACAGTAAGTAGTTTATCAGATGCAGCCAAGTCAATACAACTTTTCTGTAAATACAATATTATACATTATTTGTGACATCACTTCAAGGTAGCACATTCTCAAAAGCATGCAGCTAATGGTTGGGAAATTCCTAAACTATCTTTTACGGTTTGAGTTATGTTCTAATTGTGTTGAAGGTTATGGAGAAGCTACAGCCTTCAGTAACCAATTTGTCATTGTGTGACTTTAACCTGGCAACTAAAGTAATCATGAACAAATCAAGGCATGTATATAGTGTGATGGAGTGTACTATATCAGCAGGCAGATGATTAACGTCAGCACATTATGGCCATACAAAAAAAGATGGATGGATATGTGAATGAAAATCAGTACCTTCTAACCAAAATATTCTTTCACTATGACCCTGAATTGGATAAAGCATGATGGAACATTGATGGTTATTCTTTCATGTTATAGTGGCTGCTGAACAGTTTACACACTCAGATTTGTACTGCTTCTTGAAAGACTCCATGTTCATGTTTTACAGTTTACATGCAATCAATGTGAACCAGACACGAAGATGTGGAGGTATGCAAAGCTCTGCAGATGACTGTAGTGTGAAATAGCCCTTAATATTTATTCCCACAACACTCCACTTCCCCATCTCAACATTTACAAAGGCAATATTAATTTGGTTACATTATTATTATTATTATTATTATTAATCTTTATATTTCTATAGTGCTTTTCTCAGTACTTAAAGCACTTCAGTGAGTGGGGTGCCACTTCAACCACCGCTAATGTGCAGCATCCACTTGGATGATGCAACAGCAGCCATTTGTGTGCCAGTATGCTCACCACACATTAACTGTTAGATGCCAAAGTAGTGAGAGAAATAGTCAATTTGAAGCAGAGGATGATTAGGGGGGCAGTATGACTAGCCAGTGGTGGACTATTTAGCCTGGACATCAGGATACACCCTACTTTTTATGAAGGATGCCCAGGGATCTTTTATGACCAGAGAGAGTTAGGACCTTTTTTACGTCTCACCCCAAGGATGCCACCATTTTTACAGCACAGTGTCCACTTCACTGTGCTGGGGCATTGGGATCCACATTGTGACCACAGGGTAAGCACCCCCCAGATGGCCTAACCAACACCTCTTCCACCAGCAACACAAGCTTTTCCTAGACGGCCTTCCTTTCAAGTACTGACTGGGCCTGAACATTTTTAGTTTCAGGTGGATGACCTGTTCGGAAGTGTCTGTGGCACGGCTGCTATCCAATTGTAATGCTTCTTGTCCAGCAGAGCATTTCACATTAAACAGCACTCAATGCTTACCTCAGCCAGAGATTTACAGACTACCTCTCCCCATCATATGACAACTTAAAAGACACAACATTACTTGTGTATATTACTATCTTCTTTTGAAATTGTGCCTATGTTTTAAACTATACATTGCTACATTGGTTCAATTCCCAGGCAGATCATTGTCTATGAGGTGTTTACACATTCTCTCCATGCCTTGCTCATAGTCTCTTATACCTCAACCATGTTCAAGTTAGGTTATTTAGTGAAACTAATCTGGCATCAAATAAGTGAAAGTTGATGTGTGGGTGTGAAAGAAATATTTACATAATGATAAAAGCACACACATGATTTACTCAGGAATATCATTTAAAATATGCTGACACATGAAAATTCTTGTTGAACATTGCTATGCATATTATCCAGTTGTGAGAAATTGTGGAAACTGAAAAGCACTTGAAATTGAAAGTCTACTTGATCAATGCCAAAGTAAATAATTAAAAAACAATATTATCTTACTTCATGTACTTTTATTGTAATTACAATGAAAGTATTGCAGTGTAAATGTTAGCATGCATGGATTAAATGCATCCCACTACTAAATGAAGGCCTGCTTTCTGTTAATGATTCCAGGATAGACCTTTTCTTCTTTCAAAAATGTTAGTGGACGTAAGTGGGAAATTGTCAGATGGACAGAAGAAAAGACTTTATGAAATATTGCTGCAATCTTTTGCAGTGGTTACAAAAGCATCATCTAAGTACAAAAAAGTAAAACTAGTGCTGTTGTTTATAGTCTAGTCTCAGTACCAAAGGGCAGAAAACAACCCTGAACAGGTATATTGGTTTTCCTCAATTGGGGCTATTTTTGATTGTCTTCCCTGAGAAAAAAAGGGCTTTTGCGGGTTGCATTTCTTTGGGATACGTTTTTAAAAACAACACAGCATTTCCAGATATTTTGCCTAATCCCCAATAAATTTTTATCATGTTTTTCATCCATCTTGCCTGCTATTTGCACTTGTACTGTAGAAAAAAAACACTGAACAACGTATTGTCGGTGATTGCAGCTTGTAGGCAACTGCATGTTAGTTTAATAACTATAATCACTAAAGTAATTCAACCTTATAACTCCTCAGGAGCCTCCACAATATGGTCACCTAATAAAATTGACCTAATAGTTTAAGAACACATGTAAACAAACAGCAGCAATCCAAGCAAACAGTCAGTCAAAATGTAAACACTCACTTCTTATAAAATTATAATACAAATGCTGTCAAAACTTAAATAGCAGTTGCCTTTTTTGGATTATCATCAAATGAGGTAGTACAGCAGTGCTGGAACTGTTGCATTGCCTCTAATTTCCTGTGTAAACTTAAAATGCATATACCATGACAAGAGGCAAGTTACAGTAGAATGTCAGTGTTGGAACTGTACAAGTAAACACTTAGACTTAACTAGCCATCCTTATTGTTAACATTTCACAATATACTAATCTACAATCCTAAAGGCTTAAGTGCCTATCATTAAACCTTATGGATCTGCACACACACACAGGTGACAAACAACAAAGAGTGGCATCCAATAAATATAAAATACTTTTATATTTATATGTGTAGCGGCACAAAAATGAAACTGCCTGTGTGAATCAAGTTTCGTATTGACATTTTTTACGTTCTGTTAATTAGAACATACATTAAATTTATTTCATAGTACAAGATTATGCATTAAGAACAGGGGTTGATAATGATTCAATTTTATTGGGGTACCATTTCTTTAGGAAGTGGTGCCACGTTTAAGGGGTTACTGAGAACTAGGAAGTATTAAGTTTCTTTTTATACCTGTGGAAATATATAACGTGGTAAATAAATGTTGTTTGAAGGAAACCAAGGGCTTTCATTACACACAGGGCGTTTTCTCGTTTCGCTCTTTTTTTTTGTTTTTTGTTTCTTTATGATTGCAGCACGTCCAGACGGCAATTCGGCGGAACGCACCTCTCGTCATAAGTCTTAGCTCCTACGCTACTAAATATGATGCAAGTGGTCATGCACAGCGATTACATTTTGTATTTCATCATTAAACTTCCCCTTTCAATGTTTTTGTGTTCCTAGTGGTTTTCTCTCTATCTCATTTCCCTTTTCAAAGCAAAATGTTGCAGGACTCGGGGAGCAAAAACGCCTCCCACCCCTGTGCATGCTGTCTTCATCTCCCGGTCTTTTTGAAATCTTTTCAATTTGCTCTTTTTGGCCAATCCCATTGCATGAACAGAATACAGGCACTCAATCAACCAATCCCAGCAGAGATACTCTCAAGATGGATTGTGCTCAGTATGTTAACCTGGCACTTCTCAAACAGTGACTCAGAATTTTTTTTTTCTTTTTTTTACAGTTTTTTAAAATTAAGTTAAATCGCAATGATGAAAAAAAATATTTTCTACCTGGGACGTTGTATGTTGGGTCGAGCTTTTTAACCAGTTGCTTAAAATCCTTCTTTCTACCGTTTAGGTTTCCATCATGCCCTTGACCAAACAATAAGTAACCGCATAGGTCATTTCCATCCATCATTTGTGCTTCCTGTCATAATGCTCCAGTGATGCTTAGATGAGTCATTTGGTTATTTTTTAGCCACACATCATCAGCTGCTAATATATCCTTGTGTGCCCTCATAGCATGGTTGTACTGGATGGTGTGTTTTTGCTTCAAGTGGTGAAACAAGTTCACTGTGTTTCCACCTTTAGCAGCGACAGTTTTCCTGCATATTTTGCAAATTATCGTGCTTTGTTGGAGGACTGACGTCTCGTATTCAAATCACTTCCATACTATTGAAGTAGCTCCCTTTTTAGGTACTAAATTGCCATCAAAGGCTCCCATGCTGCTCTCTGCTCTCTCTGACACTTTTTTATCGCGTAAAGATTTATACCGGTGTTATTATAGACAATATGATATGGCACAACCCTACTGAAACATGAAATCCAACACTTTCTTTAACACATTGGAAAAACACACACAAACTTTACTGCTGAACCAATATTATTTTTTTCAACCTATAACAATATTGATATGTGGGCAGCAAAGATGACAGATTACTGATACTTATTGCAATGATATTGCTAGTGTGTTAAATCTGAATGAAAAGAAAAGGATCAAGTGTATGATGGTTTCACATGAACATGGGGGAAGTTAACATTTAAACAGGTAAATGAAGTTTTTGTGTCTGTGTGTGTGTGTGTGCTGTTAATAAATCTAAAGCACAGATGCGCTTGAAGTTTGTCATACTCTTAAATGTACACTACAGGTAGTGTCAGCACAAAAATCTAATTGTTAAATTTATGCTTATAAAATAATAATATAGGCTACGTTGAATTAAGCATAAAGAATTTGTTCTCTCATTTGACGGATTATGTGCAAAACAAGTTTAAAGGGATTAATAAATGAACAAATAGGTAAATAAATAAACAAACCAGTTTAAATATATTAATCCCATGCATAAACTTAATTAAATATTGAAATACATTTATGTGCATATATCTACTTATGATTCATAATATTTAAAGAACAGCCAGGAATGTGCTTGCGATGGGCTTATCCAGCTTTATTATTTTTTGTTTACTTTTTCTAGATTTAAAGGGCTTTACTAGTTTGATTTGCATGAATTAGGATTGCTGAAAATAAGAGTACCTATTTATTAGGCTTCACAGCCTAATAAAATGTTTAAATTTGCATATCATCCCAACTCCCACCTGTAATGAGAGCTACGATAACCTCTTAGATTAGCAGACCCTGAAGGAAATACTCCAAAAAAGGATGCTTAAAAGCAAGATGAGTGACTGTCACAAAATCATTTAAAAGCAGTTTAATATTATGCAGTTTCTATAAAAATATTCACTCCTTGAAAGTTTTCAGATTGTTTTGTGAAACTGAATCAAAATGGATTTAATTTGACTTTTTTGACAATGATCAGCAGAACAATACTCCCTAATGTCAAAGTGAGAACAGATCTCTGCAAACTAGTCAAAATACTATTTACTATCATGTAACACAAAATATTTGTTCACGTAAGTATTCCCCCCTTTAATGTAAGACTCTGGTGTGTTACATCTCCTGTTCAGTCCCAAACTACAAGGACGCTCAGTGTATAATTTGGTTCCCACATTCTCACTACATGGGCTGTCATAAGCCTTTACGGATGTTAGGCTTCTGCCAGGATGTGCTCTCTGGCTAATGTTTATATTTATTTCTCTTGTTGTTTTGGTAAATGTTTTACATGTTTTTGTTTATATTGTTCAGTGTATTTATTATTTACTATGTAGCATGTTCTCCTGCATTCCTTACATTTTGTCAGTGGAACCACACTGATATCATAACTGAAGGACTGCCCTCGGCCTATAAATTGCCAGGCTGGGGAATCAATCCTTCAGTGTTTCATTATCATTTTAAGTGTTCATGTAATCTGAGTAATCATTTTGTTTTTTTTTAATTTACTGGTTTATGCTTTTGGCTTTTAATTATTTGACTACCTTTGGGACTAGCTCTTTTGGTCTTTTTGCCTCTTTTTGTCATTTTAAAATTGTTTGGTTATTAACATTTCGCGTGAGTCTTGTCTGATTAAGATTTTACGGTAAATCTCCCCAAACAGCACTTATGTGCTGTAGAAGGAGAACTGGCATCCCGGCCGGATTGGAGGAAAGTTCATTACCAAGATGGGAGGTCAGTACATTAACACAAACAGATTGACTGAAGGGACAAGGAAATACATTTGTGATGAATGGAGAAAAAGCAAGGATTGTCAGTGGTTTCATCCCCTATACATTAAGTGACAATGTTCCTCATATGGTAACCCATTCGGAACACCTGCAGGGCTACTTGGGACTTGGAGTCCAGAAGTGGAGCCTTGTTGGGGTGCCTGGAAATTGACAGAGGGCTCTGTCAGGGGAGGACCTCCCTACTTTTTCTATGGCCCAGAAGTGCTTCCTAGAGGACACAGCGTGACACCAGAAGCATTCCAGGGTCCAGCTTAAAATGAGTCCAGGGCCACATTTCATTTTAGTCAGAGTCGGAAAGCAGCAGGCAACACTCAGAGGAGGACAGAAGGAGGAAGATTTGGTTGATTTAATTATGTACTTGTGGGTAATTTTTGGAGAAGTGTCATGTAAGAATAAATATCTTCTAAAAACGTATGGTGTATTGGTGGGTCTTGGGTTGGGGCTCAGTGGTGCCAGTTTGTGGTCACAGTGCATTTTTGTTTATTATAGAACTAAAGACGTATATTGGACTTTGGAAGCCAGATTCCTTTTTTGGCCCTGTGTAGGCTGAGGCTTGCCTGTAAAATTTGGGGTCAGGCTGCTTTGGGTGAGAGCAATCTACAAACAGGCTAGTGAAGATTTTCACCTGATTAATGAGATGTTTAGACAGCTCACATCATTTCAGATACACTGAAATCATAACAATGAATAATTTGGATGATTATTGGGAAAGGCCTGGATATTTTAAGGAAGGTGTTCTTTATTCAAAGTTGAGTGTATGTTACATTTTATCCGAAATACAGAAGCAAACTAGTCTGGCTGAACAGATAGAGAACTCTGCCTTGTGACCTTACACAATTATCTCTCCAACATGTTATTCTTCAGTATTTCCTACATAATACGCAAGTTTTGGGATATCTTTACATTGACTTATGTAACCAAATCCAAAGTAACTGATAGCCAACTGATAAACAGTGTAAGAGCCAATAATCGAGGTTAATGTTTAATGTTAATGTAGCTGCGTTTTTTCCAAATTTAGTTTTACAGCATTAGTTTGTTTCATAGGATGATTCAAGCACCAATGTGACACGTGTTTAGATAATTCCACAGACCAAACATTTTCATTTTAACTGTTTTAGTAAAATTTCAAGGAAAAACAGTTCACACAAAATTAGAGAAAAAAAATGATATTAAAGAAAAGAAGAGTTCTGTTTAAGGCTTTTATATCCTGTTTCAGTCTTTAAGCTTAGTCATACAGTTGTGGTTGTGGCACACTGAGCAAATTGAACACATTAGACAGGTAAAACAAGTTACATAGACAAAAACTGTATGTCATCTCCTATTCTACTTGTAATCATATTGAAGGGTGCATGCTAGCAGTATGACTATTTCCTCACTGGGTTAATTAACACTGTTCTATAGATATAGCCAAGAAAGGTCTATCTCATGTTAACTTACAGGGGGTAAAAGGCCATACCATATTCTAGGCAGCTATAAGAAGCTGGTGTTCTTTAAAAATTAAGCAAACACTTATATGAATTTAACATGAAACATTAACTTGACACTTACAGTTAAATTTATAAAGTGTTTGCTTAATTTCTATAGAATGTAAGTTTCATAGTCTCATAGTTACTCAGAATATGGTATAGCCTTAACATGAGATAGAACTTTCTTAGCCGTATCTGTAAAACATTATTAGTGTTAATAAAGTGTTAAGTGTTAATTAAGCCAGTTAGGAAACAGTCACATTGCTTGCATGAATATTAATATACAGTTTTCTGACCATTTTAAAATCCATCCATCTATCCATTATCCAACCCGCTATATACTAACTACAGGGTCACGGGGGTCTGCTGGAGCCAATCCCAGCCGACACAGGGCGCAAGGCAGAAAAAAAACCACCGGGCAGGGCGCCAACACACCGCAGACCATTTTAAAATGAACGTGCTTAACGTGCCTAATATGACTGTATGACCAAACTAGAAAGAAGTGAAACATGATAAATAATACTTAAATGGAACTTTTCTTAAAGAAGATATTTTCTTTTCTTTAATTTTTTTTTCTCTTATTTTTTGTGTGAACTGTTTTGCTTTGAATTTTACTAAAACCTTTAAAACAAAGATATTTGGTCTGTGAAATTATTTCAACACATGTCACACTATTGCCTGAATCATCCCATGAAGCAATCTAAAAGCTGCAGTACTTTGGTCATTTTAGATAAATACAGCTACAAACAGCATAATTAAATCCAGGGGTGCCCATGTTAGAACCATACCAGGCAATTTTTTAAGCCTGAGTACGCTTGTGGGGTGCTGGAGCCTAACCTAGCAAGCACAGGGCGCAAGGCAGGAACAATCCCCTGGACAGGGCGCTTACCCTTCACAGGGTGAGCAAACTGACACATCGCACACACTCACACTAGGGCCAATTTAATGTCACTACTCCACCTAGCCTGCATCTATGCGAACTGCGGGAGGAAATCATATAGACACTGGGAGAACATGAAAATTCCTTACAATGAGGACCTGAGATATAAACCTTGATCTCTTTACTGCGAGGCAGCAGCATTACCACTGAGCAACCATGCCATCCTACCTGTATTAGTAATTTGATTTAAAGTAAAAATAAAATAAAAAATATAAGACAAGTACAAAAATGTCTCTGTATTTTAAAATGATGTTTGCTAAATATTGGCTTACTTGAAAATGAAGCTGCTTTGCTAAATGATATTATACTAGTGCAAAATTTGAATTCTGCTAATGCTTAATGGAACCTGGTTTGTTAAATCTGTTATTATTCCATTTTTTTTTTTCTGGGGGGGGGGGGGGCAGGCTGCATTAAATGGTTTTACCTTCATTCACAATTCAAAAACTACTGATAAAGGGGGAAACCCTGGAATAATTTCATGAAAAATAATTGCTAAATGCTGGTATGCATGAAGTGATTATGTGAGATTTCAAAACAGAATGTAGCAAGATTATAGTGCAGATTTAGTGACCACTTGTCCCAAATCTTTGTAATGATGGGCTGCTTGTGTAAGAAATGTCTGACTGTTCTCAGTATTTAAATCAAGGCTGAAAATCATTACCATAGTCTAGCATACACTCATTAGAGCTCTTTATATTAAACCTCTGTTTGTGTGACAGAGGGTTCTGTCACAGGCCATTACCAGCAATAATTAAAAGATATTGTGTATCTTTCATTATTTTATTAATTATTTTACCTTTGCTTTTTATCTCAGTAAGCTGTTATGCTAGTGTTTTTGCCATGAGTGTGGCCTTATTACACCTTGTGTTATAATTAAACTAAAGTTTATTATCTCTAAGTAAAAAAATTGCACAATAACAACCACATTTATTTATATAGCATTTTTCATACAAATTATGCAGCTCAAAGTGCTTTACAAGATGTCAAATAAGTAGTAACATGCAAAGAAAAGCAAATTTAAATTAGATAAGAATAGTATTTGATGAATAGTATTAAAAATAATGCACACACATAAGATAAATATATAATTAAGAGAAACAGAATACTTAAATATAGAATTGTTTTTTTAAGTCTATAAATGATGGCCTGATGATAAGGTCAGGTGGCCAGTGTGGACAAAAAAAAATCCAGTTAAGCTGAAGACAAAAGCAAAATCTGCAAGGGTTCCAGGCCAAAAGACAACCCAGCCCCCCTGGGCATCCTATCTAATGTAAATGTTCTTAAGTAGCTCTTTACTGTTCGTTTTCTTAAGGCTTTTTCTTAAGAGGATTTGACACAGTGGTTCTTGTGGCAGGTTGAGGTATTCACTTCTCATTTAAACAATCAAACAGCACTGGTTGCTGTACAGGAATCTGATCGGGTGGTTGTAGTGTAGAACCCCACCACAAATAAATTGGAAAAGAAAACAGAGAAAGGTAATGATTAATAAAGATTGCAGATTCATTGAAGAGTTTGATAATTCTATGCAAATTTAGTTTATTAAGGGTACAACTAAAATGTAGCTTCACACTTACAAACAGGGCATTTCTTTGATATTTTTCTTACTTTATAGAGAAAAGAACTACATTTATTTGTTGCACCATGTTTATCATTTGTTTTATGTTGATGGTGTGGTTTATGAGATTGATCTCTGCTTCATCTTCCAACCAGAATGCCAGAACTATGCCAGATTTGTACAGTTTAGGAACAAAATCCATATTTGTGAAAATCCATAAAAAACAACTTTCACTTTTCAGTTTGTGTTTCAGATATGGCAATATTTTTCGACAAATAACCCAGACACACTTGCTGCAATAAGCCAAGTAATAGATAATAAAATAGATAATAGCCACATAGATAATAAAAGGCGTCTATATCTTCCTTAATAAAAGGACAAGTGTCTCTGTGTCTGTGTATCTGTGTGTCTGTGCGGTTACTACGTCTCCTTTATATGCCATTCGGTAACAAGAATTTGCCAGGTGGGTCCTTCACCAGTATCATGTAACCTAGTGCAACCTGCTGCATGGTCAAGCAGTTGATGACTAAATCATCCAACTCTCTGGAGAACTGCTCCTAGGAGGATGGTGTGCTAAACACCCTGTTGGGTTGAAAAACAAGACTGGTCAATGATACCTCACAGGTTGAGAAGCCCTCCAGTACCAAGTGTATATGACAAGCTCAAGTAACATCAATAAGCAGGCAAGGAGCTCAATATCATCAGTGAGCAGACAAGCTCAAATGTAATCCACGGCCAAGAAGGATCCCAGTGCAGTTGCCTGGTTCCTATGTCATTGGGATTCACTCCTGCGATGGATAACTGGGCTGGGTTGATTAAGTCATGGTGTGAGTGAAGAAGCCACACCCTCAGTACCACTGAAGGAAAAACATGAGGAAGTTCTTTGTCTCCTTTTCTCTCTGTCTTCTTCTTCAAGTACAAAGGCAATGGGGGAAGGGGGACGAGTGCATGGGCTAACCTATCCTGGAAGCGGCCAATCCAGAACCTGCACGTTGGTGGCTTGTTCAAGAAGGTAGTTTTCTGAATGAAATGGCAGCATTCACATTCAGCAGCTACACAAGTATTGAAGCAACCCTAATGAAGGAAGAACTACTTCCCCCTCACAAGGGGAAGGGCCTAGAAAAGGTAGCCTAAAAAAGCTCACCCTGCTCAGTCTGCCTGGATTGCCTCATTTGGGTAGAATAGTCTTCTCTGTGGTATGAATAGTGTACGTAAGAAACTGACATCTTTTCGGCCACTTCTTGTCAGAACCTGGAATGTCAGAACTTTGCTTGATTTGAAGGCGTGCAACCACCCTGAAAGTCGAACTGCCATTGTAGCTTGTGGACTTCAGTATTATAAAATTGATGTTGCAGGTCTGAGTGAAACAAGACTCTCAGATAAAGAAAGCCTCCAAGAAGTCGAAGCAGGCTACACTTTTCTTTGGAGGAGCAGACCCACCAGGGAACCCCATATCAACAGTATAGAATTTCCTGTGAAAACTCACCTGGCCATGTGTTTTAACATCTTAATGGTTCATGTCAATGATCAGAATTGCAGCCTTTGTATCCTGCTTAAAAAAATGTATCACCTAACAATCCTCAGTGTATAAGCACCAACTCTGGATGCAGAGGGGACAATGAAGGATGAATTCTATGAGGTTCTTTGATATACATTGCTCTCTGTGCCAAAGGGAGATAAGCTGTTGCTGATGAGTGATTTCAATGCTTGAGTTAGGTGAGACTTTGGGTTATGAGAGAAATGGTCTCAGATGACACGGAGTTGAAAACTGAAATGCAAACAGCCTACAACTTCTTGAACTCTGTATCGAGTTTGGCATGACAATTACAAACACCATCTTCAGTCAGAAGAACAGTCGTAAAACAACGTAGATTCTTCCACACTCTGGTCATTGGCACATGATAGATTACATAATCGCGCACTGTTAAGATATATCAGACATCCTTTTCACTCAGTCTCTCCATAGAGCCGATGACTGTTGGACAGATCATAGACTCCTTCTGTCCAGACTTATCCTGAAAATACTTCCACAAATATGATCCAACCAACTTCCGAGACACCGACTTGACATCCTCAGATTAGAAAATCCTATGATTTTGATTCAGTATCAAAAGTGTCAAAACAGTTGCAATCCCATCCAGTGGCAACCCCCAGCCTGGAAGAAGAATGGGAAAGTCTAAAGAATTCGATCATTATGGCAGCAACAGAAACATTCGGCATAACTTTTGTCAGACATCAAGACTAGTTCGACTCAAACAATCAAGAAATCTCCACTCTCATCAAGAACAAATGCTGTGCAAGGATCACATGGGAAAATGACTCAGATTACCTGTGCCTGATATTTCAGGCACAAGTTAGGCTGCTCATAATGGGAGGAAAAGGCAGCAGAAATTCATGAATTAGTTGATTCTTGCCACATGAGAGATTTTTTCCAAGAAATCAGACAAATGTATGGTCCTGTCCAATGTACAACCAGTCTACTGCGATCCATGGATGGTAATTTGCTCATTCAGGGCAAAAATAAGATCTTAAAGAGATGAAAGGAGGACTTGGTGACACTGCTCAATCGCAATCCTGATGCACTAGATATCATTCAGCAATGCCCAACTCACCCAGACCACTACCACACAATGAGGGAACTTCAACAACTGAGAAACAACAAGTTGCCAGGTCCTGACATCATTCCTACAGAATTCCTAAAACATGACAGACAGGCAGTTAAGTCTCGCATCTACCTTTGGGAACATGGGAACAAGGTTGTGTTTCTGGAGACCTCAAAAATGCTCTCTTTGTCAGCATTTTCAAGAAAAGCGACCACTCTGAGTTTTCAAACTATTGGGGAATTTTCCTTTTGTCCACCATGAGAAAAAGTCTTGCTCAAATTCTGCTTAATCGTTTGACAGCTATAGCTGAATTGCTATTTTAACTGTAGAACTAAAGTATCCTAAATGGATTTAATCTGGGATTTTGTATTCTTCAAAATTTCTTTTGTCCTGTCTGTCCTGTTGTTTTTTGTTCCCTTTTTAGGAATAAGACATGCAATCTGATCACCACCTCTTGTATCCGTTACCGAAGCCTATTTCTACCCTTAAGAAAAAAAAAATATGTAATAGATTATTGAATAAACCACATATGTTATATAAACAGCTAAATTACCTTAATCCCATCCCTGCCCACTGTCTTTCCCATTTGTTGACTGTGATTGGTTTTGTTAAGAAAGATTGAAAATGAAAAATAACAAGTGAGAAGTAACTAATGATACATGATGAATGAAAACTGATTAGTGATAAGTGAAAGACTGAAAAGTGAATAGTGAAGAGTGTTTTCCCCCTTAGGTTCCCTATACTTTGTATTTTCTTGTACTTTTCTCACATCTCATGTATGTAAATGATGTACAGTACAATTTAACTGTTACTGTTAATGAGATAATGGCTGAAAACCTATTCAAAATCTCTGCGTCTCTACTCAATGCTGGGCACCATACAAAAAGTAAACTGAAATTCAAATTCAAATAAGGAATGTTTAATTGGTTTTACTAGTTGCTAATAGTGTATTCTTACTATCTGCTAATTGTGAATGCTGAATAGATGTTACTAAGCCATTTCCATTCTCTTCTTGGTGCCCTCCAATGGTATTGTAACAAAGAGACACACTTGATTAATAAAAAAAACAAAAAACTTTTTCTTTACTCTTAATTAGTTTCTTAATTGTTAATTTTTAACTTCTTATTTCTGGCAGTGTTGTACATTCAAGTAATGCAGACAACTACTACAAGCAACAATACTCAAATTAAGCCTCGTTCTCCTTAGTTCCAATACCAGGACACATATACCAGGCAGCATCAATTAGTGGTGGTAGTTCAAGTCAAACCCCCCTGCCAGCTTCAATAGAACACTCCCATTGCCCAAAGCAACAAACCAAAATTAAATACAACTGTTTGAAGCCCAACATGAAAGAAATCATTATTAAAAGTCTAATTTTAGGTGCAGTGTCACAGAGTCTCCTAGGACACCAGTGCCATCTGTTGCTACAGTATCATTGTTCCTTTAACCAAGGTATACAGGTATGTCTTGGCCTGGGAACAGGATCTTTGAGTTAAGAGATTTTATGGAGACACTGCATCACCAGTAAACAGGTTCCCCAGCAAATATTCCACCAAACAAACAGAGAATACTGCACTATAATGTATTATACAGTTCCCAGGGAAGGGAAGGTCAGTCATCTGGCTCAAGTCAGGTGGACTATTAGGTTGTTAGCTCTTGTTATATTGGGGTTTCTTTAAAAGTAGTTTTATTTTCAACTATGTATACTGTATATTGTGATAAAGGCGCTATATAGGCGTCGGACCCGGCACAGGTTTACACTGAGGCACGTGTGCAAGTAACAAAACTTTTTATTTCTTTCTTCAGCCGTGGGGCACATCTTCCCCATGTCCCACCGGCCCAACACAGTCCCAAAGCATAATTCAGCAATCAACCAACCTTTCCTTTGGCATCACCACTCCTCTCAGGCAACCTCGTCCTCTTCCTCCCGATTCTGGCTCATTAGTGGTGGATGCTGGCCCTTTTTATAGCCCACCCGGAAGTGCTCCAGGTGCTTGATCACCTGTGGCTAATTGCACTTCCAGGCAGGACTGTAGAGGTTTCCATAAAGGCTCCGGGGTCCATGCAGCACCCCCTGGCGGCCACCCCAGATCCCCACAGGAGATGGAGAACTCCATCTCCCATGGAGCCTTGCGGGAAACTGAGGCACCAACGTCACCCAGGGAGGCTGCCACCGAGCGTCCCGAGGGAGGTACTGAGGAGCCCAAGGCTGCTCCCCTGGAACATATGCAGAAGGGGCGTCGGGACCCGGTTGCCTACCACAATATATTAATTTGGAGAGTGCGTTCAGCATGCAGTGGTGTTTGTTTTATAATTTTTAAAATGCAAACAGTTGGGAACGGTTCTGTTACTTATCATTAGGAGTTTCTTGTAAACAGGACAAGGAAATTGCATTTGCTGCAATGATACTTTCCATCCTTATGGAGTATTTGAAGTGTCAAAGTTTTTTTCTGTAATAAAGCATGGTTGTATATTATACACACATATTATTTAACAATTATATATAAATGCTTTTTAAAAACACTTTGTTTTTTTACAGAAAAATTAAAAATGTAAAAATGTCACCATTTGGCCTACAAGGCATATTTGTTTTGTGTCAAAGAGATCTGTGAATGCATGTTAGTACAGAAAACCCTCTGGGAATCCACCATTAAGCAGATATTTTCCTTCCTTCAGGCAGGAGAGTGTTGATTTTTAAATATTCTGTCTGGTGCAAAAGCTGTTTTTTTTTCTTTCTGGCCTGCAAGACAAGCAACAAAGACAGGGAATTATATTACTGGCATTGTTACCCAAAATCATGTAACACCAAAGCAGGAACAGTTTAACAAATAGTTTTGCAGGATTTATTTTAATAGAATATATTTTCAGTTAAGACAGTGTAGTATTGTGGCAGCACACTTTATCCCTTTTGTCTTATAGATTACTGAATATAAATTCACACACTGATTCAGTCACTGTCCAATGGCAGATTTCTGTTCTACTTATATTCATCCAGTTGTTTCATGGGGTATTCCAGTTTACTCTCAGCTTCCAGATTAAGTGTCAACTCTAAAGTGGCCTTTCATGGGTGAGTATTATGTGTGAATGAATATAACCTTCAACTGACTTGAATCCTGTCCAGGTCTCTTGACTGTATTTTATATAATTATTTTGGATTAAATTGTAGCTTATGTATAGATGGTTATTTTCAATCCTGAAGGCAAATATATTTATCTCATATCTTTATATATATATCTATCTCACAAATACGTTTATCTTTTTTAGAATTTCTAATAATTATATTTTAAATTTTAATTTCTCCTCACACTTCATGTGTTACAAATTAATCCTAGGCAACTACAACACTCTATAAATATATTTCTTCAAATATATTTTGAGTGATTATACCTTGTTGTGGATTTAAGCCCTGCCCAGAGTTGATTCCCACCTTGAGCATATTGGTGTCAAGACGCAAACAGAAAAGCAGGTTAGGAAATGGATGGGTGAATGGATGAATTTATCATTACAGTCGATTTGAAACTAGTAAGTTTTTTTATTTCTTTTACAGCTTTTTGCTACTGCATCTAAAATGAAGGTTGGAAATCATTCTAAATGTGCAGCCCTGTAAAGCAAACACTAGATGTATTGCAATTTCTTCTTCCTTAACGTGAGTGCTTTATAGAAATAAGCATTTACCTATAGCTAGATGGTACATGAAATAAAGAACATTATTTTAAGTTGTTCAAAAGAAATGAGGGAATGGGCATTATTAAAAATAAACATTATTACTGCTGAGATTTCATAAAGTATGTATTTATGTACCACTATTTATAGAAACTTACAGGTTCTGATGAACCATTAAATATATTTAAACAAAGGGTTGGAAAAATTTAAAGGAATTCCAATTGCTAGACCTTCTGTTGCTATTTGATATTATTCTGTCAGTATAGCCATTTTTGCAGAGAAAACAGGAAAGCAATATTTGATTGTCTTCACTAAAGAAAACTAGATTATATTGTTTGATGATGACAATACTACTAAATTTAATAAATGTACTGGGAAAATGATTAATTAGTGAAACTAATAAAGAATCAAACCAATACATACAGCAGAGGCAGCAAAAAACTAATTTGAACAAAAGGAACTAACAGTAACTAGTTAAAAGAAAGAAATGGTACATAATAACTAATAGATTTAACAAAAAAGAGGACTAGGAAAGAAGAGAACAGGAATAATAAATTAAGCTATAAGTTAAGAAAACTCTTAATTCAATGAATCACCCAAAATTCAAACTGCAGAACATTAGATCAAAAACAGAAAATAGCATAAATGTAACTGAAAAATAGAATTTCTCAAGGCTGAAATATTAATCCTATTAATTCCACAGCACCTGTTTGTCTTGGTAGAGTCCTATGTGACTCTGCTTTCTACTTTTGTACTGTTTATTGTGTAGACGTTATTAGGATGCCTCAAATCCCATAGGCTTACCACTTTTATAAGGGATTGTACTTTAGCACTTCTCTCCATCTTCCCTTCTACATCTATAACTGCAGGAAATTAGGTAGAGTAAAAGGACAAGCAGTTATTAAGTTAGACATTTTAATAATGTATTATTGATAACATTCAAAAAATAATAATGAAGCAAAGTACATGTGAATATTAGCAACTATATAACCTGATAAGTACTAGATGTGTACGTAGTTTCAGGTGGCACACATACTTGTACTGTAGTTTCTCAAATGTCTCTGGTCAAGTCAGCATTTCTAGTCAGCTTTCTTCTGGGCAGGCCGCTTACCTGTCTCCTGCTGAGCTATGCTCCTCATTGCGTTCTTTTCATGGCCATGGTGTGTGTGGGAGAGAGGGAAAAGCAACCAACTTTATACGTTCCTGTCTAAATCCTTATACCAACGGGCCTCTGATTCAAAGCTAATCCCAAATAATCATACTTCAGACCAATGGGTACACACACTGCCTTTTCACACCTGCCCTCAAGTACTGGATACCATTTGTTTAGCTGAAGATTGCCATCTAGGTAGTTTCCTTCCTGATGTCCTGCACAGAATTTCCCTTGCCAAACCAGTTTGAGGAACCGCCCCTTCCCAACCCTGCAATACCTTTCACATCCTGAATCAGTCCTAAAGACTTGGGGGTTGGTTAGCTAGACATGAAAGAACAATAAGCCTAATGAAACACTAAAATTACAATTGGTATGTCTAGCTTACGAATAAATAAATACAAAATATTCATCAACTTATATACAAAATATCACTCTACTGCAGGTATGAGGCAAAACCTGGGAAATTACTCATCAGAATTTTCAAGAGGCAAAATAAAACTCAAAGTAAAAAAAATCAAAGTCAAAAATCAAAAGAACCTGATGTCATCTAGAATTTATTTTTCCTGACTAAACTAAAATGCTTTTATGAGCCATTTCTTTGATTCCCATGCAGTCAAAACAATATGGCTGCCCCATGAAATGTATAATGGCATTCAAACAAGATGTTAAAAAGTTCAGTGTTATTAAAATGGACAAACAATGCAAATGGTTCATTCAAAATAGAAAGAAAATGCACAAAAACCCATGATTGTAAAATGGGAGTCTTTTATATTCTTGTGACTGCAGCCCAAACAGCCACATCTCCTTACAGTACTGATTCCATCCCAGACATTGGCCCCTCCTGGCTCTGAACAAAACTTAAAATACTCAACAGAAAAAATGAAAAAGAACACATGTGAAACAATAAAAGGCAAAAACGGGTGGAGTAAAGAAGCATTAGAAAGTTCCTGACAGTAAACAGCATCTTCTCTAGCTGTTTACATGAGCAATGTAATATGCATATTAAATGTCAGGCTAAATGCAATTTTATTTTTTAGTTTATGAGAAAGTGTAAGAGTATGTGTGTTAGCTGTGGGAATGAGTAAAGTATTTATAGCAAAGAATATGGGCCTTGTAAAATACAGGGAATAATACAGTAACTTCATAGCTGCCATATAGTAGGGCATGTGCTTCAACACTGCAAACTGAACTTAGTCAAAGAAGACTCATAATGTAAGGAAACTCCTGCCACATTTTCTCTGTAGAAGAGGTAAAATCAGTAAATGCAGAAACATGTTTTTTCTATTATGGTTCTGATTTAAACCTATTTTTATAGACCTAGCTTTTGTCCTTCTATTTCTGTATGGTTTGTCAATGTCCTCGCTTCTCCATTTAGAAACTTTCCAATGAGTTGTGAGCTCAATATACCTTATTTTATCATCATCATCAACAGAAATGGGAACTGGTGATTTACAGCTTTAATCATGTTTCTGGTTTCAGCATTCAGCACTGTGGAAAAAGGAATATTTAGACATACCATGTCATTTACAAATCCATGCCACTTCCTGAGCTTCCACTGCTTGAGGCTGTCAGATTTTACAATAAATCTACAATATTACTTTATATTTGCAGGAAGCTCTTTAAACGCAAACTTTATTATTTCAAGAGTTTACAATCGGGCTAGCAGTTCAGTATTTTTTTGGTTTGACAAGAATGCTTGTGAAGATCTCATCTTCCACCTAATAATCAGAAACTGTAAGGGAACAGGGTGGGTTTTTAACAATTCTTTATTATTTTTGAGAGCAGAAAGAATAAGAAACTTCCTCTACCACTGAAGAATTATGGCAAAAAGATATGACTCTCTATTTGCTTTTTGAACTTGTAATACAGATAGAGTGGTGGCTCTGAGGCTAGGAATCTGCACTGGCAATCAGAATGTTTCCAGTTCAAATCCCGTAAATGCCAATAGGGACTCTGCTCTGTGTGGCTTTTGGGCAAGGCCCTTAACCTGCAATCGCTGAGCGCTTTGAGTAGTGAGAAAAGCGCTATGTAAATGCAAAGAATTATTATTATTATATTCTTTCTTTTCAAAAATGTATTCATGTCACAACTTTCTGGCATCTTAAAAATGTCTGCTGATCAGTCACCAGGTATTCATGTCTTTGTATTCCAGGAATGTAAAATTAATTATTCAATAGTATCTTACAAACCAATGAAAAAAAACAAAAAATTTTAAAGACCTTTAAATAATCTCCTAGCTAGATTAATAACCATTATTTGTATCCACTGACTTAATTCAGTGTCTTTTGTAACATTAAATGTTTGGAAACCAGCAGATTAATGCCCCATGTAATTCACACAAAAATAGCAGTTTTTATTAAGAATATAAGTGTGTCCAATAAGATATTTACAAATGATGCCTTCAGAAACAGAAAGATGTGGAGCTAAAACATATTTGTACTTTAGAATTAAAGGACAATGAAGCAGTGCTTAGCACTGCAGCACTACAGCTTCAGACCTATGAGTTATGCATTGTTTACATGTATTCCACTTTAGGATTACTTCCATTTTGTAAATACTTTTATGTTAATTTGATTGGCAGCACTAAATTGGCCTTGAATGAAAAAAGGTGCCCCACACTGGTTTCCCATCTCACACCCTTTGCCTCCACAACCAGCTCCAGTAATGCGTGATTCTATCATGAATTATTTGAGATTGGAAAATGAATGAATGAGTAAGTTTGTTTCTCTCAAAGTTTAGTAAAATGATTTCTCTACTGATAGAAAATATGTGTTGTGTACTTACTTCTTAATATGCTCTCTTTTGTATTTCAGATATCTGCTATTGAAACTGGCACTTTGTGATACACACACCAGTTTAAAATGTAACTGAATCTCTAGCTTCATTTTAGGATGCATTGTTATTTATACTGATGTTTTCTGTCTAATAATTATTATTTTGAAATTGAATTGTTTAGAATCACTTAGAGAAGTGACGGAAAAGAGAATGAGAGAACTCGTAATGAAAAGAAAGAAAAACAATTAAAGGGAACCTGTATAATACAAGCAATGACTCTATGCATATATATTTTTTTCAATAAAGTTATGCACTTATTCAGGGCTATTTTTAACTATAAAGAATGAAAGTAGAAGCTATGAGCTCTCTTCATTTGCCATCTGGATTTAATTACATGGGCTGGCACTTATTAGCTTTAGCAGCACTCAGGAGATCCAATTCAGTAAAATGGCACAACCAAACAATCTGGCAATGACAGAGGGCTAGCAGGAGTAAAGTATCACGAGCTGAGTGTCAGATGTATCATCCACTTCAGCAAATGTCATGCTGGTTTTGTGTGTTTTTTTGTACTGTTGGCATCATATTCCACCAGGAATCCAAAATGTATGCTGTGTCATGACATCACTGGTCATGGCCACATAGTTGGAATGGGATTTTATTGTGCTTGGTCACATGCTCTCAGCAGACGTTTTTTTATTAGTGTATAAAGCATGCCTGTACAATAAGCTCTGTCAGGTCTCTCTTTTTCTAACTTAGTTTGTCAAAATTTCAAATCACATTTTAATCTGTGCCAGTACATTTAACTCCTTCTTTTGATTTTCCCTGTTAATGTTTTGCATAAAGCCAGTTGATTTTTCTCAGTTTTCTGTGGTAATTAATATAATTTAATATTTTTTCGAGTCCCTAGGATTTAGCTTATGTTTAATTAAGTACACATGCCTTTCCGCAGAGAGACAAATTCATGCAGATTTGATAAGATCTTCTTAATTAGTTCCATTTTTCACGTAATAGCGTCTCTCTGGCATGCATTACTGTCTATTGTTTGTCTCAGATTCATCGAAAAGATGCTCGTACATATTTTGCATTTTATTATTTGCTTATTTTCAGTTCTGTGTGCCTGATGGTTGTGGGATTGAGTTAGTAAACCAACACACAAACCAAAACAATGCCTACTGCTCATGTAGTTCTTTTTGTAGTGAAACTCTAAATTCCCAGGAAATTCCTGAATCTGATTTTCAGCTTATTTTTGATTTTATCGTAATGAAAATAATTTACTTTGTTAGCTTTTATCATGAGCCAGTCCATTACTCATTTGCTTTTATAAAATTTTTAACAATATTTATGAAACTTTTCTTGGTATCATCTATGGAGTCTATTAGAACAAATATGTTCTACCTGTAAAAGAAATCACAATTTTGTGGTTGGTAGTATTCATATTGCCAGATTACATATCTATTAATATCTATTAGCTGCAGGTAAGGTCCCTTTAACTATTTTTTTTCTAAATGAATCGAAAGATCTGAAACTCTGTAAGTGAAGAAAGAGAGGTGGCCATCAAGCTACAATGAAACAGAGACTGAAAATTTTTCCAAATGTGGCAGCTACAGCTAAGATCATTTATGAAAAATATACAAAAAATGGAACTTAAAACACCCAACTACTTAAAACTTGTGACAAGCAAATTCAATTCATATTAGCTGGAATTTGTTTGGCCATACTATCATCAGTATGTTAATGTTAATACTAGAAGGGACAACTTTCCACACCATTCTCCCCACGGCCAGATTTAAGATTTATTCAGTGTAATAACAAGAAAGAAACAAAGACGAAGTATTGGGGCACAATGGTGATCCCCATATACTGTAATTGGCAGTTCATAAATTAAATACAGAATCAAAATAAATTTGTCATAAACATGTGAGACGTCCTTCATCTGCCCAAGATGGTGTCGGAGATAGTTTTCACTTGGGAGGACAGGAAGAGACAGGTTCAGCTGGTTGGGAACCAGAAGTGACGTCACTGGGGACATGACCATCTATCACTGCTTCTGCAGAGGCTGGAAGAGAAAATGCCTTAGACAACAGTGCCAACCCCTAGTTAGGAATGAAATTATGTTTATGTGAACCTTTAAGTTGTCTTCCAAGAGCACATGTGTGACAGCAGGAAGGCCAGTTGTTCCACAAATGTTTGGGAATTGGAGTGGAAGTTTTTGCGTACAGATCCCTTCCTGACGTGAAATACTTTTAGTCACTTTTTACAACACACAAGTGGCATAGTGAACTTATTTTGAACCCCAATCAAAAGGGTGTCTAAATGAAACAATACACCTTATAAATGTTACAGAATTCTCACAGAAGCTTACAAATTCCTCAGAATAGCATTCTGGTTAATCTAACTACAATGTCATTTAGTGAGTGCCAAGATGCAAGCAGAAACTGAAACAGAAAAAACAGTCATAAATAAGGCAGCAGAAATTTAGGAACCTTCAAAAGTCAATGATTGTTATTTTGCAGAAATTAGGCAAATGGGATTTATAAGGTTTGTGGATTAAATGGTCTGTTCTTGTCAAAATGATCTAACATTCTAATATGCAGAACTAGTACAATAACGGCCAAGCAAAACTACATGAATGTTTCTCCTGCCCTGACTGGGATATGTTGACATGATTAAATGAATCGCATTGGGCTGTCTATACTGTCAGTAAGTACATATGTTTCTGAGGCATAAACCATTGAGAATAAAACTAGTAAGGTGAATGCACAAAGTAAGTTAGGGATGGTTTAACAGTAACCAGCTAAAGCAGGTCTTGAAAGGCTTGAAAGCCATCACAGTTTTGGGTGCAATGAAAATAGCAAACACAATTTACTAAATGTCTTTTATTATGAAACTCATAATTTAAATACCCAAAGTGACATTTTTGAAAAGATGTAAATGTATTTAACAGTCATAAAATTGTGACCTGTTATTTTTGTGTTATATGCTCATGTGTAAGAGCCAATCTTAGAAAGTTAAAGTTTTGAGTTAGACTCATATTGATGTTTGTTTAATTTGAATAGAATATAAATTCCTTTCATAGTCATAACTTATGGTATAGTCTTTTCCCCCTATAAGTTAGCAAGAGATAGAACCTTCTTACTATAACTGAGTAACAGTGTGATAATAAACTCCTTTTTTGTTTGGAACAAGTCCCAGTAAAGAAGGACTTGAAAGACCCATTTAAGATAGAAATGGGATAAGCATACAGTTTTCTGACCGTTTTGAAATGGTTCAGAAATATTAAGTAAATAGTAACGATTTGAGATGTAACAAGATTAAGCTTAGAATTGGACTTTTCTTAACATTAATTTCTTTCCTTTTTTTTGCTATTTTAATTTCTTATTTTTCTATATAAACTGTTTTATTTTAAAACTTAACTAAAATCTAAAAAACGAAGATACTTTGTGGAATCATTTCTGCGCGTCAGGCTTTTGTTGAATCCCATTTTTTTTTTGAGTTGAAGCTGCAGAACTTTGATAATTTTGGGAAAAACGCAGCTACATCATGTCTTTGTGAAAAAGAAAATTTTCATATTTTATTGAGACAATGTAACTAAACAAAAGAATCTTAACACTAACCTCAAACCAAAGCACTTTAGTATTCCCCATACCTCACAGGTTTCCTTTGGTCTTGTGAGAACAATGGTGATTAAACATCCAAATAGCCTGGTTTTATAACCTACCTCTTAATAAATGTCAGCAGTCTTGGGAGGAGCAGGATACTACAAGCTTACACTATACCACCTCCAACAGGGTTGTGCATAGAGGGGTGGTTCAGGGTGGGCTTTGGGGGCTTGTGGAGATTTCATCAAATTCCCAGGGTCTAACTTTCTTAATATCCTAGAAATGTATGTATGTATTTGGTTTAAGAGGCAATGCTCTGAGCATAGGTAAACTTGATCATTCCTACCTGGTAATTTTCAACCTTTCACCCAAGTTCCAGCTCCATTCCTCCAGTGAAGTTGCATTTCTCAGATTGTCAGATTGTGAGACCCTATGTAGTAGGAATTGGCACCATGCTACACTTTGGACTCTTGTAGTTCATGGACTGAGAGCAGAGAGCCCTGGACAAGATTTTTTAAACGTGAATGAAAACAAGTGTTCTTTATTTACAAGTGCTTCAAATACAAAGGTGCAAAAACAAAATCCCCAAACTTAATAAATGTAGTGTCATTAATAAAAACAGTCCCAATGACACACTCACAGAAAAAGTAACAAATAACAACATTTTACAAAAACAGTCTTTTCCCTTCTTCCCATTCTAACCAAAAGTCAGGAAAGGAAAAGAAAACAATAATAAACTCTTTTTCAAAAACAGTATTTACACAAAAAATAAAATTATCTTCTAAAAAGCAAGAATTGTGGAGAGAAAAAACAACTGTATACAAAATCAAATGTCCTTCCTTCTCCTCCCTTTTTAAATGAACAGGGAAAAAGAAATTAAAAAAGTATTGACACTGAAGAGAAAAAAAAATGTTATTAAAGTCCCCTTTCAGTATTCAAGGACTTTAACACCCACCTTCACTATTCACATTGGTCTAAAGATTAGCCAGGCAAAGATAATCTCTAGTGTCCATTCCCCGGTTTTATAGGTGAAGAGGGTGATTGTGGGGCCTAATCTCTGCCAACACACTCCTCCTCTTCTTTTTTTGGCTGCTCCCGTTAGGGGTTGCCACAGTGGATCATCTTCTTCCATATCTTTCTGTCCTCTGTATCTTGTTACACCCATCACCTGCATGTCCTCCCTCACCACATCCATAAACCTTCTCTTAGGCCTTCCTCTTTTCCTCTTGCCTGACAGCTCTATCCTTAGCATCCTTCTCCCAATATACTCAGCATCTCTCCTCTGCATATGTCCAAACCAGCGCAATCTCGCCTCTCTGACTTTGTCTTCCAACCGTCCAACTTGAGCGGATCATCTAATGTACTCTTTTCTAATCCTATCCATCCTTGTCATACCCAATGCAAATCTTAGCATCTTTAACTCTGCTACCTCCAGCTCTGTCTCATGCTCTCTGGTCAGTGCCATTGTCTCCAACCCATATAACATAGCTGGACTCACTACTGTCCTGTAGACCTTCCCTTTCACTCTTGCTGATATCCGTCTGTCACAAATCACTCCTGACACTCTTCTCCATCCATTCCACCCTGCCTGAACTCTCTTTTTCACCTCTCTTCCACAATCCCCATTACTCTGTGCTGTTGATCCCAAGTATTTAAACTCATCCACCTTTGCCAACTCTACTCTTTGCATCCTCACCATACATCTGACCTCCCTCTCATTTACACACATGTATTCACATTCCTCTCCTCTCCAGGGTCTCCTCAACCTGCTCCCTAATATCACTACAGATCACATTGTCATCAGCAAACATCATAGTCCATGGGGAATCCTGTCTAATCTCGTCTGTCAACCTGTCCCTCACCATTGCAAATAAGAAAGAGCTCAGAGCCGATCCCTGATGTAATCCAACCTCCATCTTGAATGCATCCGTCACTCCTACTGCAGATCTCACCATGGTCACACTTCCCACATACATATCCTGTACAACTCTTACATACTTCTCTGCCACTCCCGACTTCCACAACTCCTCTCAAGGCACCCTGTCATATGCTTTCTCCAGGTCCACAAAGACACAATACAACTCCTTCTGGCCTTCTCTATACTTCTCCATCGACACCCTCAGAGCAAACATCGCATCTGTGGTGCTCTTTCTTGGCATGAAACCATACTGCTGCTTACTAATCATCACCTCACTTCTTAACCTAGCTTCCACTACTCTTTCCCAGAACTTCATGCTGTGGCTTATCAATTTTATCCCCCTGAAGTTACTACAGTCCTGCACATCCCCCTTATTCTTAAATATCGGCACCAGTACACTTCTTCTCCACTCCTCAGGCATCCTCTCACTTTCCAAGATTCCATTAAACTATCTGGTTAAAAACACTGCCAGCTCTCCTAAACACCTCCATGCTTCCACAGGTATGTCATCTGGACCAATGGCTTTTCCATTCTTCATCCTCTTCATAACTGTCCTTACTTCCTCCTTGCTAATCAGTTGCACTTTCTGATTCACTATCTTCACATCATCCAACCTCTTGTCTCTCTCATTCCCTTCATTCATCAGGCTCTCAAAGTACTCTTTCCATCTGCTCAACACACTCTGCTGACACACTCTTTTTCCTCCTATTAGGGATCATATAGTGATGCTATGGGGAGTCACAGGTAACCCCCGTAGTAATGGGTACAAGGCAATAACCAAGCCTTTGTTGCAGGGCATCCTCATGCACATATCCATATTCACTTGTATTGGTCCAGTCAACCTAGCAAGCATGTCTCTCTATTACAGTATATAAAAAAATCTTGGGACGAGACTTTTTTCTGGCAACGGGGCGTGATCTTTTGAAGAGAGACACAGAGACACTTTGGAAGAGAGACAGGCAGACAGTTTTGAAGAGAGATCTTTTGAAGAGAGACACTTTCACATCCTGCGAGACAGGCAAAATAACAGAAAAGCAAAAAGAGATTTCATAGTTTTGAGGACAAAGGGACAGGTGCTGTACAGGCTTTTAAATGTTTGAAGCGCCGCCCAAAATGCCAATCACGTGGAACGGAAGCAGCAGCAAGCCAGTAGCTGATCGAGCGAAGAGGAGGTAAAAAAAAAAAAACAACTGTTACTTGTTTCCCAATGTATCAACTTTTAAGAGGGGTTTCAGATGAGCGACCGCGTCACCTTGGTGTGCATTCAGCCACAATCTTCACAACGGTGCATGGGGGGCATGCGAGCGAAGTGTAGATTACGTGGCAAAGCAGCAGCAGCAAGTTAACAGCTGAGCAAGCAAAAATTATTTGTATCCCATTGTATCACTGTTTAAGCGTGGTTTTGGAGGAGCAGACGCGTCTCCTTAGGGTGTGTTCAGCCCCGCTCTTCACAACGGAGCGAAGTGCAGGCGGGGGGGAAAGGGGTTGCCGAGCGAAGCAAGCAGGGGGCAAAGCCCCCTAGTAACGTCCATAAATAAGTCACCAATATATAGAACATTTTAAGCATTTAAAAAAATAGAATGCTTTGAAAATTCATCCACAGTCGCTGAAATGGTAACATTGCTTGTAGAAGGTGGAAGATATGTTATATTGAAAATAATGAAAACTCTTTGGAATAAGGCTGGTTCCACACTCTCTTACATACTTTTTTTGTTTTTTATTTTACTATCACTGATCAGATCAGAACATATCAGTTCTTCACCACATGTAAAGCCATAGTATATAGCTTTTGTCATATCCCCCTTGACAAACTAATGTTTTAGCACCCACAAGAACAAAGAAATGTTTCAATGATGTGTTTCCTGGAATTGGATCAACATGTCTGTGTTTCATAAATGTAACCATATAATGTAAATAAATAACATAAAAGTAGGGTAATAAATAAGGAGGAAAATAAAGTGTCAACTGTGACACTAGAGGGCGCTGTCGCTCCTCAAACCCCACAGACAAACGTCCAAGACACCAGGTAAAAGCACCAGGAAATATTTTCATTATTTTCTTAAATATGGAATTTGACACAAAGCACCACAACCACTACAATAAACAAATCAATAATCAATAATACAATAAATTTCCTCCTCTCCTCCCAGCAGCTCTGTCACACTCCCTCCCAACTCCGGCTCTCCACTGGGTCTCCACTTAGTCCTTTATATAGTCCTTGACATTCATTTCTAGATAAGTGACATTAATATATCTAAAGCAGCAGGAGAAGTGAGCTGGTGTACCAGAGGCAAGAGTGGTGACTGCCCCAGGCCCTGAACCTAAGGAAGCCTCGCTTTTGAGGTCTGTGTGTCCCGTTCGAGCAGATTTGTCAAGTTATATTCTCCAGTATATACAGTATATATTTTAGATGGTTCTAAGAGGAACCCTTTTATAATCCCTCTTCAAGGTCAAATTCTGTACATATACGTCTTTGAAAACATCCCATAGTTCACCTTCATTGCCTAAAAAAGGGTCTCCAGTATAATCCCTTCCTAAAATAGGTATAGCCCATTAGTCGCTGGGTTGGCTCCTTCTATCTATAGAAAAAGATACTGCATCCAGATTAGACTACAAAGATGTCATCAATGACTTTTCCAATAGGGAGGCAAGAAAAGTGGATTTTTGACTCTGAACCTGGAAACCGGTAAGAGATTTCATGATGATACCTCCATGTTAACTTCCTGTCGAAAAGTCACATTTTATATGTAGGCATTAAACATGTCAGAATATCAATGCACAAAAACATGTATCACTAATGATAACCGTCTGACATGACATCAGTGTGAGTTATGACTATGACATCCTGCATATCGAGACTCAGAGTATACTTGCAATTTGGGTACATTTCTAGAAGAGGCCCTGCTAATTTCCGCATGACACCACATCACATTTTGCACTGTCGTGATATTGTCATGAATTAGGAATTGCACTTTTTAAATAGAGTACATTGTTATTTTTTGATAAAGTCTGCGTGTTATCTTAAAAAAATGTAGCTAAATACTGTAATGAGAAAATCCAGTGTATGTTAACATTATTTTTATTAAATTCGTGCGCAAGTTTATACAGTCTACACATACCGGAAACAGCATTTGACATAATCAGCCCCATGTGGGGTTGGTCAGCTCTAGGCCCCGCACACCACTAAGGCCACCACTGACCAGAGGTGCGCCTTCCTAATACTAATTTGTATTGGGGATCTGCTTGGATGTCGGTCAGATGAGTAAAAGCATAAAATATACAAGTTAAAGTGACATCTCTCAAGATAACTTTGAAACAGTATACTAATCTGTAATTGAAATCACAGAGAATGTTTCTGAATTTCTCACAAATTCACAAATCCTTTTTAATTGGAGATTTAGAATAAAATATGTACAACATGCTCAATATGAGACATCTCAATGAAAATTGATTTTTTCTTAAAAAATTTTAGTAAAGAATTAGTTTGCTGCATTTTAACAAAATTGTTCCACTGGAAGCCAAGTTCTTTTATGCAGACAGACAAACAGACAGACATGGTGATCTCCATTAGTGTTTTATGCCTTATACAGTATGCGACTGCACTTAAAAAACTGACAATTTTTGAGAGGAGCTAGTATACTGCATGTCAGTAGATATCATTGGTATAGACTTCCGATTATGCATAGACAGCCACAGAAAGATGACAGTTGGGTAGTGTGAAGCTTTGGGCACACAGAAAGGTTTGGGGCAGCCACCCATATATTATACATGGCTGCAATGGTTTTTAAATAAGCACTGAAGTGCACAAGTGAACTTCTTAAGTTGAACTGAATCATTTAGTTAAAATGGCGTCTTTATAAACCAGGACCCGGAAATTATGTCATCTCGGATGCCAGGACCGGAAGTGATGTCTTTGCAGAGGAATCAGGCAGGTTTTCCCGTATGTGGTCTGCAGAGGAAACAGAGGAGAGTTTAGTGCACCCTGTCACCCTCTGGCCCGGCGTGGAATTACCTTTTTTCAGTCCACTCAGTGTCCTCTTATTCGCACGTGTGTCAATAGCTTATGTGATCTTACTTTTCTTAAACATTCCGTGCTGTTTATAGAGTAGAACATCTTCACACAAGCCTGAAATGAACTGTCAAATAATACAAACGTTTTTATTTAAAACATGTGAGTAGGTGCAAACCATATATGGTTGGCCAGATTACAACCTTATAGTAAAGTAATTCCATAAGACTTAAAATGTATGTTAATACAATGAACACTGAGGCTAAGTAAAAAAATAAACAAAGGGTTTGTTTAATTACTAGCAATGTCACCCATCAAAGACAGGTAATATAATCAATTTAAGAATATTTGATATCTCTTGCCCTACATGTACCATGAGGTTTTTTCCTCTCTTAGCTGGTGCTACATCTGTTGATTTGCGTTCCTGTAAAGCCTGCCTCTCAGATTTTGTCATTTTGAGGTGCCTTGCTTACCTTCTGTATGGTTTTAGACCTCCCATCTTTGAATGCAACTCTCAGTGTGATTCATATGCCTCTACTCCTTGTTGTGTGTCTTATACTCACACTTCACATTACAAAACCGAAAATGACCACAAAAAAAGCCAAACTGACAAATTAAATTACTCTGAGGGACTAGACACATAGACATTACTGTTTTATTATACAGTATATTGTTTTAGGTTTGTTAAAAAAAATGTCATGACACAACAACAAAAACAACATAAAACAGTTTAAAAGTACAGAATAGTATATTATTCTCTTATTGGGATTAATCAGTGTCAAATTTTCTTTTCATTTTCACAAACATACAGTATCTCAATGACTGTATAAATTCTATAAAACCTTTTTGAAAGGCCATGCAAGTTTAGATTTTAATTTTGAAAATTATTATTTTTCTCCTTTTCATCTCATTAAACACTTTGAGCTACATCCTTTATATGAAAATATGCTATAGAAATAAACGTTGTTGAACGCTGTACTTCTATAAGGTGATGTGTCCATTATATGTGGGGAGATGAACCTCCTAGTATGGAGCCGCAGATGTTTCTTTTGCCTGTCTTCCTTCACTGAACTCAAGCTGCATATAGCCTTCCAGGTGAATCTCAGCTTTGAGACTCCCTCCTCAATGGCTGCTCTGTAACATCTGTAGGATGTGCCTTGCCATTTGCCTGCACACTTTTACCACCAGCTGTGCTTTACACTTCAGGTCAGTGGCAACTCGATCTGGTATACTTTTTCCAGCTGCATGAGCCCAAAACACCACTGGTGACTGTGCACCCTAGACAATGGACCTTGGCAGAAGGAGAAGCAGTGATAGAGCTGCAGCGGTAGCAGTTTTTCAGCTGTGTTCATCCTGGTACTGATGCTAAATATAGCATTCCAGACTCCAGAACTTGGCATCAAGACTTTCCAGCAACTTCTCAGAAAAGTCCATAAAATCCATTTGAGGTATCTGTGGTGCTCAGTGCTTGGCTAAACCAGATGGTAGGTCTTATTATCATGCCATCTCTAACACTAAAGTAGCGCAGTGCCACAGCAGTGCTCACAAAGCAACAATTAACTCTAATTCTTTACATCACTCTTTTAGGTAACTCACTATCCTTAGAAGGACCTCTCACTGTTGCTACACTAGATGGAGTTCATTTTTGACTTTACAGACTTGCCATTTTTATAGGCTCCCCTGCAACTGGCTTTGAAGTTGCTTATTCACTGTACATAATGACATGTCAGCTCATAATGATTGTGACTGATCCCCAGGCTGATGCAACTTGTAAGCACTGTTACATAATTTCTTGCTTTCTTTTGCTTTAATTTTTGACTTTGCTTAATCACTTGTATCTTTTTGGTTGCTTTTCCTGCTTATTTAATAGTTGGGTGTATATCAGCAGTAAGTAGATTATTTTCCATTTTGTGGTGGTGAGTTCATGGTTGCTTGTTCTACCAAGTTTGTTAATCAGGAAAAAGATAATAGACCAGGTTCACAACTTTGCTTTGTAACTTTGACATTGTTTTTTTGTCTCTCATTTGCATTTTAGTTATTTAGTTGACAATTTTTGATGTAATACTTTAGGCTGGTTCTAAACTTTGATTAAGGTTGCCCGTTTGAAGACCTTAATCTGTAGATTGCTACAAAACTTATTAATTTAGCCCGTGAGACTTGCAGTTTTTGCATCAGTCAGAATACTTTGCGGCACTGAGAACAAGGTAGGAAACAGTCCTGCACATGGCACCCGTCAATTGTAAGGGCCACTCACGCGCACACACTTACACATGGCCAACTTGAAATTGCCAATTAACCTAAAAAACATGTCTGAGTTTGTAACACAAAAAAACAGGGTACTCTGAGAAAAACCCATGCAGACATTAGGAAAATGTGCAAACTACACATAGACAACAGATGCAGAATTTGGAGCAGGGGTACTGTATTCATAAAATGATAGTGCTATCCACTTTGCCACCACAACTCTCGTACTGTAAATAAGTTATATATGTAATATACACCAAACAATGATAACATTAAAACCACTGATAAGTGAAGTGAATAACATTAATGATCCCTTTACAATGTCACCCTTCAAGGAATCAAATACATTAAGCAGCAACTCAATAGTCAGTTCTTGAAGATGATGTGTTGGAAGCAGGAAAAATGGGCAAGCATAAGAAACTGTGCAATGCCTACAACAGCCAAATTGTGATTGAACAGTATGTCTAAAATGGCAGGTCTTGTGGATGTTCCAATTATGCAGTGGTTAGTACCAATGCAAAGTGGTCAGAGAATGGACAACCAGTGAACTGACGACAGGCATTCATGCACATAGGGAGAGACAGTTAGGCCATCTGGTCTGGTCAGATAGAAGAGCTACAGTAGCACAAATTGCAGAAAAACTTAATGCTATCATAACGGAAGGGCGTCAAAACAAACAGTGCATTGCAGCTTGTTAAGCATGGGGTTGAATAGCTGCAGACCAGTCAGAATCCCCATGACGACCTTTGTCCTCTGCTGAGAGCACCTGCAATGGGCATACAGTATGAGCGTCAAAAACAGACTGTGCAATGGAAGAATTTGTCCAAGTCTGATGAATCATGTTTTCTTGTAGATGATGTGGATGGCATGATACACTTATGGGAAGAAAGTAAGCTGGCAGAGGCAGTGTGATGCTCAGGGAAATGTTCTGCTGAAAAACCTTTGGTCTTGGCATTCATGTAGATGTTACTTTGATGCATATCACCTACCTAAGGATTGCGTCACATATACCACTTCATGGCAATGGTATTCTTTGATGGCAGAGGCCTCTTTCAGCAGGATAATGCACCTTGCTATACTGCAAAAATTGTTCAGGAGTAACATAACCAAGAGTTCAAGGTTTTTAATTGGTCTCCAAATTCCCCAAATCTCAATCCAATTGAGCATCTGTAGGAAGTGCTGGATAAACAAGTTCAATCCACTGAGGCCCCACTTCGCAACTTACAGGTCGTAAAGGATTTGCTGCTAACATCATGATGCCATATATCACAGGACACCTTCAGAGGTCTCATTGAGTCCATGCCTCATTCAGTCAGAGCTGTTTTGGTGGCACGAAGGGGACCTACAAAACATTAGACAGGTAGTTTTAATGTGGCTAATCAGTGTACCTATGAAGTACATTATACATAGGCCTCTGTTGGGTGGCAGGGACAAGAGTTATGAATGGTTTAAGCTCTGATGTGGTATTTCTAGTCAAGAGACAAACTAGCCCATGGCATAAAGGCATTTCAAATCAAAACTGAAGTGAACCAAGAGGTGTGTATGAGCCACTCCTTAAAATAAACTTTCAATCAAAAGGCAGGTGACTTTGGTGTACAAAGAAGAGTCAGGTAGGGGTTCAATTGGCAGGAAGATGAGTGGTTGTGGTTTGGTGTGCTTTAGTGTGCTTAAAGTGGGAAGGTGTGACCAGCACCTTATCTGATAAATATGGTATCAAGAACCATTTAGAAAGGCACAAAAGGGCAAGTACATTTACTGTTTTTAGTTTTGCTTGTTACACTTACGTCTCCTTTATTTAAGACATCATTGTATTTATTATTTTTTTAATAAACCATGTTTAAAACATTTTGGTATCTTTTGAGTCTTTACTGACTAGTGGTAAACTTGAGCATACCCTTATAGGCATATGGTGTATATATAAATTGGGCAGCGGAATGCAGTACTGTTAACACTGAATTATGTCATCAGTCTAATAAATACATGAAATCAGTCCTGTTTCCACATACACTCACTCACATAAATTAGTATTTCACTTGGATATCTTGCTGTCTTAAATTGTTCTGCTATACACACCCTGTGCAGCACACTAATATTGGAGTTTTTGCTCTCCTCAACCTCTTCTGATATTTCTTCATCTCCATTGTCTTGCTTACATTATTTTATCTGCCAGCCTCCAGCATCCACATCTGCTGTTGTAGACCCAGAGGTTTTTTTAGCCACACTGAACTGACATTTCACATTAGTCAATGAACAAGTAGATAGGTGTAATGTTATAAGTACTTCTTGATGCCTTTATCCATGGAAACTTACAACATTTGAGGTTCAATTGGTTACATTTCTTTCATTTTCCAATTGGAGCACAGGCAGGAGAAGTGACTTACTTATGGTCATACATTGTCAGCAGATTTTGAACGCACAATCTCAGGTTTTGAAGTCACAAGCTTCAACCATTTGGCTACATTTATAAAGCTGAAATAAAATTGCATAACAAACTTTGCTTATTTAAAGTTCATAAAAAAGTGAAAACAAATATTTTAAGTAAGTCTGGGGTCCTAGAGCACATTTGGAGGGTGCAATATCAGAATTACAGGAGCTGAGTTTAAGCGCTCGATATATACATGTGAATATCTATATGATCACATAAGCACAGATCATGTGTTTAATTTCATTTGAAATTCATCCAAAAGATTAGTTGCAGATATAAATTGCATAATAGCTAGCTAATCAAAATAATAAAGTGATAAAATTTTGCAGAGAAAGCAAAGTGGATGGACTCTCTTGAAAAGAGGTCTTTGCTCTTATGGAAAATAAAAAAAGAATTTAATTAGGCAGAAATGAGCCTTGATGGCCTCAAAAGGACCACATTTTTATATTCTCTCTTTTTTAATACCTCCTACACAGAGAAGTGAGATTAGATAGGAGTATATATGCAATGAAGTGTGGATATGATACAAGAAATTATTTAAGCAGAACAGGATCAATGTAAGAATGAAGGCTTATTCTGAAGAACCGGTCCACTGACATTGTATTAAGAATTAAAAAATAAGCTTCTTTGTACTGAAGTGCTGCACACTGTAAGCAAGACAATGATACATTTCTAGGTGAAAATGTTTGTTTTTTTCATTCCTTCATATTGTACAGCAGTTTTTGTATCGCACTAACTTGGCAGTCTGTAGATAGAAAAAAAAACAGGAATGCTTTTTTTTTAAAAAACCTGCTCTTTACTACTTATAAAAATCCTGATAATATTAAATGTTTTCTACTGTAACCTTCTCATTGGGAAAAAAGATTTTACAGTAATTTCTGAATTTTACTATAAAACATGAACATATCACATTTAAGAAAAATTAAAACAAAATTTAATAATTAAGGCTATTAAATGATTAAAATATTTAATCACACTCAATCGCAAAGTATCCCTCTATTAATCATGATTTATGGCATATTTAACCATGGTGGTTCAATGATGTCCAGTAGTCCCTGTAAATGTGCTTCTTAACTGCCCAAACTATAAAGACTTTTGTTTTTCATATAAATCCTTCATACTTGACACAGTTGCCTATTGTGCAGGTAATGTGTCAGAACTATCAGACCGCACTGAATGATGCGCTGTATAGTCATTTATTCACAGAGGTCTACAATCTGATGTAATTTATTTTGCAATGAATAGAAATAGTTAATGCATTAGATTTTGTTTCATTACTTTTTGGAGACTTTCATTGTTGAGCATTTGTTGGTTAAGTGTTGAGTTTAGAATCTTTCTTATGCTTCTGATTCATCTTTTCCATACTCCACCTTGATGAGAGGCTGATGGTGGGTTGAAAATCCATTTGATTTGTTTCTTCATCATGGCAATGTAATTTTTTTCTTTTTAAGATTTTTAATTGCTTCACATAGGTCTCTTTCTGCTCCAATAAAGTCTGTTCCGTTATCTGAACGCATGATTTTAACTTGTCCTCTTCTGCAAATGAATCGGTTTATGACGTTGATACAGCTGACGTTGAGTCAGTGTCTAAACTGTGTGAAATCTCTATGTGTACTGCTCGAATTGTTAGAAGTGAAAATTACTCTATACCTCTTTACTAGACTTCGTCCTCTTTTAACTTGAAAGAGACCAAAATAATCTGTTCCAGCATTGGAGGAAGGTGCTTGGTCAGGTAAAAATTTATTTTTTGGCAAATCTGCCATTTTTTGCTTACCTGCTTTCGCTTTCTATTTTCTGCATGCTCCACACTTTGAAATTATTTTCTGATAATTAAGCTGGCATGAGGTGTCCAGGTTGGGGGATGGGATAGGAGGTTGCTTGCTGCTTGTGCTGACCAACACATTTGCAGAACAAAAGACGATAATGAAGAGGTGCAAAGGAATTTAAGGAGGCCCGGGATTCAGAGTTTTCTTGTAGGCTTCAGGGATTCTAGTGCTATAAGGTATCAACAACCCCAAGATTTTCAAGCTGTGGCAAATTATACCTAGCAGAGTAAGTGGCTATTACTGTTTAAATCTGCCTTTAAAAGATAAAAAAAAACACTTAAAATGCCAAACAATTACTGTATTGCAGAACAGTGTGCTGTTGGGTTCAAAAGAACTTTCACAAAGACTATAAAGCTTTCATGAGAGACATTATAGAGGAGGGTTATGCAATCAAGGTATCCAAAGAAAGCCTGAATCATAATGAAGGCAGAGTCTGGTACATTCCACATCACGGTGTGTATCATCCAAAGAAAAAAAAGATTCAAGTGTTCTTTGATTGTACAGGTACCTACCAGGGGACAACTACTGAAAGGTCCAGACTTAGCTAACATGTTCATTAGATAGATAGATAGATAGATAGATAGATAGATAGATAGATAGATAG
>JANRMT010061414.1:33020906-33081939 GCA_026402145.1 Polypterus bichir lapradei
TTTTTTCACATCTGTTTCAGCTGGTCAGATTTTTTTTACCATACACATACTGCATCTTTTGTTATCATTTACTCAGAGAACCTGCAATTACCAATGAACTCCCACAAAAGGAAAATCCATTTTAGTCCTTAATCATACCAGATAAAACTAAGTATTTTGTTATTCATTTAGTTATGATTAATAAATATAACCAAAATAGCGAGAACACACCAGCACGTGACCTAAAACAAGATAAATGAAAGTAAAATAACATCTAGAATAATAGCCCATAAATAAAGAAAGGAGATCAGGATGCTAAACAAATAAAAAAATAAGTACAGAAAAAGAAGCTTCAAGAAAATAGAGAGAAAAAACAAACTCTTAAGGAATAAATACACCTCTAAAACAAATGAAACTCATACCAATTCCAGAAATAATACAAAAAAATAACAGTTTAATATTAACTGCTTATTACCACTGTTAATCTAGAAATAAACACAACTCCAAAACCTGTCACTGTTTTAATTGCTTCTTATTTTGCTAACTAGCTACCAATTATCAATTACATTCAAGTGACAAAGAAACCAACAGTTCCCACCATATAATTTGGTACTATTTGCATGTGTGTTCCACATAAAGTTAAAGACAAGAGAAAAAAGTGAAGGACTGAGAATTAACTAATCTGCTCCAGTCAATGCTCCTTGTGATTTTATAATTGGAAAAGAAACATCAACAATTTAAGAAAGACTTTACATGGCAAAATTAAAATATTAAAAGTCTGAATTAACATACTGTAAGACACCTTAATATGGGGTATTTATAAGAAATAGAATGATTCACTTTATGAGGTAGACATACTTAACAAACAAGTATAGTTGCATCAAATATTTTAAATTTATTTAAATAAATTCAAAATAATAACTGGGATTCACCACACTAATATCCTTTCATAATTAACAAAATCAATCATGTCCACTATTAGTCTCTGCTTAAAATGAAAAGATTATACTCATTCAATCTTTCTTCAGTCTTAAATTTATTTATTTAATTTATTTATTTACCTTTGGCTGGGATGCCTCCAAAATGGAAGGACAGGGGGAAAAAATGTGCATAAGGCATTATCTCCCCATGGATCACTAGGTGGTAGCCTCCTCGAATTGCTATGGCACCTTGGATTACCACAAAGCATATTAGAGATTAGAGTTTGGTGGCCCTGTTGGGTTTCAGGGGTGTCACCAGGGGTTCTGCAGGGTCTCCTGAACACTATTCATTCGGGGTCCAACCTTACCCGGAAGTGCTTCTGGATCAATCCTGAGGAACACTGGAAAATAACCCTGAATATTACATAAAAGTAGCCAGCTGTACCTGCTCCAGGATTCACAGTCGGGAGTGGAAGCAGAGACAAAGACAGATAAAGAGCAAGTAGACAAAGTCCCTACTGTTTCTGTGTACTGCTTGGTGCTGTACTGTACTGTGCATTGATGCTGGTGGGAAACGATTTGGGAACTATTTCCCACTGAATAAAGCATGTCTGTTGTGTTGAACTTGTGTCTGCAGGCCACTATCTATCTTTCTATCAATCTCTCTCTCTCTGACTTTTCCTTAATAATTCATTTCAGCAATTTACCCATGATGTATATTAAACACATCAGCTTATAGTTACTTGGCTCAGTCCAATTATGGGTTTTACTTAAAGGGACTATATTTAGTAGCTTTCAGTTATTAGGAATTTACCCGGTGTACAGTAACTTTGAAAAATAGATGTCAGTCTGTTATATATGCACTCACTTTTTTAAGTACTTTATACTAAATGTCATTTGGTCCCAGTAATTTGTTAGATTTTAACCTATTTAATGTAAAGAGCACTTCTTCCTCTACAATTTTCAAACCATAAATAATCTTGTTGATAGTCCATGTTACAGTGGGGATGTTATCAGCTTCTTCGCATGGTCAGAAAAATGAAGTTCAGGGTCTACTTATACTGCATGCTGGCACATCCTCTTATATTTCTCAACTGTAAGAATACTAACTAACCAACTATAACACAATGAGAAAAGGATGTTTTAAGAAAAAATGCTCTGAGGACCAAAGTATAAACATAAAAATTGAAGGAAACCAAACAATGTCTATAACAGGTCATGACAAGTTACGTTGGGGAGCATGCACTGGCACAGCGTTTTGCCTCATCTACCAACCCACCACAGTTTGGGATACTGGATGGCAAACCCCCTGGCAAATATGTGATCCAGTCCCACCCCATGTGTCAACAATGAGGATCCTGTGAGCCAGATCACCCTTGGGGAATCACCCCACATGGCCGTAGTGACACTCTCTCACAATGCAGGTAATGTGCCTCAATTGGGACTTCATGAGCAACCCCTCATTCAACACAAAGTCAAATCAGTGATATTCAAGGATTCTTCAAAAAGACACAGTACCGAAGGATTAATGTCTTCGTCTCAGGTCACTGGATAGGGTCCATATCTCACAACCATATAGCAAAAGAGGAAGTGACAGACCTCTAAAGACATGGACCTTCATTGTTTTACAAAGATATTGGGAGCTCCAGACACCCTTTTCCAGCAACCTCATGATCCCCCATGCTCTAAATCTGTCTACTGACCTCATAGGAAGACTCACCAGAGACATGATTATTACTTCTGGGGTAAGAGATCTCAACAAGGTCAACACTCTCTCCGCAGACAGACACACTGCTGATGGCTGTGCCCACGAGGTCATTAAAGGCCTGGATCTTAGTTTTGATCCAGGATGCTTGCAAACCTAGACACTCAGACTCCTCACTTAGTCTTTCTAGATCCCCAATGACAGACTTTATTGACCCAATGAATTTCACAGCATCGTCATCAAAGTCAAGATCAGTGAATCTTTCTTCTCCAACAGATGCCCCACAGCCACTGGACCCCACAACCTTGCCCAACACCCAGTCCATACAAGCATTGAACAGAGTAGGAGCAACGAACCCTAGAATAAACTAGTAAAAATGGAGAGGTTCAGCCTGCACTCTGCACAGCACTCACAGTACCAGTGTACAGGCTGGCCATGATATCCAGCTACTTTGGGGAGATCCTACAAAGTCTCAGGATGGCCCACAGGGCAGCTGGACCAACTGAGTCGAACGCTTTATGAAAATCGACAAAGGCTGCAAAGAAACTCTGCCGATATTCACGTTTGTGCTCCATGAGAACCCCCAGAGCCAGGATGCAGTTGATACTAGACTTCTTAGGCGTAAAAACCAGGCTGTTCCAGTCACTAATAGGTGAGCAAGTGATCACGGAGGCTATTGAGGATGACCCTAGCAAGTTCAAGTTCAAAGTTTATTGTCATGTGCACAGTAAGGAAACACGTTTTCCTGTACAATGAAATTCTTTCTTTGCTGTCCACACCAAATGACAAAACCAACGTATAAAGATAAACATAAATAATAAGTAGCAGACAGATAATAAGTAACAGAGGCAGCATAAAGTAAAAAAACAGAATAGAAATATAAACTGTAATGTGCAGGTAGGTGTGTGATGGACAAGTCAAATACAATTGTGTAAGGTAGATAGAATGAGGTGATCCATGGTTATAAACTCCAGTCAGTTATTAAGGAGTCTATTGGCCTTGGGAAAGAAAGAGTTCTTTAGTGTGGAAGTCCTGCATTTCATACTTCTATACCTCCTGCCTGAGGGTTGAAGCGTGAACAGCAAGGTCCTTACCCGGCACAGAGAGCAGTGTTATCCCCCTGTAGTTGCCGCAATCCAGGCAATCAACTTTTCCTTTCCAGATATGAACAACAAGTCCTGCTTTCCAGTCAGTTGGGATGATGCCCACCACCCAAATGGAAGCAAAGATTACTTGTAATGCAAGAAAGACAGCCTTACCACCAGCCTGGAGAAGTTCACTCCGGATACCACAGTTCCATGCAGGCTTCCCTACCCTCAGTTAGATAGATAGATAGACAGATAGATAGATAGATAGATAGGGGGCGCTCTCGCTCCCTTGAACCCTTGTCCACGACTCCAAACACCAGGTAAAAGTCCAATAGTTGACTTTATTTAATCGCCACAGTGTACAAAGCACACTCTCCACCACTATACTCATAAATTAACAATAATCACTAATAATAAACACAGTAAACAAATCCTCCAGCTCCCAGACGCGTTGCCACCCTTCCACCCAGCTCAGTTCGCCGTCTGGGAGCTCCCACAGTCCTTTTATATACCCTGACCCAGAAGTGTTCCCAATCCCCAGTCCATGTGATCCTGTATCACTTCCGGGTCAGGTAAAATGTTCTTTTCTTCACCCCGGAAGCCCGTTGCTCTTCCTTTGACGAACTTCCGGGTCATAGGGCACAAATAAGTCTTTGGTCCTCCCTGCAGTTCCCTCTTGCGGCCCCTCTGGTATCCAGCAGGGTCTTGTAGAAAAACTACACAGTCCATGACTCCCTGCTGGTCTTCGGGGCACCTCCATACTGCAGATAGATCTTTATTGTCATTGTCACTTTTACAAAGGAACAATGAAATTGAAGGTGCTGTCGACTCAGTGTGAGGCATAAGAGGTAAAAAGACAAGAAGAGAGAAAATAATAACAAACTGAATTGTAATAAAAGTACTTTACAAAATATAATAATTGCACTTGTCATACAGTATATACAAATTGCACTGGTTAAATGTACAAATTGCACTGGTTAACTTAAGGTCTATATTGCACATTGGGAGAATGACATGGAGTAGTTTTAGTTCAGAGCCATGATTGCTTTTGGATAAAAACGGCGGTTTGTCCTGGTTTTCATTGCTCTGTATCTCTTGCCTGATGGCAAAAGCTGGAAGAGGCAATGACCGGGATGTGATAAATCCTGTGAAATGTTTATTGCTTTTTTGCGGCATGGGGAGGTGTAGATTTGTTCCAGAGTGGGTAGGGTACAGCCAATTGTTCTCTCCACTGTCCCGATGACCCTGTGGAGTGCTTTCCTTTTTGAGGAAGTGCAGCTGCCCTACCACACACACATTCCGTACGTGAGCACACTCTTGATGGAACAGTGATAAAAGGCAAGGAGCAGATTTTTGGGGAGATGGTTCTTTCTGAGGATTCTCAGAAAATACAGTCTCTGCTGTGCCATCTTCAGCAGCTCCTTGGTGTTGGCGCTCCAGGTCAGGTCATCCTCCAGCTTAATGCCCAGAATCCTGAACACCGGGACCCTCTCAACACAGGCCCTGTCAATGATGTGTGGCTGTATGTCAGTTTTGTTTTTTCTAAAGTCAATAGCTAGCTCCTTCGTTTTTGTGGTGTTGATGAGCAGGTTATTGACTCTGCACCACTCTGACAGTCGCTCCACCTCGTCCCTATATACCAGCTCACCCTCCTTGTCCGAGATGAGTCTGACTACCGTTGTGTCATCCGCCAACTTTATGATCTTGTTGCTATGGTGAGTGGGGACACAGTCATATGTGTAGAGGGTGTAGAAAAGCGGGCTGAGCACATAACCCTGCGGCGTCCCAGTGTTGAGGCTGAGAGCAGTGGTAGTGTGGGGACCCTGCCTGACCCTCTGGGAGCAACCAGACAGGAAGTCCAGTATCCAACTGCAGGTGAGTGATGGAAGTCCCAGATCTGCCAGTTTGGACACCAGTTTCAGTGGGATTGGGTGCTTCACAGCTAATGTGTGGATCAAGAACCATGAACCCAGTAATGTTCAACGTTCTAGCCAGAGGGTCAGCTTTAAACAGCTGCTCTATAACTAATGATTTAAAAATTCACACATTTTTTACCAAAGCACACCAAACCTCTGAAACAGATCTACAGTACATAAATTACTGGAAAATGGCTATATGGAAATTGTCCAGTGCCATTTGGTTAATGTGAAAGATTTATAGGCTGGAGGCCACATTACTCATCTTTTGTCACGTGCAGGTAAAGGTGAATATGAATAAGTTTAATAAAACATGATTAAGGTCTGATATTGTATTTTTCATTGGTAATGACAAATTATTCTTTAAATCCACTCTCAGTAGCCCTGAATGACAGTGTTGGATAGTGGTTAAGGCTTTGGACTTCAAACCCTGAGTTTGCGAGTTCAATTCTTATTACTGACAATGTGTGACCATAAGCAAGTCCCTTCATTTACCTGTGGTCCAATTAAAAAAACAAAAGAGATGTAACTACTAATCTTATTAAATGTTGTAAGTCACCATGGATAAAGGCATCAGCCAAATAAGAATAAAAGTATTATACTTTACTAAAATAATGACTCTGTAACTTTTATATAAATTGACAGTCAATCACCAAATTGAGGTTTGGCACTCTTACTTACTGCCTCTCCTTTCCTTCTACCTGCAAACCAGAAGATTGGTAGCATGAGGATGCTGACATCACTTCTGGTTCTGAAAACCCGCCTCTTCCTGCCTAGACTATTCAAAAAGGGATTCACCGCCAGAACTCGATAGTCTTGCTTTTCACTTGTGTCTATAAAGATGTCACCCAGTAGCCTGGCTGTTTACTTTGCTGTTTCTTTTTCCTTTTTTTTTTATTATACAAGGTTCACCTTTGGTGCCCAACATTTCATCTTGCCTGCCTTTCTATATATTCACAAACTTTTAAGACCTAGTATTAACAGGAAGATCATTTGTTGAGAATGTGCAATTTATAGATGAAGGTTCTGCCTGTTATTACTCAAAAATTCACGTGTTATTTTGAAATTACTCAGATAATCTTGATTGACTTTATTCCAAATAACTATATTTTGACATTTCAGCTGACATAAATTTCTTACCGTGTTTAATTTACATAGAAACAGCTAAGTAGATTTCATTGAGTTAAAATAGAAGTACCATTTCAAACAACTAATTTTTGCCTTATGTCACTGTTACCTCATTACCTTTTTAGGTTTTACATATCCAATTTGAATACATTAACATTTAATTTTCATAGGAGCATCAAGAGAACACATAACAATGTTGTCTATCGATTTTCTCCAAATGTTATTTTTGAGTACTTTCCAAAACAAAAATGACTTGATCAGACAGCCATTTTAAAGATATCTTCCAGAGCACTTCTGTATTGTTTGAGCTATGTTTCTTGTCAAAATGTCTCATTAAGAAAACATTATCACTAGAATTACCAAAGCCTACAAAAAAACCTTATAATCCTGGGCCACCTTAAATCCCTTCGCACCTCTCCATCAGTGTCTTTTGTGTTGTAAATGTGTCGATCAGCAAAAGCAGCAAGCAGCCTACTATCCCATCCCTCACACCAACACAGAAAGGGCAGAAAGTTCTCTCAGCTCAAGTCTGTTTACCTGCGTGCGAGTTGCCTGGAGTTGTATTGGGTAAATAATATATTGTTATTTGGAATACATGCATTTCATGTGTGTCCCATGTCTACAACAATCTATGTAAACATGTTGTTAAAACAGAAACTTTTTCATGTTATAGTAATAACTGTGTCCTGGGTATGACGTTAAACTGCATCCCGCCATGTAAGCGGTCCTCCAACTTGCAGAGAAAGGGAGTGTAGACCTTGTTGAGAGGTTTACTTACCTTGGCAGTGACAGTCATGTCTCTGGTGACTCTTCCTATGAAGTCAGTAGACAGATTGGGAAAGCATGGGGGGTCATGAGGTCGCTGGAAAAGGGTGTGTGGTGTTCCCGATATCTATGCAAAAGGACAAAGGTCCAAGTCTTTAAAGTCCTGGTGCTTCCTGCCTTGCTATATGGTTACAAGACATGGACGCTATCCAGTGACCCGAAACAAATACTGGACTCCTTTGGTACTGTGTCTCTCTGGAAAATCCTTGAGTACTGTTGGTTTGACTTTGTGTTGAATGAGCAGTTGTTCTTGGAGTCCCAAATAAGGCACATTACCTGAATTGTGAGGGAACATCAGTTACGGTAATATGGCCATGTGGCACGTTTCCCTGAGGGTGATCCAGCTTGTAAGATCCTCATTGTTAGAAACCCAAGTGGCTGGACCAGGCCAAGGGGTCGCCCACGTAACACCTGGCTGTGGCAGATAGAGGGTCATTCCAGAGGGTGGGACTGGACTGTGTGTCTGCCTGGGAGGTTGCCAACCAGGATCCCGAGCTGTTTTGTCATGTAGTGGGTGCGGCAAAGCACTGTACCAGTGCATGCTCCCCAGCTTGACTTGACTTATGGCAGACAAATAAAATATTTTTTATTTGAATCCAGAATTGTGTTGGGTGTTACTCTATCTGTACTTTGGGAACCAGAGGCACCCCCTGGTTGTTACATAAGAAATAAATTGTTGTTGTTGTATAACACTACTTGTTTAACTGCCAAATATTTATGTGGTTATATTAGCAAATTTCAGTTCGTTTGTAATGGTCTGGTACATTTACCATAAACCCTACATTACAAGAACAGTATTTTCATTATTAGTGAAAGAGGAAATGATCATATTTAACTACACTATCTAGTATAATTGGATGTTTAATAACATCTTGTACTAATAGAATGGGGAAATAATTGAAAAAACTGTTTTTCCATATACTGAAGTATTTGCCAGCTGGCTAAAGGCACTCTTTGGATGGCTCATTCCCCCATACCAGACCTGCAGCATCCTGGGTAGCAGAATAGCAGATAGCCTGTCCATGATCAGAGACTCAGTCCATCTCATTGCCACATAAACAGAGTCCTTTGCAGATTTGTGAAGGGGAGATGGGTCTATTCATCGGTAAGCTTGATGTACTATGTCATCTCCATCGTAGTGCTTGTGAACAGCTGTAAACTAATTCCTTTATCATTCTCTCCCTTGTGTGAGACAAGCCTTTCTGTTCTCACCTTTTCATTTTGCCTGTTGCATAGAGCTCCTCAGAACATCCATCTTCAGAACCCAGGAATCATTGCTGTTGCAGCAGACAGGTGAAGTCCTAAGTGTTTGCTCTACATGAAGAATGTCAACTTGACCTGTGCAGACCAGTGAATGGTAAAGGAACGTATGAATTCTTATGAGGACTTTGGCCAAACGTGAAGTTCAACTGCAGGATGACTTTGTCAATGATCTTCAGGTATTTGTTATACATTACCCTTCTGTTCAATACCACATTGGACTTCTTCATGATCCTGGTCTTCTGGTACTGAGGAAAGGAATTGGTAGTGCATCCTGGGATGAAAGCCTGATAAAGGTCAGGCAGATGACTGGTCTGTGAAACCTCAGAGACATTACTATCAAAGGTTAAGCACTAGCTCTGTCCTATTATTGTCCATCCATCCATTATCCAACCTGCTGAATCTGAACACAGGGTCACGGGGGTCTGCTGGAGCCCATCCCAGCCAACACAGGGCACAAGGCAGGAAGTAATCCCGGGCAGGGTGCCAACCCACCGCAGGACACACACAAACACACCCACACACCAAGCACACACTAGGGCCAATTTAGAATCACCAGTCCACCTAACCTGCATGTCTTCGGACTGTTGGAGGAAACCGGAGCGCCCGGAGGAAACCCACGCAGACACGGGGAGAACATGCAAACTCCACGCAGGGAGGACCCGGGAAGTGAACCCGGGTCTCCTAACAGCAGCGCTACCACTGCGCCACCATGCCGCCCCCTATTATTATTTGCTTAGTAATTTTACAATGTGTGGATGTGTGGAGAGATATAATCCTTGAAACGCTGATGGTCCTGTACCAGAGAAAATTGACTGTGCAGGACACCTGAGCCCTTTAATAACATTGTTTTAGTTGTAATATTGTAATGATGTTATGTGGATACAGACACTGTGCACAGTACATCACACAGGAGGAAACATCACCGCACTTCTTCTGAGAGTGCCCAGTTGCACATCCCATGCTGAATGGTCTTAAACAAAAACTGCAACATTCTGGACCCAGACACATACTTTAACACCACATAGTACTATTTGAGCTGTGATTTGGTACAAGTTTCTACAAGACAAACCAAATCTACCTATCTATCTATCTATCTATCACACATCCTATCTGTTTATTTTCTGCACATGGACATTTAGCATTTAGGATCCACAATGTGCTTTATTATGTTAGACACCATAGTGTAATGTAACATAAAATGGAAGTAGAGTATCCCTGTGCTAGCAGAACTTGGTGCACAGAGATAGATGATAAAGTATCTATGTATTTATACATAATTTATATATGTAAATAAATGTTTTGTATTATTTTTGTAAAAAATAAAATATAAAAAGTAATAGGCAATTAGTTAGACAGAATGTAGTTATTAATATGATAAAGTATCTAAAATAAAAATATTGCAAATTAGTTATTATATAATACCACAATCCAAATATTTGGAAATTTGCTATATATTGAAAGAATATATAATTAGCATATACTGTATCATTGTATTCAGTTAATGCAGTCTTCTATTTGTTTAATTTAATTTGTTTAATTGGTATTTAGTGTTGAAAGTTAAGAAGAGCATAATAAATTTAAAAAGAGTGACATTCACTTTATAAGTCAGGAGATGTATTTTATAATTAGTTCTAAATTTAAATGGAAGCTAATATAGCAATTTAAGAACTAGTGTTTTACATATTGATATGGTCATATTTTCTAATTGAAGTTATATGCGTTATAACTTTGTCTTTAATTTTCTGCAGTGTAGTAAATTAACAATTTGAGCTGAATGACAAGTTTAATTACATAATTTTATTAAGAAACTACCTTAAGTTTGAAACATTTGTAAGTTGGAAAGATTGTTGATAGGTTGACAATGTGACGACTAAACGTTTAATCAAATCCAAATACAACACTTATATTCCATTTTGATTCAGCAAAACTATCTAGCTCCATCCCACTATCAATAGATTTATCAACCATTATGAAAACCTTTTTTTCTTCCCTTTTAAAAGACAGGTAATTCTGACTCTTTCACTTAGTCATCCACCTAAAGCAGAAAGCTGATGAGTAGTTTTGATCAGTGAAATTCTGCAAAGTGTTTTATCACAGCGAATATCCTGTTTGCTGGTGAACTTGTTTAACAAATATTTTCCTGGATATTCACTATGTAGCCAGCTCAGATGAACTTTGTTATACACATGTACATTTTTATACAAAGAATGCTCAAAGTGCTTTTACACAATATAAAAGAAGAGTTACAAGAGAAAAAAATAGCAACTTAAAAATAGATAATTATATAAGTAAATAAATAATATATAAGAATTAATTTATAAAGAATCAATATGTGCTTATTTAACACAGATATACTAACTGTAGAATCTTAGTTTGAAAATAAGTTCATTAAGTTCATTAAGCTAAGTCCAATCTATGGTATGATCAGATGGCTGGAGAGAAGAAAAAAACAAAAAAACTCTAGGGGTGAGATGCTGGAGAAAAAAAATCAAAATCTGCAGGGGTTCCAGGCCAAAAGATCACCCAGCCCCTATTGGGCATTCTACCTAACATACAGTAAAGGTGCTAAAGTCAGGCTTATTAGTTTAAAAATTTTTATATTAGTTAATTTAATGTATTTAGTCTCATAGACAGATTATATTCTTTTATTTCATCTTCGCTAGTGGCTGCATAGTACTGCAATTGTGGTGGTGGAAAAAAGCCACCACAGAGAAACCGGAAAAGAAAAAGAGAAAAGTAGGTATTAGTAATGGTAGAACATCCATGACGTATATGGTATAGCAATACATATATTAAGAAAAGGCCAAACTGAAAAAGTGGGTTTTTAATAGTTTTATAAATTAATCATTGGTATTAATTAGCCTGGTGTATGTCTATCGGCAAAGTATTCCAGATGTTTAGTGCATAACAGCAAAAGACCACCTCAGCACTTCTCTGTGCTTAGCTCTCTGTAATAAGCAAACCAATGTTAGACAATCTGAAGTTCTGACTGGGAATGTAAGGGGACAGGCACTCCAGAATATACAAGGGAGCAAGAATACTCAGAGCTTCGTATACCATTAACAGTATTTTATAATCTATTCTAAAGGACACAGGCAACCAATATAACAGTGCTAAAACCGGTGAGATGGTAAGATTCTTGCTGCTGCATTTTGAACTAACTGCAGCCAGTTGATGTCTTTCTTAGGTAGTCCTGTTATAGAAGAGTATTGTAGTAATCTAGTCAACTAATAACAAAAGTATGAATGAAGGGTTAATATTTTATTTCTGAGTTATACTTCCAAAAGGCAACATATTAAATAATGGAAAAAACAACAAACTAGATCTGATAATTAAAAAAAGACACAAAATAGCAATACTATCCTAAAATAAACAACTCATTTCATCCAGATAGGACATTTACTAACAATTATTGCATAGTGGAAAGAAATACTGCAGGGTTGAGTTCAGGGAGGAAGTAAGACAGGCACTGGGTGGCAGTGAAGAGTTACCAGATAGTTGGCCAGCTACAGCAGAAGTGGTAAGGGTGCCAGCTAGAAGGATGCTTGGTATGGCATCTGGACCAAGGAAGGAAGAAAAGGAAACCTGGTGATAGAATGGGAAAGTACAGGAGAGTATACAGAGGAAGGGGTTAGTGAACAAGAAGTGGGTATAGACAGACAGATGCAGAAAGTAGACAGGAGTACAAAGAGATAAGGCATAAGATGAAGAGAGAGGTAGTGAAGGCTAAAGAAAAGATGTATTCTAATTTGTGTGAGAGGTTGGACACTAAAGAGGGAGAAATGGACATGAACCGATTGGCTAGACAGAGGGACCGTGCTGGGAAAGATGTGTAGCAGGTTAGGGTGATAAAGGATAAAGATAGAAACATATTCAGAAGCGAGGAGGATGTGATGAGCTGATGAAAAGAGTACTTTGAGAAGCTGATAAATGAAGAAAATGAGAGAGAGAAAAGGTTGGATGATGTGGAGATAGTGAATCAGGAAGTGCAATGAGCAAGCAACGATGAAGTAAGGACAGCTATGAAGAGGATGAAGAATGAGAAGGCTGTTGGTCCAGTTGACTACCTGTGGAAACAGTGAGGTGTTTAGAAGAGATGGCAATGGAGTTTTTAAATAGATTGTTTTATTGAATCTTGTAAAGTTTGAGGATGTCTGAGAAGTGGAGAAGAAGTGTACTAGTACTGATTTCTAATAATAAGGGGGATATGCAGAACTGTAGTAACTACAGAGGGATAAAACCGATGAGCCACAGCATGAAGTTATAGGAAAGAGTAGTGGAAGCTAGGTTAAGAAGGAAGGTGATGATTAATGAGCAGCAGTATGGTTTCATGCCGAGAAAGAGCACTACAGATCAAGGTTATTATAGTTAATGAAAACTAAAATCAAAACTGAAACTATTATTAAAAAAAAACTTTTGTAAACTGAAATAAAATAATTAACAAAACCGAAATGCAAAACTAAAACTAAACAAAACTATTAAAGTAGCTGCAAAGACTAACTGGAATAAAATAATAATTTACTTTTTTACTTTTAACTCTAAAACAGAAAGCAATCCACCATGAGCCGCCCACATAAATTCATGTCCAGTGAACAGCAGCTAGTGAAGAAGGGTGGGTGTTCACACAGCATTTGCGGTGACGGAGCGAGCTGAACATGGTCGCGTAAACTGTGTGGAATAGAAAGAGATTTACTGTGCCGCCTTTCTTTGCACTTGTTGTATATCAAGATGTAACACAAACACCTGAGTTTGGAATGTGCTGGTAAACAAACCTTTACCATATGGACAGAAAAATCATGAGTGAGTAACATTTCAGTTTATTTCTCAGGTGCCTGCATTTTGTTGACAATAATTCACCTGCCACTTTGCACAGGAGAAATCCTTTTTGAAAATAAAATGGCACTGATCTAGAGACTGAGTAGGTCATCATACAAGATCAGCATATTGTTACTGACCAATCACTTTTGCTTCAAAAACATTGTTTAACAACGAAGCGATACAAACCTTGTAAAATTCCTGAGCTGGCAATGTCTCCACTGAACTACAGGTAGGTACATAGGTGAAGACAGTCTGCCAACTGGTGAAAAACAAAACATAACTAATGTATTTTTGTATTTATTCATTTATCTTTTTTTAGTCTATATTCACAGCTCAAAATACCTGATATTCTGAAAATAATCTAGTAGCAGAATTATATTTTAAATTATCTGTCCCCCATTTTCAATTTTTCTCTCTGCCTCTCTCAAAATAGATTCTTAGGGTAGGCTCCAGGTTTCCTGCCATCCTGCTCTGGGGATAAACAGGTTTAGATAATGTATATATTGTTTCTAATTTCAGATACTGTCTCTGTCATTGTTTCCCATCCATACACCTATTATCTACTCTTGCTCTGCTAATGAAGGGCTTACTGTTCTTATGCATGGGCTATTCAAGTCTCACTGCCTCTAACCTTGACACTACATGTTTATTTTTCTTTGTTTCCCTCAATACAGCTAGGTGGGGTCTACACACAGATTCAAGCTTAAGAGCCATGTTCTTCCTAAGCCCCCATGATTTTCATGATCACACCTGTCAGAACACAGTAGAATCTGTTTTCTGATGTTTTATATCTTTTCAGGCCTGCAGGTGGCAAAATTCTGTCTATAAGTTGTATGTGCCTGAGATGGAATCACAGATCAATATAGCTGGTAAAAAACTGCAAAGCCACGCATGGGAGATTTTTGAATGCAATATTGAAGATGTTCATTATAATCATATTGTCTTGGAACAGGATATGCTGTGTGCTGTAGACATTTAGAGTAAAAAAAAAACATCAAACCTTAAAATTCACCTAAATTTCATTACAAATTGGCCAATTCTGGGCAATGAAAGGAAAAGATGAAAAGTGTCAACAGTCAATGCACATTTGTTCAGCACAAATGAAATAGAAAATATTTTAAAAATGATAAAATTATGTAAAATTGTTCATATTTGATTTTGATTATGCTTGTTTTTATCAGACAAAAACAAAACCAGATAGTAAAATCGGGTAGTGTAGTAAGCTTCCACAAACATTAAACTAATATTATGTCCAAACCCATTAAGTGTACAGTTCTGTCTGATTGTGACACAAAAGTAAACTCCATAGTAGTTCTTTAACCATACCATAATTACTAAAACCAAAACTGATATATAAAATTAAAATGTCTTTGTGAAATAAAAACTAAATTAAAACTAAAAATATACGATGTAGGAGAACTAAAACTAAACTGAATTCGCAATGAAGGTCAGAATAAATATCAAAATAAAAACTAATATAAAAGGACAAAACTATAATAACCTTGCTACAGATGCGATGTCTGCATTGATGCAGAAGTATAGAGAAGGACAGAAGGAGTTGTATTGTGTCTTTCTGGGCTTAGAGAAAGCATGACAGTGTGCCTAGAGAGGAGTGGTGGTATTGTATAAGGAAGTTGGGAGAGGAAGAGAATTATGTAGCAGTGGTACAGGATTTGTACGAGAAAAGTGTGACAGTAGTGAGGTCTGTCGTAGAAGTAACAGATGCATTCAAGGTAAAGGTGGGATTGCAACAGGGATCAACTCTGAGCCCTTTCTTATTTGCAATGGTGATGGACAAGGTTGACAGATGAGATTCGACAGGCATCCCTGTGGATTATGATGTTAGCAGATGACATTGTGATTTGTAGAGAGAGTTAGGGAGCAGGTCTTGAAGACCCTGGAGAGACGGAGATGTGCTGTAGAGAGGAGAGGAATAAAGGTCAGTAGGAACAAGACAGAATACATGTGTGTGAATGAGAGGGAGAGTCAGAGGAATAGTGAGGATGCAGGGAGTAGAGTTGCCAAAGGTGGAGGAGTTAACAGGGAGTGTGGAAGAAAGGTGAAGAGAGTGCAGGCAGGATGCAGAAGAGTGTCAGGAGTGATTTGTGATAGACAGGTACCAGCAAGAGTGAAAGGGAAGGTCTACAAGATAGTAGTGAGACGTGCTATGCTTATATGGGTTGGAGACGGTGGCACCGACCAAAAACAGAGCTGGAGGTGGCAGAGTTAAAGATGTTAAAAGTTGCATTGGGTGTGAAAAGGATTGACAGGATTAGAAATTAATACATTAGAGGGTCAGCTCAGGTTGGTCGATAGGGAGACAAAGTCTGAGAGATGAGATTTTGTTGGTTTGGATATGTGCAAAGGATAGATGCTAGGTATATTGGGAGAAGGATGCTAAGGATGGATCTGCCAGGTAAGAGGAAAAGAGGAAGGCCTAAAAGGAGGTTTATGGATGTGGTGAAAGAGGACATGTAAGTGGTGGTTGTAACAGAGCAATACATAAAGGACAGGAGGATATGGAAAAAGATGATCCTCTGTGGCAACCCCTAATGGGAGCAACTGAAAGAAGAAGAAGAAGGATGCCTGGTGTCCTAAATGTGTACACTTTTTTAGCTTCTCCAAAAATATAACTGTTAGTATTCCCAATAAAGGCTTACAAGAATAAGCCACAGATACTTTAAGTTCACTCTCAGGATTTTAAATTCTATTGCTTACCTTTCATTGAGTCGATGAACAGCATCATCATGTAATTGCTCAAGGCCAACAACTGACAAGAGAAAGTGGCTTTTCACAGAGGAGATTGTTTATTTGATAAGGACTGCCTGGAGCAAAATATCACACTATTGGGGTCTGTCTGTGTGTTGTTCATATGTACTATAAATAAATACACAAATTTAATGGAACAAGGGTATTTTATTTAGGTTTTCTTTTGCATTGTACAAATTCAATAATAGGCAGATTTGATCAAATGAAAAGGTATTATCATATTAACTGCTATGCATTCAAACTGCAGCATGTTATTCGGACCACAGAAAGGATTGTAGGACTGAAACTAGACTCGATTGAGGTCCTGTGTATGTCAACGGTCAGGATATTTGCTGAAAAATAATTAGACTACGCTCACACAGGCAAGCATTTCTTTCAGTTTTAACCATCAAGGAAACCTTACTGTGTACTGTTCATGGATGTAACACCAAGATAATATAGGTTATGCTGATATGAGTATTTTGAAGCATTCAATGTTCTGTATATTAAAATTAGTTACTGATTAGGTGAGAGTAAATGAACAAAAAATATGCTGCCAAACATATTAATTTCCCAGACTTCTATTTTCATGTCCACAAAATTGTTGCTGGATTGGGTTTGTAAGTGCAACATCTCCTCCCAGACTTGTTTCTTCATTATTCTTTATGCCTAGTATCTATGACCCATCACCATAAGAATGGCAGGTATAGAAAATAGATGAATGGGAGAAAGTCTGTTTTTGGGAAGGCATTACTTATTCTAACAGAAATGACAAGAATAAAATGGGAAGGCACCGTGATGCCACATCAGTTCATAATTGAACTGGAAACACAAATGCTCAAAAGCAATATGGTGGAACACCTTTATGATACTGTCTACTTTATTTTGAAATGACTTGGCTTCAGAGGTTGTAGAGTTAACACTTCTAGCATGTTTATATAATAGTGATGCAATCAATATAATTGCAGGGAATAGAAAATTGAATTTAGATTTTCATTGTGAGTTCATATGTTAAGCAAATGTTTATTATTCATTTTGCAAACCTGCGTTTAATGTATTTCATGAGTATAATGAGTTTTGTGCAATTGAGAATGAGTATTTATTTATGATTATGCATTGGTAAATTACCTCTGTAATTATAGCTGACACCTTAGCTGTTTATTGAGCTTTTGTTCTCCAGGGGGCCAGTGTGTTTATTTTAATGTTGTTTTTTACCTATTCCTATTTATTTCAAAATGTTCGTCTATTCAGTTTATACTTCGGCAAGTAAATGTGCATAGATTAAGTATCCATATAAAAAGATATGAGACTTTATAAACAAGATGAGACCATTCATTCCATCTGGCTCCATCTGCTTAATTGTGCATCCAGGCAAATTAATACACTACAATATGCTCCAAGAGAAATAATTATGTGGCAATTATTGGTAAATGATATTTTGCATGCCATTGCCTTTGATAGGATCAATGAAGCAGGACAAACAACATTATCCGACAATAACAACTGAGCTGCAGAATCTTTAGGAAATATTTATTATTTGTAGATTGTATAGAAATATGACTCTGCAGAAAAATAGGACCAGAGAAAACGTACAGTATCTTAACATTTTTGCATAGCTAAAGTATAATATTACAATTTTAGAGGCAGACACTGATAAAAAAGAGCTACAGTTCATTTAACATAGTGGTTTAGCACACTGATGTGGAGGAGACAAGGTCAGTGCTAATTTCACTATAATCAGTTAAAAGTTGTATCAATGAGGGAGGAAACCAAATATAAAGCCCTACTAGTAGGAATGACCAAACTGGAGACAGAAGAAACCCCAGAAACTAGAATGATGCTAATAAATGCATAAACATGTTTTATAAGCTATATTTTGTATAGTATAAGCCACAGATAGGAAGCTATTAACATATGACAAAGAGAAGGTTAGTTGGAAATTGGCTCAGTACCAGGGAAAAATGGAAAAAAGGGTTTCCTTGATGAAATTGTCCAAATTATCATTAGCAGTTCCAGGAGGCAGCAGCAGTTGGTAATATCAGGTTCCTTCCAATTATCTCTAATTTGGGTAGCTTGTCTGGTGTGTTATAAATAATGTGAGCTTATGAGTGAAGGAGGTGCTAAACAGTTGATTAGTATAACAGTTGATTGTGGTGAGTTAACTGGGTTGAAGGACATATGATAGGATAGATAAGTGGCAAAATCTAGAGAGGATGATTGATCTACATAAACTGGGAAAGTTGATAAGTCATCCCACTTGAATATGAAAGGCCAGGTCCAGGAGTGAAGGTGAAAGTCCAGTCAGGCAAAGATTGTCTACATTATTTTAAAAATGAAAGTCTTTATAGCCAAAATGCAATTAAAAATACACCAAAATATAAAATCCATTCTCAACTTAGCTGTTTACACTCTGTTTTTCCTTTAAAAATAAATAATTCCATAACAATCCCTTTTATTTTTCTTATTTTTGGTCTTATTCAACAAGAAGTTTCACAGCAGTTAACATACACTCAATGAATGATCATCACCCCTGAACTCTTTATGTTTAAGTAGCAAGGTTTTAACAATAAACAAAGAAGAGCCTACAACAATGATCAGCAAGGTTTTTTTTTTTTTTCATTTCACTCTATTTCGTTGTAAGAACACAATATATTTGACAAGCAACAGGAGGACATTTAGTCCATCAGACTTATTTGGTAAGGTAATAGTTATGTGTCCAAAGTTCTCATACAAACAGACTTAAATTGTTGTAAATGTTTTTTGTAAAACTAAATGACTGGGTAGTTTGTTCTAGTCTTGCGACTCTTTATGTGAACAATTTCTTTGTGTCTTAAATTCACTTCTGTCTAATATTTACTAGTGTCCTTGAGTGTGTGATTCAGTATTTAACCTAAAGAATTCTAATGTACTGACACTATTGAGTGCATATACATTGTGAATTTAGCCATCAGAACTAACAAGCTTTCTGACTCAGAAAGAGAGGGCTGAACAGAGATATTTCTTTATTGTGTCTAATATATGTTTTTGGATCAAATTACTGTGTTCTAGCCTAGAGGTTTCTGTTTGCATAAACAATATCAATTCTAACTATGTCATATTAGAATGCAGAAGCAGACCATGCCTTTTTCAGTCTTTATTGTACTGCTTTATATCTGTCACCAGAAACAGTCAGAAATAAAAGGGATGATAATGGAAGGGACTGAACAAAAATATCTCTCTGCATTGATGACATGATGCACTATATCACGGAGCCATACTCATTAATACCACTCATACTAAATTTATCAAATTAATTTCATAGGATATCTGGGTTTAAAATTAAATTGAATAAAAAGGAATCTTTTTCAGTTGAGTGTTTTGCATTCCAAAATAATGTAGATCACTTTTTGATCATTGTCTCAGAGCAGACTCACAAGAAAACGTAAATATCTTCTTAAATGTGATTTGTGCAATATGGTGGAAAGCATCAAACAAGATGTTAATAGATGGTCATCTACTCATAATACTTTAGATGTCAGAATTGCTATTATTAATATTTAATTGATATTGTTAGTATTGTTATATGCTTCTTATACGTATTTATCTTTAAGAGTACCCCTATATATTAAAAATTCATTTTTAAAGGATACAGTTACATGCAAGTATTTATTTGAAATATTATTAGATGCATATATATATGCTCCAGTTTTCTTCCACAGTCCAAAGACATGCAGGTTAGGTGCATTGGCGATTGTAAATTGTCCCTGGTGTGTGGGTGTGTGTGTGCCCTGCGGTGGGCTGGCTCCCTGCCCGGTGTTTGTTTTCTGCCTTGCGCCCTGTATTGGTTGGGATTAGCTCCAGCAGACCCCCGTGACCCTGTGGTTAGGATATAGCGGGTTGGATAATGGATGGATTAATATTATATATATATTATTAGATGCATATATATATATATATATATATATATATATATATATATATATATATTAGATGCAAATATTCATTTCAAACAGCAAAAAGACAAATACTAGAAAAGACAGTTGTGCAAAGATCTAAAGCAGAGGATGGCATTGAATTACCTATCTTCAATTATAGTACTGGGTCACAAATTATTATACTTTGAGACTATGGAAGGAATTAGAAGGCAATGGAAACACATTTGTTTAGACGTGTTCCTATGCTTCTTTCTGTGTGTGGTGAAGCACGTTAAGGTTTGTGGCTATTTTAAAATAAAATAGTGCACTCGAGCTTGTGGGTGCAGGAGTGCTCCGCGGAGAAGAGGGACTTCTGTGAGATGTCAGTGAGGAAGCGAGCTGATTAGTTGTTATGTGCAGGCACGGTCAGCTCATTTGTTCCCCACTAGCATTCTAAAGGTCATCAGGTGCTTTCAAGAGGGAAAAGACACGCTGGACTGATAGAAAGGGAAAAGAAAGAAAAGAACTAGATGTTTGCATGTTTCAAGCTCTGACTGTTTTTTGTTTTCAGTTTCTACTATCTGTTAATAAAAGCCTTACTTCTTGCACCGTCTCATCTCAGTTCATTTTATTGATGGATCCAGGTTCAAGGATTTCGTGGCAGCTGAAACCAATATAGGCTATAACATTGTATTTATTTTTTTATCATTTCATTGGATTTTTTTATGTTTTTTTGTGCGAATTGAAAACCTAAAACCATATTTCTCCATAATGCATACTTTTTACACAAAATACATTTAACTTTATATTGTCACTTTAATCAAATATCTTTATTTTAATGATTTTGTTTGAGTTTAATATTTTGTAATACTATAATCTATATTTAATGCAAATAAAGTCAGACTATAGATGAAACTGAAGACAATGATGAGTCATAGCAGCAATTAGTAGGGTATGAAGCTGTTAGAGACATGTCTTACTGGGTCAGCAGTCAGGGCAAATAAAATTCCCAGGTTTTTTCTGTGAGTGGAACTTATATTGTGTTCACAAGGAATGGCCAGTTAGAAAAATGCTACTGCTGATTGCCAATAGCATCATCATACCCAGCGTGGTGGATCTAGATGTAGCAGAGGTACATCAAATGCCAATCATATTTGTTTAGTATATGTAAGTGTTGTGTTTTCTTCACCGTTTTCATGTCATTCTAAATTAAAAGATGGTAGTTTTGCCAAACTTGATATTATTAAACTGATTTCTGATACAGAATTTGATGCTACAATGAATGACCTGAAATAATAGGTTTAAGGAGTATTCTGAGAATTTCTAAGATTGTATATAACAATAAAAATCCAAATTCTAAATATTTTGTGAAAAAAACAATTTAAGTATAATGAATTGGGGTACTACAAAAGTCTCAAAGTTCACTTTTTAAATTTCCATTTGGAATTTTTCGCTGAAAAGTTTGGAGCAGTGAGAGAAGAGCAGGGTGAAAAATTCCATCAGGATATCAAGGACATGGAAACAAAGTACCAAGAATGCTGGCATGGCAGTAAGATGGCGAAATACTGCTGGATTATTCATAGGGATGCACCAGAAAAAGTGGACAAATGACAGACCTCCAAACAAAGTTTTGGATCAGAAAAGCTAAGAAGTGACAAAAACTAGAGATTTTGAGTATATGTCAAAGAATATGTATTGTTTTAATTACATATTCAATAATATAATATAATGTTAAATTGATTTATAACAATATGGAATAAAAGAATAAATTGTGCAATTTGTGAAATTTTAATTACATTTTGTTTCAATTGTGTACTTAAATTGGATTTGGTGGAATCATTCTAATTATATTTATATAAAAATAAAATAATTGTATTTATTTTGAATATATATTTTTAAATATATATTTCTTTAAATATATATATATTAATATATATGTTTTAATTATATGTTATTTTAATTTTGCAAACCTGTGAGCATATAGTGGTACATCATTCTGTCAAAATTTGGAACCAATGTAGGAAATACTTTTATATATTTTAGCATTTATTAACCTTCACAGTATTTGATTCATAGAAGCCATTAGGCATCCATTCCTATAGGATTCTTTATACAGTACAATCCCTCTTAACCAGCCACCTCGGAACTGGACCCATGGCCGGTTGCCATTTTGGCTGGTTAATCCGACGCATACCTATTTTCATGTAGAAAAATATTTTTAAGGTATGTACTGCACCTCTTTGACGTTCCTGAATAAACCATATCCACAAGGCTTCATCCACGATTTTGCACATGGGTTTTTTTGTCATATAACGACTGGACAGATTTTTATCAGACCCCATTTTCGAACAGAAATCCTCGATGGAACGCCGGTCTCTTCATCAGTCGTTTATCGTGCACAAATTTTTGCCACCGATTCACTGTTATCCAACTGCTTTAGCGCCTTAAGATGCGTATCCATTGAAACTACAATTCATTTATGTTTTGTACTCATCGTAAAGGGAAACAGTTCGTTAAAAAAACAGAAAATACTCTGCCCCCTTCTCCACCTTAAGTTCCGAGAACGTTTGCTTTAGTCATACAAAAGTCGCGTTCTTTTATTCGTTCCACGTACTCCGACATACTCTTTTTAACGCCAAATTGTTGCTTTATTACCCCCTCCACTTGTACTTGCCTTATAACTTAAGTGTAGCCTGGGTGCGTTCAACAATGATTTGGCACTCCACCCTATTCCTAGAATGAATAAAAGAACTCGGCTATACTCGTTGCAAGCTAGCCAAATTGATTCATGGAAAATTCATAAAGGAATACATAAACGGAAATCACTCTAGCTTAGGAGCCCTCTCACCTTCCAGGAAAGAAGGAAGTGCATACATATAATATAAAGAAGAACTCATGATTAAAAAAAAAATGTTTTAAGTTATTTTATTTTAATAGGCCAACTTTTTGCCCTACTTTTTCTTTTTACAAGTTAGAAACTTTGTTAGAAGTAACCTGTGCAACTTTCCTAATTTTCCAGCAGTAACTATGCTAGATTCAGTACTAACTAAGAATGCTAAAAACATCAGCAGGTTTTCCAGACATCTTCAACTAATTTCAAGGTGTACATTAATGGGTGATCTTAAGCAACAATGGAAAAAGTAATCTCTCAGTTAGAATCTCAACTAAGAAACAGAATTCAGACGTTACAGTACACATTCCTCTGGATCTGTGAAATTCATGTGGAAACAATTGTGTAATTGACTTCAAAATTGTGCATTGCACAAATCTGTCTCAACTAAAAGTATCCAAAATCTTTTACAAAACAGTGTAAATATACCTCAAATAGCATTGGATTTACAAATACTCCCTGTTCTTACCAGATGGCTAAGATTATGCAACAAAACATGTATTATATTCAAAACAACACTTCTAACATGGCAACTTATCTTATTTAGCAGGAATAATCTTTAGCCACCCTTCATAACTCAATAAGTAAAGGACTTCTTATATTATTTAAAATTTAAAAAAATTCTTGATGAGGAACAGTCCAAATATACGGAAGCTGAGAAAGGATGTACAATATCATTGTTTTAAAATTGTTTCCTTGAGATAACGGACTAAATTTATCGAGGTCTCGAGAAAACGAAAGATCTCGTTTTTTCGAAAATTATCAAATAATTGTATCTAACATTTAATGTTTAGCTTATTGAAGCCACATCCTGTTTGAAATGGTAGAAGAGCAGAACTGTGTTGATCAGCGCATCACATTTTTGTTCAATCAATGGCTGATGCAGGCTGAAATATGTTTATGACTTAGTTTAGAAAATAATATCGTTAGTGTCCGTCATTTAAGAAGACAGTTAGAAAGGCTTCAGCTGTATAGTTGTCGCAATCTAAGCGAGCCTGATGCCAGGAGCAAAGGTTAAGTATAATTTTCTCGAGATCGCAATAAAATTATTCCGTTATCTCGAGAAAACAAATTTTCATTTTCTCGAGATCTCGATAAAATTAGTCTGTTATCTTGATGAGACAATTTAAGAAAATAATGATATTGCACGTCCTCTCTTGGCTTCCGTACAAATCTTCCTCTGAATTAGTGATAATTCTAAAATAGACTCAAATGACCTTTGATTAAATATTTTTACTTGATGTTCCAGTAAACTTAGCAAACTACCTCATAATGTTCTCTCTGTTCATATAGCTCTTTGACTTGGCTAGGGAAGAGGCTTTGATAATTGGGGCGATTTCTTGTCATAAAAAACTAATAATTTTTATAAATACCTAAAGTAGATTTGGTCTTACACAGTGCTCTTTCTTATGAGAGAACTGCACAAGAATATATCTGCCTTCTGGAATCCCAGAAATTGTGCAGGTTTAATACAGATAATTTACATTAATTTAAGGCTCATTTTTGTGTTTCCATTCTGCTGAAGTTTGCCATTTTGGAGCACTATGTACTGTGTATAGATCAGCAGTAGGTTTTCTGCTCCCTGCCAACAGATCAACAGTATTACATAAAACAGAGCTGTGCTATTAAAAGGTATATACAAATTAGAAAATTAATTTATTAACATATTATATTACACAGACACCCCACACCTCGGGTCAGATAAAACATGAAAATCTTTGAGATGTGGGAGCAAACCAAAGTTCCAGGGTGTGAAGCCCAGTTCCCAGTTTTCTGTATTTAGTGCTAAACAGGCCTTAATAAAGATGGAATACATCAGTAACACATATTACACTACACAATGATGTTAACTCAAATAGTCATTTTAGGTATTTTTAATTTGATTTTAAGTATCAACACCAATTGTCATTTAATGTATGAAAAGTTGCAGTAAAATGTAGATGGCAGCATATCAATATAGTGGCAAATGAGGCTAATAAAAAATAATAAATAAAAGTTTAGAAAAATGTAAAGAATATGTGTAAAGTGAAAATGGCATCCAGCAGCATTATGACTTAAAGTGCTTTGTCCTAGAAGCAATGCGTGAAAGGGAGGGTGAATTTCTGCCTTTCCCTCAATGCTGAAGGCATAAGCTGATGCTTCCAAAACCTGGTGTTCTTAAAAAGCTGGAATCAGAAGATGAAAACATGAAATCTTGTTCTCTGTCTTACACAGATTGTTTCATCTAGCTATACTGAATTTATAAAATTACTTTCATTTATAGTATCATGCACTAGTGTCTAATATGCATGAATAAGCTACAATAAATTTAAAAAATTAAAAAACATCTTTCTTTCTGTGAATTATGTAAATATAAAATGCAGCCCTATATGGATTGTCAAGTTTTAATTTTAATATCTACTTTTTATTTTCTTCCTCCCACATGCCAAAACATATGCTGTTAGGTTGATTAGTGCATCTAAATTGTCCCTATATTTTGTAAGTATGTGGGTAAGTGGTGGAGATCACCATGTGATACTGAATTGGAGTGATTGTGTTCAGAATATGAATGCTTGAATGGCATATATCGTATATAGACTGAAATGTGTCTTTTCATAATTCTTATGTATTAGTGCAATTTTCTTTTGTTGTTTTCTGTTTTCTGGTTGCACTTTTATTTTAAAGAATAATTTCTCTTTAAACTAATGTTATTAGGTGTTTCTGTATTTCCCTTCTGGATAACATTTGTTTGTAACATTCATTTCATAGAAAAAAGGCTACGCCATAAGGCAAAAATATACAGACAAAAATTGAGTTAACATAATAACATTTGTAGGTCAGAACCTTAAACTGCTCACTTATAAGTTTAGGGAAGTATTTCAGAAAGGAGGAATCCTTTGAGATGTTTTGGATGATTATCAAGAGATTTTTTTGAATGATACCTCACATGGCTAAAGAGAAACAAATTTGCCTCACTATTGAGTGTGATTCACTGATGTAAAGGGGAATTACATTATAAAAGGAAAGGCGGTGACACAGTATATTCCATTTGATTATACTTTGCTGTAACTTCATTTTTTCTATCCTACTTGATGTCACATCACATGCTTAGAGAGTCTGGCTGCCTGTGTAGAGTGTGAACATATTCTTCAGACTGCTGATTTGCTCATTTCACACCAATGTCAAAATTACTTATGAAATTCAACGCCTGCAGATTGCCTGTGCTGCTGGCGAGCTGATGTGTTGCTGTCCAAATACTAACTGACAATAAGCATATGCAGCCTGACACACTGGAAATGTCGTTGCAATATGCTTTAAATTACCCTTTAATCATTAATTGCCAATTAAGGAGCTTCTTCCATTGTGCTTAATACCAGAGCACTCAAACATAGCCCCTGCTAGCACGATTAGGAATTAAAAAACTGTGGAAATTCATTTCAGCTGCAGCATTATTGCATCAAGAGATGGGGGTTGCTCTTAATTAGCCAGTGGGTCACAAGGGATGTTTCAGAATCATGGGTGTGAAACAGCCCCAAGCGGCAACAGATCAATCTAAAGAAAACTGGTGACTGGAAAATAATTGGTAACGCAAGAGTGGAAAGTCTGGATCTGCTAAGAGAAAAGTGTTTTCTGCTTTTAAGTGGTCTATTTTTCAAAGTATTCAAATATTTTTTAATGGTATTTGATGTAGTTCAATGCAGTTATTCTGTTTCTAAGATCCATATTCCAAACAAAAAACAAAATATTTTGTAACATTCTTGGTTTAAAGGAGAAATAATATTTCTACTTCTTGTATTGCTATGAAAGGTTTAAAAGTATGCTTTAATCCAGATTTGCCATGTTTTGATATAAACACCATCCATTTCTTGTAATGCTAAGATTTGCAGCTGTTTCATAATTTGTTTTTATTTTAATTTGATTTCCATGTTTTAAAGAGTTAAAATAGAGTTTAATATTTAATATAAATCAGCTTACAAATCTATTGACATTGCAAAACTTTTAATAATTGATATGTACATTGTTAATGAAATAAATTAAAAGATTCTTTTCATTTGGTTACACTTGTCCCATTTGTCAATGGAAATTAAAACGAAACAGCATTTTTTATGTCACACTTTTATAATTATTCATTCATCCATCAATTCATTATCTGCCTGTGGTTTTTCAATTACAGGGATTCAAAAACCCTGTTCTATCCCAACAGCATTGGACGCAAACTATAACCAGTCGCTAACAGATGACACTTGCGCACATACCCAAAGCCACATGGTTCCGATTTAAAGTCATTAGTTAACCTAGCATATCTATGGTGTACAAAGAACCTGGAGAAGATGTTCATTGAGAAAACATGCCTTCTCCACACACACACACAGGGCAAATCCACTAACCTCTAGGATTTAAAGTTTCTAAAAAAAAAAATTTGAATATTAAAAATAACATCAACTTATGTTGCCAAAAATGTATTTCAAAGGGCAGCCCAGCAGTGTCATGGTTACTGGTGACTCCATAGTATTGGTTCAAATTGAAGGCCCATTTACTGAACCCACATATTGCAGTTGTGGGTCTTCAAGAGGTACAACCTACAAATGTTACCAATGTAATGCATTTCTGCAGTTTGCATATTCTTCTCTTTTTGTATGACCTGGAACTCCACTTTACTGATTCCAAAAACATTTAAATTTACTAGTCTATACTTACCATATATGTGTGTTGGTGAATATATGCATGATGTGCTGTCACACACATGCACATGGGAGACAGTCAAAGGGCTTAACTAAGGGTAAAATGCCAGGTCAGGGGTTGACAGGGGTTCTGCTGATCAGAAGGAAAGACCCCTTAAACCCTAACCAGGTTCCACTTCCGTCTCCAGACCATGCCTTCCTACTGACCTCACTTCTCCCTGTTACCCGTTGGACCCTCCTCCACCACCTATAGAGTCAGCCACTTGCCTTCCCCAGTTAGTCCCATATTGGACTTGGTCATTTGAGACTACTCAATATTTCTCTTGTTTTGAGACTTTATTAATATGGGGTGGAAGGCAGCCCTAGTCTGTTGTGCTCTTTTACAGTGGCATATTTGATGGTACTGCTTAGCATGTTGGAGGAGCAGGACCTGAACACCATTTTGACAAACATAGCTTCAGAACTCCAGGAGCTCAAGGTACAAGTGGCTAAATCTAGGACTGAAGCCCGCCTCACAGTCCACCAGGACTAGATCAGAGCTCCATCCCAGATACTTGCTCCACTTACCGGAAGTGATGACATCGACACATATTTCTTGATTTTTGAGCAAATAGCTTCCTGCCACAGCTGGAATGGGGTAACATCCTGGTGCCTTTCCTGAAGGGTGAGGCACAGCAGGCTTATTACAAACTCCCTGAGAAAGACACTGCTAATTATGATAAACTCAAAGCTGAGGTCCTCAAGAGGTTCTGCATATCCCAGGACCAGCAGGCAAGGCAGTGGCGTGAATGGCACTTTGACCCTGAGCGCTCGACTCACCCCTAGGTGATTAAGATCTGGGGAATAACTGGGCGCTGGCTAAGGCCAGAGATAATGAAGCCCGGAAGATCACTGAGCAGGTGGCCTGTGACACTCTTGTAAATGCCCTGCTCGACTACCTCGCTCAGCCGGTACGGAGGAAGCCATTTAAAAACAAGGAGGCCCTCATGGAGGTCATTGAGCGACATAGGGTAGTGTCCTAGACTAAGTGGTCCAAAGAGCCTGCTCGTCAAGCCTGACAGGGGCATGGTGCCCCTCCAGACCCCAACTGCCACAACCCCTGACCTTCTGTTTTACCCTTAGTTAAGCCCATTGACTGCCTACTATGCACACCTGTGTGACAGTGCTTAGTGTAAGACTGATAGCCCTTCCAGGGTTAATTCTTGCCTTATATCCAGAGTTTTACAGGCTTGCAAAATGATTGAGTCAATTGTATTTGTCTTTCTGTAATCACCATCATTTTAATTGTAACGTTTCTTCATTATAAAAAAATGTTCTTGTTTACACAGCTCATAAAAGAAGTATGCTTCTATTCATTTACATTTTAATATGCTTACTCCAAATTCAAGTGTGCAGAGGCTCAATCCAACACTGACAGTGGTGTGTATAGGGCAAGAGTCAGCGTGACATTGGGTTCCACTTACATTTAAAGTTGCCAATTATTCTAACTTGCACATCTTTGGGATGTGGGAGGAAAGCTAGTGTACCATAAGAAAATTCCTTTTAAACAAGGCAGTACAAAAGTTTCCTGTAGATAAAATGGGTAGAGTGCTTATAAATAGTACTCACCCCTTAATAATTCATTACATTTATATAGCGCTTTTCTCAGTACTCAAAGCACTATCCACGCAGGGAGGAACCGGGAGGCGAACCCACAATCTTCCACAGTCTCCTTACTGCAAAGCAGCACAACTACCACTGCGCCACCCTTTTTGGAAGTTTTGACATTTTATTGTTATATAAAATGGAATTAAAGTGGATTAATTTGGTGTTTTTTACACTAAGCAACAGAAAAAGACTATTTAATGCCCAAATAAACTCAGATTGCTGCAAAGTGGTCTAAATCAATTATAAATATAAAACACAAAATAATCAATCACATGAGTATTCATTTCCTTAAATGTGACACAACTAAATCATCACTGGGACAGCCACCTTTTTTTAGAAGTTACCTGACTATTTCAATAGACATCACCTGCCTGTAGTCGAGGGGTTTCAGTTGATTGTAGTATGAATGCCCTGTATTTGGAAGAGTAATCTTGTGGTGACTCAGTATTGTGGCCTAACTTACACAATGAAGATAAAAGGAACACTTCAAGCAACTTGCGAAAAGTAAAATTTAATAGTAATAGTAATATTTAAAGTAGTAGGAGAAGAAGAAGGAAAACATAATGAGACAAAACACTGCACTAAGCTGCAAGTAATTGTTGCCTCTTCATCACAACAACCTCAAGAATAATGCTGTAATGAGCACCACGATGGAAAAACATCGAATGAGAGTTAAGCCTGAAAAAGGGCACTTGTTTTAACACTGAATGATCCACAGCCATATTTTCACATTTTCCAAATTACCTTCCCGCAGATACAGTGATAGGAAGTGCCTCCTAAAGTAAAAATTACTGAAACTAGCAACAACTAGCAACTAGCAACACTCTTACAGTGTTCGCAATCGTCTTCTAGAATCACATTCTGTGTCCCTCTTCATAATCCCCGTTACCTTCTGCAAGGCTGTTTAGTCTTTGCCTGCCTTCTTGAATTCTCCCAGGCTTGCAAAGTGTAACATAAATGTTCTAGAGATTCGTGGAATGCAGAGCTTGGCATCCCTGTTTGACATTTTGGTATTAATCACCAATCCTGCCCCACTTATCTTTAGGGTAATATCCTGGCTACTATAACACAGTTTACGACCATGTCCACCTGTGTCTTGATACCATGATAAAGCTTTCAATTCACATATTTGTACTGGAGCTATGATCTTTACATGTATGCCGTTTTGCATTATTGCAACTTGTTTTAATATTATTTCATATGGATTGCAAGGAAATGTATGAATCTGCATATTACCTCACACATTGTAACGGCATTCAAAGATTAGTGCAAAATTCAAGAAATGGTTGAATTTGACATACACAAATCATTGCCATTGAAAGCTGCATTTTTCTGGTGTCCAAAAAAAGTAATTTCACCAACACTTTCGTAGCTGACAGTGCATGGCTTCTCCATGTAGATTGATCAATTGTGTAATGTACAAGATTTGTTACGAATATTATTGCATCTGTCAGATCAATATCTTTTCACAAGTTCATTGTTATCCAGGATTTACAAAACATTCAGCCTTTCCCGGGAGGTGCATGTCGATCTGTGCCTGAACACAATCTTCTGGCAGCTCCTAGTGAGTTAGGACAACTCGTGTGCTCTCCTAAACTCTGTTAAAGTATGGAGTAGTTTCCTAAATTGGGAAAATTAATAAAATGCTTTTAATCCTACTTCTAAGAGTAGGACCAAATTTGCATCAATCAGATTTGAGCCAGTTTGGATTATTTTCCTACTCTGAGATGCTTTATAAATATAAGAACAGATCTCAGTCCAATTGAGATTTCATAGATGAACTTGAGAAATGCTGTTAACTCACAATCCCCATGCAACCGCACAGAGCTTGAGATGTTTTGCAAAGTAGAATGGGCAAAAAATGGCAGTATCCAGATGTAGTGAGAAAGAGACCTGTCCACAGAGACTCAAGGCTGGAATAACAGTTAAAAATACTAAATAGGGACTTGAAGGGGGTGAATACTAGGAGATCAGTTGTTTTATGGGTGTGTGATTTTTGTTTTGAGATTACTTTAGATCCCTTTTCAGGGTTCTGCTTTCACTTAGGCATTAATGAGTCTTTTTCTGTAGATAAGCATAAAAAAAGCCAAATTAAATTCACTGTTCCATGTTAAATGAAAAAAAAGATAATATTTTATATCTGCACTGTATATTGTAACCTTCACTGAATTGTACACATTAATTTCTAATTGGAGTTTTTTTTTGCTATTGATCAACTATAAACCTCTGTAATATCAAAAGGAAAACTACATTTTTCACATCCTATTAACACAACTAAAAAGACTAATTGCATAAGTTTTCTCCACCCTGGACATAACCAGTTGCTGCCTTGAAGGATAGGCTTCACCTCTCTGTCACTATGAATTTTATTAAGTGGGTTCAGGAATTAGATGGATGAATAGAAATACATTCCTGTGTAGTTTCAGGTGTGAGCAACTTTGGCCTGCTAGATGTTAGTGGAGTGGGCCAGCATTTAAAAAATATATGTTATATGCTAAGATTTCAAAATGCTACTGACGACTGCAGCTTTGTCATTTTTGCAAAAAAAAGAAAAAAGTTTATTTATTTTTGAAATGGTTGGTGACAACTTGGGTGGCAACAATCAACTGAGGTGCCACAGAAAATTTGTAAATGGTGCAGCATTTTTGTGTTTGTTGCTACCGTATGTCAAGTGATATAAGTGCTAGAATAACTATGTGCTACATTCAATTTGCACATATCGCATATTAGCTTATGTAAGGATATTTTCATGGCTAGTCTCTTGCGCTAACATTTTGTGTTGCTATTACATGACATGTCACCTGTTTCACTGTCACTTTATTTTCCAGTTGTTGTTCCTAGTTTTTCAAAGGTCTGCAAATTTGAGGGAGGTATTCAAACTTCATATTTAGTGTTTATAATGTATTTAGCTATGTGATTTATTAAAATATATCATCTTTGCTATCAAATGATACACCAGATAATTCAACTTTAGCTGGAAATATCCGTATGCCTTTTCAGAATAAATCAATTAAAAAGTAAAAGGAAAGCATTAAGGTTTCATAATCAGTAAGAAAATTTCTTCATGTGCAAGTAGTTAACATTACCATTTGTCCTGGTGTGGGGTTTAAAAAATTATACATCATATGAAATACTGCTTTAAATGGATTTCAAGCTAATTGGGATGAAAGTAAATTATGGGTCAAGAAGATGAACAATTACCCCGGTCACTCCAATTGTAATGTAGATGAGATTGTTTTAGAGCCTCATCTCATGGTTAACATTTATCTGAACCTCCATTAACATTTATGGCCAAGAGGGTACACATTGAATTAACTCCAGAATTTGAGATTTAAAACAAACAGTTTACACAAAACAATCTAATATTTTAAAAGCCCATTAGACTTAAATTATAAACAGTTTTGAAGCCTCATACCTTTTATGCCAACTAATCTCTTACAAAATGTCTTGTCATTGCTCACTTAATCCAATGCAGGGTTAAAAGGTGCTGAAGTCTTTTTAAGCAACAAAGAATGCAAGGCAAAAACCATTAAGACTGGGAAATACTCATCACAGAGAGAACACAGACATATCCACCTATTCCCTCTTACGGCTGCAGTGCAAAATGACAATTAAACTGACCACATTTCATTAAATGGTGGAAGGATGGAATTGTCCAAGAAACACATGCAAAGTCTACACAGAAATCACTTTCCTCAGAATTAAAATGTGTTCAGCACACTAAAAATGATACATGCAAAACAAACTAATAAACTTATGTTTAGAGATTCATACACACAAATTTCAAAATCACTTAATTAACTGCAGGCAGAAGAAGTCAGGTAATTTATCTTTTCAAATATTTATTCATCTTCTTAATTTTGTTGCAAATCAGGTTTCGTGTTGAATCGTGAATCGTGCTGCTTATCGTTACTTCCTACCCACAATATCCAAAATGTGAACCTTTAGCTCTTCAGACACTTACACATAAATAAGATCGGTTTTAATCTTACAATTGTTGACTTATAATAAAGGTGGTTCTTATTCTTTATTGCAAGGATTTGCCTTTGGTTTTTTTTGCATCTTTGACACTCAATAAACAGTTGACTTGGACCAACATGAGACCAGGTTCAACTACAAGAGTAATAGAGGTTCACACATTAAAAAGAGAGTGCCATACATGAGAATGCAATGTGTTATGTTATTAATCCATCAATTCATTTTCAGCGTTTGTTTAATCCCAGTTAATTTCATTGAGAGACAAAAAAGATCATGTAAGGTAGAATAAATAATGCAGAACAGAGGCAATACCAGGCCATCTTATATTGACATACTGGGTGGAGTACAAAATAATACTAGAATAAAGAAAATCTTCAGGTGATATTAATGACATAATATTGAAATTCCAACATATTAACAGTAATAAAACAAAAATATACTAGACATAAACATAAATAAGTAGCCAACAAAGTTGAATTAGTTTAAACATATCACAGACAATCACACAAATAAAAGAGAAAATACAAATTAAATACAGAATCAAAGAAATTTCGAAATGATTTTACACTAATAACCGCAGAGCAAAATCACCACACTGTGCATATGCACACTTTTAACAGTTACTTTGAGGGTTAATTTAACATTGGCCATTTTTCTGTTCATGAGACATAAAAAATAAGGTATGTTAAGTTAATTTTGAATATATGGGAAAGTACAGTATTCTAAGGTGCCAATTTAAAGGTTTGTGTCAAGCAAAATGTCTTAATGAGGGTTCTGGTCACTAAAAACAAAACAAATCATTTACTATTTTGAAAAATTATAAAGGAAGTGGAAAGTAATATATATTTAAGGAGTACATGTGTTTAACAGGAGCTGTTTTTGTATGGTGTCTATGAAGTTTACTAATACCAATACCAGTGAAGAATGGAATATTGAAAAGGTGTCCAGCAAAAAAAATGGATAGATAGGTTTAAATTATCTCTAATGTTACTTGTATAAGACCCAGGGCACAACAGGGACAATTCACTCAACACACATAGAGACAATTTAGAATTGCCAATTCACTTATCATGCAAGTCTTTAAGGATTAAAACCAAACTACACAGAGGAGAATCTACCCAGACACAGGGAGAACATACAAGCTCCTTACATACAATGTTTAGGCGCAGGAGTAAAACCCATGACATTAGACCCATGAAATGGCAGTGCTATCCAATGGGCCAGGTCACTTTCCTACCTCCGTATAATAAAGGCAAATACTTTTGAGATTACCAACTAATAAAAATAAGACGAAAATTGTTGTGTGCTTACAAATCAAATTCATACAGTCAGGACCCTGATTTAATGAGCTAAAACTAATTGGGAATCCGATTTCAAGATTACTGAGTGATTGCTGTCCTAGCATCTGATAAGTTACCACATTTAATTCCAGCAGTTTAATACTGCTGCTATTATAAGGATCACAGGGGATGATGTGGGATTATTCCTTCATGATAGACAGCAAAATAAAGAGATTTACAGTATTTATTTATTTATTTTTTGAAGAGAAATTGATTGTATCAGAGAATAAACCTTGTGTCTTAAATAGAGAACTATCATATCATATAATTAAACAAGAACCTACCTTATTAAAAGGTAACTAGACATCTCCCAACAGAAATAAAACTGATTGAACAAGTCTTGCCTGCTTTATATTCAGGATACAAATTAAAGAGTAATTGAGATCCTTTTCATATCTCTTTGAAACAGAACATATAAAAACACAGGCCCCTGGTGGTAGCACAATTAGTTGCTAAATAACAGGGCCTTTACTGTCATCTATAAGATTTTAATTATATAAACTAGGCACATTAGTGTCTCATTTAAGGAAAATAAACGAACACATCCATAGTGCAAAAAAGAAAAAAAAAATTACATTTCTCCAGGGAAACACACAAAAAATATAGAAATGGAGCTACAATTTGTCACTCTCCCTAACCCCACCAATAAATCAATAAACCACAACCATCACCATATCACAATGTTCTTGTTATCTATAAACAACTGGCATACAAAATAGGACAAATCTTTGTTTTGGGAACCCTTCACATTAAATTAAAATTTTCTGTAAATCGTGTTCAGGTGTTGACAATGCCTCCAGGCAGAGTTTTATTGCTTAGGAAGGATCTGAATGCATTCCCTAAATGTCCTTAATTACAGGCCAATTAACTGGGTGGGATTTAAGTAGCTGAAGAGTTCAAACCTCAGGAATGTGAAGGAAAAATAGAGACAATTAAGCGTATTGAATTGCACATTTGCTACATGGAAAACATGAAAGAGCTATTTTAAATTGCTGGATGTGAACATACCAAAAACACTAACAAATTTTAAACGAGATGGTACCAAGCCTGACAAGTTTTAAAGGAGTAATAATCTTACAAAAAAATTAAAGTGAAAATGTAACTTTGCATACTTTAAACTTCCTTCAGATGGTTCAAGGAAGGTTAAAAAAATAAAAAAAGAAAGCATTTATTGTAAGGAAAAGTCATTGGTATCACTTTAGACATATCTGTTATAAGTACCTTTCATCTTCCCAATCTGTTATTTTTCTGAACCCATATATTCAGTTATAAGGGAACAGAAATCTATCCAAGAAGCACTTGGCATAAGACAAGAATTCAATCTAGAATGCATACAAGTGCACCGAAGGCACACTGACAAACTCATCTACTAGGTTAGTTTTTAATTACTTATCAGGCTAAAGTGCACATAATTGGATGTGAGAGAGTAACCTCATTTTAGCAAGGGACAGAACATGCATATTCCATATACAGAGTAGACTGGGATTTGAACCCTGATCCCTGGAACTGCCAAGTAACTCCTCTAACCAAATACAGCATTTGGTGTAACCCCTTGTTTGGATTTTTAAATTCATATTGTAGCTAAAACACTGATCATTATGAGTCTATTTCACTTTAAAAAGTGAAAACAGCACCTGAGTAGAAGTCAGTGCACATAAAAAATAATATGGGTAAAAAATGACAATAGTCAAGTTGTGTTTTACCCAACCAAAGTCATCTAATATAAAGACTCCAAGAAAATTGAAAGCTGCTGCCCCTCTCCACCGCATCCCCTCCAATGCAGATGGGAGAGCCTTCTGTTTTCTGAAGCAAATGACCAACTACTTGGTTTTACTGATATTAACAGAGAGCTTTGTTCTACATCAATACATTATGTCAGAAGGCAGTTCTTTTTTGCAAGCCATGTAATTGTTGTTGGTGATCTGGCCTAGGATGGTGGTGTCATCAGCAAATATAATTTTCTGGGGGAGTATAAATATAGTAAATGTACTAAAATGTACAGCATGGTAAAATAAGTCTTTAATGATAAAGCTTAAAAGCATAACTGATAGATAAACCCTGTATAAAACTAAACTCCTGCGGTGGACTGGCGCCCTGCCCAGGATTTGTTCCTGCCTTGCGCTCAGTGCTGGCTGTGATTGGCTCCAGCGGACCCCCATGACCCTGTGTTAGGATATAGCGAGTTGGACGATGACTGACTGACTAAAACTAAATCCAAAGATATCTGGAAGGGTTTCAAAGAACAAGAAAATAGAGATGTGGTCATCAATAAAAGTAGTGTTGTCAAAAGAAGTAATCTGCATGATGATTTCAATTCTGCAAACGAGAGAGGCAGCTGAGAGTTGCTAAGAGTTTTTGTGTTTCCTGTGGTGTGAGAATTAATAAAAAAAATAAATTTTACTCCTATTAATTTGTGTTTTGGTTGCCACTAAGGAACCATGTGGAAATTATTAAATTTTTTTTTTCCCTTTAGAAGGGTTTTTCGTTTTTCTTCATTTTCACCCACACAAGAGGAAAAGTAGCTGGTTGTTTGGGGGTGCACTTGTAAAAGTTACTTGTTACTTGTACTTGTTATTTGTATTTGAACTAGCATCAAAGAGGCAGGGCAGAAAGCAGTAGTAACTTATCCCAGCATCTGTAAGTAAATAACTGTGTCACAGCAATAGTTAAGAAGTAACAGAAACAGCAATTCCTTAGTTTAAAAAAAAAGTCTGCATCTGACTTTCAAAACAATAAAGGGAAAGGCTCAGCGGTGTGTTGGTAAGCGGCCAGAGATAAGATGCCTGATCAGGCACAAGCGGCTATATGAGCAGAGAAGACAGTAGGAAATTAACTAGCAGAGGATATTCATTAAGCAAGTTTTACTACAATGAACAGTTCTTAATGATCAGGAAAGAAGAGCAGTTAAGAGGGCAACAGCATATGGGTTCATTAATACAGGGAATACAAACAGAGCAAGTGGAGAGCTTTTAAGTAAGGAATAAGAGGAGTGCACAATTAGGAGAACAGACATGGAAATGTAAAGTTAACCTCATAGAAGGACAAAGAGCAGGCGGTTGAGAAGGAGAATAATAACGAAGCTTTAGGGATCAGAAGGTGTAAAATAGCTGTAATAGTTCTATAATCTAGTTTCTTTGACTTACATTTTTTTAGGTTTATCATTTAAGTTAAATCATTTAATTTTAATTAAACAAGGAAAAAAGAAAAAGTTTAAATAGTTTCAGTAATCCTCAATCAAATTTTAATAATGAGGCCAGTGCAATGCAAGACCTGTTGGATGGACTTGATGAACTTTTTAAAGGATAGCTTGGAGGAGCCAGTGTTCTATGAGGGCTATATTTGCAGGAGATGACAGCTGATCCAGCAGCTATAGCTCAGACTTGCTGAACTGGAGGAGGAGTTGGCTGGCCTGTGTTGCAGGCCACCTCAAAGCCAGTTCCCAGAAAGAGAGTGGTAGTGATAGTTGGGGAATCAATTATTAGGGGGATTGAAGCACAGGTTTGCTCCAGAGACAGATAATCTTGCACGGTGTGTTGTATGCACGGGATTTAGGTGTCGTAGTAGACTCTATGCTAACTTCCAGATAGTGTTCAGAAGCCATTAAGAAGGCAAACAGAATATTAGATTATACAGCACGATATGTGGAGTACAAGTCCATGTAGGAGGTTATGCTCAGCTTTATAATGCACTAGTGTGGCCTCATCTTGAGTATTGTGTACAGTTTTGGTCTTCTGGCTACAAAAACGACATAGCAGTGCTAGAAAAGGTCCAGAGAAGAGTGACTAGGCTCATTCTAGGGCTACAGAGGATGAATTATGAAGAAAGATTAAAAGAGCAAAAGAAGATTAAGAGGTGACATGATTAAGTGTTTAAAATTATACAATGGATTGTTATTTTTAAAATAGTTCATTAAGAACACAGGGACACAGTTGAAACTTGTTAGGCGTAAATTAAGAAGTTTTTCTTTACATGGAGAGCCGTAGAAACTTGGAAGAAGCTACCAAGTAGCGTGGTAGTCAGTAAGGCTTTAAGTACTTTCAGAAGTAGACTTGATATAGACTTGGTGGAATTTGGTGGAAAGGACTGGCAAGCTTTGTTTGGCTGAATGGCCTGTTCTTGTCTAGATTGTTCTAATGTTCCAATGTTCTAATCTAAAACATGAAATCCACATTGGTGTGTAACAATGGAGTTGGTTATCAAGGCATGTTTCAAATCTGTCAAAATGAATTGCCTTTTACCTATAGGTTAAAAGAAAATACATCGGGGACCTTGAGGGACTGTTAAACCAAACAAATTTAACCTAAACTGAATTTTCAACGATCTCATATGGAGCTAAATGCTTATAATTCAGTTTGATTTTGGTTACTTTCCATTTTCCAGGGCCACATTTAAGTTTCTTTAAGACCTTATGTAACATTCACACTTTTGGAAATACAAATCATAATGCAAAATTTATTGAAAGAAACATAAACAAACTATTTATGTCAAACTATTGATTTAAACTATGAATGAGTGTGACATTCCTGTCTAGGATTGTGACTTTGGCATTGTTGAGAGGCTTGAGAACCTCAATGATGTTAGAGGTATATTTGTGGAGATATGGTCTCCTGCTCTGTTTACCTATAATAAACTGGTTTAAGGAGACCCTCCAGTTGGAGCAAAATAAAGTGAAGATGAATAAAAATGACCTACTTTGGAAGACCCAGGCTAGTGTATAAATATAGTGCCCCCAGTCTTAAGGTGTAGTACCTTTTTAAATATCACAGGATTTATTTTTATTTTACTCATTATTTTGTGATAGTTCCATATCATTATAAACTGTATTTAAATTTGTGTTTTAAAAGAGAAGTTTCTTTTTCCACTTGAAAGAAATGCTGTTAATTGGAACACTCTAGACGAGAAAAGGCCATTCAGCCCAACAAAGCTCATCAGTCCTATCCACTTATTTCTTCCAAAAAAACATCAAGTCAAGTTTTGAAAGTCCCTAAAGTCTTACTGTCTACTACACTACTTGGTAGCTTATTCCAAGTATCTATCGTTCTTTGTGTAAGAAAAACTTCCTAATGTTTGTGCAAAATTTACCCTTAACAAGTTTCCAACTGTGTCCCAGTGTTCTCGATCCACTGTACTAATTCCCTTCATAATTTTAAACACTTCAATCATGTCACCTCTTAATCTTCTTTTGCTTAAACTGTAAAGGCTCAGCTCTTTTAATCTTTCCTCATAATTCAACCCCTGTAGCCCTGGAATCAGCCTAGTCGCTCTTCTCTGGACCTTTTCTAGTGCTGCTATGTCCTTTTTTGTAGCCGGGAGACTTCTGACCACCCATTGTGTATTCAAACCTAACATTTTTACTTCCTATGTGTAATAAAATTTCATCTGCCACAAATCTGCCCAAGCCTGTATGCTATCCAAGTCCTTCTATTATGATATAACAGATTCCAAATTATCTGCTAATCCACCTTTATTGATATCATCTGCAAACTTAACCAGCTTGTTACTTATATTCCTATCTAAACCATTTGCATTTATTAAAAATAGCAGTGGCCCCAGCACTGACCCCTGTGGAACAAAAGCCAATTCTGCACCCATCTAAAAATATCACCCTGAACTCCCACTTCTTTTAATATGATGGCCAAATTCTCATGTGGCACCTTATCAAATGCTTTCTGAAAGTCAAGATAAATAATATCATATGATAATAATAATAAAAATATGATTTATATTTAAGTGATCACTATGTGTCAAATCAAAAGTGTGGGCTTGTGTTTCCATGTATAAAATGTTTGTAGTATGACCACAAGCCATAGGATTACCTGGGCAAATATGAAATATGTGGGTAATATACTGTTGCAAATTGATCCAGCTTAACTCAATGAACTGTTAGTGTTGCTACTTAGTAGATGCTTTTGTGATGAGGTGTTTTTTATCTGCTGAGGTTGCCAAAACAGTTTAGAAAATGGATATAATCTTCAATCATCTGAAAGAAAACTGGAGTTCAGTTCAACTCATTTTCATATACAGTAGGTCACTCCCCACTAACAAGCTGAGAGCACTCTACACATTTACCAGTATGGTACACTTCAGCTAAAATAGTCACTAACAAAAATTCAATAAAAATACAACATTCCTTTTAATAAAGCACAAAAATACCATTTGTTAAGAACAAATAAATGCATACATGCACGCCTACAACTTTTGAAATGATCTTGGATTATAAATGATACTTAATCTATATATTGCATACTCATATTGTATTCTAAACATTAAACATTTTAAAGATGAAACCAGTTATTTGCAAATAGTTTTGTTCAATTAAAAACTATAGTATGTCCATTTATCTATGCATTCAGACACATTTGTTCCATAATATATTGCCCTGTCGAGAGATGCAAGCTTTGCTTAGCTTTTGGCTTATTGAGCCCTGGATTAAGTTAAGATTTTTCTCAGGATTTATACAAGCAACGCGTTATTTTACCACCACTCACACAAATTTGGAATTGATTGACTTGTGTAATCTGAAACCGGTTTAGTTTCAGAGTATTTAAGTCACTTTAACTGTGCTCTTATTGTTGCTGTTAAGTTATGACAAATGTGGTTTGAGAGTTTTTAGGTAAGGGATACAGAAGTTTCAAGACAAGATAATTATTTAAGATAACAAAGACAAATATTCTTAGGTAAAATAGTTCTACTCATTAATCATAGTGCTAGAAAGTGGCAATGTGTTGCATGGTGATAAGCACATGCAAGAAAGAATTTCACTGTACTCTGTACATGTGACAATAATGACCCTATAAACCAAAACACTGGATTTGAACCCAGTGTGTTGGATTCGTGAGACAACTGCACTAAACTGTATATAGTGAAGGGTCAGAGGGTATAAGTGAACTTTCATTCCAGTGCAGCTTCTATATTTTCCCTGGCACCCTACATCCAGAACAGGTTTTCCATTAATATGGTTCAGAGGCATTGTATACCTTTTTGTGTTGCCCAGACCTGTCCTTTTGGCAGTTCTACTCAATTCTTCTTCATTTACATATTATCGTTTTTTAACTTCTGTCTTCAAACCATTAGTCACTTTTGAGCTACACCCTTAAGGTGCTTGCTGCAGATATTTTCAGTGTTTGGAATCCTTTCATATCCTTTAGACCATAAACCCCTTCTCTTTCCAGCCTGTACACCTGACTAACGCCACAAAAATTTGTATGTGAGAGTCAGTAGGCTTTGTGCCCAAGGAACCAAGTTACCCAAACTATTCTATAACATTTCAGTAATTATTTACCGCTCTGATGCCGAACTTTCTGATCATAAAATAGGTCATTACTATAGCAATTGACAAGAAGAATTGATAATTAATTGCAAAATTATGTTATTTGAGGGTTCTTCTAGAATGTCTCTTTCTCTTGCACAATTTTGCTTCAAAACTAATCAGCACATTGTCATTTCATAACAGGCTTAAGTTTCGAGTTTGGTATTTTGCCGTTCAGCTTTTATAGCTGTAAACTGTCTTCAAGAAACTGTGACACTCAGACACATACAGACAGAGACAGACATACACCCATCATTGAGATATCAATGTTTTTGCTGTCAGGGGACCCTAAAATATACAGATCATTCGAAAACCGGAGATTGAAATTTCTGATAAATCTAAAGCTTTCGTTCCTCACAATAGAAAATAGCTTATAATGTGGGAGGGCACAAAGCAATAAAATATATATTGTCTGAGGTTTACCTTTTGGGCTTATCTGAGGTAAGCACTATCACTCCAGGACACAAGGGAGTATGGATACTGATGGTAACATCTCCCTTTTCTTGCAAAGTTCTGAGAAACCGTCCACAGAAAGAAACTGACACCGCCCCCTGCTGTAACCTCCATTATAAAAGAAAGATGCTCCTGGTATGGCGCGTCTCACTCAGGAGGAGAGCAGACTATGGACTGAAACTCCTACTTGAAACTGAAGTACCATAGAAAAAAAGCCTCTTTTTTTAAATTTTTTTAATCTGCTTTTCATTTTCCTTTATTGAATGCACCAACGAGCGCCTATTTTGGTTAAAGACTGTGTAAATATTAAAAGGGGTGACCTGGTTGGTGCCCCAACACATCCTCCATGACCAGTGTACTCACTCAGTCAACTATATATATATATATATAGTGATGCCCAGGGCACGTACAGCCGCCATATCCCTGACACAAACAGGCAGGACACCAATTGCCACACAGCACACAGTTTATATACAGTTTACCGCTATGCACAAATCACCAACACAACACAGTCTCTCTTGCTGCCAGTCCTTTCACCTTCACTCCTCAGGCTTTGTCCTCTTCCTCCTGACTGGCCTTTCACTTCTGGTGACTAGCCCCTGGAGAAGGACTCCAGGTGCCCAACGAACTTCTTCCTGCCACACAGGGCCCTCAAAGTGTCCTGTTGGTGGCTACGGGTCCCAGAAGGGTTGCGCTGCTCCCATGCTCATGACCCGTGGCCCTGCTAGAAACCAAGGGGGCTACTGTCTGTCAGTCCGGGGGAGAAACTGTCCTGGAAATACTCTCTTCCCCAGTCCTTCCATAATCAGGGCATCTCGCCAAGTAAGGGCCCCAGCTGTTCTCCACTATATATATATATATATATATATATATATATATATATATATATATATGTGTGTGTGTGTATGTAGGTTTCCCTCTGGGTGCTTCAGTTTCCTTCCATAGTCCACAGACATGCAGGTTAGGTGGATAGGTGAGGCTAAATTTGCCAAGGTGTGCATGTTTGTGTGTTTACCCTGCAATAAGCTGGAGCACTCTTCAGGAATTGTTCCTGTCTTGCATACTATGCTTGCTGGAAAAGGTTCCATCTCCTCCACAACCCTGCTCAGAGTAAAGTAAAAGGAAAATAGTTGCTGTAAAACATATTTTTAATATGAGTAGCTGATGACTCAGTGGCATTAACCCAGAGCTGTAATGAAGGATTACTTTTCTTTCATGTTACTGTGTGAAGAAGTCAGTCATGTAGCTCTAAGAGGGCTTGATATAATAATCTTAACCTGCAAATCCTTTGCTGTTTTTACAGGTGTCTGATATATAATTATTAGACACAGAAATATAAGCCAGGAAACGAAGTGTGAGTCATAACAGCACTGTGTTTTTGGCTTAAGTAGTGACAGATGATGATGACAGGATTTGCCAGACAAGAAATCTTTGCTAGTAAGGGCTTGACACCTGTTTTATCATATATAACGAAAACCACAAAAATATCCTGGGAGAGGTTATAAATGTGTTGGAAAATAACACAACATACAAATTTCAGTCATAGTTTTTTTTTTGTATTTAAGCTCAAGGAAATGTTCTGCATTTATTTTTCAAAATATTTTCATGCTATCAAACTATCTTTAATAATTCATTATTATTTTATGATTTGTATTTTAGTGGAGCGTATTTGTATTATTCACCAAACATGAAATCAATACTCTTATTAACAAGTTGCTCTTTTGCATTATTTTTATATGAAGATCAATCTTTAAACAATTCACTTTATAATAATGAATCTTGAATAACTTCTTCTTCTTAATAACAACTCACAGTTTCAAAGGTATCAATAGACTCGGAGAAACAGAAAACCATTCAATGTCACAAACCCAGAATTGCATTGGAACAGATAATACAGTGCTCAAAAGTGATACTAGTTGAAAAAAATACTTTGGCTCTCTGTGACCTTGGAAGCATGAAACTAATTCAACAGATAGATGGGTGAAAAAATGTTTATCAATTATAGGAACTGGATGTTGGAGTGAGATTCAGAAAAAAAAAACACTTGTAAGAAGACTGGACAACTACATGGAGACACACACTCCAACTTTTAACCCCATGAATCATTGTTGGCTTAATGTGCATAATGTATTTTCTACAATGCACTTATATGTCCTGTATGATGTGAGAGGCTGTGATTTGAGAGGCGGTGTAAAGCATATGTCTAATATTGGAGCTGCCATATGTGCAAGCAGTATTACTTTTGGCCAAAGATATTGTTTTGTGCTCTGATACTGGTAATTTAACACGTAATTCAGGAAGTGTGAATCTGCATAATAACACACAGATTCTTTTGAAAACACTGTCATGCGCGTGTAAATGGGAAACAGGTTAAAGGCTTGGGTGATGATAACTCTCCGTCGACAATGGAGATGGTATTGTATAATAACGATCTCTCACTTCCCCTCTCTCTACAGAAAGGAAGACTGCCACCTTTACATCTCTGATGTCACTTCCTGGTTCCAGCCTCCTGGACCCACCTCTTGCCATCTTGGGCATTCAACCTAGAAATGAGGTTAGAGGCATACTCATTTGTGCACTCTCGCTTCTTTCTAATTTCTGATATTTTCAATTATATGGGGTTGGCCGCAAGGTACCCCAAAACTTCTATTTTGTCGTTTTCATCTTTTATAACACTCTTCTCCATCTTATTCAGTACTGGTTTCAGAAGAAACTGATAACCCTACTCTTAGGAGGCCAGTTTAAACCTAACAGTTAGTTAATGTGCATGTTTATGGGATAAGAGAAGAAAACAAAATTACGTATCTGGTGAGAAAGAGATTGGTAGAGAATTTGCAAACTCCAACTGTGAGACAGCAGCTCTGAAAACTATGCCACCAACCAAAATGAATACTTACTTTTTAAAAAATAGTTAATTAATAATGATTCCTATTACGACTTAGATTTTAAGTATAAATGGAAAATGTTGGCTTTGCAAGGACTGGCATTTCAGCTGGGGCTGTTTCCTACTTTGGATGTGATGCAGCATCCTTGTTTTGAATCCCAAACCTGGTTATTGCCCATGTGAACTTTAGATGTTTTACCCATTATAGAGTATTTTTTTTTTCCTATAGGTACTCTGGTTTTCCTCAAAGATATGCAGGTCAGATGAATTATAAATTACAGATTTACCCCATTTAAGTTTGTGTGTGTGTTTTGTGTGTGTGTATGTGTGTGAGAGAGAAAGAGTGGGTACTGCAATAGAGTAACACACTATTCATATGTGTTTCCTGCTTTTCAAAGAGTGCTGTTGGGATATACATCTTTAACTGGATTAAGTATGATTGAAAATGTTAGTATTAGAAAAAGCAAAGCCTGCAAAGAATTGTCATCTTATCATTGGCTGGTTCCTTCATCAGACCTGATACTGTGACAATACACAAACCAGGAAAAGTGAATATGAAGACAAATTGTTTTTAACTTAAAACCAATTATGCAATACTCTTATAAGCTTTTACTCAGACACTATGGTACAGCAAAACACAACTTCATGATTATTTTTCAGGGTGGCAGAGTGGTGTCATTGCTGTCTCATAACAAGGAAACTGGGATTAAAGTCCTAAGTGCTCCTTGTGTGGAATTTGCCTATATTCCCCATGTTCATGTGGATTTCTTCCTCTGGGTGCTCCAGTTTCCTCCTGCTACTAAAGCAGCACAAGTAAATGTTTGTTTTCATAGTGCAATGGACTGGCATCCTGTCCAGGAATTGTTCCTGCCTTGGTCTTGATGCTTGCTGGGATAAGTTCCAATTTTCTTGTAACCCTGCTCTGGATAAATGGGTTTAGAAGATAAATGGGAGAGTATTTTGTTTTAGTCTTGGATAATACTTCTGTCTAAAATGAAATACAGGGTATTATTGCACCATTTTACTTTATACTGTATACAAGGAGCAAAAGTATGTTTTATTGTATTATACTGTTGTTGTCTTTATGTTGCACTAGTTAATGCTGCTGCCTCATGGATTCAACATCATGGCTTTAGTTCCAATACCAGGCCAATGAATGTGTGAAGTTTTCACATTCTCCTTGTGTCTTACACAAACATGAGGATTTATAAAAGAAAACCTAAATGTGGAACAAGTATATATTTACTGCAGCTCTGACCCATACATAGGCAATATTTCAGAGAAACTGGGAAATGACGACACCCTTGATTAAATATAGAATTGCAGCCAAGCCAGGTAATTGACAAAATGCACGCATAATAATTCCTATCACCAAGCCATTATTATAATGTGTGTTGATGTGACAAACATATTACTCCTCAAAAGTAATGAATTTGATGTACAGACTATATTTTAGTTCCCTTTTAAGAAGACCAATACTGCATATTTTTGGTTTTTCATCAGTTGATATCGGCTACCTGTTTTCACTTTTCAGGGAACTTGCAGACAGGTCATGAATTATCTCAACTAAGCTTAACTTCATCAAGTTCCATGTGCGGGAAGCTATTAACTGAACAGCAAGGCACTACATCCAGTTTTGGATGTAGTGTGGTTACACATACTGTACATAAATTATAACATGTTTTAGCCAGCATACAATAACATTTGCAGCAGTGTCTGGTTATCCTAATGTAATTGGAGCAATTTACTGCACTCATATTGCAATAAGGGCACCTAGCAAGAATGAAGCTGGTTTTGTTTACCATGACCAGTGACATTACATTCACAGTTAAGTAATCTATGATGCCAACATGAGAACGACAAGTGTTGTGGCTCTGCGGTGTTGGACAACCTGTGATTCATTTATTTTGAGACAAAGTAGCTTTAAAAGATATGATGTTGCAGTTCACAGTGTCTGGCTTGTTGGTAAGGCAAATGGCTAACCCTCATTGTTTCATATTGCCTGTGCTAGTTATTGGTACAGCAATCATGTCATTTCATGTGCCAGGAAATAGCAGCTACCCACTCAGATGTTGGCGCTTACTGTCTTTTCCTGATCCCCAGAATGCAGAGGAGAGGCGTGATTGTGCCACATATAATCTTGCACTCTCGGTTGATCCTCTTCAATGCAGGTGGCAGGGCATCGAGGTGTCAGGTGGGAGGCTATTCTACTAGACTGTGTACTTCTGCAGCATCGTAATTGCATATGTATGAAATTGACTAGCATATAATGATGTTTCAAGGTGGCATTCATGGTATGGTCATGTACACACATTTACAAGGTGCTTGTGATTTATAAAGGGTAAATTGTGTAGAAATATATGTACACCAGGTTTCATAAACCTAATTTTTTTTGTCATTTGCATTTTCCTATTTTTTTGGGGATACACGTATTTTCAGGCTACAATCCACACAATGTTTTATAAATGAGACCCCAGGTTTGATACACTGTACAGTCGAAGTTGGCATTATGCTACACTGTAAGCACTTGTAATAAATTATCAATGGAGAGAGCAAGGCAACACAGGCAAAAAATTGTACAAGTGAAAAATCAAGTGTTCTTTATTTACAGATTCTCCAAAAACAAAGTGCAATAACGAAACCCAAAACAAAAACTTAGTAAGATGTCCTTGAATAAAACACAGTCCCTATAGCACAAACACAAAAAACATAAAGTATTACAAAATTAAAAAAAAAATTACATAAAAATGCAGTATTTCTCCTCATTCTGTCTAATACTCAAAAAAAAACAGAAAAGGGAAAAATACACCTGTACAAAACAGATTAACAAAAATCAAATTGTCTTTTCTTTTATTTCCGCTAAAAAGAAAATGGTCAAGGAAAAATAGAAGAATTCTACTTTGAAGAAAAAAAAACAATTATTTAAACAAAATTACTTACAAAAATCAATTCTTCCTTTCAAAAGAAAAAATGACATTCACAAAATATACATAAAGAAAACCATACCATTAAGAGCCCCTCTATGCAACACAAGGGTTTTCTCACTTGCAGATACCCACTACCTTTTCTCTTTATACCACTCAGAAGGTTTAGCTGGGCACTAAACCCAATCAAAAGACAAACTTTAGTGTTCATTTTGTAGTTTATATGCCAGGGAGACGGAAGCACCCAATTGCTGTTGACACACACCTGTTCTTACCATAAGCACAAAGGGACACTGCTCTTGTTGCACTTCCCCTCCTCCACGAATTCTTCCACTTTGTGCTGTTTCAGCTGTCAAGCGATACTTGCACTCTTTCTGGTAACGGCTTCTTGTTTAACTTTTCAAACTTTTGCCTGGGAATTTAACTCAAACATTTACAGCTTTTACTATAATTGGCAATTCACTGTTCTTATTGCTTTCATAAATGCAACAAGTTGATGACGTGTAGGTGGCTTTGCCAATCTGGGTGCTTGGACAATTCATGAGGACATGCGATAGGCATCCGCAACCATGCTGCTGCGAAGCTGCATCTGCACCAGAAAGTATAGTCTATCCGCCCTTTTTTAATAGCTATTTACAACAAACGTAAAAGCTATAAACAGCTACATTTTATGATTTTAAGTTTTTGTCTTTAATCGTGACACGTTTTACCCCAACAGGAGGCAAAACTTACGTTCAGAAAAGTGAGTTTCTCAATAAATTGATTGTAAGCTGGTCCATGCATCCTCTAAAATTTTTCCATTTCTTATGCAAAAGTCATAATTTATAAAATTTGAACTTAGCATGGAAATTCGGTTAAAGTTACGGAATGTTTCGGCCTTCCACAAGTCCCACACATACTTTTTTGCTGTAAAACAGAATCTTGGTAGTCAGCATAAAAGATTAAAAATGGTAGTGTATGCAAGGCTGCAACTTTTATGGATGCCTGTACAAAGAGCGGCATGGCGGTATGAGCAAATGCCCATCACACGTCACATAAATTACTGCTACAAAATATTTAAAAAACAAAAAATTTATATCTTTAAACCTAAATGTTATGCTATAAGTACATTTTCTAACCTCTTAAAAGAAGAAAGTGCTTATGTTGCTATAATTAAAATACATAGGCAATCAAAATTTAAAACACAATGTTTTCTGTCATTTAAATACATTTAATGAAGATGGCAGACTTTATATGCCGATTTAGACATCCTAGCACTGTCCTCTTGGAGTTGTGTGCCATCATGCAAACATCTTGCAATCCCTGTTCCATTACATATTTTATTACCAGGTTTAGAAAATGGATGGATGAACAGACGACTGACATCAGAATGTGACTGATGCATCATTGAAATTGACAATGAAATGTCGTGAAAATAAAATTTTCTGTTCATTTCATTGTCCTCCCAGCAGGAGATGCTATTATACACTTCACATCAACATTTTGTCATCATTACTATAACATTAAAAAAGGTTCCGTTTTAGTTATGTGTTCAACATTTCTTGCCTCGCATTTCTCGTCATTCTACATTTACGCAAATCGTTGTAGACACGGAACGCACATGAAATGTATATATTCCAAATAACAATATATTATTTACCCTATACAATTCCAAACACCTAACTCCCAGATAAAGAGACTTTAGCTCTGAGAATTTTATATCTGACTTGACTTCAGCTGCCTCGGTGGGGAATAAGTGAGTATGCTGCTTGCTACTTGTGCTGATTGACACATCTGCAAAACAAAGATGCTGATAGGGAGGTGCAAGGGAATTTAAGGTGGCCCAGCATTACAAATATTTTCGTAGGCTTCAGGTATTCTAGTATTAAGGATAGGTACATTCAAGTGAGAGATATTTTCTCCAGAACTGATTATGGTATTTGTTGGTCCATGCATCTTCTAAAAATTCTTATCCAGGGCAAGGGGTAGCTGTAGCCTATCCCAGCAAGAAACAGGAGCAGACAGGAATGGCCCCTGGACATGAACACATATGCACATTAGGGGATGATTTAGCTTTGGCAATTCAGCTAACCTGCATGTTATTTGGCTGTGAGAGGAAACTGGAGCAAACCCACGTAGCCTCATGTGTAAACTCAATGCAACCACCACGCTCCTTACTACAGTAGCAGCGTCACCATGTGCCTAATTCGGCATCACCATGTGTGTAATTCATTGAATAACATACTTAAATTAACTGTGGCTTTAAAAAATTAGGAACAAAGTACCTTATTTGAGCTTTATTTTAGTAATATAGTGCATTGTTTTAAAGGGGACAGGTCAATTGGCCACCATTTAAACTCCGTTAAATGTCACTAATACTTGAAGCTCACATTCACTAAAGCTTGCTTTACAGGCAGGGGGTGAAGGAGTGTGGCTAAAAGTTTGTGTGTGAACACATAGTTTTAAGTTGATGTGATATTTATAAAGGAATTTGGCATAGCACATGGCACATATATGGTTTTATAAGCCTGTTTTTTAGTATGAAATCTAAGCTAGGTTTCATACATGAGTCCTTAGATGTGTTAGCTTAATTGGCAGTTGCAAATTGGCACCTGTGTTACTGTCTAGGATTGGATCCTGCCTTGTGCTTGAAGTTGTCAGGGTAGGCTCTAGCTCCTAATATCCTAAAATGGATTAATTGGTTTTAAGATTGTTAAGTTGTGTTGCTGTATTTTATTCAAATAAATGTTTGGTTTTCCTGTGAAAGCATAATGCTACAAATATCATTACAGCTTTTTTTTACTATTTTTCATTTCACAAGGCACCAAATTTTAATTTATTTATAAAACTGACCTTCTTTCATTTGTAGTAATTCTCATTTTTTACATAGAAAGATATTCACTTAATTTAAAGTTTAAAATTATCAACAGAAATTAAGTAATACTTTCTACTTCCTTAAAAATACCATGAATAAAAATGGTATAGTAAATGTATGTGATATTTTTTATAATACTTCTCATTGATATGGATAATGGCACATTATGGCTAGATAATAAATAAATTCTGTGTTCATTGTTGAAAATTGACCACATGTTGCTATGAGAATTCTGTTATATCTAAGCTAGATATGTGCTACTCTGTCACAAGAAAAAAGTCTGCAGTGCACATTTTTGTTGTCTCAGACCACTTACATGTAATCGGGTCCTGACTGAGCAACTACTAAGAGCTGTCATTCTTCCTGTAGCAAAATTCACCAGGGGACGCAACTGAGGGCTTGATGCCAGCTGAAGGCCTGCTGTGAATGGTTAACAGGCAGTTGGCTGCATTCTCTGTTTCCCCTTTGAGCACTGTTTCTCTTGATAGAGATTATGTGCTTTTATCTCTTCCCATCTTTCAAAACAACAGCTACAGACAGGAGCACTGCTGAGCGGAACCATCTCTGTCACTAAGGCTTGGCTGCTTTTTGCTCACTTTCAATTACAGAAGAGCAAGCAAAAAAATCCCTCATGTGTACACCAGTTCAAATGGTACTAAAGGTTGGGAAATTGCTCTATGAGCTTATGAAGAACAGCAGAAATTTCTTTTGTACAATAACCTGTAAAGACCACCTGCAGATCAGAGAGTCAAACAACAATTGTCAGTCAGCATTATTTGAGCACATATAATAGACATCATTTAGGTGTAACACAGTCTTAAATGTACTAATTAAGTTTCTGTTTATGCAGAATATAATAACATGAAATGGAAAGAAATGAAATGCAAAAAAAAAATTACTTACAACGTGTTAGCACTGCTAAAAATGCCATGTTATAATTTTAAATTACTGCAGTGCATTGCAATGAAATAAAAGACCTTGATTAAAATGGTTTTAAACGTACATTGTGTCTTAAGTATATGTTAATCAAATCAGAATTAATGACCAGATTCATAAAAGCTCTAGTGTGCATGGCACTACCCATTATCAGCCCCCCTTGTATCCATAACTGATGTGGGTGAATACTACTGGTCGAAAGAGCTAAGCACAGTAACAGAATTATGGTGAAAATATTACATTTTCCTCATTATTAACATTAGAATCTTCAAGATTACCTTAATAGTAACATTAAAAAGAGACATAGCTGTATAAATCAATGGGGGTTTTATTTATTCAGGATCAAGTTGGAATTAAAGACCGCATGAACAGTCTAGATATGATACTTACTCACCTAAGACCCTCTGTCCTCCTGTTCTCCAATGTCCCATCTCCTGCGCAGCTGTTACCTGTTGCCTCCATCCAAATCCTGTCAGCATGATTTTGGCATCAAGGTGCCTTCTCCAAGTGCTTCTTGGTCTACTGCGTTTCCTCTTACCTCAGGGGTTCGACATCAATGACTGACGTGACTTTTCAAGCTGGTTTTCACAAGGAATTGCTAAGCCATTGCCATCTTGTCTTTAGGATTTCCATTTCCAAGAACTCTTAATGCATTCTTTCTTGATATAATAATTGTTATAGTAAATGTCTAAATGTTATTAATTTCTTAAAAATTTAATTTAGACAAACAGTCTACTCCTCCAAACAGCCAATCATATGGCACGTATTATAGTAAGCTATACTATACTAATAGTTTTGAAATAAATCATACAGATGTGGTCTAGAGCTGTAGTTGTTGCATGATCTGTAACCCCATCAATCTGAAGGTTCTGCTGTCTTTCACTTTTCATCCTGTCAGAAGGTGTCCAATTGTAAATGTTCTCTTCAGTTAAACTAGAGGTAAAGTTGAAGATTTTGTATTGCTTTCATCTTTGTTCTTAATTTACTACCACAGTGTTATGGTCCAAATTTATATCTGTGATATATCTTGTCAGAGATTATTCTGTTTCTAGAGTGACTGTTTATCAAGATAAAATCTGTCTCATTTTGTACCACGTGATCTCTTTTATGTTGTGGTTAGATTCATGTATATAAATGCTGTAGTGGAAGTTTGTACCAGGTGTTAGTGAAAAACATCTCTGTTTGTTGACAGTAGTCAATTCATTTCTCTCTTGTCTCATTTCCTATGCTGAGATCATGCACTTCCACTACCTTGTCAAATCTGCCTTTCCTCACTTTTGCATTAAAATCCCCCGTTATGGTATTTATGCTATGCTCATGGGTTGATTTTAAGAGGTTCTTGATGTCTTCATACAACTGTTACATTTCTAAGTCTGATTAATTAGTTGTTGTAGCATACAAAAACAGTTAAGAAATCAACATGAAACACTTCTCTGTATCTTTTGACACTATTAGAGCAACTCCATAACTGTTGTCATCATTACCTACCACAGCAATATACTATACTATCAAGATAAGATTAATTTTTCCATTTCCTATCCAATTAGTATTGGTTATACCCAAGGTGTTTCATCCTAATATGTTTGTTTGTTTTATGACACTTGTTACAATATGTTATATACGGTCAGCAGGATGTGACAGACCATTTTTGGTTGAATTGTAATTTGAGTGTGTGACATCATCGAGATGCGCGAGTGAAGTAAAAAGAATAAGCACAAGAAAACCTGCGTCTCTGAGACTCCTTGTATTAAGAGGGATAATTGATTACTGGAATGAACTAAGCTTAAAACATGGTGGCAGCGGTAAATTACCAATAAGAAAAGTGAAAGACTGAGGTAAATTGCTACGGAAAAAAAAAAAAAAAAAAGGCGATTAAGAGAGACGCGTGCCGATCATGGAGGGTGCTTTCGGATTGAAGCCTCCAGCGAATTCTGACTGGAATGCAACGAACATACCAAAAGCTTGGAAAGCATGGGAAGAGGAGTTTTGCCTGTACATTGATTTATCGCTTACAGATGCGGATGACAAGACGAAGGTAAAAGTTTTCCAATATCTAATCGGAGAAACTGGGAGGGAACTGAGTAAGACGCTAGGCGCTGCCGGTGAACTGACGTTGGAATGGCGGTTAACCGCGTTCAGAAACCACTGCAATCCGGCACCGAACGAAACAGTAGAAAGGTACAAATTTTTCTCCAGAAATCAGAACTCAGGCGAAATGATTGACAAGTATATTACTGATTTGAAAGTGCTGGCGGACACGTGCAATTTTGGTTCGGCTAAAGATTCACTGATTAGAGACCGAATTGTGTACGGCATACTGAACTCACAAGTGAGAGAACGTCTATTAAGAGAGTCAGACCTGACGCTTGAGAAATGCGTAAGGATTTGTAGAGCATCAGAACTGTCAAAAGAGAATGTGATGATCATCGAGGGACAGAAAGTTGAAGAAGTGCACACAGTACAGAGACTCCAACAAGGTCAGGGTGCCAAACAAACACCAACATCTAAGTGTAAATTCTGTGGAAAACAGCATGAGTGGAAAAAACTGAGTTACCCAGCTTATGGAAAGCAATGCAGAAAATGTGGCAAACTGAACCATTTTCCTGCCACATGCAAAACAAAAGAGATTAAGAGAAAAGGAATACACAGTGTAACAGAAATAGAAGAGGAACCGTTTCAGGAAATCCTAAGCCTTAGTTCACAAATGAGGGAGGACAAACAGGAAAAACAACTGTTTGCAACCATGTTGATAGGAGAAAAACTAGTAAAATTTCAACTAGATTGCGGAGCCAGTTGTAACGTAATCCCCGTTCAGCTGCTAAACCCTGACACAGTGATGGAAAAGACTGAACAGATTCTGGTCATGTATAATAAGAGCACCCTGAAACCAGTTGGAAAATGGAGAATAAAAATAAGAAACCCGAGAAACAGAAAACTGTACCGGCTGGAGTTTATTGTAGTAGAGGAAACCTCGTCAATGCCCCTGCTGGGAAACAAGGCCGTGCAAGCAATGGATCTGGTAAGAATACAGCATGAAAATATGGCAATTGATGATATTGTTACCACAGAAAGATGCAGAGAAAAGGAACCATGGGACAAAAGCGACATGGATAGGGAGTATGCTGATGTATTTGAAGGGGATGGATGCTTGGAAGGAGAATATAACCTAGAGGTGGATCCTGCAGTGAAATCGGTGAGGCTTCCAAAGTGAATAGTTCCTGTGGCACTAATGAAACATCTAAAAGATGAGCTGGGAAGTCTTGTAGAGAGAGGCATTATAGCTCAGGTGGAAAAGAGCACGGATTGGATTAGCAGCATGGTGGTGGTGAAGAAATCATCTGGAAAACTCAGAATTTGTATTGACCCAAGACCACTAAACAAAGCTCTGAGACGTCAACATTTTCCCTTGCCCACCATAGATGATGTTCTCCCCGATCTGACCAAAGCGAGAGTTTTTACAGTGTGTGACGTGAAGGACGGGTTCTGGCACATAAGGCTTTCAGAAGAGTCAAGCTACCTCACTACCTTCGCAACACCATGTGGCAGGTATAGATGGATTAGAATGCCCATGGGAATCAGCCCGGCTCCAGAAGTATTCCAGCACAGGTTGACTCAGGCATTGGAGGGGCTTCCAAGAATTCGGATAATAGCAGATGACATCCTTGTCTGTGGGGAAGGCAACAACGATGAGGCAGCTGAGATAGACCATGACACAAAACTAAGACTACTTCTGGACCGTTGTAGAGACAGAAACATCAAACTAAACTTTAACAAACTCAAGCTGAGACAGAAAGAGGTGCCATACATTGGACACAGACTGACTTCCGAAGGACTAAAGATTGACCCAGAGAAGTTGAGAGCCATATTGGAGATGCCCAGGCCATCAGATGTGAAGGGACTCCAGAGATTATTAGGTATGGTGAACTATTTGTCCAAATTGTGCGCACATTTATCAGACAGCTGTGACACATTAAGGCAACTGACACACAAAGACGTGATTTGGGAGTGGACTGAGGTACAGGAAGACGCATTCAACAAATTGAAACAAATGATTGCCTCAGCACCTGTTTTGAAGTACTACAATCCAGAAGATGACCTGGTTCTTCAATGTGACTCCTCTGAGACAGGCCTGGGTGCAGCAGTTTTGCAGGCAGGACAACCAGTCACTTATAGCAGCAGAGCCCTTTCAGCCACAGAAAAAGGATATGCACAAATTGAAAAAGAATGCCTAGCAATTCTTTTTGGAATGGAGAAATTTCACCAGTACACCTATGGCAGGAAAGTAGAAGTACATTCAGACCACAAACCCTTGGAAACCATCATAAGAAAGCCATTGCTTAATGCACCCAAGAGATTACAGAGAATGCTTTTGAGACTGCAACGATATGACATTAATGTTGTCTATGTGCCAGGTCGACTGATGCACCTAGCAGATACTCTCAGCAGAGCGTACCTACCAGAGTGTGCTGCAGAAGGATCAGTAGAGACAGAAATTGAGACAATCAACATGTTGCAGTACCTACCCATATCAGAGGGGATTCTACAGAAGATACAGAGAGAAACTGCTAAGGATGAGACATTTCAGATGTTGCAGCAAGTGATAGCTCAGGGATGGCCAGAGGAGAAAACTCAGCTGAAAGAATAGGTAAGACAATTCTTTTCCATAAGAGAAGAGCTTAGTGAACAAGATGGAGTGATTTTTAGAGGAGAGAGAGCTCTAATCACCAGCAAAGCTGAGAACAGAGATCATGGAGAGAATTCATGCGTCACATCTAGGTATGGAAAGCTGTTTACGAAGAGCAAGAGACTGTGTATACTGGCCTGGGATGAGTGCTGCTATTAGAGAATACATAGGGAAGTGTGCCGTTTGCAGAACTGTGGATGTGCGACAGCAGAAAGAGACAATGTGTGCACATGACATTCCGATAAGGCCATGGGCAAAAGTCGGGACTGATTTATTTTCATGCAACAACAGAGCATATCTCATCACAGTTGATTATTTCTCCAACTTTTGGGAAATTGATTATCTCCCTGATACCAGCTCAAGCACAGTGATACACAAGTTGAAGGCCCATTTTGCACGACACGGGATCCCAGATACAGTAATCTCTGATAACGGGCCACAATACAGCTCTCAGGAATTCAAACAGTTTCACATAGCTTGGGAATTCAGGCATGTGACATCGTCTCCTGCATATCCGCAAAGCAATGGCAAAGCCGAGTCTGCGGTTAAGACGGCCAAACAGCTCATGGGAAAAGCTAAGAGAGCGAAAGCGGATCCATACCTGGCTATACTAGAGCACAGGAACACTCCATCTCAGGGATTCAATGCCAGTCCTGCCCAAAGACTCATGAGCAGAAGAACTAAGACATTACTGCCGACACAGGACAGCCTCCTGCAGCCAGGTGTTGTGAACACAGAGCATGCGGTAGAAGTCAACCAACGCAAAGAAGCCTACTACTACGACAGAGGAGTGAAAGATCTTAGACCTCTGAAGGAGGGAGAACAAGTAAGAGTTCAGTTGGACACGAAGCGTAGAGCACACTGGACACCGGCAAAGGTGGAAAGAATGACCAGTAACCGATCATATACTGTCAAGCTGGAAAATGGAACTGTTGTACGGAGAAATCAGAAACATCTCAGGACTGTGCCGGGAGGACCACAGAGAGCAGACACACAGAACACAACTGTCAAGCAGGAGCAGACTAATCATCCAGATGACGGACATTCAAAGGCAGTACCAGAGTCATGCATAACACGCACAAACCATTCAGACACCAGCAACAGCGTTGTGATAACTAGAAGTGGCAGAATAGTTAAGAGACCAACACACTTGAGAGATTTTGTTTAAATATGTTTGACTGATCTTAAGACACTGAAGTATAATTTTGAGTATACACTGTTATGTTGTGATGCACAAGTTGCAATGTTATGTTGTTTCTTGTATACAGTAGATAAAAAAAAAAAGGAAAGATGTTACAATATGTTATATACGGTCAGCAGGATGTGACAGACCATATACTGTATGTTTGAATTGTAATTTGAGTGTGTGACATCATCGAGATGCGCGAGTGAAGTAAAAAGAATAAGCACAAGAAAACCTGCGTCTCTGAGGCTCCTTGTATTAAGAGGGATAATTGATTACCGGAGTGAACTAAGCTTAAAACAAAACTGGTTGTTTTTTCTGCTTCACGTAACATTCTTACATTTTGTGTGTCTGTATTCCACTCAAGGATACTTAGTATCCTCTTGCCATTTAAGGCATGCCAGAACGTTCTTTGGTGTGTGATTTGCCGTACTATTTTTCTTTGGAAAAAATTTGTTGGTTTCCCATTGACTTACATGTTGAGGTGTTAGCGCCAGCTTTGAAGACCATCTCTGCTGTCTGTAGCTGCCTTTTGTGCTGCTGTACTAATTCTTAGGAACTCCACCTTCATTCACTAAAGCTCATCCTGCACATGTCTGTAAATAACTTGTAAGTTTCAAATTACAAGGTAACTAAACACATATGGTGCAGAAAAAAGAGACACTTAACAGACATTGTACCCGTGACTGAGACCTTATTAACATTCTAGAAATTAACAACATTCTACTAGATAACTTAATCAATATATGCACAATATGAGATGTAAAAATCAGGGAAATGAACACCAGTATCATGCATTTACACGCAGCTTTGAAAAGTGCTTGCACCATGTTGATTCTTAGATATGCATGGTGTGTGTCAAGGTGGTAAACTGCATTCTGTGCTACTGAAAATTTTTAAAATCAAAATATTCCTCGCAATTTTTAAAGGCAGTATATAAATAAGCCTTGTAATATGTATATAATTCTTATGATTCAGATTTAACTATTATTTTTTGTATTATTATTTTGTAATGTTAAAAAATTCTTTTGCATGAAAATGACACTCTTAAACTGCCACCTGAGATGATTACCTCGTCGCCTCACCCTACATACAGGCCTTGGGTGCCATCCCTGTAGCTAAAGGCTTAGCTCAAGCATTAGTTCCATTTATCCATGGTATTTTACACTAGCCTACATCTTGATATTGCTGTGTGCACATTAATATGTAAGCATTAAGATGTTCTGCAAAGTGAGGGGGGCTAAACAATTTATAAATTTATATTTCAAAAGGAGAGATTTTAAAATTATCTTTCAATTTAACTTGAAGCAAATGTAGCAATTCAAGAACTGGATTTACATGGACATAGCTATCACTTTCAGGTATTAAATTTACTACCATATTTTAAATACTGTAGATCAGTAATGACACTCTTAATCTGCATTGTATTTATAAAGTTCACTCTCCATGCTCAAAGCACATAACAAGATGAGGATACATTGCAATTGTTTGCATACATTTGTTACAGTTGGGGAAGAGGTGGGTTAAATGACTTGCTCAGGGTCAGACTGTGAGTCAGAAGCAGGAATTAAATCAGCAGCCTTGTATTTTAAAATCTAATGTATCAGCAGCTACATCTCAATTTCACACAGCATGACAACAAAGCATTACAGTACTCAATTCTATTTGTTACAAGTCAATGAATTACTATAGTTGGCTTACACTGTGTGTAACAATAAATCTAAGTGATTTAGCAATATTTTAAGCTGGTGTTAAAGTGCTTTCTGTGTTGTGACTAGGGATAAAGCAGATTACAAAGATAACACTAAAGTTGTAAGATTACTATTTTCTTTAAACACTAATAAAGAAATTGTAAATTTGAGATTTGGTCATGATACTTTAGAACAGTAAGGTATAAACCTGCTTTCCTTAATAAAGATCTAACAATGGCCAATTTGAAATAACGTACAATGAAAGGTATGTGAATATATTAAGTATGTATTATGAAGCAATACAGTCATACTGTAATTGAGTATAAAATTTCTTGTGCTGCTAGTAATATAAATTTACTAAGGTAATATTTTCAAGGGGGTTATATATTCTTTTCCAGCTCTGCTAGATATAGAATTTGACTTCCTGTCTGAAATTTTATGCAAGCTAATTTATTACTAAAGGAATCTATTAAAAAATACTTATATTAGAAGGATTTGTGCATGGTTGGATGTCTTTTTGTCAGGTTACCTATTGTTTTAAATAATGTTGTTGTTAATTTTGATGACTATTTTGATCTGTTAACCAGTTCACTTGCTAAACACTCAATTTTAAGGTCACAGGGGGCCCGGCTTATCCTGCACCACACATATAGTATGAACCATATATTATAAGGGCACCAGTCCTCTGCAGGGCATGCCCACAAACAGAACCCACTCACACTAATACTGGGGCAATTTAGAGTCTTCAATCAACGCAACTGCAACATATTTTTTCCTTTATGTTATTTTATTGATATCAATATGTCATAATAAATACTTTTTGTGAAGTACCATCTACTCAAAGCACCGTGATGTTCCAACAATGATGGATAGATTAAAAGCCAGAAGTCTGTATGACCATCAACATCAAGTGACTCCGTGAGAACCCTAACTACAAAGAGGACTATTTCATTTATGTTAGGTAGAATGCCCAGAGGGGACTGGGCGGTCTCGTGGCCTGGAACCCCTGCAGATTTTATTTTTTTCTCCAGCCGTCTGGAGTTTTTTTTCTGTTTTTTCTGTCCACCCTGGCCATCGGACCTTACTCCTTTTCTATGTTAACTAATGTTGTCTTATTTTAATTTCTTATTTTGTCTTTTATTTTTCTTTTCTTCATTATGTAAAGCACGTTGAGCTACTTTTTGTATGAAAATGTGCTATATAAATAAATGTTGTTTTTGTTGTTGTATTGCTCATGCTGTAGGCAGAAGTGCCTTCTCTATCTATCTATCTATCTATCTATCTATCTATCTATCTATCTATCTATCTATCTATCT
>JANRMT010061414.1:33082621-33136458 GCA_026402145.1 Polypterus bichir lapradei
TATCTATCTATCTATCTATCTATCTATCTATCTATCTATCTATCTATGTGCCCTGCATGTAAAAAACTAACTGGCCAGTGTAAAGAAAAACATTTTTTATGTATTTTTTCTTCCTATTTTTATATATTTATGTTATGTAATAAGCATTTCCTTTAGCTTCACCTAAAACATGGGTAGCTTCAATCATGTGATAAGTTGTGTACTTTAAGTTTCTAACATTTCTAGTAACTTTCCACAGTCTATATAATAATTTATTACTGTTTAGCTGTTTTTCTTATCTATGTCTGTATGTGCTTAGGAATATTTTTGTCTAGTCAGGGTTGCTAAAGTAAGGTTGAGAGTTCACTTGCTACTCCCTAAATAATTTATTTAAGAACAACAACAACAACATTTATTTATATAGCACATTTTCATACAAATGATGTAGCTCAAAGTGCTTTACAATATGAAGAAAAAAGAAAAAATATAAAAATTAAATTAGGCAATACTAATTAACAAAAAATAAAGTAATGTCTGATGGCCAGGGAGGACAGAAAAAAAAAAAAAACTCCAGACGGCTAGGCTTTTTACCTAACATAAATGATCTAAATCAGTCCTCATGGTTTTCAGGCTTCACATGGAAGAATTAGACAATGACAGTCATGTGGCCCTCTGGCCTTTAATCCATCAATGTAGGGACTGTACGGTGCTTTGATCAGGTGGTGGTGGCGCAGATTGCCACTACAGAAAACCGGAAAAAGAACAGCAGAGAAAGTAGGGGTTAGTACTGATTTCAGAGTCATGAAAAAAAAGAATGAAATTAATGAGAAAGCCCTATTAAAATAACGGGTTTTTAGCAGTTTTTTAAAGTGTCCATCATATTAGCCTGGCGAATTTCTGTTGGTAAGCTATTCCAGATTTTAGGTGCATAACAGCAGAAGGCAACCTCACCACTTCTTTTAAGTTTAGCTCTTGGCATTATAAGCAGACACTCATTTGAAGATCTAAGGTTACAATTTGGAGTGTAAGGTGAAAGGCATTCCGAGATATAGGATGGAGCAAGATTATTTAGGGCTTTGTAAACCATAAGCAGTATTTTGAAGTCAATTCTAAATTGCACAGGTAACCAGTGTAGTGACATCAGAACTGGAGAGATGTGCTTGGTTTTTCTTTTTCTAGTTAAGATTCTGGCAGCTGCATTCTGCACTCATTGCAATCTATCGATGTCTTTTTTGGGTTGTCCTGACAGGAGTGTATTACAGTAATCTAGTCAACTAGAAACAAAAGCGTATATTAATTTTGTAGCATCTTGCAAAGTTATAAGTGATCTAACTTTTACTATATTCCTTATGTGAAAAATGCTGTCCTAGTAAGCAGATTAATGTGTGATTTAAAATTAAGGCCAGAGTCAATAATTACCCCTAAGTTCTTTACCTCTGTCTTGACTTTTAAGCCTAATGAATCAAGTTTACTGTATTTCTAATACCCTTATTACATCCATTTTTGCCAATCACAGCATGTTGTTTGCTGCAATACTTAATATTATTTAGAGTGCAGGATGCCAGCAAATTCATCAGGTCATGATGGCAAGGAAGAGACATAGAAAATGGTTGCTTTGAACACAGTTATTATTGCAGTATCTGGACAAGAGGGAAGCCACACCTGGTAGGAGCAAATTGTTGAGGGTTTTGATGCAAAACAATGGCTTGACAAGTTCAGAATGTTTGATTGTGAATGTTAACATTGATTCTTTAAGAAAAATATACAGTTGAGGCATGAGGTTTTCCACCAGAAAATGCAGCAATTGGGCTCTAAGCAATGGCGATACTTACAGAATACTTGTCCACATTCTTTGAGCTAGAACATCAAAACTGTGTTTGACTACAAACCATACATGAACTTGCATTATGTTGCAATGATGAATGAAATACACCAGGCAGCCTCAAGTGTAGAACCTTCAGGGTGTCTACTTTGGGAAGTTTAGATTTTCAGACAATTCTGATTCTGCTGTTCAAATGCTAAGAGGAATAGCTGTCATTCTAGTCGCATATCTCCTAAAACATGAGATCTGTGTTACATATGACTGAAAAAAATGTGATTTTAGCTGTATTGTGAACATAATCTAAGACATAAAATACTATATCAAATATCACATTGGAAATTCTTAAAATCCATTTACTTTTTAATTTTTAAGATGAACTGTATTCTAATTTCAGTTTTATGCAAAAGGTGACTACCATTGTGTTAAAGAAAATGAATTAGGATTTTTTCAGTTGTGTAATGTAAGTTAGCATAAGAACGCTAGCTCCCTTGTTGGAATAAGTTCCTTTGTAATTGCGGCATGTTACATAACCCAGAACTATATAGATATAATATAAAAAAGCGATACCCCTCCCTTAGTGATATGGCAGTAAGAAATCACATAGCTTTTGTTAATGACAGTGCATAACATACGAAGGAAGCCATGACAAGAACTCAGTTTGGGAGTGGGGGCCCGATGTATACAGGTGCCGGTCATAAAATTAGAATATCATGACAAAGTTGATTTATTTCAGTAATTCCATTCAAAAAGTGAAACTTGTACATTAGATTCATTCATTACACACAGACTGATGTACTCTATTTCAAATGTTTATTTCTTTTAATTTTGATGATAATAACTGACAACTAATGAAAAACCCAAATTCAGTATCTCGGAAAATTAGAATATCAATTAAGACCGATGCAAAAAAAGGATTTTTAGAAATGTTGGCCAACTGAAAGGTATGAACATGAAAAGTATGAGCATGTACAGCACTCAATATTTAGTCGGGGCTCCTTTGTCCTGGATTACTGCAGCAATGCGGCGTGGCATGGAGTTGATCAGTCTGTGGCACTGCTCAGGTGTTATGAGAGCCCATGTTGCTCTGATAGTGGCATTCAGCTCTTCTGAATTGTTGGGTCTAGAGTATTGCATCTTCCTCTTCACAATACCCCATAGATTTTCTGTGGGGTTAAGGTCAGGCGAGTTTGCTGGCCAATCAAGAACAGGGATACCATGGTCCTTAAACCAGGTACTGGTAGTTTTGGCACTTTGTGCAGGTGCCAGGTCCTGTTGGGAAATGAAATCTGCATCTACATAAAGTTTGTCAGCAGCAGGAAGCATGAAGTGCTCTAAAACTTCCTGGTAGACGGCTGCGTTGACCTTGGACCTCAGAAAACACAATGGACCAACACCAGCAGATGACATGGCACCCCAAACCATCACTGACTGTGGAAACTTTACACTGGACCTCAAGCAACATGGATTCTGTGCCTCTCCTCTCTTCCTCCAGACTCTGGGACCTTGATTTCCAAAGGAAATGCAAAATTTACTTTCATCAGAGAACATAACTTTGGACCACTCAGCAGCAGTCCAGTCGAGACGCTTCTGACGCTGTCTCTTGTTCAAGAGTGGCTTGACACAAGGAATGCGACAGCTAAAACCCATGTCTTGCATACGTCTGTGCGTGGTGGTTCTTGAAGCACTGACTCCAGCTGCAGTCCACTCTTTGTGAATCTCCCCCACTGTTTTGAATGGGTTTTGTTTCACAATCCTCTCCAGGGTGCGGTTATCCCTATTGCTTGTACACTTTTTTCTACCACATCTTGTCCTTCCCTTCGCCTCTCTATTAATGTGCTTGGACACAGAGCTCTGTGAACAGCCAGCCTCTTTAGCAATGACCTTTTGTGTCTTGCCCTCCTTGTGCAAATTGTCAATGGTCGTCTTTTGGACAACTGTCAAGTCAGCAGTCTTCCCCATGATTGTGTAGCCTACAGAACTAGACTGAGAGACCATTTAAAGGCTTTTGCAGGTGTTTTGAGTTAATTAGCTGATTAGAGTGTGGCACCAGGTGTCTTCAATATTGAACCTTTTCACAATATTCTAATTTTCCGAGATACTGAATTTGGGACTTTCATTAGTTGTCAGTTATAATCATCAAAATTAAAAGAAATAAACATTTGAAATACATCAGTCTGTGTGCAATGAATGAATCTAATATACAAGTTTCACTTTTTGAATGGAATTACTGAAATAAATCTACTTTGTCATGATATTCTAATTTTATGACCGGCACCTGTAGAGTCTTCCATTTTCGTCGCTGTGTTGGAAGGATTTTCGAGATCGGATGACATTATCTCCCATCCGTCCGTCGGCTTCAAAAGTGTGCTGGGCAATGATCCAAGGCTTTATACTTTTTCTTCATGTGCAGGCCCCCACTTGGGTGAATCATTCCATTCCAAACAAGGCACAGAGGATACAGTTTCATGCTGACTCTGACAGACGAAAAATAGTGCACGTTGCCCATTTCACAGTTGTCCCTGTCTTGTCTTCTACTGCTTGTCTAGCAGTTCTAAATGATGAGCCCCTGTGCTAAATCTGGCTTTGTATTAGTTGTGCATGTGAGTAGAAAGAAAAGTAGATTTATAAAATATTTGTACAGAGCACAGTGACATTAAACATATACACTTATTACACATTGACACAACACAGAGAAGCAAGGGCTGGATAATATTTCTCACAAGAAGCAATCATACCACACTTCAGAACAAGTCATCCACCTGAAGCTAAGCAAGTTTAGGCCTGGCCAGTACTTGGATGGGAGACTAATGTTTCTTTTCCTAGGTTTCCACTCTTTTAATAATAAAACATCAAACTTGATTTTTCCACCATCTAGTTTTTAGTAGGGGAACCTGGGACTATAGTCAATCCATTTTCTTTTCTGGATCAAATACAGTAAAGCTGAGAGCACAAAAATTAAGTTTGAAAAAGGGAACATTTTAAAAGCAAACCATGGGTGTTAAAATGTTGTGCTACAGACTAAATGTATAATTGTGGTATTTGCTTGTAGTTTATTTGGGGATATATTTCTGTCTAATCAAATAATTAATCCTTGAGGTACATAAAGAAAAGGCTTACCAAAAACACACTGGCAAAAGTCAGTGTATGCTCCTATTGCTTAATCAAGTGTCAATACACACTCATACATAGTGGGTAATAATACATCTCCCTGAGTTAGAACCTGAATGTATAGGGACAAGTCACAAATTAGACTGGTGTGCTACTGCAACAACTCCTTAATTCTACCTTTCCAGGTACTACATCATTTTTAACAACTACTCATTTGAACAAATTATTTCCTTGTGCTTTCCCTTCCACATGACAGTTGGGGCAACCAAGGTCACCATTAACTTTAAGCAGCCTCACCTGATGAAATCTAACAAATTGCACTGTGATTAATCAATCAGTCAATCAATTAGCAATTTTAAATTCTTTCAATGACTTTGTTCTTGTTTTACTTATTGTCTGTAATTAACACTGGTGGCCTTAATTTCATCTTGGTCTAAGTTGAAAGGCAATCATTACTTAATGTGCTTTAGCAGAACATGAACTTTGTATTTTACACTGAGGGAGCTTGTTTAATTCAGTTCTTTTTCAGTGCTGTCTATTAAAATAAGTGAACTGAAACCAGCACCATCCCAGAAGTGTATCTAATTTCCAACAATTATTTTATACTCTAAACTCATCCAGCCTTTAATCAAACATGCATTGGAATGCTGTATTCAAGTGTCATGCTGCAATTTTGAAAATGCCCCAAAATTGACTTGTGCATTGTCCAGTTCTAGTTTTCTATGTAAATAAATACTGTATTTAGTTTAACAGAAGAATAACCAGTTTGACAGACCTTGATATATTATTTTATTTTTGTCTGAAACCTTATTATTGCAGCTTCTTAAAATTCAAGCAGACATACTACTATAATAATAATAATACTGTAATAATAATAATACATTTTATTCATATGGCACCTTTCCTGTGCTATAATATTTTGCAGACAAAGGTATATAAAAATTATCCTTTCACAATTTTCACAATTTTTTCACATAGGGATAGAAACAGCACAGGTGGTACACTGGATTTTCTGCATATTTTAAAACAACATATATATTATTTGTGGACATATAATGTAATGTTCATTTATTTTGATTTGTTTATTTTAGATTATTATTATTTACATTTATATATTTTATTTTACACTCATGTGTAAAAACTGTGAATATCTGTTTAATTGAATATCTGTGAATATCTGTCTAGTTGATAATGGCTTGGATAAGTTCTTGTAACTATGGTCTGTCGTTGTTCTTTTTGGTTTAAAACTCTTTACTTTTGTAAAATTGTCCTACAGTATTTGTTCCTAAGCAGTCCCCCAAACTGATGTTTACTTGATTATTTTGTAAGTCACGTTGGATAAAAGCAACTGCTTAGTGAATACATGTACATATAAATGCATATAGTGTTGAAGATGAGACAAAAGAGTCGCAAAAAGTTTTGGGGCAGCCACCTGTACAATTTTTCATGGCTACAAAACAGTTGAATAAGGAATATATATGTGTACAGATTCAAGTAAAAAACAGAACTGTCTGACAAAGATGGGGGTTTTAAAGCAGAGAATAGGAAGTGACATCATCAGGGCTTGAACCGGAAGTGGCATCAGGGTCGAAAATGGGAGTGACGTTATCGGGACCAGGTGGAATTTCCCATAATCGGTCTGGAGTGGAAAGAGGGAAAATATCAGTACACTTAGCCACCCCCTGGTCTGACATGGAATTACTTTCATTCAGGCCCTTTAGCTGCCTCCCATGCGCACGTGTGTGTCAACAGTCTTACAAAGTTTTTGTTTAAGTTAATAATCTGGAATGAATCTATCTACCTCTGAAAGTTATCTACAAGTTACAAAATCTCCACATTGGGAGATTCAATAGCAGTCTTAATTAATTCTAGAATTAAATTTGCAGAAACTCATTCATACAGTTAGACTGGGATTACAAGGAAAAAAAACCAAAATAATATTTTAAAAGATCTGTTATGATGTGTGCTATAAACAGAACACAATACATTAAATTCTTAGTCTCACTTTATTCAATTCAGAGTCACAGAAGACCAGAGCACATCTGACCAAAACTGGGTGCAAGGCAGGAAACAGCCTCATACTGGGTACCAGTTCTTCACAGTATGTCATTTAAAATTGAAAACAAAAACAAGCTTTAGTACTATTTTTTTTTTTTTTAATAATGCATAAATGGTAGTCAAACTCTTATGCATTTGTCAAAAATCTTATAAAAAATCGCAGTTTCAAAGCTACACATGGCTTAAAATAACATTATTGTCACAAGGATACCTCTCCACCATCAAAAACGTAAACTAAAGGATTCAGAAGCTACATAAGACTGAATGGCATCTCAAAGAATGAAACAGAAGAGGATGAATGATTTCCCACCCCCAATAAATTGTTTCAATAACTTTTACATGGAACATGTCCATTAAATGCAAAAAGACAAGTGATCTTCAGCTTGCCCCTCTTTAGAATAGGGTTATTACGAGGAAGCACCATTTTAGGCCACAGATAAAAGAGAAGCCAGCTCCTGTAGAAAGTAGCAACAATAAAACTTGTGAAAATGTAAGCAATACAATAGTTTTCATTTCTTCCATTTAATAATTTAACATACATACCTGAACGACAGAGAATTGTGTTATTTTGGCAACAAACTGAAACTGAACATCAGTAATTTTTGATCAAAGCAAAGCAATTCAAATGCCTTTAGTTCGTAACATATTTTCAGACGTTTTCACTTTCTTTATTCAGTCTCTTGTTTAATTTCTGGTAATTTATTAGTTTATGTTTAGATTACTAATGTCTTAGATGTAACTGTTGCAAGAGTTTTGAACTTTGTCTTTATGTCTAATACTTCTAAATGAAACTGTTTATATTAGTTGGTATCCCTTAATGTGCGGTTTTACGCCATAATTGTTTTTGTTGAATACTGTTAATTCTAATCATAGATAGAAAACATTTTTCTTTGTAATTTTAGTTTTTCAAAAAATGCCTTTGGAAATGTTGTCTGTACTATGCCTAGGACAACAAATAGCTTGTTTGACATCTCTAAAAGGGTAATGTTCACAAAAGGTGGATGAGTATTTCAGTTGTGGCAACAGAGTAAAAGTAGTGTTACACTACAATGTCTCATTTTGTAAGGGATTCATTTGTGGTGGTGTAAATGCCCCTTGCTGACAGCTTTCTGTGTCAGTAAGTTTCAGTTTTTTTTTGCCTTTTAGAATTACATCCGTCTTTTAAATGAGGTAATGTTTTGGTTAATCTTTGGCTATCCTTCTGCCTATAGCTACTACTCATTTCACAAGCAACTGGTGGATCCTGTAAAATATGACAGACTTATTTTAAAAAAATGACGTCTGTTTTCTGTCAGCAAGCAATAATTTATAACAGCAAAAGTGAAAAAGTTGTGTTCTGTTGTCATTTTGATGTATTAGTTCCCATGCATTCTTATTTCTTTTGTATAGTATTTTGCACTCTTGCAGCTGATGAGACACAATCATGAGTGGCTGTTAATGTGCTATATCTATCATCACCTGCACCCTGACCACCCCCCTTCATCTTTGCTGTAGTGAAAGTGTGAATTGTTCACACTACCGAATGTACTAAGTTACCATGCGAGGTGAAACACTGTTCTTGTTAATGAGATTTTTTTTATCTTATACTACACTGAAAAATATCACACATGGCAAGCTCATTTTAAATTTTTCATGATATACAATTCAGTCAAAATGAATTTTGGCCCAAGATAAATTTCTGCCGGTTACAAATAGGAATACAATCTATAGACTATTTAAATATAAATTGTTTATTTTTAGTAGGTTTCTATCAGTCAGTGCAGTCTTATTACAGCGTGTCCAGTTTTAGTCAATTATGAAATATAAAGAGCAAGGTATGAAGTCATCACTTTTCTTAAAGCCAGATAATTTCAGTGTTGGCAAAATCAATTTATTCTTTAATGTATAAACAATAGTTATCAGTACAGATATATTCATTAAAATCTAAGTTCTTGAAAGAAAAATGGATATGGAAGTGGTATTGGTAACAAATGCATCGAAAACTAGGACAGTGCTTTGCGACTGACAATTTCATTTTTAGAAATGTGGGCAAACCTTCATTCTTCAGTTACTTGTAAATCATGCCAATCAGCCTGCCCAGGAGTTATTTTAATAATAGATATTTTAATAGGGACTAAGGCCAATGTGAATTTCACCTTAGCCATGAAACTGACCAGTTTCTCATTCTTGAAGAAATTAAAACTGAATGAATTAGGAGTTTATCATTCCTGTGTGTACATTATGTGGACTTGTGACCATGCACCCAATAGGATCTTGTCGAAGGTAGTTGAAGAGTATGAGAGCTCACCACCATAGCAATTGTATATTTGGTAATAACTTAAATTTAATGTGAATGTAAGACTCCTTCAAAATCATGTCTTGCCTGGTCTACTATTTATGATTTTCATAGACAAAGTATCTAGTTGTAGCTCAGACTGCACAGTATCCTGTTTGGGGACTGCTGAGTTGTATCTTTAATATTTGGAAATGACACTGTCCTCTTGTTTTCGTTTTATTATATCTCTGGCACATACTGAACATACTGAAGCAGTCCACTCAGGTATGACATGACTGAGATTAGAATCAGAACCCATAAATCTGAGGTTATGATCCTCTCTCAGAATAGAGTGGAGCTGCTGCCCCTAATGTCATAGGTTAGGCACCTCGTGGCATGGTTAACAAATAAGGGTAAAGGCTGTCATAAGACTGACCAACAGCAGTAGTACAGTGATATTGTACGGGATGGAGGTGGTAGAAAAGGATCTGGAATTTTCAAAAGTTTTGTTTGGTTTACAGGTCTGTATGTGTGTCCATCTTCACCTTTTATCCCATCCATTAGATAGTGAATAAAAGAAAGGGGAACATGTTCAAAATGAGGTAGAACATCATCTGCACTTGAAAAACAGATCCTGAAGGGATTCAAAAGTGATGCCATTTTGTATGTACAGTATAACACAAAGGCACTTAAAGAAGTTTTTACTCTTTAGTTTCCAAAACATAATTGGTTTCCATACTTTTCAGTATACTTTTGCCAGTGACTTACAATCTTCTGAATGGCTTCAGAAAAAAACAACTTGTTTGACTGAGTGTGAAGCCACTTCTTCTTTCACCATGTCAGCACCTGCAAATTGACATTCTCTGCTAATTATAAGGTGAATTCCTCAATCATTATTTTGTATTGGGATAAAGATAATGCTACTGTAGCTTCTTCCTCCTTTTGTAGTAAGTGGCTGAAGTTAGCTATTCTGAGCGCTCTGAATTTATTTCATTTGTCTGACCATTTTTCATGTTATTCACATGTGTGCAGTTTATTAATGTAAAGCTTTAGCTTTACAGTGATGCAAAGTTTCTGGGAGTTACAAAATGGCTTGGTAGCAATGTGGTGAAGTGTGTTCAGGGTCCATGGTGGACCAGAGCAGGTACAAATAGTGTAGCTCAGACTTCTTCAGTGTGGATATTCATATGAGCAACAAGCAACCGAGGATCACTGAGTGGAATGGACTGATTAGGCATAGGGTACCAACAGAGCAGGCTAGAAGGGGAGTTGATTAAGGACCACATTTCCTGGTGTGTCAGTCCTGCAGAGCATGTCTAAAGGGTGAGCAGGGTTAGAAAAGGAACAGAGAAAAGCACTGGGAGAATGAATAAAGAACAGATTCTTACTCTGGTTTTATTCCTGGTTTAGATTTGGATTGATTTATTGTAGTTATTTATTGATTTTAAGTACTTCACAATGGTACTGTTTTTAAGGATTGTTTTTTTAAGATTATTTTTTACCACACTTTTGACTTGAACCCTGTCTGGATTGTTTTAATAAACACACTACTTAACTTTTTACACCATACTTTGTTGTTTGTGTCCTCTATTGCCCTAATATCTGTTATGACTATCAATATCCCAAGAGATGAAAGATGCACAATGCTGCAGGCAATAGGATCATCACGAGCAAAAATAGTGGGGAAAAGTTTTGAAGAACTCATGTATTAATTTTGAACATTCCAGTTTTTGCCCACTTTGCCTATTGTGTAGGTTGCTCTCAGTCATTTCTCTGACTACTCAATACTGTGTATCTGTTCAGTTTAAGTGTTATTTGCAAATGTTACAGATTCAATCTACTATACCTTAATTTATTCCACTAGTATAATTCAGATAAAATAATAATCCTAGCACAGATCCCTGAAGGGCTGTAATGACAACTTGCCCTATATAGATCATTCTCCTCAACTTTGAAAAGCAGTACCAAAAAAAAAGTTGAATTGAGCTCTGTCTCTTGCTCATTAAGCTGCTCACAATAACGCTACTGCTGATGCCAATATTGTTTACGTTTGTTTACTATAACAAGGCTGGCACATTTCTTTTGCAGAGTCTTCTAGTATGAGAGTCTATCATTAAATCCTAATCCTAATGAGGAAAAAAAATGACTTGGCTGTTAAACCACTTTTTGCAGAAGACAACGCTTCATCACCACTTGAAAATGTTGTTCCACATTATATGAACAGATACTAATTATTAGGGGAAAGGTATGGTGACTATGGTCGGTGACCAACTAGTTTGAACTTTACATTGGCTTATCTTCATTAAAACAGCCCTTTCTCTGCAGATTTCTTTGCCTATTAATAACATTTTGTAAGTAAGGAATTACCAAGTATAGAGACTCAGCCAACATAATTATACTAAAATATTAAATTATGGACAACATGGTGGCTCAGTGGTTAATTCTGCACCCTCACAGATTCACTGCTGAAGGTTTAAATCCTAATCTTGGTTGTGGCCTGTTTGCACCTTCTCCCTGTATCTATGTAGAATATTCTAGTGGTACTTGGGTTTCCTCCCATATTACAAAGATTCACATCTTATATATTTTAGCCCTTTATGAGATTAGTCTGTCTATGTGAATTGGTGGGGCTTGCTCCTACTGTCAGCATAGATTCTAGTCCCCCCTGAACCAAACCCTTAAAAATAAAATTGGTGTAATAATATTATGTTATGCTATATTAAATTTACACACCTTAAGCTCTGTTGATTCAGTGTGCAGATAAGTACTTATTGATCACCCCTTGTATATTGCTTTTTTTAAACATAGGTTCATTGGTTTATAATTACTGGAATACATTTTATCCTCCTTCTTCTGGATACTTATAATTGAAATTGGTTTATTAAAATGTTTTATAAATAACATTTTCTTCTTTTACTATTAGTTGCAATTTTGTTTATCTTTAAAACAGCTACTATATGAAACAGATTTGACTATTCTGTTATAATATTTAAATACCTTAAATTAATTTGTATGTGAAGCATTATAATAAATAACTCAGAACTGCAATTTAAGTGGGAATTCACATGTCTTGCTTTATTTGTCTTTTAATTATCTGCTATCTCAATAATGTCTTTCACTTGGCCCTCTCCCATGAAGCCTAGCTTATGTTTGCAGGCACATTTATCCCACCCCAGACAGGAACCACTAACTTCTTTGTTTTTGGCATTGCCATAGGCCTATTAATGGTCTACACAACTTGGGTGCTTTTTACACCAATAATCAATTTTGGAGGATCTACTATTTACTGAAATTTGATATTGTGTCCTTTTGTTAAAATAATTACTAGTGAAACATATTGACTCAGAGCCCTAAAATAAAATGCGAATAAAAACAAAGTTAAAGATAAGAAGCTGTTGATACTTCATATGTTTTCTAAATAATCACTTGTTTCAGTTATAATGTATTTTATTACTTGTGGTGGCACATAATGAATAAGCTGACCACTGGCTTACATGGACAGTGTAAGTTATAAATGAAGTAACTTACAAAAATAATAATAGTAAATGAAATATACATCATCCTTGATTATGTCCTTTATAGTTTTGTCTTCTTATTTGTTTATCATTCTTTATCACTTAAGTGCTTTCTGTGATTTGCTTGATGATCAGCAGATGTCACTGCCCTTCTTCTTCTTCCTGCTATTATTGGGGTTAGCACTCTGTGTTTTGATCACTTTGCCATAAATACATGACCACAGGTCACTTTGCAGTACGTTATGTATGTTTAACAAAATTTGATGTTTGGTGATCCATTGACAAAATAACAGGCTAGACATAAACAACAGTAAACTCTCTGCCAGCTGTTTACACACATAAGAACTTACACTTGATTATGAATTCTGAACGTGTATTTGATTATCTTCTCAATTGCAGACATACATTTCTCTGTCTTTTTTGTTCTTCCTTTCTGTATCCCGCACTTGATGCTCAGCAGATGTTGCTGCTCTACTTCTTTTTCTTTAAATTATGGTGTTCTTCATCATGTAATCAGATTCTGCAATTTGTATCAATCTCAGCAAAGAGTATTTTGCTTCATTCTCAGCTCTTCTTTTTCTTTCTGCTATGTCACTTGCTTTTGCAAACATTTTGTTGTGATAAACACACAACCATAGGTCACACAACAGAGGTTTCTGCTATCTAATATTATTTCATTTTCCAGATCATAACCTTTCAATTAACACCAAAATCAAGGTTCTACCCCTATTAGTCTGAGGAACTGTGTGACAGATAGACAGACCTTGGCATTTATATAATATATATGCATTATTGATTCTTTGTTACTATTTCTAGCAAACAACTGTGGAATTCACTCAAAACAGGTCTATTTATGCCATTAATAAAACAGATAAAATATGAAAAAATGCAATCTGTTCAAATAATTACAAGAATTCTAAGGGCAGTTTGTTGTATCAGAGGCTGTTTAGGTGTGAAATAACAAAGTAGCGTGAATACTTGCAGATGAAAGTAATTTTCTGTTTTTCATTGTAATTTACAGTATATAGAAGGATATGTAAAAATGTTTTCCCTATCCCTATCACTCACTCTCTTGAGACTATAGGTGAAGATGTGGTGCACATTGACCAATAAGTCAAAAGCTTTATCTCAAGACTTGTGACACCCTGTGTAGTGGGAAAGATGGCATCAGACTGCACACTGGGCGTCTTGTAGTTTGGGACCGATTGGGATCAGAATGGAGAGGTGATAGACAAGGAAGCCCAGACACAAAAAGATGGTATTGCAAAACAAAACCTGGTTTTTATTTACAGGTGCACGGAAAACAGTGTCAAGTGGGCTTTTTTTACATATTCCTGACTAAAACTGACACACAACACACAAAGAAGCAATGTCTAAAAAAATAGTGAAACGGTACAATATTTACAATGTGAATTGCAAGTTCCCAAATGAAAAAGAAACAAAAATAGTAAATGTCTTCCTAAATAAAAATGCAGTCATTAAGATTCTACACAAAAAACATAGTCCTTCCAATAATACAATTCACAAAAATATGCAGAAAGAGAAAAATTAGTGTATATACAAAAAACAAAAGGCACACTACGAACCTAAATCATATAAATACCACCACCAAACCTATACTATAACTAGGACATATTTATATCAATGTGTACAAAAAGAAAATACATACAAAATAAGGCACAAACTGCTCTGCTTGATGTACTTTTAAGATTAAGATATACCAAACACACCCCACGACTTAATCAAAAGACAACCCCAGCAGGCAGCAAGTTCCTTTAATACTCTGCACCATTTTACCGACCAATCATGGGGCACTGCGTCGCCCACTATCTAATCACAGGTGGCGCAAGCACTTTCTTATGTCATGCCGCATTCTCCCATACAAAGCCTTTATTAAAATACTGGCAGCCTCGTGGGCGCACACATTTGCACACAGCTATGGAAATGATGCTCGAGCACATTCAAATCCGTATCTAAGGTAAGTTATTACCACTTTTTCTATTACTGTTATTAAAATTAACCTCAGTGGCTCAGTACTGTGTCTCAGAGTGGTTCCCAGTACCCATATTGTACACATAATTTAAACAGATTTAAAAACCATTATGAAAATAATTTTTTTTTTTTTTTTTTGCTTTTGTAGAACTCCTTCTAAGCTGTATTCACACTATTATGTTTTCATTTAAAACTTAAATTATCTCAGTCCACACTAGCATTTTCACATAGTTTATGAAAGTATTTTCTGCCAACTAAGATGACCGAAAACGTATATGATGCAATTGTCCAACTACAATGGATATACGTGCAGAATAAACGTCTTTAACAGGGCACTGTGCGATTTTGGCACTATTTTCTGTTTAAGTCTGATTTGCAGTCACTGACTAATTTTATGATTCCATCCGAATTCAAACTTCATTGGCTGTCATTTTACATGCAATATGAAAGTGATTGAAATGTATCTTACTTTGGGCTGTCGTAAGATCGGAAGAAGTTCTGTCATGTCAGAAATTTCAATTGGATGTCTTTTAGTATTAGTAGTTTCACAAGCCAATTTTTTGGCATTGGCAAAATTTCCCAAAATTCACTGTGCAGCAACTGCACCGTACACATATACTCTGAGCACCCATGTTGCGGCATGTGAATCGGAATAAATGTACGTAAATGTTTCAGCACATACAGTATACAACTGGTGACTCTGTCTTGCAGTGTGACTAAACGATTCCTAAAAATTGCAAAAAATGCAATTTAGATCATACAGATAACAGCACAATAAGGGCCATGGAAAGCAACTTTTCTATGAATGCTATCTCAGAATATATTTTTCTTCTGTGAAGAGTTATTGATCAAGGTATGAGATGTTGTAATGAGCAGGATACAATAAGTGCGAACCAACCAGACAACGATAAAGTATGCATTTTCAGAAATCTTTGTTTTTTCACATGTCCACACTGAAACAACACACTGGCATTTTTAAAAGTATCTGGCTCTGGAGTGCATTTTTAGAAATATTTGTTTTTCTGGGCTTAAAATGTCTCAGTAGTGTATATGGAAGGTGAAAACAGAGACTAAAAAATGTAGTAGCATGGACAGGGCCTTCGACCATACATGGTCTCGCTGGGAACACGGGGCTACTGGCAATATAATTCTAAACATTTTTGGGACACACAAGCCCCTGTACCATACTAAGCTCATTGTCCTAAAAGGAATATTTCATATGTGAATGTTTTTCATAACCTAGTACACATATAATACATGAGAGGAACATCATGCAAAGTTATGCAATAGGCAATGAAAAGAAATACATACTAAATTCAAACCATTTTTTATAACTTAATGAAAGACTAATCAGTGATATTCACTTAGCTCCCACAGACTGACTAAAATGAACCAGCTCATTTCAGAGACCTAATGTAGTAGGTCTAACTCTCAACTGAATGTCTTTATCTCAGCTGTCAAAAGCATAACCAACCTTTTCACTGCTTGATGCTTATCAGTTAGGAAACCTAATTTTGTTCTTGTCCTAACTGAAGGCAACTGAGCTATTTATAGAAACTACAAACATCTGCATTTTATGGTGCTAAAAACACTTAAAAACCATTTTCACAGAAGCTGAAGTGATGCGTTTTGTAATATCACAAAAGAAGTCACAGCTAGGTAACAATAAACATGTTTGGTGAGGTTTACATTTTTATTTCTTCAGAAATCTTTTTTTAACAAATAATCTAATACTTGCATTCATGCTAAATTTCCATTACACACTTCAAATATCTTTCTAACCTCCTTCTCTTGTGTAACAAAGACATTACCTCTGCTAACTCCCTTATTGATTAAGTTATCTTGTACTGCTCTTCTTAGACCACAGGAACTGAAAGCTCTGATTGTGCTCGAGGCCCTGCCCCTGCTAGCTCCTACCTTAACTGAAACACAAGGAATGAAAGGAAAAGAAGCAAGGGAAACATAAAAAGCACAAAAAAAGATGAAGCAAAACACAGAGACGATGACTCTTGACATCCTGACTACCATGAAAAAGATAATAACTTGCATTGAGAAAATACTGAAATATTAAGATCACTTTGGAACAAGACTCATGAGAGCAACTTAAAAGAGAAACCTTATTAAGAAACAGTTATGTTTTGGTTTTTGTTTTGCTTTGATTTTAGAGTGTGGTTAGTAATGTGCTTTTGGTTAAATCCTCATGTAACAGGCCTTAGCTATGATCTCTGAATTTTTCTTATCAAACCCTTAAAGGAAGTTTTGCTAACCTCTGTCAATTTCATAAACAAAAAATCCTGGCTAACTCATACGAAAAATTTGAGCTTTCCAGTTTATTCCCAAATAAGTTTTCTTTGTGTTAAGTTAAAGGACATTTTGCAGAAATTCAGTTTTCCATTGCAGATGTGAATTCAGATTTGATTTTCACACAGCCCTTGTTGCCATTATCATTGAACGAAAGTCAGGAGACGAAATGACTACATATAGATACTTGTATATATATAGATACTTGTTACTGTGGGGAGGGGGGGTTTAGAGTAATTTCATTTACAACAGAGTAACACCACATTGAGGAAGACTGACTTTCAGTGATCGATATTTTTGATTTCTTTCTGGTACTCTGACAGTTTTGCATATTCCTGGCCTCATCTCTGCTCTGTCGTGCCTTCTGACACCTATTTAAATATCAGACCATGCTAAAAGGTACTTCCTTGGTGCTACCATCCTACATTTTTCTTTCATTTTGACTTTGATTTGTGTTTCTGTATAGTCAGTTTGTGTTCTCCTGTCTGCTGGTATGAAATGTCTGTCATACTGTTAGACTTTAATTACTGCCTGTCAAATTTGTGCCATCCTCCAAATGAATTGCATCCTTTAATCTCCCTGAGATCATAACAAAGGAGCAGAATAGCTGATGAATAACTATCATAGGTCTTGATGGTCATTCACAATTGGGAAAAATGCAGCTTCAGTATTATGAGAAAAAACTATTTATTCAAGATATTTACAGTGCATCCGGAAAGTATTCACAGCGCATCACTTTTTCCACATTTTGTTATGTTACAGCCTTATTCCAAAATGGATTAAATTCATTTTTTTCTTTAGAATTCTACACACAACACCCCATAATGGCAATGTTAAAAAAGTTTACTTGAGGTTTTTGCAAATTTATTAAAAATAAAAAAACTGAGAAATCACATGTACATAAGTATTCACTCAATACTTTGTCGATGCACCTTTGGCAGCAATTACATCCTCAAGTCTTTTTGAATATGATGCCACAAGCTTGGCACACCTATCCTTGGCCAGTTTCACCCATTCCTCTTTGCAGCACCTCTCAAGCTCCATCAGGTTGGATGGGAAGCGTCGGTGCACAGCCATTTTAAGATCTCTACAGACATGTTCAATCGGATTCAAGTCTGGGCTCTGGCTGGGCCACTCAAGGACATTCACAGAGTTGTCCTGAAGCCACTCCTTTGATATCTTGGCTGTGTGCTTAAGGTCGTCCTGCTGAAAGATGAACTGTCGCCCCAGTCTGAGGTCAAGAGCGCTCTGGAGCAGGTTTTCATCCAGGATGTCTCTGTACATTGCTGCAGTCATCTTTCCCTTTATCCTGACTAGTCTCCCAGTTCCTGCTGCTGAAATACAAGGCTCTATCCTGGATCCGCTGCTTTTCTCAATCTATATGCTTCCGTTAGGTCAGATTATCTCAGGTTACAACGTGAGCTACCACATCTATGCTGATGACACACAGCTGTACTTATCAATAGCACCTGATGACTCCAACTCTTTCGATACACTAACACAATGTCTTACTGGTATTTCTGAATGGATGAATAGTAATTTTCTCAAACTAAATAAAGAGAAAACTGAGATTTTAGTAATTGGCAATAATGGATTCAATGAGGTTATCAGAAATAAACTTGATGCATTAGGATTAAAGGCTAAGATGGAAGTAAAAAACTTAGGGGTAACTGTTGACTGTGATCTGAATTTTAAATCGCATATTCATCAGACCACTAGGACAGCATTTTTTCACTTAAGAAACATAGCAAAAGTTAGACCTCTTATATCATTGAAAGATGCTGAGAAATTAATTCACGCTTTTGTTTTCAGTAGACTAGATTACTGTAACGCACTCCTCTCAGGACTACCCAAAAAAGACATAAATCAATTGCAACGAGTGCAGAATGCAGCTGCTAGAATCCTAACTAGGAAAAGAAAATCCGAACACATTTCTCCAGTTTTGATGTCACTACACTGGTTACCAGTGTCATTCAGGATTGACTTTAAAATACTGCTTATGGTTTATAAAGCCTTAAATAATCTCGCTTCATCTTATATATCGGAATGCCTGACACGTTATATTCCAAATCGCAACCTCAGATCCTCAAATGAGTGTCTCCTTATAATTCCAAAAGCTAAACTTAAAAGAAGTGGTAAAGCGGCCTTCTGCTGTTATGCACCTAAAATCTGGAATAGCCTGCCAATAGGAATTCGCCAGGCTAATACAGTGGAGCACTTTAAAACATTGCTAGAAGTCTACGTGACCGTCATCATCACGTCCTTTCATGAAAACCCTAAATACAAAGAGGACTGTTTGATTTATGTTAGGTAGATTGCCCAGAGGGGTCTGGAATCCCTACAGATTTTATTTTTTTTCTCCAGCTCTTGGAGTTTTTTTTTTTGTTTTTTCTGTCCAACCTAGCCATCGGGCCTTACTTATTCTATGTTAATTAATGTTGACTTATGTTTATTTTTTATTGTGTCTTCTATTTTTCTATTCTTCATTTTGTAAAGCACTTTGAGCTACATTTTTTTGTATGAAAATGTGCTATATAAATAAATGTTGATTGATTGATTGATTGATTGATCCCCACAGCATGTTGTTGCCACCACCATGCTTCACTGTAGGGATGGTATTGGCCTGGTGATGAGCGGTGCCTGGTTTCCTCCAAATGTGACGCCTAGCATTCACACCAAAGAGTTCAATCTTTGTCTCATCAGACCAGAGAATTTTGTTTCTCATGGTTTCGAACTTCTTCTATTTATGGATGATGGAGGCCACTGTGCTCATTGGGACCTTTAAAGCAGCAGAAATTTTTCTGTAACCTTCCCCAGATTTGTGCCTCGAGACAATCCTGTCTCGGAGGTCTACAGACAATTCCTTTGACTTCATGCTTGGTTTGTGCTCTGACATGAACTGTCAACTGTGGGACCATATATAGACAGGTGTGTGCCTTTCCAAATCATGACCAATCAACTGAATTTACCACAGGTAAATTAATTAAGCTACAGAAACATCTCAAGGATGATCAGGGGAAACAGGATGCACCTGAGCTCAATTTTGAGCTTCATGGCAAAGGCCGTGAATACTAATATACATGTGATTTCTCAGTTTTTTATTTTTAATAAATTTGCAAAAAGCTCAAGTAAACTTTTTTCATGTTGTCATTATGGGGTGTTGTGTGTAGAATTCTGAGGAAAAAAATGAATTTAATCCATTTTGTAATAAGGCTGTAACATAACAAAATGTGGAAAAAGTGATGCGCTGTAAATACTTTCCGGATGCACTGTAGACTAGAACAGAGAAAACATTAAAGGAAAGCTGGAGAATGCTGGAGGGAAAGAACAGGAATGATCTAGTATGAGTGTGTGAGTCTAGAGTGTGTTAAAGTCAGACCAGGATATTTAGGATATTTCTGGAACATGGCTACTTTCTTTTCATTCAGGACATATATAACACAACTGTTTTAGGAGAGGCAGTACTATTCAAGACTCAGGTATCCTGCTCAGCCAGTTTTCTACGTCCTTCATTCTGCCAAACTGTATGGGATTATTCAAGGATAGCTTTTATCCACGGGTCATAATGTGGCTGAACACCCACTCATACCAACAAATGTATAATTGCTACTTATATATAACTGCGTACATATATATGATGTTACATCCAGTGTCTATTATTTGGTACCTTTGGCTTTGCATTACTATGTTTAGTCTGTATGGGATTTGCAAGTAAGAATTTCATTATAGATATACATGTTAGTGAACATGAACTTTTTCAGTGATTGAAATTACGTGCAAAATGTAAGCACATGGACCACAGAAAATCTAAAAGGATAATAAGACAGAAGGTCACTCATAAAAAATTATGATTGGAACCATGGAAGACTGGAGAAACAGCAATGGTAAACCTCATGTGAGAAAGCAAGGGTAAAATGATGTGTTTTTCAATGTATTAGGCTATTCGCACCAGTGATAATACATTGTCAGCCAATTAATGATGTTAGAAAAAAAACACACACACACACACTAAAAGTACATCTATCAATATATTATTTTATCATATAGTACAACCACCAAAGGAGGGCATTAAAATATATCTCTGCATGAACTCAACACTAAAAGCAAAAACTCAAATGAACATTCATAAATTTCCATTTTTTGCTCAATGGATAAACTGCTAAAGAGCACTGTATATAAGTAATGAACATGATTTGTGATAATGATGATGAGTACAAAATAGTAAGTTGTGCAAGTTCATGCACTCTTTAAATTGCATTAAAAAAATCAAATCAAAGGGCCACTTAAGGGGGCTCTAGCCTTCAAGCCTCAAGGTGGATTTGAAATTTTCAGGCTGCACATGCACACACAAGAGCAAATGCTTAGAACATACTGCAGGGCCTTCCCCAGCTACCAGTAACAAGCTGGCAGCACTAGACACAAAGGAAATTTTAATTTTCAATTTTAAAAAAATTGATTGTGCTACCCACTTTTGTGTTTTTTATTAACAATATGCTAAAATGTTGTGGCGAATTCACTACCTATTCAATGTTCACACAACACCGCTGTCTACTTGGGGGACAGGCAGGTAGTGTCCCACCTGCCTTTAATGGCAAACCTGACTGATAATATAATTTAGAATGTGGTTGTAATGATGGACAGTATCATGCACTATTTCCAGTAAAAAGACTCAACCTCCATCTCTGTCTTAGTGCACCTTTTGACAAAATCATCCTCTGCCATTTGCTCCAAATGCCCACTTTAGTCTGTTTCTCCTCAACACAACAACTATCAAATTAGCACCAATCTTTCTTTTAACTGTGTATTTATCTTCCTCTAACTCTCTGACACTCAACAGATTCACCTGATCATTTTCATTTCCATTCTTTCTAGCTGTTCTTCATGTCCCACCTTTACCACTCAAATTACAATTCCAAAGATGCACCTTCAGAAGGAGGACAGCTCTACAAAATTCTTCCATGCTCCATTCTCCTTTGCAAACACTGCTGTGTGTATGTCTGTTTCTGTACTCAACATTTCAGTAAGTAGCAGACTTCCTCCTAAAACAACTCCACTGCTGATATCTAAATTTACACTTGCTGCATCATCATTTAGGACCACTTTTGCACACATTCTACAAACAAAGGTCATACTCACTGCCTGCAAACTACCCTTCACACCACCGTGTCTAATATGCAACCATTTTGAACAACCCAGAAACTAGATCAAGTTTCTTCCAACATCTATACTACACATGCTGTACAGCCACATATTTGCTCTGCCCCATTCACTTTGCTTTTTTCTGCCTTTTACTTAAAAACTGGTCTTTCTTTTCAGTATGCTTCAATTTTGCATCACTTTTTAACATCAATATGAGATTATTGCTCCCTTGCTTTACATTATGCACTTCTGTGGTCATTACTTTTATCACAAAAGCAAGAAACTCAATTGATCCCGCAATATCTCTACCTGATATTCTAAGTACCTCTTTTTCTTTATAATACATCAACATCATTGCAGGCACACACCAACCTTTCTTTCACTAAAGATGTAGCTATAGAAAAAGAATAAAAAATGACTATAGTTTCCTTATTCTTGTGAGCTAGAGGAGGTAATAAAATAAGCAGTTTTTGAAAAATACTAGAAATTCTGGTTAAAAGGAGTGGTAAGGTTTGTGAGAAAGAATGGTTTAGATAAGAGAAAAATGATACGTAAGAAATGAAAATTTGAAAGGTTTTGTAACAAAGATTGACCTCATAAAAGTAAGGTTAGCATGATAGTTACTTGTGTATGTACAATACCACAGAAGTGACCATAATCCTATTTTCTTCATAGAATTTAAATATTTTTAGTCTAACCAAGGCTGGAAAGACATTTACAAATATGTCTGCAGCTAAAATGAGATACCTAAACCAAGCAATTTGACTTTTCCACTGCACCTAGTCAATTGCTGCCAATAAAAATGACTGCACCAGCTATTCAAATGTTAATGTTAAACAACTATCATAAACAGAAAAACTACAATACACAAATGAATAACAAAAAGGAACTAACAAGAAGACAAGCAATACAATAACATCCTGGCCTCAAATAAGAAGCAAATCAATTAAGAACTCTGAACATAATAAGAGCTATCTCAACAAGCAAACAAGAGAACTAAATAATCAAACTGTCCAGAATCATTTTAACTTAGTAATGCACTTAGCCTACTGTTGCCAAAGCTACTGCTATGAAAACTTTATTTATTTTTTTTATCAAACTGATTATTCCATTATGATTTGAGGTTACTTTCAGACTCTAAATCTTTATGCTTTTCTATTTTTATACATTTTAATTCTTAAAGGTTTTATAAGGCTACATTCCATAAAATTATCTACCAAGCCTAAATGTCTAATTCAATTTACAACTCACTTTCTTAAGATTGCTAAATGAATAGCCTAGAAAGGCAGACCTTGCTTCCTTATCCCTGCCTTTCCTGTTCCTGCTTAAAATAATTTCTTACCATCCAGAGCTAAAACAGCAGCTCTCCTCTGCAGTTCTCCTGTACTTTCAAGCTTATCTACATTTAACACTAGAATTACCAGAGCCTACGAAAAAACTCGTCGATCCGGCCCACCTTAAATCCATTTGCACCTCTCCGCCAGCGTCTTTTGTCCTCTAAATGTGCCGATAAAGACAATCTGCAAGCAGCTGGCTATTCCATCCCCCCACAATGTGCACAAACTTCTCCCAGCTCATGCCTTGATTGATTATCTGGGAGTGAAGAGGAGTTTTAGAGTGGAAATAATAGATCATTATTTGGAACACACGCATTTCATGTGTGTTCCATTTCTACACTAATCTGTGTAAACACATTTTTAAAACAGAAACGTTTTTCATATTTTAGTAGTAACTAACAAAATGTAGGCATAAACTATATAATGTATGAAGCCTGAAGTCCAAAGATCAAATAAACACTTTCACAAAGTTCACGAGTTCGATCCCCGATGAGTCCGTTTTAAGAACTGAGCTGCTTGTATTCTTACTATTTTAGAATAAAAACATACATTTGATTCCAGTCTGTAACAGCCGGTGTAATTTATAATACTTTTAAGGGTTAGCTTTTTTTTTTTTTATTCTCTCAGCCACGTTCACAATCCCAATTCCCGCCCCCACCGCATTTGATACTGCTGTTTTCACATAGACATGCTATAACAGAGGTAAACTCAAATCACAAAGACAATTCTACATCGGATCAAGAATGCACTTTTGCCATCGCTGTACTTTGTATATATACATGGGAAGCTCTGCACTTGTGACTTTACGCTGTAGGTAGGTAGTAAGTAAATAAATAAAGGTAAATAGGTAATATGAAATCAAATGTATGTTTTCATTCTAAAATAGTAAGAATACGAGCAGCTCAGTTCTCAAAACGGACTTGTCGGGGATCGAACTCATGACCTTTTGATTACCAGTGTGGCACGCGGCTGGGGGTGGTACCCAGCCGGGACGCCCAGGCGGACTGGAAATGGGCTTGCGCCTCCTCCAGACCACGAGGGGGTGACCGCCCTGTTTGCACTGGGGGCCACAGGTGCAGAGCTTGGAAGCTCAACCCTGTAGTGGCCTGTGGTCACCGCTGGGGTGGCCCCAATGCCTGAAGAGCCCTGGACCACAGCACTTCCGCCACACGTGGAAGTGCTGGGGGGAAGAAGACTGGGGACACCTGGAGGGCTTCCGGGTGTGCTGCCAGCACTTCCGCCACACAGGGGAGTGTCTGCGGAGGAGTGTCGGGGAGCAGCTGGAGCCCATCTAGGCTGCTATAAAAGGGGCCGCCTCCCTTCATTCGGAGTCAGGAGTTGGGTGGAAGTGGACGAGAGACAGAGGAGTGGAGGCGGCCGGAAGGAAGGCACTGTAAAGAGAGGCCTGGACTTTGGGGGATTGGTACTGGAGGCACTGGGTTTGTGCACTTGACTTTATTGTAAATATTGTAAATAAAATGTGTGTGCTGGGTGACAAAGCGTTGTCCGTCTGTCTGTGTCCGGGCCACGTTCCACACCAGTCAGCAGCTGATACCATTGTGCCATGGAGGCAGTCATAGTAAATGTGTGTCAATGTCACATGCTAACGTGGCTTTTTTTCTTACCGCTACGCCATGAAAGCTGTTGTCTTTTCATTGAACCTTTTATGAAAGTGTTTATTTGATCTTTGGACTTCAGGCTTCATACATTATATAGTTTATGCCTACATTTTATCATTTACTACTAAAATATGAAAAACGTTTCTGTTTTAAAAATGTGTTTACTGTGCATAAATTGTTGTAGGCATGGAACACACATGAAATGCAAGTGTTCCAAATAACGATATAGTATTTATAAAAGGTGTCATTTTGCTTGACTTCTCACTCTCTACAACTCTAAGCAACTGACACGCAGGTAAACAGACTGAGAAAACTGTGCGGGGTGGGGGGATGTGATAGCAGGCTGCTTGCTGTTTGGTGCTTATCCACACATTAACAGGACAAAGGACGCTGATGGAGAGGAGAGAAGCGATTTAAGGTGAGACGGATTTTTGAGTTTTCTCGTAGGCTCTGGTAATTCTAGTGTTAACAGTGTTCAGCTGTTGGTACCTGCAAGGCAAGGTACATTTGGGGAGGCAGAATTACTAGTATATTGAGAACTTTGTGGAAGGACTTTCTGTCGCTCTACCCTTGGGTGGAATAGGCCCTACAGTCTGCTGCGTTTGTCCAGGTGATTTGTCATCATCTCCTAAATTAAGAATAATAATGTGAAATACATAAACATGTCCACTTTGGACAGTTGCTACTTTCTCACCTGCACTGAGCAAATGACTTTTCCCCTTTTCTAAGTAGCTGCTGATTTACATTCCAACAGCTTTAGAGTACACCAGACATCTCAGTCAGAAAAGAATAGAAATGCAATATTATCTACAAACAAAATATCCTGTATGCAAATGGCTACTTGGTAAGCCATGTTTGCATGTGAAGTTCTGAACATGAAAAGACACATTCACATAGAAGTCCTGCATCACCTTTAAGATAGGGATTAATGTGAAGAATAAAAACATAACATCTGATAAACAAATGTATCATATGAAGACTCTAACATCGATGTCAATGAGACACTGTAGAATACATGGAAAAAAATGTTTCTTGACATTTACAAACCACATGTAGACAGATTTGAAAAACTTTTATGAATACTCAAAGAGCAAATGTTAGTCTCCTGTTCCAGGACCCTAACAGAATCGGCTTGAATCTGGGATATGACTGTTTCCCGGAATCTTATTTCCAACATCCTAGAGGAATCTTTTTCATGGAGACTGGGAAGCATAATTGCTTTGCAAAAAGGAACAGAACTGGGTATCCCATTTGAAAATGAAGATCAACACCTTGGCCTGGAATCCCACAATTTCTGGCTCTACCTCTCCCAGAACATGAAAAAAACTGATAAACTCATATATCTCAAAAATATCAGTACCCTAAAGATTTATATCTGGATCTTAGCTTCCTTGCAGTATGCCAATGCGAGCAAGATTTCTGTGTATCATTTGCAGTTCACCAACATTTGTAACACTGAATATGGGTGCAAGGCCCATTATTTTAAATTTAACATAGAAAGTATGTTTAAAAAACTCAAAAATATTGACGATTTCTATCCAGGAGAGCTGGCATGTCAAAGATGTGCAGTTCAAGGTTAAAAAAGTTTACAATACTTTAAGTAATTTTATTTGTAAAATTAACAGATTGGAGCTCCATGATATGCAAGCTTGATTTATTCATCTTTAGAATCAGCAAGACAAGGACAAACACAGGGAAGAGTGGAAGTCCATCACACAATGTATGTATACTGTAATTAGCTAAAACATAAGGCATATTAAAGGTTCTAGAAATTCTGTTTCAAGCTGAACCCATATGCTGTTTTATACACTAAATTAATCATGGGGGTTATTAATTGCATACTTTTATTACCAGAATTTTACTAATTTACATATTTAAAAATAAATGTCAGTTTTATCAAAATGTATAGTATTACCTTTTTTGTCTAGTATTTATAGTAGTTGTATTTATGTAGTAGTCATAGAAACCTATTAAATCTATTTGTTTCTATTCTGAAGGAAACATATTATTAAAATATTATTTGGAATCAAACAATTAAAATGTAAAGATTCTTAAAAAGGAGGATCAAAGAATAGGAAAAATGATAAGCAACCGCTTTCTTGAAGTCTTATATAATCCAAAATGGGATAAACCCTGAAATAAATAGCTGAGGAAAAAATCACACACAGCTGAATCCAAAAGACACCCTCTGCACTGTACTTTGCATGCACTGCCAGTAACCAAGCAATTCATTAATTCCCTCCTTTGTTAACAATTTCTGTGAAGTTTATCCATTGGAACAACTTGTATGTTTATGATTTAGTCATCTTTTAATAATTATTATTTATATTTTAAATACTCTTATTTTGCATTATGATGATCTGCTCAGCCAAGTCCTAATAATATAACATAAAAACTGAAAGTGAATAGACTGCACCATTTCAGAGCAGGAACATATTGTTTCCGTCAAACATGAAATTTCAGGGTTTAGATTATGTGTTTCATCCAATTTCCACACAATTTTCAATGACCTAGATAAAGCAAAATATTTTTTTAATATTCAGAGATAGGTGAAAATAGCAATGATGTACACAAATTAAATAAATAAATACAATTTTGGATATTTTGTCATGGTTGTGTAATGCTGAGTATTTTGTCTTGGTCCAAGCTTAAGGCTTACTGTAAAGTAGATATAACAATTATTTTGCTGATTCTGAAGCCTGATTCTGCTTTACATTTAAAGAGGAAAACATCTTAGCTGTATATTTCATTTGAAGTGTGGACATACTCAGACTTTTGTATTCATTGATTTTCATTAGAATGTGTCAAAAACAACATATTGTGCATCATAAAGAACCAAACTGAACACAGCAAGGATTCTTTAGTGTTTACATTGTGTCTGTTTTGGAGGTACACAGAAAATCTCCTCCTTTTTGTATTAACAGTCACAGTACATGAGTCGCAAACATCTGCATCATCTTATAAAGCATACACTGCTGAGAACTTTGTTTCTTTAAAGTCTTACTTTGACATTAAAGTAAATCACATCTAGTTTATTTCCACTAAATAACTCTAGCCCTTTATTTGGCCTTAAATGCAAGCTGCTACCAATAAGTAATTTTAGTTTAGGCTTCACATTTCTGATTTTGCCAGCTGGAGATCAGATCTTTGCCAAAAGTTACATAAGCTTCACACTGCTAGGCTGTCTAGGAGAGTTATGACTGGAGTGAATGGGGTTTATTTCTTTTTGCAGACTCTTTGGTTGGATGCTTGTGCCAAGGTGCATAATATCTTTTTTCATGGTTTATGACTGTGAAAAAAGGCTTTGCCAGCATTCAGGATTTCCATCATAAATAATTCTTTGTGACAGAGCTAGCTTTCTTTACTATACCATACTGTGGCTCTGCTATATACAGTCCCAATGCAATCCCAGAGTCCATAGGTTTCTTATTTATGGGACCTAAACTGTTTACAATTTTACTGGCATTTCACTGGAAGAATCCCAGTTCATTATACTGAGGTCTTTCTTAGAATTCTGCTTATTGTCTGCTATGCGAGTTGCATTTTCTCTGCATTTACCCATTTTAATTGTTATTTCAAAGAATGAGGGGGAACAACTCAAACCAATGCAAATGCCAGAATGAAATTATTTTACATAAAAGTAAAAGTGCAATTAAAACCAGAAGATACATAGAAATAAATCCCACAATCAATAGGAATCTCCATGGCCAGTCAAGTCTCCTCCAAACCTAATTCTACCAAGTTGCTTTGCTTGTACAAGAAAAGGACTTCAGAATTTTTTTTTGCATATAAATTTATGACACTTTCATTTTCAATATTTGGGAAAAAAAGAAAATGTCTATGGTAGGCAAAACTTGTGCTGTGACGTTATAGCTCCAGAGGACAAGGTTAAAATTCCTGCTGGGACACTGTTTTCACATTATGTCCATTCTTTCAAGGTGTTTTCCTGCATGCACTGTCTTTGTCACCATTTTAAAGATGTTTGTGTCTCCAAACTGGATCACTGTGGGACTGTGTCCTGTGTTGGAACTGCATCCCATCTAGGGTAGCTTTCTTCCTTGTATCTGATACTGCCAAGCTAGCCATAACTTTGTAATGGAATAGGCAAATGAAGAAGTTAGATGCATGGAAATCCTTTTTATTGTTGTGAAACTTTCTTCAGCTTCCCATTAACTTCTTAATGGGTTACAGATTACATGGAATGATATCTTGTAAGAATTCTCATAAATACATAATAAAACCCATTAAAAGTCACATAGAAAGTACATACATATTAATTATGAAGGGGTGCCAGGCAGTGGGCATACCACCAGGATAGAACAAGGCAAGAAAAAAATCTCACTATTGAGAGCATGAGGCCAGGATATGACTGAGTATTGGTATACAGTAGAAGTCTCGATTCTTGCTTTATAACCGGCATTGCAGGGGAAGGCCTTGGTTTGCTGTATCCTTTAAATGTAATAGGCATGTTCAGAAAATGGGTGGATAGAAAAATTAAAATGTTCCTTCTTCTTAAATTTATGAAAATGCCTTGAAATTTGAGAAAAATGCTGTAACACATTTTAAAGCAGTTCCCTACACATAAAGTGCAAGGATTAACTACTAGCTTGTAAAACTGGGAAAGAAAAATCCTGTAATGATATAGTCATAATTATTCATGTCTCTACTTGAGATAGCAGACAATTGTAAATATGTGTAAACGCATAAAACTGTTTTACTGCAACCTTTACGACTCACCAGGAGCTAACCTGAAAATGAGAAAAAAATGTAAATACCTTAGTTTATTTCAGCCATAACCTTTATAACTCCAGTCTTCTTTCTGTTAGTTATATTATTTCCAAAAAATAAAAAAATAAAAAGCAAGGATTTTTGCCCTGTTTATTTATTATGTTTGATCAGTTTCAGCTATACATTCTCAGGCATAAATGAAAGCATATGGTTTGGAAAAAGAGCTTCAGAATTTAGGGGATTTCTAGATTAAAATGTCTAGAATTCCATGGTGAAAGAAATAAACATACGTGATTAGTTTCCTTTTTGATGCTAACTTTTTATGGTTTCCTACTTAATTTGTTTTGCTGAAATGTTATGACTAATCCAGGAGTCTTTCAGAGTTTTACATACAGTAAATGCTTATGGGTTTGTCAACTAAAAGATGCAGTTAGCCATTTTGAAAGGTATATTCATGATTTATTGAATGTGGAACTGGCACTCTCAGTGATTCTGTTGCTATTTCTTTAAGAAATACCTTCTGAAGTGAAGCAAAGCAATGCTGCTAGACAGACCATTTTATTCACACCCCTCTTTAGTTCATTAATGCCATTTCAGTTTATTTTTATACTCAGTACTCAAGTGGTGAGTATGTTTCCAATGCAGCCAATTAAATAACTAAACTACACAGGATGTATCTAATAACAGAGTTATAAAGATAATTTTTTTCAGATTTTGCATTTTCTTTTCAAGGGACAAAATACATAAAGAAAAACAATAGCAACTTGTATTTATTGTATTTGTGAATATATAGATAGTATCCAATTACTCATAGCATATTTAAACCAATCTGTAAGAAAACAAAAATCTTAATTAAGGATTAATAAAAAAAATTGAGCGTTTACCCTGTATGCAATGTCAAATAGTAAAAATTCTTTCAATAAAATTAACATTTCTTTAATAACCTATATTTTTATACTTATTACTTTATGATCATCAAGTATCATGATACTTATTTACTGTCAAAATAATATTCAGCATGCAATTATTTATTAGAAATCACAAGGATTAACACTGCCACCTCACTGCACCAGAAGCCTGGGTTTGAATCACAGCCCGGACACTGCTTCTAGGTTAGTCTGCAATCCATAATAAGCACATTCAGAAAAGGAATTAAACTCATGTAGTCATAATATTTAGGTATTGGGGTTATAGTGACATGCTTGTAAGCAGGAATCTTTCTTTTTGTCTGCTATTGTGACCATAGCCAGTTGTAGATTACTCAAAAAGTTTTGCAATGTAAATATTACAAGAGAAAACTATTAAATAAGAACAAATGAAATAACAAAAAGCCCTTATATTCAGAAAACAGAATAAGCAACATTATAAATGTGTCCAAAAACAAAACAAAATGATGTTATTCAGTAGATTAAACTTTTCTCTGTTGACGTGGTTCACATAATCCTTGAAACGAAAAGTCACACTTCTTTATGAAATAAATGCCATAAGTAATTCTGTTATTATATCCTGTAAACAATTATTGCATTGAATTCAATATGTAATTATCATATCACAGTTCCTATTTAAAGCCTTACAAAATCTATCATAAGACATTTTCCACCACTGGAGAGCAGTGTGGTTCTAAGTTTGTGTCAATGGTTGTTAACTGAAAAAAACTTGCTTTGTCTGTCAATGGTTGACTGCTACAGTTATACATAAATTAGATGCGTTGAAAAGTAAAATAGCACATAGAATATGCATCACATACTTTACAAAAAGCCCTTTCTAACTATCAAGCTGTAATTAAAAAGATCACTATCATAGTCCATTATTTGACAAAAAAGGATAAAAGGCACTTTAAACCCAAAGACAATTTTAATAATACAGATTAAAAACTGATCACAGACATAATCTGATTACAAAAATAAAGACAATTTCTAAAAAATTTTGCTAAACTTTAAAAAAAAATGGCTTATCATTAGTTTGTTTTTTACTTGCCGATAAGCATATACTGTTTAGAATATTGAGTAATCATAATTATAAATATAATTTGCATGAGCATGTTTCCTTCAGTAAATGAAAAGATTAATACAATAAAGAATCATTGAGTGAAAGAAAAGGTTTTCAGTAAAAGAATCGACTTCATGGTAAACTGGACTGAGTCATTATTGAAACAGTGTTGGCCCCTCTACATAAAGGAGGCCGAGAATTGGATTAAAGCCAATAAAATTCTTTATTAAGCATGCAGCTCAGGCACACAAACACAGAGGGAAGGCTCAGTGGGAGAACTCAGGGTACAAAAAATGTAAATAAACAAAAATATAAACGCCTCTGTGGAATGGTTAATGCACTGTTAAATTCCCAGCTATCCCTTTGGAATTTGCCACTTACCTTCACTGTATGGTTCTTCCACCACAGAGTGATCATATTTCTCCCCCTGTGGTACACTTGTGGCCAGAAGTCATAATTAAACATATGGAGCTGCCATTTGGCACTGCATCCCAATAACATAGAGGTTAATGTAGAAGGAGCGCAGGGAAGTGAAAATGTTCTTATGGCTAAGCAGCATAGTCTAAAAATATTATACAGAGCCATGTTGACCTGAAGGTGTATTTGGTTTTATGAAGTATTTAGCAGGGTCTGAGGAGAGATGTGCAGCAAAATAAACAAGGTGTGAAATGGGCAGCATGATGTCACAGCCGGCAGCACTGCTGCCTCATAACACTTTGGTCCTTTTTCAGTTCTGGACAGTGCTCCTTTGTGTTCATGTGAGTATTCTCAGACTAGTTTTTTTTTTACCACATTTCAGTTTTACAAAATAAATATTACATTTAAATTTCCTCACAATAAACTGATGTTTCTTCCAGGGATGATCCCTAACTTGCATTTGTAACCTTGTTGCAAGGTCACCACTTATACTTCTTTGTTTTAATTCTGTGTTTTTTCTTAACACATTGAAATTATATATATATATATATATATATATATATATATATATATATATATATACATATATATATATATATAATTTACCCAGTTTCACGCAATGAGCCAAATTCAGAGACTTAACCTGCATGAATGTGATTTAAAGTCCAATTCCTTAACCATTAGTTCACATAATTCTTTTGAGCTATGTACAGTATGATTTTACAAACATACAGTTTCACAATATAAAATAAAGTATCTGAAGCATCATAAATGATTCTGCAGTTGATATAGAATATTTGCAAATGGCAAAGAGGGAACAGTTTTAGTTGATGTGTTCAGCAGGTTCAGACAGTGCTAGTGTTGACTAGAGGGCAGTTGGATGCCATAGTGCTTAGGCATTTGGTTACTTCTGTAAAAGTTTTCCTTGGCTGAGCCTCCCAAAAGAACATCTTTGACAGCCTTCATATGCCACAGCAGATAATTGCCTAGGGGTGGAAATCATTATTCTGTGACACCAAGGAAAGAAGTGGTAGCTTAGAACAAATTTTAGTAACCAGCATTTTAGAATTAGAATTATCAGTTAATATGAAATCCATTTGTCCATGTAAGAGATGTAATGTGACATTAATTATGATTATTATTAGTTTAGAAGAAGAAACGTTTTTTCCATTTGAAAGCTGAAATATTTTTTAATATTGTAACTTGAGACTTCCATTATTATAGAAAAATAATAATAAATACATGCAAATAAGTCTCATCCTAAACAATGATTCTGGAGCTTCCTCCTGGATCCAGGCCAGGAGTGGCATTTTCTGGCAACAACCCAGTGGCTGAGTGAATCCACATAAACCAGTCAGCCTCAGTCTGCAAAAGGAGACACAGCTTTTAATTTATTTGGAAATTATTTTCACTTTTGAAGACAGGAAAAGATTTTGTTAGGACAACATTCATCCATCACAAATGAGCCCTGTTAATCTGGTTAAAAGTTATAAGGGTCAGAACAGCCTATCCCAGCATCACTGGGTACAATTCTTGAATCAAACTTTAGTCAGGGATCCGAGGCATACTCATGTACACCACCACACTCATTTGCTTTTCCAACTTAAAACTGCCATTTAAGTTAACACACAGAAGTTCTCAGACTCAGTCCAGGGGATCCTCTGTGGCTGCAGGTGTTTGTTCCAACCAGATTCACAATCAGTGATAATAACTGATCTCATTTAATTAGCTGGTCTTTTTTCTCTTCTCTTATTCTACATTCAGAAAAAGCACAAAAGTATGACTTTACATTTATAAAATATTTAGAAGTATTTTTTTCAATATCTTTAAATGCTTGACTCATTTTTTTTCTACTGTTTTGACCTTTTTCTGTGTAGTTTGCTTCTTTCGTTGTATCCAAATAGTAACAATTAAAAAGAAGCAGAGCAGACACCTGGGAAAACAACACTGAATGATGAAAGGCTGCAACTACTTTATCGTCAGTCCCACCAATTAGTGGGCCACTCCAGCTTCTCTGTACCACTGGTGCAGCGAAATGTGCTATACAGAAAGACTGATTTGGAAATGGAAATGGAATTAATGGAATTAATTTAAATATACCACAGAATGTTTTATAAAGGCTTCAATATACAACTATCCATGTGCCATAAAGTACTGCCTTGTTTTGAATGTCTCACAGCAAAACTTTTTTGGTTACCACACCACTTTCACAGTTTTCCACGTGGTTCCAAAGTTTTTCATAGGTGTTAAAAGTCATACTTTTTTCTCATGTTCCGTTACATAAATTGCATGTATTAATAGCTACTAATTACTGCTAATAAAATCTCACAGCCTGTGATTTACATTTTTAAAATAAGCATCACATTTTCTTCACTCTTTAATTACATTTTTAATGCATTAAGATATCACATTGCTTTATCACGCTTTAGTAAAAGTGTTTCTTGTTAAGATATCTGCATGGCAACATTTTTGCTCTTCTTTACTTTAAGCAGAATGTTGTTACATGTATTTTAGTATGTGTTACTATTTTGAGTGTTAGAAAGACTCACCACAAACTGATATTGGGTGTGTTGGAAGAGCGGGGAATCGCACAACATGTAATGCAGCTGGTTTGCATATTTTCTTTTTTCCAAGTGGGTTTCTTTTAGATCGTTTATTTTCTTTAATAAGCATTGACAAAAATGTATGCTTTTTTTGCTTACCTCTATGCATTCCTCTGCTGAAATGATAAACTATTCAGGACGTTGTTAGGTATCAATGGTCCTACTGCACTGAAGTTAAAGATGAGGTGGGGTCTAGGTAGACATGGCAGAATTCAAACCCAGGATAGTAAAGCAGCACTCCAGCTGCAGTAGAGTCCATTCTGGTGAGTTACTAAAATACTCGGTATAAGTCAGTATATAGGTCACCATGTTCACTACAGTCATTATTTTATGCCAAATTCAAATATGATGCAAATATGTCATTCGAAAAAATACTTCAGCAAAATATAGAAAAAATGTAATTCTAACCTGGAAACATTTAGGACCAAATTGTAAAAAGAAAAAAAATATTTATTGACAAACAATGACACCTTTATACTTTCATATTTACATGCTAACTGCTAATAAAAGCAGATTTCAGTTACTTAAAAATACTAAACATTTGCACTCTGTATACCTAATTTCATGAATTCATGAGAAAGGTATACCCAAGCAGCCAGTATCTAACCTATGCAATGCAGTTCATGGTTACAGGGAGTTTTGGATGCTGTTCACTTGCAATGGGAGCAAGGCAGGAAGCAATCCTGAGCAAGGTCTCCTACATTAATGAGAAATATTTTATAGTCTGTTGAGATATGGTCTTTAAATGTGCATACAATTATGAGTTTTTATTGTATTAGAAAAGTAAAATAACTAAAAATTACAACAGTTCCAATGAGACAATGCCCCATCAACCAAACATAAATTGTAATTTCTTTTTCACTCAATGTTTCAAAATTATTATCAAGCTGAACTTTTAAGATCCACTACACTACTTGGTTTCTTTTTTAACCATAGTTATCTGTCTGAATAAATATTTTTGCCAAGTGTATCTGTAACTACACAACTTCCATCTGCATCGGACTTATAGAAGTGCTTTTAAACTAAAATCCAGGGATAACTTTAGATAGATAGATAGATAGATACTTTATTAATCCCAAGGGGAAATTCACATAATCCAGCAGCTTTACTTACTGACATTAATTTTTCTCTTTTTTTCTTAATGTTTCCACTAACTGAGCCATCTTCCTTGCATTATTACTATCACACCTTGTGCTGTGCATTCCATCTGCTTATAATGGCCCCCTAACATTATTTGTATGCACGTGAATATTAATTGCATTTACAACAAGACAAAAAAGAACACATAGACAGTCTGATGACACAATTATTGTGCGATAATGAAAATGCCATAGCACAAACTTAAAAGGGGAAGACCAAAAGAAATGGCAAAACAAATGGGCAAAAAAGAAAAAGAAGCATGACAATAAACTTAAACCCACAGAACACAGCATAACAGCTCCTATCTCAATGTTTTCTACCATTGACAGATATTTAGTGTCCTCCACAGATTGCAGTGTAATTACTTATTCAACAGGCTGATGGCTTTGAATCGTAGAATTTCCTTCATAGTGCCCTTAATGCTATGTCCTATTGACTGCTCACCAACACCTACTGCATGTGGAGGTAGTAAACTGCCCTCTAACCCATCTTTTGGCTCTGGCAGTGGCCTGAACAGTTGACAGAAAATTATCAGTCTTCTTTAAAATCTGTCTAGAGTCATTTCTCATGAATATTATCAGTAAGTGAGAGTTCAAAAACTATTAAATGTCTTCACAGTTGACATGAGCCAGCTGTAGCGGAAGGTCAGTAAAGGACAAATTACTGGGTTCTTGAGCTTCCTAATTTACTTTTATTTTATTTCATTGTATTATTTGAAAAACTGTCTAAAATTAAAAAAAAAACTTCCATCAAACATTCTAGTATAGTGTGAACTTCTATTTCAAGCATTCAATGTAACTTTTTTTTAAATAGACATGATGAGAAGGAAAATAAATGTATAAAGCAGAGATTAAAATTTAAAGGTGATGGTTGCACAAAACTAAAAGTGTTCAAAGAAAAATAAGCTACATTGTTGGATCAGTTACAGCAAATTTTGTATGCAAAACCAAAGTTCTTCTTTCTTTTATAAGTAAACAATTTTTCTCCGTGTTATGTTTTGGCCAGGATTTTAACCTTTGATCAAATAAATACTTATTTGATTTGTTAAATATTATTTTGTCTGTGTTATTAATTAATAATATATTTTGGTGTTTTTGCTCTGGATACTGTTTTTTGTTATATATGCTTTTTATTTGTATCATATTGATGTGTTTCATTATATGACCTGGAATTCATTTTAATGTCATTTACCCCATGTAGTTTGTGGTGGTGGCAGAGAAAAACTGTTACTCTCATGTTTTTCTTACATGAATATGATTGAACTGGACCCAGCAGTGACTAGTGCTGTGCAACAGCAAACACTATAAAAAATGTTCATGAAGAAAAAAAAAATCACACGTAACTCATGTTCTATAATCCACATGTCCGTTATCCATTCATATGCTCAAAATATGCAAAATGCATGTATTTTCTGTTAAAATATACTTAATAATTACTTCAGGAAAGCTCAGGATAAAATGTAAATAGTAAAGACATATTCCCATAAATCTATGTGCTTGAATTAAAGATTCATTTTCTCCCCCTCATTCACTGGTTAAGCATACTGTCTTCAGTTCTAATGTACATTTATAGGAATGCATACTTCCTGTTTATAATGTATGTGGAGTTTTACGGAATGTAAGAAGAACGACCATAAGATATAACGAAGGTTTGGGGGAGCCAACCATATAATTTCTCCAGGCTATAAAACTGAGGCAAAAGCACTGACATGTTCACACAACAGAGTCCAAAACAGAACTGATCTATTATCGACAAGATGGCGGCTTTAAAGGCCAGCAAGGGAAGTGATGTCATCAGGACCGGAACCGGAAGTTACGTCGTTGGCTGCCCCAGAGCCAGGCGGGATTTCTCTAGAATGGTCTGTAAGAGATCGAGAGAGAGAATTAGTGCACCTCACCAGCCCCTGGTCCAGCGTGGAATTACATGTATTCAAGCCTTTTAGTTGTCTCCTAAACACGCGTGTGTGACAGGAAGTATTAATAATATTTTAGCAAAAAAATGCATTTTGAACATTCTGAGCACATGAATAGATAACAGATATGCGTATTGTGTAACACAAGTTTAGTGAGGACAGCACTGGCACCATTAGGTCCCAAGCAATCTGAATCTTTGTTATGTACTTTCTGCACAAAAACATGAGATTACATTTTTTTCTCAACCACCACTACAAACAGTATGGGACAAGTAACATATAAATAAGAAGCCATTTTATGTGGGACATATTCCTGTAAGGGACAGGGCTCCCTTTAACACACTGCATGATGCACTTACTTGATGCTAGCTGATTTGGCCATGAATTTGACAGTACTTGGGAAGTGCAGATGCTCTAAACATGCTTATTTTTTTGTAGGTTGATGATTAAACATGGTAGCTCAATTGGAACCCAACTCTTCTTGCTTGTTCTCTCACAGTCTGTCCACCATGCATTACAGGAAGAGGGTCAGGTCCTCCCAATCCACATTGCAACTTCTTAGATTAGATTAGAAAGCCTTTTTGTCACTGTAAAAAATTACAATGAAATTATGAGCACCACTCCAGCTGGGTACAAAAAAGCAAATGACACTACTTTTGTGAAAAAAAAAACCTACAACACATAATACATACAAGAAGAACAACATAAAAATAATAAATATTAAAAAAAATGTCATTGCACTAAAGGATGTTGCACATTTAGCCCAGCTTATTGATAACAGTATATTATATGTAAAATATATATATACTTAAAAAGAAATTAGATCAAAAATGAAATCAGAAGTAATATAATTTATATATATAAAATTCTTTTTGCGTTTGAAATGGAAATTACGTATGACCACGCAAAATGGAAATTGCGTATGACCACAGAACATATTATAATACAGGAACTAATCACTTTGTTTGTGGATGCCATTTTTATATCTTCTTTACGAATTGTTATTATTTATGTGAGAGTTATTTTACTGATATTGAAAAGAAGTAAACACAAACACGCCGATCTATCCCATAGAAGTGCGCCCCGCGTCACCCTCCACTCTGGACTCCAGCGCTGACCAGTCCGCCTCCAAGCGCGTTCTGACAGAGAAGTTTTTTTTATTCGTCCACGTGACTGTCGCGGAAACTGCCACATTATAACTTTTTTTTAATTGGCAGTACTTGATAGTAGAAAAGATGAGGAAAACAGCTTTGCGTTTTTCTACTTTTTAACTGCGCCGAGCTGTAAACAGTGTGAAGACGACACCGCCTTTAGCGGCGAGGGGTCGTGAGAACAAAGTGGACCCTGGGAGGCGCGGAATGTCGGGCTGCTCCGCCGGGTCGAGAGCTTCGCAGTTTCAGGCAGCGTCCTCTCTTCTCGCACTGTTTGTGACACTTAGAGTCCTCCTCGGCTCCTGGGAGAGTGGAAATTTTTCCAAATGAGTGTGATCAGCGCCATCGAAGCAAAACTCTTTTTGTAAATTGCCTTTCACGACTACTTACTGTCCCTTAAAGTGAGTTCAAGTCACTAAAACCCCGCAACATTCAAGGTTGCTTTTGTGATGAATTCTTTTAAGAAGATAGAGGGTTTGCATCTAAGAAGATGTACCGACCTCTTCATGTTAAGTTTTGGACTTGGGAATTGTTTGGACCTTCTGCCCGCTAAGCACGGAAGGGCAGCGTCCACATTTCTCAGAATAATTTTTCTCTTAAATCATAGGCACGTAGTGCAAGATTGTCAGGCAGAAATTTGCAGGGTCGCATAGAAAATGTAATTTCTATACCACATCGGTCGTGTAGCGCGTTTCACAAGGGATCTGCTACTGAGAGATGATCCAAATACATTTAAGCTGCTGTTAGTGCTACTTACCTGTTGTGTTATAGCGCCTTTAAAATGTACTTTATCCGAAAGCACTCCAGTACTGCTCAATGTATCTTTACTTCTTACATGTTAATGTTTTACTGTTTAATAATTTATATACTACATTTTATTTTTTTCCCTTGCACTCAGTGAGCGAAGCCACTGGGTAATCAGCTAGTAAATAATAAATAAATCACAGGGAAGTAGTTGCACGAGGGCAGCAGCAGTATGTATGAGTTTATTTCCCAGCACTGACCAAAAATTGTTTAACCTGCCTTAATTTGCTTATTTTTCTTCAATGTATTTATGGGCATTGAAAAGAAACTGTTTATGAATCTGTTGGTCCGTGCTTTCAAAGATCTATAACACCGACCAGAGGGTAAGAGTTCAAACATGTGGTGACCAGAGTGTGAGGGATCCTTAACATTTGTGGCTCTGGTGAGATACAGAGAGTGGGCAATGTCTTCCAGGGAGGGCAGACAGCAGCTGTAATTTTTTTAAAAGTAATTACATTTATGGATTTTTTTTCTATTTTATTCTTTGCTTTGTTTTGTGGTATTTTGCTTCAGTGGATTGAATTTTAATGCGTGGGTTACCCTGTGTTTTGCCTTCTATGTTGCACATATTTTCTTTTTAAATATAGTTCTTTTTTTTCAATGAATCGGACTTTTCTCAGGTTTTCTCTGCCTGTTTTTTAATATTTAGTACAGAAGATTATTAAGGATTTTTTTTATCAACTGTTCCCCTTTGGTGTGCATCTGCAAGGCTGAAGCCTACTTAACACTAGAATCCCTGAAGCCTACGAAAAAACTCACCACCTTAAATTCCTTCACACCTCTCCATTTGTGCAGCCTGTTGTTCCATTTGTGCAGCCTGTTGTCTTCGCCCCCCATACCTCCCCCCCCCCCAACAAACTACCACAGAAAGGGCAAAACGTTCACCCAGCTCAAGTCTTGTTTATATGGTTGTGAAGTACCTGGAGTTGTATTGGGTAAATAATAGAACACATACACGTGTGTTCTGTGTCTACAACGACCTATGTAAACGTAGGATGACAGGAAATGTAAGAAATGTAAGAAATGTTGAACACATACCTAAAACAAGCTTTTTTTATGTTGTAGTATTAATGACAAAATTTTGACATTAAGTGTATAATGTTTGAAGACTGATGTCCAAATATCAAATAAACACTTTCACAAAAGGTACATGTATAACAAAACAAGTGCGCTTTTACTCAAGAATATAACCAAAGAAAAAGAAATCTGGTTAAGGTACGTCATTGACACGATTGTTTGGGTGGTAAGAACTGCTGACTCATAAGAGGTTGTGGGTTTGATTCTGGCCACTTCTCAGAATTACCCTTTTGAGTAGTGAGCTGCTCTTATTGTTACTAATACACAATAAAAACATCCATTTGATTTGAATCTGTAACAGCTAGTGTAAATTTATTGTACATGTAAAGTGGTGTTTTTTTTTTTATTTCAGTTTTATTCTCTCAGTCATATTAATGCTGCCCCTGATCTGACACTGCTGTTTCCAAATAATGCTAATGTCTTAAGAGGAGGCTATTTTGAACACTAGGCTTTACATTTTGGGAGGCTTGGTCGCATTTTGGCAAATTGTGGCTGAAATAATTGATAGTAATAAATCATATCAAATTAAGTTTATTTGGGATAGATAGTTTCACAAATGGGGGCAGCCAAAGGGTCCAAATGACAGTGACAGTAATGCCTTTTCTCCTCTTCCTGCAGACCTTCAGAAGATTAATTTTGATTCCCCGCTAAAATCAGAAGAAAATAAATTACATACCTGGTTTCTGTCCTCCACTGCTCACGTCGCTTCCGTCCATATCAGATTATGTAATTTCCAGCCATTCCCAAATGTTGTTACTTCCGGCCATCTTCAATAACATCACTTCTGCTTTCCTTTTCATGTTCATTACCCCATATCTACCAGCCATTTCTGTCTGTACTATTTCCTGTATACTCACTATATAAACCAGCCTCTGTATATTCTGATTGTTGACTGTAAATTTTTGCAACTGACCTCACTTTCAACCTTTTTTCAACTTCTCTGTGGCAGGAGATTATAAGGGGAATATTCCCCAAAACTTTATTATTATTTTTGTCTGGTTATTTCGTGAGAATAGATAGATGGATACAGGGTGGTCCAGATCTAATTATGGAGATCCAGATCATCTGGATGACTGTGATTTATGTGGGGATGATTCCAGTTCGGCATGAAGACGATTCTTCATGTTGTCAGTTCGCACTCTTCTCGATGGTCCAGGATTTTTCGAGTGATTTTCTATGTAATAAACTTAATAAGTTATAGCGTAATGAAAATTGCATAATTAGATCTGGATCACCCTATAGATAGATAGATAGATGGAAGTTTATTTGTTCCCAGGGGGCTACTTTACAGCAATGACCTAATTTTAATGATCTGGATCAGGGGTTCTCAAAGGCAATCCTGGAGGCCCACTGTGACTTCAGGTTTTTGTTCCAACCAGATTCATAATCAGTGAAAACACATGATAACACTGATCTCAATTAATTAGCTGGTATTTTTTATCTACTCTTATTCTACATTAAGAAAACACAACAGCATGATTTTCACATTTATAAGACATTTAGGAACATTTCTGTTTTTGCCAGAGATTTAAATGCTTAACCCTCCTTTGTTGATTTTATTATATTTTGCCCTTTCTCTGTGCAGTTTGCTCCTTTCATTGTATCTTAATATTGACAACCAGCAGAGCAGACAGCCAGGCAAACAACACTGAATAATCAAAGGCTGCAACTACTTTAGCGTTAGACCCACTAATTAAAAAATAATGAATTAATTAAACAATTAGAACACCTAGCAAAAAAACAGAATATAAATATTGTTAAAAAGAAAAAAAAAAATTATTCCCATATAACTGCTTGGTAAATATATATATATATATATATATATATATATATATATATATATATATATATATATATATATATATATATAAAACCAAATTTACTATTGTAATTTCTACATTTTTCCCAAAACACAGAATTTGGCCAATAACAGTTTACTTAATTAACCCAGGAGTCCAATTAAAAATGGAAGCTGGTTGGAACAAAAGCCTGCAGCCACAGTGGGTCCCCAGGACCGAAGTTGAGAACCCCTGATCTGGATGTTATTTCATATTTCTACTGTTTCCTTGGCATCAAAAAATATTGAAGGTATTGTTCTGGGAGTTTTAGAGTGCAAGAAATTGAATGGTCAGATCTTTTTTTGATCAAGAATATTTCTGAAGATGCCATTTTTTAATAACTTTTTATTATTATTATTATTATTATTATGGGTGCCACCATGTTTGCTGTTTGTGATGCATTTTGATTTAGACTACATGAAATATTCTGGTTACTAGCTCCCTTGCTATGTTTCTCACTCTCTGATTTTGTGACAAGTCCTGGGCTTTGTTTATTTAACTCCTTCCCTCCCCTATGGCTTAACTTTAAGCCCCATCACTAAACAGGAAAGTTCAGGATGCATATTTGCACACACACCGAATTTTAATCCAAGAACACTTCAGGGCTGATTAGTCCAGCCCCTTCAGCTGGAAAAAGGCTTGTAGCACTTGACATGAAGACAATTTCATATACTACAAGAATTAATATTTTCTATAGAATATATGACATTGTGCATATGGTGGAAAACTGGAAAAAAATATTCTAGCAGAGAAATGTAAGGGTTGATATAAACAATTTAATAATAATTTAAATTAAAGAGGAAGGCCTATTGCAAATTCTGATCCATATTTTGTAGGGCTGTGCCCCACTGGCCATAATAAAGAAATACCACTAACTACTCTCTTCCATGTATTAAAAAAACAAAGATATTTACTGTAATTGTTTTACCCATACAGATGTGACACAGTGAGGCATTAATGAGATTCCAGTGAAGGAAATAAAACACTGGTCCTGAGTTGGTTGTTTGGTTGATTTTAATGGCCTTTTGATGTCAGTTCATGTTTGACTATGAAGTCATATTTCTCCCTGCTAATATTTGGTCTAAAGTAAAGAATTCTTGCAAATACGTTCCTAGATACTGAAATATCTGGTTTAAAAAGGTGTCACTATCAATTGATTGTCAGTTGTATTTTGAAGTATTCTCTCTAAATGTTTATGATAAATTAACATTATGGAAAAGATTTTATGTCCTAAAATACAGATTAATGTGATGTGGAAGTCCGTTTTAGATCACAGTTCCAGAGTCTTGGGTTTGAATCCTCTTTCTGCTCAGATACATTCATAAAATCACGTGTCTTAGGTTGACTAAGAACTGTAGACTGGCTCAGTGTGATAGTGTCTATATGAGTGTTTGAGTATTCCCTAGAAATAACAGGCATTTAGGGTTGGTTCTAATGCCCTTCCCCAAAACCCTGAACTGGTTAGTCAGATTAGAAGATAGAAGGATAGAATATCCTTACTAGGTGGTATTAAGCAAGGTTACCTGTTTTATTTTGAAATCTTAAAGGCATGTGTTTGTCAGATTGATAATCAATTCTAATCTGGTGCTGAATAAGAAAATTAGATTACTTAAGTTTGTTTGTCCTGTGATCAGATAGCACTCCATCAAGGGTTTCTTCATGCCTCACGGCTGTTATGGTTTTACCAGGGCTTCTCCATCAACTTAGTTTCTTTTTTAATTGTTTTTCTGCTTATGGTCAAAGGCCAGTGATTTGGCTAGTGCACAGACATGAACTTTTCTGTTACTTATTAATGCCTCCCTCATCTTTAAATTTTCAATTTTGGATTTCTAGTTTTGGAATTTTGCAACAATTTCTTTGTTTTTGATTACATATTTTGTTTTGATTTTTCTCATTTATCTTACCTGGTTTTCTATTTTTATTCTTTAATTTTGGAAATATACTTTTGTATTGAAACAATATTTGTTTATTTTCGGGACTTCACCTTTTTCTTTTATATAATAAATTATGAATAATTTTGTTTATTGGCCTAGGGATTTTACAGTTCTCTCCTACTTTATGTTTTTATACCTTAGTCTATTCTGAAGGATTCAGCCCTTTTTGTAGTGTTAAGACACCAAATCATAAAGGCAGCTTATTCTGCTTTGGTCCTCTGTGGCTCTAAAGATGAATTAATGAGCTTCATAAATGGGAATAGATGGAATATTATTATTCACACAGGTTTCTGCAATGCCATCCGTTGTGGTGTCAAGCCTATGACCTCATGATTAGACCAGATGTAAATTAGAAAAATGAGTGACGTAGCCATGTGAACTAAAGAAAAATTACAGTTCTTTGATTAGGAACTAAAGGTGAAGTTAATTTGAATTATTTCTGTCCTACATAACAATTTAGAAAGCGTGAAATAAATTTTATTTTACATTTAGCCTTTCATAATGCATATAATTCCAAAGGGCTCTACACAATTATAACAAAATTCCTCAAAATCATCCATCCATCCATCCATTATCCAACCCACTATATCCTAACTACAGGGTCACGGGGGTCTGCTGGAGCCAACCCCAGCCAACATAGGGCGCAAGGCAGGAAACAAACCCTGTGCAGGGCGCCAGCCCACCGCAGGGTATTCCTCAAAATCAGTTCAAACATTTTAAGTGTTTTTCTCAGTGTTATGAAGTATAATATTAATTATCTTAGATAATAACATAACTAATGGGAAGATGCCATATATACATGTATATCACATATTTTGGTTACTCTGATTATTGCAAAGACCTCCTTAAGTTTTCTGTCATTAGCCAATGTTGCCTGTTGTCATTCGAAAAAAGCAAAAAAATAGTAACAAGAAGGTCTGGGGTATCACAGGCTCCCCATGTTAATGGTGTTAGTATAAGGGTTTGACTCTTTATTAGCAGAAATTAGCATAAGTTAATCATAATAATAATAATGTTAATCAGTGTTGTCTTATTCTAATTCTTACTTTGTCTTTTATTTCTCTTTTCTTCATCATGTAAAGCACTTTGACCTACATTATTTGTATGAAAATGTGCTATATAAATAAATGTTGTTGTTGTTGTTAAGTAGAAGAAGCAGCACAGTGTCTATTTCCTGGACTAGTTGACGAATGATGGTGACTGGCACCATTTAAGTAGTAGATGGACTGGAATAGGGGGAGGTGAGGCTGGGCTGAGCTGGGCTGATACCATAGCTCCCTGGTTGTTTGAGGTTTTCTTGGAGGCATATTTACACTATCAATTAACTCTCGACTCCTTCCCCTTTGTACCATTGACTTCAGACCAGTAATTCAGGTGATATATGCCAGCTTTACTTCTTTTGCTTTTTGTACTCAAGTTCTAGGGTTAATTTTTATTGTCATATCAGATCCTTTTCTTGCCCATTTGGATACCTAATTGCTATTTAAATCTTTTTCTTTATCAATTCTTTGTTTTACACTCTCTACTTTGTTACATCTCTTAAATAACTTGTTTGTATTATTTTGTAATGAAACTGTTTTCTCTACGTGTCCTACTTTCCTCAAAATTCATGGCGTTACCTTTAACTTTTCTGTGTTGTTCTTTGTCTCCATATGTGGTTCTACATTTTCAATGTTACATTCTTCTTCTTCTTCTTCCTGTCTTTCTGAACTATCTTGGGTACTTATTTTAAATCCTTTTTCCATTTCACTTTCAAACTCTTTGTTAACTATTCCATATTCTCCTTCCTCACTATTTATCTTACCTTTCCTATATTTCAAGTTCTAACTATTTTTAATGTTATGTTTTATGTTTAGTTTAATGTTCATTACTAATTTTTATTTTTCATTGTTTTGTTTGCAATTTTTCTTGTCAGGTATCAACATGTAACAACATAACTGGCTACTCTGTGCAGTTCACTGTTGCTGTGACAGTATAGTGTGGATAAGTTCATGTTACATGGTGCCATGACAGCCATTGTTTTTTAAGACTTTGTGTAACACAGTAATTTGAACTTTGTGCAAAAATAAAAGAACTGTTTTTTTCACATGAAATAATTTTCTTTATAAACTCAAGTTTTAGAAAACCACTGGTTTTGATCTTTCCCTCCTTTGTGACTGCAAGTACTGGTTTTACTTCTCCGATCATGCTTTCTTTACATTTAATATTGAACCTCTCCCCACCTGACTACTCTTCATATTGTGCCTATTAAACAAACTTTACAAAAGAAATATACTCCATATGATAAGATCCACTCCTATTCTATGATCCATTTGTTGTCTCCTTTGCTTTTATTTTCCCTTTAACAACTTTTTTCACGGTCTGTTTCTTGATTATCTACCTTTTTCTTTCATCAATGCTTACATACTTTCATTTTTAGTCACCTAATTCAAGATAGATACAGCCTTGAAAACTATAACAATTACAAATGAATTACAAATTATTTAAAAGTACAACAAGAATAAAACCTCACCAGCATTCACCCCCAACCCGAACCTTGAATTTTTCTCTCCCTTCTTTCTCTGTCTTCTGCTAAGGTCAGTCCTTTGTACACGCTGAATATGTTTGTCATCCAGTCTTTCTCTTTATCCTTGTATTACTATTTCCAGATAATTCTCTTCTTTTAAAAATACAGTACATGTACATTCTCCTGCAAACAGAAACCTATACACTCTGTCTAGCAAAGCAACCTGCTAAGCAATTCCTCTTTAATTTGGAATGCCAGCTTCAGAAACATTACCTACTTTTTGAAAAACCCTAACAACCAACAAACTCTGTTTCAAAATTGTATGTAGATTTTACTTTATTTTACAAAGACATCCCAGTGGTCCTGGCAGCTTCCTTAATATGTTTTTCAAGACTGGTCGTACATTTCCTTCTTACATCTACTAAGGCTTCTAATTTTCCTCTTTCTCTTCATGTTTCTTTTCTCATAGATCTCTCCTCTATCTCTCCCTTAATTTTCTCACACCTTTCTAGTTTATTATACTTATCATCAATTCCCTCATCTTATATTGCTACTTCAGTCATTATTTTTTTGTCTATTTTCAATTTAACCTTTTTCCATTTTTTATTTTTTTTGCTCAGTTTTTTAGGAGCATTTGCATCAAATTTGAAAAGCATTTTTTGTGATAGATATGTCTGCCTGTTTGTCCATCTGTCTGCATGAAATCACTTGTCTCCCAGTGGACAGATTTAGCTAAAATTTGGAACAGTTATCCTTCAAAGAAATTTGTATGCCCAGATCAATTTTCTTTGAGATATCAGTATGTTGAAATGTATAAAAGATGGTTCAGTGACACTTTATGCTACAGTGATTAAATGTGTACCCAGTATTTCCATTACACTAAAAACAACTTCACAGCTGCATTATTTAAAGATTATAATGATTTAGTATTTCTGTGATGCTGCAATTTAATCAGTAAAGTGCCACAATGAGCTGCTATCATATTTGGAGGCAGCCAACAATTTTAGTGAGGTACTTCTATGAAAAAAAAATGATATTTTAGAATTTGAACTACAATTAGCCACACATTCTCCACATCCAACAGCTAATAATAGCACATGAATCTTTTCACCACTTGAGTTAGACTCTGCTGTCTGTTAAGCAATTTCAGCCACATGTTATTGTAAAATGGTATTAAAAAAATATTTTTTTTACTTGACTCACAATTACAAAAATATAAAGTAAACAAAACTGTAATAAAAAACGCTTTAAGAGACCTAAATTTAAAAATGCTCCAAATTTCAAACCAACTAACCCAGTGCCTAAACACATCAGAATATTATACCATGCACACAAATTTCTACTTGTTTTAGTTTGCATTTAACTAAAAACATTCTCATGCTGTGATGTTTGGATGGCTCACTGCTGGTATTCCCTTCTTGAACCTGGGTTTTGGTAGTTGCAAATCAAAATGAACTAGGACAAATGAGGAAGAGGAATGTAGAAGCAAATAACATGTTTAAGGCGGGAACACAGCCTAGGTCCCTTTGTGACTTTGTGGCTTTATTTCTTCCTCATTCTTATGTTACCTTAAAAAGGGCCTCTCCCTGCTTTGTTGGGCTATCAAATTAGTCTGACTTCTTAAAGTAGGTAGGTCTGTGACCATTCCAATAAGCTGGCTTCTGAGTTCAGATGTGAAGAAGTGGAAACCTGGGTAGGTTTAACAAATCCAGAAACACTTCCAGTGCAACCTTGAGTTTTTTGAAATTCAAACATTACAGTTTTACTATGATATTTATAAAATGTCTTTTGGTGTGTTTATATATTTGTCCTTTAGCCAGTTTCATCCTAAATTGATACATATATTGTCATGAAAGCTTTGAATAAATAGTTCAAAGAAATTTAAGAAAGCCAATGTGATACATGCTTCACAAGAGAACAATGAGAATGCAACACATGTTTTTTATGCTAAGGATTTTAGGCCAAAGAGCTGGATCCATAGTGTTTTTTATTTTATACTTATACAAACCTAACTTATTCCCTAGGTCAGATCTCAGGGGTTTATCAAAAGAAACATAGAATTTACTACTAAATTTATCACTATAATGTTTTGACAGCTCATATAATAATGCGCTTCACATTAGACAAAATACTATGATTTTCAAAGTACAGTAGAGTCTCGCTTATCCGACATAAATGGGCCGGCAGAATGTCGGATAAGCGAAAATATTGGATAATCGCAGGTGTTAAGTAAAAGCCTATTAAACGTCAAACTATGTTATAATTTTACACATTATGAACCTAATAATGTTTTGCAACAAAACAACAGAATAAAATAACTGGAAAAATGAACGTACAGTTACAGAATTGTCTGAGGTTAAGTACCGTATGTACTGTACTTAAAAAGTTCAGTCCTGTGATGATTTAAAGACATTTTTGATCATAGTCTGCTTTCCTGACGAGCGCTGTTTCTTCGCTGTCAAGTCGCCATCTTTGCAGCATCATTATGTCGATTCCTGTGGCTTCTTCTTGTTGCTCAATGTAATTAATTGCAGTTTATAGAGCCTTAACTCCGTCACTCATATAGTCAAAATCCATACATGCGTATACTGTTTACTACAGCATTGTGACTGCATGTGTGTGTGAGTCCCCATCTTGCACCCGAAAACATGAAGCTGAGTCTCAGTACTTTAGCAACACCAGCTTTATTAAGCTTCAAACAGCAACAGCGCGGTTATTTATTGTAGTGGGATCTGCCACTCTCCTATACACAGACACAGCAGTCAGGCAGGGTCGGAGGAAAGTAATACTGTGCCCTGTGCATTTATAATGTTCCTTGTTCCTTGTATCACCCATCGATGGCAGGCGCTTATAGCATGTCCGCGTTCTGTTTAGATTCACTTTTATGGTGAACTGCTACAGCGCTAGGAGACTGAGATTGCTTTGGGACGATCTTCCGCGTGTTGTCCCGTTGGGTAGAATCCCACAAGAGTTTAGAAACCCACTCACACCAGCCATGATTCTTTTCAAAGGTAAAGTGCAGGTTGATTTGCTTTATGTATTTTTACTTTATATTTTGTATTAATTATTTTTATATGAATAGTTTTGGGTTGTGGAACGAATCATCTGAATTTCCATTATTTCTTATGGGGAAATTCGCATTGATATACTGTACGAGTGCTTTGGACTGCGAGCACATTTCCAGAATGAATTATGCTCGTAAACCGAGGTTCCACTGTAATTAGCTGCGGTAGAGTCAGGAGCAACAAAAAATAGGCTATGCTCATGCTCACAATTTGCAGTTCTTGTTGCCGATTGATGCGTTTTTGTTTTTTTTGCGGTGGGACGTTGGATAATACGGAATGTTGGATAAGCAAAGGTAGGATAAGTGAGACTCTACTGTGTGGTGTAAATCTAAGGGTTTTAATAAGAACCATGAACATAGAAATGAAAAACACCAAAACCTTATATCCCCTAATTAAACACATCTATTGTACAATTATAAATTAAATAATTAGTGATTAATTAACAAAGCTTGAAATCAAAAAGAAAAAAGCAAAAATACTACACACAAGTAGAAAAAGAGAACAAGAAACCGAGAACAAAATTAAGAAAGAAGCAGAAAAACATCAGTAAGAGAAAAAAACTGAGAAATTAATAGTGAAATGGGACACAGTTTTTTGTTTATGATTACGAGTTACAAACATCAAAATGGGTATGATACCTCTTTAAACAACCACAAAAGCTGGGCCACAACCTTAATAGCCTGCTCAAAAAGACTCACCCAATATCCAACTTGCCTCAAAACTGCTAAGTGCAGGCTTCCAACCTAGAAGACCCAAAACAAAACAAGCTGGCAAAATAATTAGAAATGTCTCAAAATATAGCAAAGGCCCCACCAGCAGGGTTACCATAAACCTTCAATTTATGTGAACAGGACACAAAAATAATCTTTATAAATAATAATATATACAGTATATATAATAATAAAGGAAAAGATGCTGAAACAAGAGAATGGGATGTGCTGTCATGTAAAATTTTTGTACTCAGTCTATACATGAAACACTGGGGTACTGATAATCTTGCAGTGCAATTTAAAACTTCCAAACAGTGTAATGGGACATGAATACAAGTTAAAGTCCTACTACAAAGTATGATTAAGGACACAATTTTACATGAATGCTGTATTTGTATTTATTCCACAAATTTCCTTAAATTCTTGAACATATAATTGACAAAGTGGCAGTTAAAGGTGAACATAAGGCATTGACCTGTATACACACTACAGTGTGGTCCAGATCTATTATGCAGATCCAGATCATCTGGATGACTTTGATTTATGCGGGAACGATTCCAGTTCGGCGCAAAGGCGATTCTTCATGTTGTCAGTTCGCACACTTCTCGATGGTCTGAGATTTTTTGGGTGATTTTCTATGTAATAAACTTAAAAAGTTATAGTGTCATGAAAATTCCATAATTAGATCTGGACCACCCTATAGACATCTATGACTATGTGTTGGGGAAATTCTCTTAAATATTCTCAAACAACAGCCAAGATTTCTTATTGTAATGAGCCAATATGGATGCATTTTATTTTAGTACTTCACCCAGTGAAACACACATATTTACAGCTGAGTTCTCTATGCACACTAACAAATAAGCAAGAGCAACAATCTTAAATTTGCATACAAACTTCATTACTAAGAATTAACATTTTGCACCAATAAACATAAAGGTAATTAGTTTTAGTATTAGTTTTGTAGACATCTAAAGATCTCACAGTATTTCATCCATCCATTATCCAACCTGCTATATCCTAACTACATGGTCATGGGGGTCTGCTGGAGCCAATCCCAGCCAACACAGGGTGCAAGGCAGGAAACAAACCTTGGGCAGGGTGCTAGCCCACCACAGTCCCACAGTATTTCTAAATTGAAAATGTTTGGCAAGAATATTATATTTATACTGTATATATATATACTGTATATACAGGTAGGTCAATAAATATTTGGACAGAGACAACTTTTTTTAAAATTTTGGTTCTGTACATTACCACAATGAATTTTAAATGAAACAACTCAGATACAGTTGAAGTGCAGACTTTCAGCTTTAATTCAGTGGGTTGAACAAAAAGATTGCATAAAAATGTGAGGCAACTAAAGCATTTTTTAACACAATCCCTTCATTTCAGGGGCTCAAAAGTAATTAGACAAATTAAATAACTGGAAATAAAATGTTCATTTCTAATGCTTAGTTGAAAACCCTTTGCTGGCAATGACAGCCTGAAGTCTTGAACTCAAGGACATCATCAGATGCTGGGTTTCCTCCTTTTTAATGCTCTGCCAGGCCTTTACTGCAGCGGCTTTCAGTTGCTGTTTGTTTGTGGGCCTTTCTGTCCGAAGTTTAGTCTTCAACAAGTGAAATGCATTCTCAATTGGGTTAAGATCAGGTGACTCACTTGGCCATTCAAGAATTTTCCTCTTCTTTGCTTTAATAAACTCCTGGGTTCCTTTGGCTGTATGTTTTGGGTCATTGTCAGTCTGTATCATGAAATGCTGCCCAATCAATTTGACTGCATTTAGCTGGATTTGAACAGACATTATGTATTTGAACACCTCAGAATTCATTCGGCTGCTTCCGTCCTGTGTCACATCATCAATAAACACTAGTGTCCCAGTGCCACTGGCAGCCATGCATGCCCAAGCCATCACCCTGCCTCCACCGTGTTTTACAGATGATGTGGTATGCTTTGGATAATGAGCTGTTCCACGCCTTCTCCATACTTTTTTCTTGCCATCATTCTGATAGAGGTTGATCTTGGTTTCATCTGTCCAAAGAATGTTTTTCCAGAACTGTGCTGGCTTTTTTAGATGTTCTTTAGCAAAGTCCAATCTAGCTTTTCTATTCTTGAGGCTTACAAGTGGCTTGCACCTTGCAGTGCACCCTCTGTATTTACTTTCATGCAGCCTTCTCTTTATGGTAGACTTAGATATCAATATGCCTACCTCCTGGAGAGTGTTGTTCACTTGGTTGGCTGTTGTAAAGGGGTTTCTCTTCACCATGGAAATGATTCTGCGATCATCCACCACTGTTGTCTTCCATGGACGTCCAGGTCTTTTTGCGTTGCTGAGTTCTCCAGTGCTTGCTTTCTTTCTCAGGATGTACCAAACTGTAGATTTTGCCACTCGTAATATTGTAGCAATTTCTCAAATTTTTTTTTCTGTTTTCGCAGCTTAAGGATGGCTTCTTTCACCTGCATGGAGAGCTCCTTTGACCACATGTTTTCTGTTCAAAGCAAAATCTTCCACATGCAAGCACCACACCTCAAATCAACTCCAGGCCTTTTATCTGCTTAATTAATAATGACATAATGACGGACTTGCCCACACCTGCCCATGAAATAGCCTTTGAGTCAATTGTCCAATTACTTTTGAGCCCCTGAAATGAAGGGATTGTGTTAAAAAAATGCTTTAGTTGCCTCACATTTTTATGCAATATTTGTGTTCAACCCACTGAATTAAAGCTGAAAGTCTGCACTTCAACTGCATCTGAGTTGTTTCATTTAAAATTCATTGTGGTAATGTACAGAACCAAAATTAGAAAAAAGTTGTCTCTGTCCAAATATTTATGGACCT
>JANRMT010061414.1:33136558-33180576 GCA_026402145.1 Polypterus bichir lapradei
CTTTTGACACAACAAGACTTTTTAGGAGACGACGAGACTTTTTGGAAAAGATTTTTTCAAGTTCACCAAGATGAGAATTTCCATCCATTATCCAACCCACTATATCCTAACTACAGGGTCACGGGGGTCTGCTGGAGCCAATAAGATGAGAATATTACCATGATATTTTTTAAAGTCATGCCATCCTAGCAAAAATTTTCAAACAAGACTACGGTACTCTCACCTGTCAGTCTTGTGAATGCTTTTGTCAGACACACTTCCTTAACTCTCAGATATTATAACATTATAACGTTTTCCTCACTTTAAGTTCCCAATTAAAGAAGATGTATTATGTCCAAATCTTATTGAAAAATTTCATCACAGAGGTTTAGCAACAGAAAAAATGAATACACAGGCAATCCTAGCACCTAGAAAAGAAGTCAAATGAATTTATGCCAAAAATGTCGATCGGTAACATGGCAAAATGGTTAAATGCATTTCAATAGACTATGCTGAAACAGTTAGTGGTGATTGTGCAGAAGATGAAAACAACAACTTAAAATATCACTAAGAATGTCTACAACCGTTAATACCATCTGGTCATCCACCACACAAATTACTGTAGAAAGAAGGACATATCCAAGAAAGGTAATGTAGTATTTCTTCCGCTGATAACATTAGACAACCAAAGGCGTTCTTGATATGCCATTAATATTAAAACGTTAACAGTTTCCTGTTAGAATAGCTTTTGCAAAGACAATTAACAAATCTCAGAGGCAAACATTCGAAAAAGTCATTTTATTTAATAGAGAGAAAGAAACAAAATGCAATCATGGGCAGTTATACGTCGGATGGATGCAAATGTAATACTTCACATGAAAATTAAAATCTGTTTAAATAGTACATCCACATCCCCGTATGTCAGTGTCAGAACCGCAAAGAAGCTAGCGTGTAGTGCTGGCCAGGGTGTTGGCGAGCGAAGCGAGCATGGGGCAAAGCCCCCTAGTATATACAGTATATATATAAATTCTGATGCAGAGAGTTAACAGTTGAAAATCATTATTTCATCGTCTAAATTCTTCCATTCTGCCAGCACTGTCATTAAGTTAATGGATAATATGACTGTGGTTGAACTACCTGTAATTTCAGGAGGAGATGAGACAGTCTATGTGGATGAGGTTCAAAGACTGACTGCATGGTGCACTGAGAACAACCTCGTCCTGAATCCTTCCAAAACAAAACAGAGAGAATGTTTCCCTGACATATACAAAGCTAAAAGGTCTAAATGTTTGTCAATCTAATGTATCTTTACAAGTTATTTCTTATTCAGTTGTTAAATACTGTAGCTTCTGCCATTGCCTGTAACACATACAAAGAATGAGTAATCCAGATAGTACCAAATAAATATTTCAAACAAATGAATTTCTATGTTAGGTATGTAGTTACACTGCATAAATGTAGTTGTACTCCAGAGTTACTCCCATTAAGCCAAAGCACACACGTCCTAAAACCATTCAGTTTAACATATATGATAGGTTATAACTTAAAGCACTACAAAACATGTAAATGTTTTGACTTAAGTTTACATTTTGTAAAACTTATTATAATAGGTTAGTAGCTGAACCAAAGTAGTCTTAAGCCTTGACAAGTATGGTTTTAAAGAACAGAATAAAAAAATTTATATTAAAATCAATGAAAAGAAACAAAGAAATTGTAGTGTTTAAGAGTGGATTCCTTATAAGTTTGGAAACAGCTAAGGTCAGTGGTTCCTGAAAGCAATGCTAATATTGGCCTTATGGTGTTCTGAGAAAAAAAAGAAAAGAAAACAAAAACATCATACGAAATATTTAATATATAGCAGTCAAGACTGAAATGGGAAATCTCCACTGCTGGCAATAGAACTAAGATAACATGTGGGTATTTAGTAGGGTAACTTGGGTATGTGCAGCAGATAGCTATTCAAGACCATGATACCTTGTACAAGTGGAGGCTTGAAAATGAAAAACAGGTCCAAGCATACTGAATGTTACACAAGAGGATTTGGGTGTATGAAACAAAATGTCTGCAATCTGCTTTGAAACTTTAATCAGCAGTTGTTGGTTATTTTTTTGGGGGAAGTATTGTTTAACATACAGTAGCTGGGATCACTGAAATTGGCGGCTGGGATACATGATCTTTTTTGTTGTAAATCTGTGATTATTCTAAAACTAAGAAAGGGAGTTTGCCCACAACATTTTTGGATTAAACTCCTGTGCCATAGCTGTCTATCGATGAGCCCCTTTTCTTATCCTTCCTTAGTGCTTTCTTTCTACAGCTTTCACAAAATAGCCTCTCACAATTTTTGGATTACAACTTGTAGTAAATGTGTTTAATCAAATAATATTTCTAGAAAACCCATCTAGCGCCTTCAATATCAGACAAACAACTTCCTTCTTCACATGCAAACCATTTTTTTGACATTTTGTGTGCATCCATCGGTAGCCATGAAGCCGACCTGAGCTTTGCAGTTGTTGCTGTATAAACACAATAATTTCCCCAATGTTGCTATAGACCTTACAATGTTTTAGGCCTTTAGACTTCAATATACATTTTAAATGCCTTTCAGTGATAATATATCCATGACAAACTGCAAGAACAAGTGCTATGTCTTTGTGCTTAAGACCAAGCTGAAAGTATACTTCTATAAAGTCTCCAATTTCCATTTTTCCTATGTGCAACTATAAAACAGAACTAATATGCATCAGAAATTATATATAGGCATGGAGCCCCTTTTCAGTTACTGTGTGGTTGAAACTATCTGGTGCACACTTGATACTATCTGGTGTATACTTGTAAGTATCTGGTGCTCACTTGAAAAAAAAATTACACAATGTCCCCTTGGAGGCAAAAGGCAAAGACAGATTTTTTTTTATAAGAGGATCAGGAGATAAGATATAGTCAAAAAGAAGGTGTATCTACAATTTCGAACACACTGGAAGCATATAATGCTGAATTTTTCTGCCTTTGACCTGGTGATGTTACACACCCAATTGACAATACCTAACAACACTATAGCAATTGTCAACGAAAATCCATCAAAATTATGGTGCCTTGGGAAAAACAAAATCGCATCCAGAGAAAACTAGTAATTTTAAACAATATGAAAGTGAATCTGAAACAAATGTCAGAAATAAATTGGTTGGGCTTTAAAACCTCCTCTTCTTGTAGAAAGTCTGATAAAATCCCAGGGAAAAAAATAAAAAATAGATCAGCTGATCATAACAGGTATTAACCATATTTTTGATGTAAAAAAATTAGAACATTTGCCAGTTATGACTGCAGATGAAAAAGAATACAGTCCTTATTACAATTTAAAAGATGCTGCATTTATTTCAATATTATGGTAAGTATACTTTGTGAAACACAGCACAAGTTACAGGTTGAAGGGAAAACGTTACACAGCAATAAACTATAAATCGAGTCGAGTAACCAAGGTTTCCCTGTATGGCCAAGTCAGACCTTAACCATATTGGGGCACTAACTAGAGTCACCTATGTATTAACAAATGGTATCCAATATTAATAAGCTGAAGTAGTATTATAAGGATGAGTGGGCCAAAATTTCTCCATTAGGAGGAAAAAAACTGACAATCTAATACAGTAAATGCTTAATTTTTAAAGTTATGGTTTCTAAAGGCATTTCTGCAATCTAAACGTTGCTTCTGCTTATTTTTGTTTTATAAATAATAAATGTAAAATCTGGAATGTGCTATTTTTAACTACAAGTTAACTTTCTAATTTTAGGGCTTGAAGAGAACTGAATGATTGTTAGTTATAGTATGTCCTGATATTCAAAACCATGGTTATGAAAGAGGGTGTGCTTTCTTTTTGCACTTTTAAACAATCTACCTGTACCTCACCATGATGGAAGAGCGAAGAGGCTAAAAGTACTACCAGGAAGGGGCTTTGTCATCAGTGGAGAGAGCTCAGGCCAAAGCACAACCTAGTATGGTTTACAAGATGGACGTACCCTTTCCTGAAAATAACTGGCCATTCAGGAGACAAGACAGATTGAGCTCTGAACTGGGTACAGCAGTTTGTGTAGAAGAACACAAGTCTGACAAAGTAAGTGCAGATGGGGTCAACTGACCCACCAGGAGAGGTTTGCTCACCACCTTGCATTAAAACCAAGAAGATTTTAGGAAAATGGCAGAAAATACAAACACAACAGTAAATGATGTAAACAGGGCTTCTCAACAAACAACAAATGAAGAGAAGTGCCACTTGCAAAAATATTGAAAGCAGTAAGTCATTCACGTCATTAATAGGCAAAATGCTTGTATAAAACAAAAATAAACTAGGTCTTGGATTGGTAGAATGCTGGAAAGCTGGATATACTACACCATCATCAGAGAAATGTGAAATAAAACATAATTGGATTGAGTGAAGTGAGATGGTCTGGAGAAAAGGATTTTGTTAAGACTATTATATACAGGGAGCAGTACAATAAAATAAAAAGACATATTAAGAAGAAAGTTAATAAATGCCAAAAAATAAATGATTAGAGGGGAAGTGCCATAATTGCCATAAGGTGGAGACAAGTGCAAAATGGCAAAACACTTAGAAGCTCTTTCATGTAATATGAGAAATCTGTGGTACTTTTAATCCAAAACTACCAGCAGTTGAGGATAAGACAGGTAAAATACTGACTATAAGTCACATATCAAAGTCCAATGGAAACAGCATTTGTTTCTGGCCACTAGGAGGCACTGCAGTTCTCCAAACACTCGACACAAAAAGGCTTGGACACAAGGTGCCACAAATAAACGCTTTTATTCCTTGTGAGTTTTTCATACCACAAACACAGTTTCAGTGCAAAACAATTTTTTGTCTTTGTATTCTCTCCATCTTCTTTCCTCCGCTCCTCCACAAGCTTAGTCCACCTCCTCCCAAGTCTGGCTGCTAGAGCTGAGGTAGGTTGCTTCTTTTATGTGAAACCCGGGAGTAATTCTGGTGTTCTATAATTGTGGCCTCAAAGCATATCTGGGTTAGGCTGCAGCCCAACAAAGTAGGGCTTGCTTGTCCTCTCTGCGCCATCTGGTGTTGCCCACAGAACGCAACAGGGCAGAAAAAACGAACTCCAGTTCCCATGTTGTCCTCTAGCTGCCATCTAGCGATCTGAGGAAGACGATGCCCAGTGCAGCCAGGTAAGGTTCCCAGCCGTCCTTCACATGTTCAATGAAAAAAATCATTGGCATAATGAAGTACCTGCAGTTAAAGTCCATGAACGCATGAGAATATCTAGAGGATGAAGTGGGTGCAGTGATAAAGAACTTGAAAGTGAGTAACACATCAAGAGAGGACAATATAAAAGTGGGAATAGTACATGCAGGAGGAGAATGTTCAGTGGAAATGATGCACACACTGAGCAGTAACATCTGTGAAGGAAAATAATCTCCAGCAGATTTTGATAAAGCCATTAATATCCCATACATAAGAAGAAAGACAAAATGGAATGCATATGTGTACTCAAGGATCCTGCAGCAAAGAATGAAGAGCTATGCGGAATATACAATGTCAGACAAACAGGCAGGATTCAGGATGGGAACAGAAATAGCTGATTAATTGCTTGTAATTTGATGACTGGCAGAGAAACAGTATGAGAAGAATTACACATTGTAGCTTCACTTCAAAGAAGCTCTTGACAGTGTTGGCAACATAATTTGTGGAAAATACTCAAATTATGGAATACCAGAAAAGGTTGTACTATTCTTTAAAGACCTGTATATCAAATCTCAAAATACAGATAATATAGAGGGTGAATTAACAGTGTCTTCTAGTTACAGTAAGAAATTGGCAAGGTGGCACATTATTTCTGTACGTACCTTTCAATCTTTTTTTGGAGATAATAATGAAAGAGACACTGAAGAGGGTTGACAATGAAGTATCATTACATGGGCAAACAGAAAATAACCATGCTTTGTGGATAATATTGACCAAATTGCAGGTTTACTGGAATAACTTCAGTATTTGACATATAAGGTTAACAATAGCAGCAGGAGATATACTATGGACTACACATTAAATTACCCAAAACCAAAATAATGAGTCCAACAAAGACATAAACAAGTAGATGAATTTAAAAAGTTGGGGAGACAGGTAACTGATGATGAACAAATGATAAAGGAAGTCAAGTTCAGGATAAGAATTGCTTTAGCTTCATTTGGAAAATTGAACAAGATTTAGAAAATGTCCAGCATATAGTAACCGTCAAAATTCTGGATGTGATCCTGTTTTTGATGGATATTTCTATATTTTTACAGCTTTTAAAATTGCAAATAAAACTAAAAAAAAATTACATGGAATTATGCAGAGAACAAAAAACAAATCCTGAACAAATCGAACAAATCAAAATCTTATATTTTATAATTATCTATCTATACTAACAAAAAGGCAAAGCCCTCACTGACTCACTCATCACTAATTCTCCAACTTCCCGTGTAGGTAGAAGGCTGAAATTTGGTAGGCTCATTCCTTACAGGTTACTTACAAAAGTTAAGCAGGTTTCATTTCGAAATTCTACACGTAATGGTCATTACTGAATCCTACTTACGTACATATATACATCCATAGCCTGCAGCTCGGTCGCCGTGTGAGGCAGAGTTGCGTCCCCCATCCCCACGCCTCACATTGTTGGCTTCCTGCCTATATTGTGTCCCCCATCCCCACGCCTCCCACGTAATTGGCTGCCTGCCCATATAAGGCCGTCCGTCATTCTGATCGCTTCATTCCCTTCCTTGCTTCGCCATGGTATTCATGTCTCCTTGCTGATAACTGCAGCCTTTTTATTTAATCCACGGCTTCTCCGCTGTTTTATTGTGCTGATAACTGCAGCCTTTTTATTTAATCCATGGCTTCTCCGCTGTTTTATTGTTCGTTTATTACGCTTATAGTTATTGTGTAGGTATTTTAGACTTAGTTTACATTGTTCAAGTACCCATTTCTTTTACCGTTCCAACCGTACCCCCATTAACATGTCTATCGAGGTGATCACCATCGATCAAAGAACTGTCAATTACCGAGTGGTTTCCATGCCCGAAGATGCCGCCTGCCTTTTACATTCTCTGTGTTACATATTGCACGGCCATATCAGGCTCAATCTTGATATCCGGAGGAACATTGTGTCTTATGTATTGAATGACTGGGACAGGTTCAAGGTGTGGACTGATGACGGTACAGGAGATAATTATACTACACAGGGGCACTATAAGAGTGAAATGCTTAAGCCCTTCACCTATGCTTCTGCATGTGAGTTGATGGCTGCCGCTGAATTGTTCGGTTGTCGCTTTCAAGTGTACCGAAATGGCCAAATATTTTACACCTTTGGAGAACCACCAATGCCTCTTAAACATCTTAGATTCACAGGTGACGATTTGAATAGTGGACACTTTGATGTTTATGAATGTTTCAGCTCTCAAAAGCTGGATGCAAAGTTATCGATGAAGCCGGTTGTATGCTTACAACATTTGACAGATGCTGAATGTCACTTCAACACAAGTCCTGCAAATACTAACGTAATTGAAACAAACCATGAAACTCAAACAGATTATGACAGCAGCAATCCAAGCTGTGAGAAAACAGTAAAAAGGAGGCGTGTCAGACGTCGTGGTACATTTTCTGATGCAGCTAGACGGAAACAACTTCGTGACGCTGCCGCCAAATACTCGCAGAAAAATCCACAAGTTAATAGAAACGCTGTCGCTAAATACTCGCAGGCAAATCCACAAGTTCATAGAGACGCTGTCGCTAAATACTCGCAGGCAAATCCACAAGTTCATAGGCACGCTGCCGCTAAATACTCGCAGGCAATTCCACAAGTTCATAGACACTCTGCCGCTAAATATTCGCAGGCAAATCCACAAGTTAATACAAGGAATGCCTGTTAAACATCTTAGATTCACGAGTAGAGACTTGGGTAGTGAACACTTCGATGAATGAAACCTGTTATCTTTACAACGGTTGACAAACACGGAATGTAACTTGAACACAACACGTCCTCCAAATACGAACCTGATTGAAAGAAATAATGATAATCAAATCCTTGATGACAGCAACACTCATAACAGTGACAAAACAATTACATTGACAATCATGTTACGTTATTTTTAAAATGTTTCCTTTTCTTTTTCATAACTTCTTTAACACACTACTTCTCTGCTGCGAAGCGCGGGTATTTTGCTAGTATTAATTAAAGTAGAAAATGTGTATGCAAAGTTTTGGTCAACGAACAGATTGGTGAGTTGTAAGTCAAAAAAGTAACCAGCACAAAATGAAATTTGTAGTCAGAGAGCAGAAGCATTGTTGTAACCAGTAACTCAGAAACCAACAATAAGAAAAACATAAAAGTTCTTTTTGTTCGTGAATCCATATCTTGGACAGCTGGGAAGTACTGTATAAGATACTCAATTTATGCTTAGGAGTCCCAAATATAGCAAAATGGGCGTGAGGCCTCCTAAAAGGACCATACAGGCAGTGTCACAATATAAACAGCCTGCCCATTAAGACCCCCTCCGAATCCAGGTAGTCTCTAAACTGCTAACTGTTGCCTTCCAGTGTAGCAGACCTTAAAAAATGGGAAAATAGAATTGACTAACTAGAAAAATCAAAAATATAGCAAAAGCTAATAAGAAGAGGGATGACAAACTCTTGGGTTGTGTACAACCAAGAAGCAAATAATCTTTATAAATGAAGGTTTTTATTTTAGAAAAAATATATGCAAAATCAAAAAAAAGGCAATCCTAAACAAACAAGAGAAAACCAAAAACAGAAGCAAAATGCATCAAAAGAAGCAGCAACATCTAAAGAAAATAGCAATACTCACAAACCCTTGCAAAAACAATGTTTTCCTGCCTCAGATCCTTTGTTGCTCTGGTTAAATAGCCACAGGGAGGGCCCAGGAGTGGTGACATCTGGGTGACCCCACCTCATGGGACTCCACCTACAAAGCACAAGGAACATCAGGTACATAATTACAAACAACAAGGAAAATACATACAAATATAAAAACTAATAACTCAGAAACAATAAAATATTAAATACACCAAAATACACATCCATATGTAACACCTGACCTTAATTATGCTGAGGTAACAACGTCACATGTTACACATTCCTGGTTGTTAAGCCTAGAAATAGCATAGCAGCCGTCAACAAAGCTATCCCTGAACAGTGATGCTCATAAGAAAAATTAGATAGAGTCATGGGAGAATGTGAATCACACTGATAAAACTACTTGGGAACAAAAAATTGGTGTTACTTAGAGATTCCCTGACCTTCAAAATCCCAAGAATTATAAGCTTATTCCAATAATTTTTAAAAGCCAAGAAACAGTTGGAAAAAAATTTAATTGTAAGCCTGATCATTTCTGTTTGCAAGGCTTTGTATATGAGATATTCATTTACATTAAATTTCATCTGCCACAAATTTGCCCAAGCCTGTTTGATTGTACATTATGTGTGGCTTTCCTCCTTACTTAGTATCATCTGCAGACTTAACAAGATTCTTATTTATATTGTTATGAGATAATTTATGCATATGACAACATTCATGTCTCTCTATTATAAAAAAATCTTGGAAGGAGATGAGATGTGATTGTTTCAGAGACACTTTCACGTCCTGCGAGACGAGTATTCGTGCCAAGCGATGTAACCACGTCCAGGGGCCGGAAGCCCCACGAGACAAGAGCTTATGCAAAGAGATTTGGAAAAGTCCTGCGTGGTTATGTCAGAAATATTTTTTGTAGAGAGAAAGAAACAATATCCACTCAAGGGCAGTTATACATTGTCACGATGTAAATCCAAACACGGAATCAAAATTCAATGTGCTATTGATGAAAATGTAAAAGCAAAAAGAGATTGAATATATGGACATAGGTGATATGACAGAAGTGCGCCGCATGAGATGCAGATCAAGCGGCATGGCAGCAGCAGCAAGTCAGCAGCTGATCAAGCAAAGAGGAGATAAAAAGAAACCGTGTGTTTCCCATTGTATCACCGTTTAAGAGGGGGTGTCGGGAGGAGCGATCGCATCTTCTTGGGGTGCGTTAAGCACCCCCTTCACAACGCGAGCGGCAGAGAAGCGAAGTGGTTGGCACGTAGTGCAGGTGGGGGTCAAGCGAAGTGAGCAGTATACTACAAAGATCAACAGTCCTAACACTGAAATGTGACATACACTTTTATGTTTACCTGATTCAGAAAATGTTCATTGTACCATAACCCTTTGCTTCTCTTGTTTAGGCAATTTGTTTTTACATCTCTATTCTGCTCCTTGAATTCCCACTTCTTTAAAGGCTGGGTCCTAACCTCTCTTGTAAGACTTTATTAAAAGCTTTTTTCAATTCAAATAATAACATCTACACCTCACTGATTGTATGTTTTTGTTGCTTCCTCATAGGATTCCAGCATACAGGTACTGTATTAGTGAAAGATTATCTCCCCTATCAAAATCCATACTAATTGCTTGCTAATACACCTGTTCTTGTCACTTGTTCTTTTCCTTTATAATTGCTTCATTTATCCTTAATGCAAATTAACCTTACAGGCCTATATTCATTTTAATCAGCGTAATCACTCTTTTTATGTAATGGGATAACATTTGCTTGCTTCCACTCTTAATTTCTACAGTATATAATGTTTATGTTCTGTGATGTACCATATCCAGTAGGAGATGGGAGTGATAATGTTGATAAGCAAACCATTTTGTTGATCAGCACAGTGATGAAGCATGCCTGTCCCTGGGGCATGCTATTCATCTTTAGGCTGGTGAGACACATATTGTTTGGACTTCTTCTGCTACTGTGGCATCAGACTCATCAAGTCCTACATCTGCTCCTCCACTTCCAATCATATTATTATATTTGATTGGGGAAAATGAATTGATCCTTTGTCTTTCAATGTATGTTTAGGAGATACAATATGATCTGTATCATAGACAGCTTTTTCTAGGAATATTGAAAAGTAATTTGTTTGGAAGAACAAATAGCAATTTCTGACATTTGAGTGAGAAAAATAACAAGGTGGAATGAACATTATGACTTTAAAGAGCTAGAAACCTTATCTACACAACAAATTCTACTCAATATTGGTTTTTAAAGCTTTGGCATCCCATGCCTCTAAAATTGTATTATTGTATTGTAAAATTGTATTATATTAATTTACTGCAAAGGTAGTCTCCATTCACCTAAAAAATGCAGTAAACATGGAATTAAAAAAAACAATATCAACATTACCAAAATCCCAAAAAATCTTTCTTTTTTTAAGTGAAAGAACAAAAAAGACCTCAAATTAGAAGTAGCACCAGATCTGAAGTCCATACCATGACAGGATCCGAACCAAATATGAAAATAGCAAATAACAAAATGGCACTTCAAACAGGCAAACAAATAAGTAGTTGTTTTTCAGGAAAGCCAGATGGACTAAGACCTAAGGCAGTACTCCTTATATTATGAACACATCAACATAAGGAGCACAGAAACATAAATAAAACAAAAACTTCATACAAATAACAAATCAAGTTATGTTTAAAAAAGCCTGGCACGAAACCCTCAGACATTGATTGTAGTCATCTTATAACTGTTCAAAATGCATTGTAGTCTTTTTTTATTTGATTGTGGCATTTACCATGATTGGCTATTACAAAATCTTTCATTGTTGCTGAGTAGCTAGTTTTCCCAGTTCACCTAATAAATGTGGGCCTCTTAGGGTTATTTTCTTTTGTAACTGAGTACATCGGCTCTGTAATTTCCCTCTTCATCACTGACAAGTTACTTAGTTTACAGATTCTTAATTTGTTTACATTAAATGTTTTACTTGATTGGGAGACTCAAGTACCTGAAATACCCCATATATGCATAGGCTTTTATATAATGGATATATTAGGTGTGTAACAATAAGGGTATATGTCAAGTAGTTAAAAATAATATGTCTTTAAAATGATTCACCCTTTGAATCAAAACTATTTTGTGACTTTTTTGTTAATTTTAACTTCATGTTATAATCTTCAGTACTAATCAATTAGCTTGCTAAAGATTGGGGTTGTTTCTGTTCTGAGCTGCTGGAACTGTCTCACTTTATTTAAAACTTTGCTTAAACCAACCATGTCTGCACCATGTTGACACCAAATATGCAAGTAGCATTAAATTGAAAGAGATAGGGTCCATTCCATATGGCAGGGTGGAGCATCCGCAGTATGTAGGAAGTGGCACTAAGAGTGAAATAAAAAACTTAACAAAAATGTCAATATTTTGCTTTTTAACAAAATAACCTTCCCTGTTGTATAGTTTTCAATTATTAATAAGGCATATATCTGCTTAATAATCATACATTTAAAACATTTATTGTAAACATTTTAAAAATATTAAACAAAGGCTTCTTTAACTCTACTTTGTACGTTTTTGTTGCTGTTTCTGACTTGGGGATATAGTTTTTTTTTTTTGGGTGAAATAACTTGATGAAATAAATGAACAGATTGGTGCATCAAAGTTCCCTTTCTTTTTACTGAGCCAAATAATTCAGACCACTTTGGTGAGGACATGAATGCCAAATATTAAGACAGCATTGGTGGTGGGCACAGAAGTTGCATTACATATGTAGCAGTAATAAAGTAAATATGAGCATTCAAATGAGTGTAGCCACCGGAGTGTAAGGCGAGTTCAAGCACGGGTAAAACACGTGCCGAAAGAAATCTCTCAGTCCAAAAGTTTGTTTTAAAAATATTTAGCGAAAATTCAAAGCAAATAATCCACACAACAATAAAGAAAATAGTTGTTACACACGTAGAATAAAATGCAAAAAAAATGAAAAATGTATCTTCTCTAAACTTAGCTTTTCTTGTAAAATTTTAGTTGTTTCTATACTTAATGATTTTTAACTTCTTCTTCTTCTGTACACTTTAAACGTACTGCACAGCAGTTTCCATTAAGTGCTTTGTCTTACATGTTTCTTAGCACACAAAACATGCACACAAGGTACGCAATGCTCAAAAGGCACGAAAGGCACAGTTTAAAACCATGTGTCCTCTACACCTTACACATGGCAAGGCTGATCACTAAGTGAGAATGTTTAGTCAGAACAGTTAGAAATAGAAATAGCTAGAATATACCAATTCAGTTCAACTGATGGGGTATTATTTATGGGGAACCGCCCATAAATTATGCACTATCATTTAGTAAAACAGTTATGATTCTTATGTAACTAGGAAATGGCTCTTACAATGAGCACATGCACGTAAAAATCTGAATGGTTAGAGAAAAGCAAGATTGAATAACGGTGCTTTCCACAAATGGAAAAAAAGGAGGGCCTGCCAATTTCCAGTCTAAGGCTAAAACTAAGTTGATGGTGCACAGAGAATAATTTTCCAAAGACATGGGGAAGGTAGGGTACCTTGTTGCTAGTAGAACACCGTTTAGTAAAAATGGGGACAAGAGGGTGTTCCAATCATTGATGGATCATGCTTCTCTGTCTCTCTCACCTATGTCAAGATACTGGAATGGAGACCCTGGATAATAATTGAGGCAGAGGAGGAACAATGTAGGTTACTTCCTAATTGTGTAACTGTGGATCAACTTTTGGTCCTTGAACAGACAATTGGTGCTTTGTGGAAATTGAAAACTGAATGAAATGAAAAAGTGAATGTGGTACCTTGTGGGTATGTACTACAAGAGAAGGGGAACCTTGGCTACTACATACCATTACTAATATATATCATTTGGTCCCTTTATGTGCAGATAATTTTAAGTATGGTCATACTAGCTTGACATATCCTGTCTCACACTGCATTCAACATGTTAGAAATTTTAATCCTGTAACAGAGCAGGAAATCTTAACTTTAATTTCTAAAAATGAAACCTACTACTTGTTCCCTAGATCTGGTATCTACAAAACTAGTAAAAAGCACAATGGATGTTCTTGCAGAGTCTACTCTTAACATTATTAATAGTTCATTATTGCATGGCACAGTACCTGATGCGCTGAAATTGTCAGTCCTCAAACCATTACTTAAAAAGTCAGACCTAGACCCACACATACTTAATAACTATAGACCCATTTCAAATTTATCCTTTCTCTCTAAAATACTTGAAAAAGTAGTCGCCAATCAGGTTCAGTCACACCTTACGCATCACAATTTATTTGAAAAATTCTAGTCTGGTTTCTGCACTGGTCCTAGTAAAAAAACGGCACTAACGTGTGTTATAAACAACATTCTGATATCCTCTGATGAAAGAAACTCCACTGTAATTATGTTGTTAGACTTAAGCACAGCGTTCAACACCATTGACCATTCTATTTTACTGCACAGGCTAGAAAATGATGGTGGGCTTACATGCACTGTCCTTGCCTGGTTTAGTTCTTATTTATCAAATTGATTCCAGTACGTACAGAAATGTGCTGACAGCACTCCACCATTATACACCGAACTGAGGTGTGGTGTCCCATAAGGCTCAGTAATGGGACTTTTACTGTTTTCACTTTACATGCTTCCTCTGGGATCCATTATTAGAAAATGTAATGTTAATTTTCACTCATATGCAGATGACACCCAGTTATACCTTTCTTTTAGACCAAATGTGTGTGACAAGAAGAGACACCAGACATCGCAAAGGTTTGGGGCAGCCACCCGTATAATATGTTCGTGGCTGCAAAACAAAATAAGGCTGTTCAAAGCAAGTAATGGTTACAAGTCAGAGTCCAAAACAGAACTGAATTCCAGAGGAATGGAGTGAGGCTTTATAGGAAGTCCGGAGGAAGTGCTGTCGTCCTCGGGGCCAGAAATAATGTCGTCCTCTGGGCCGGGACCAGAAGTGATGTTGTCCTCGGGCTGGGACCGGAAGTGATGTGTCCTGAGGTGAGGCACTGGCTCCTGGCTGGATTTCCCGATAAAGGTCTGCAGGAGACTTTGAAAGAGAGTTAGTGCACCCTGCCATCCCCTGGGCGGATGTATTAGTAGTAGTCTCTAAGCCCTTCATCTGCCTCCTACCCGCACGTGTCTCACAAGGCTTCCCCCTCAGCCCAAACCCATCTGGTTGGGCGGCCTGCACTGAGAGGTCGTGAGCCTGAGAGAGGGCATCAGCGTTGGCATGAAGAGACCCCTGTTGATGAACGAGCGAAAACTTGTATGATTACAGGTCACGAAACCACCTAGTGACCCACGGGTTCACCTCCTTGTGAAGGGCTATCCACTGTAAAGGCGCATGGTCCGTCTTCCAAGTGAACTCCCGACCCAGGAGGTAGTACCGCAACTGGGTAATTGCCCATTTAATTGCCAAGGCTTCCTTCTCCACCGCTGCATACCTGGTCTCCCGGTCCAACAGTTTCTGGCTAAGGTACATAGTTAAACTAAATAGTAGATTGATTTTTCTTTATTTGTCACAGTTCCTGAAGACTCCTCCTGATATGTGTACTAAAAGAGACACCACCACCTAGTTAAAAAAGTGTATGCCCTGTTCTTTTGTCTGCCCTTCTCTCACTCATTTGTCATTCTTTCTTTTTCCATCTAATTTAGTTTTCATGACACCTGCTTTTGTTTATCACATTACTCTGGGTCCTTGCCATTTCTCTCAACTTGGGACTAGGATTTTGTGTGCAGGGAGGCCCTTGTATATACTTGCTTTTTGTGTTTAAGAGCCCTGGGCACTCAGAAAGCCCGCAACTTTTGGTACAGAAGTGTACCTTACACCAGAGTCCTTCTTCTGTCATGTCATGCGGGCTGCATGTCATTGCATAGGCTTTATTATTTATATTTAGTATGTCATATTTCCAATTTGTAAATTCTGTCTAAGTAAGAATAGAATGAATTGTCTTCAGTCATAACAGAAAATCCAACATAGTGAACATAATTTAATACAAGTCTTTCATTTGCACAAGCAGACACATTAAGCTGATTTCAGTCAAACAATGCCAGGATCATGCAAACAATTTTCTAATTATGATTTTTCTTGTACTTAAAGACATTATTTCAATTTCAAATGCCTTTTGGCTTGTGGCTTCTGGTAAAAGACTAAAAAAGATCAATGCTTTTTGTTTCCATATGTTGTAGCCATTAAATGACTATAACTAAAAGCAAGGCATTGATGTAATTCTGAATCATCTTATGTGGCAATCATGCTTTCAAAAACTGGCTGGAAAAGAATCCAAAATTGGCTCTCTAGAGACAAACACGTACTTTAATCTGAAAGTAAAAGTGCATTCCATAGTACGATCACTGAGGGACAAAAAGGCCGTCTGCTTACATAACATCAAATGATCTGTTCTGGTGTCTGTAAGCAGAAACAGTAAAACATATTATATATGTAAATGCAAGTTTTCTCAGAAACACTTTATTCAAAAAGAAAACTGACACATAAAAAGTATTCTTTAGTAAAGGAGCAACATTTTATTAGGTAAATAAAAGAGTAACCGCATACAGACATATTTCATGCACAATTCGAAATATCAGTCTGTCATTTTCTAACACACTTTGTCCAGAACAGGGTCACAGGGTTTGCCAGAGCCTAACCCAGTTGGTATAGGGCACAAGGCATAAACAAACAATGGACAGGGCATCAGACCACTGCAGGACGAACACACACACTCACACAAACCACACACTAGAGCCAATGTAGTATTATCAATCCAGTTAACCTGCTTGTCTTTGGACTCTGAGAGGAAACCACAGGAAACCCACGCAGACATGGAGGACATAGAGAACTTGCAAACCCTGGTCTCCTTACTGCAATGCAGGAACACAACCACTGTACCACTGTTCTGCCCAATTCAAAATGTTCTTTTAATAATTTAAGGTTCAAACAAAGAAACTCACCAAAAATCTTTTCTGTGATTTGAGGTCTAGGAATAGGACTCATAGTTGGTTTAGTATGGAGGAAAACAAAAGGCAGAAAACACAATTTGTACCAGAATTAGTAAAATGTGAAAATGTGACTACAAAAGTATAACTGCAAAGTTGAAACTACTCCTGCAATTTTCTTACTAGTTCTTCTCATGAAGCACATTAATTTAATATTAAAATCCTTTTGACTACTGATACCTATGATCTGGTAAAACAGAAATATCTGCCAATGCCAGTGGGTGTTAAGTATTGTCTTCACTGACAGAGCAGAAAGGCATACAGAACTGAGCAGTATGAAGTTAATACAGAGATTGAAAATAAGGAATACTGTAAGAACTCGCATTGGAATCAAAGACAGAAAAAAAATATGGCACATTGTCTGAAAAACATTTCAATAAAAACATAACACAAAAAAACAATTGTCATATATCTAATAAACACGCGTAACCAAGGAAAATAAAGTTGCATTTTGATTAATGTTTTCACATTTTTTAAACTGCATTATTAGAAATGACATCCTCTTTTTGAGCATGCCACAAAGCAGTCAGAAGCAGAAAATCAGATTAATGGGGAAATGCAACAAAAAAAGTAATTTTCATCTAAGCATTAATGTGAAAAAATAATGTTCATCCATCCAAAAAAAGGACATTTGCATTTCTGGTATTCATCAAAAGATAAGTCACAAATAGCAAATGCTAAAACTAAAGTAGGTATGATCATAAACTGAAGAAATGAAGGGAGAAGACGAATCATCCATGCATATGCACATCTGGAGTGCATTATAGCTCTGTGTGAGGAGCTGTACTAAAAACGCTTACTAAAATTAACTTGTACAGCATTTCAAATCTGATTTAATTTTGCAATGCTGAGTGTGTCTGGCATACTAGAAAACCAGAATGACATTTTGCAATTTTGGTTAAAGAAAACATTATTTTCATAGTTAGACATTTCTGTTATATTATATCTGAAGTAAAAGGCCACTGAAATCCACAAATGAGACATTTTAGAAGTCACTCAAGTAGAAAGTGTACATTAATTCTATTGTAAAGTAGCAGCCAGCTGCATTTAACAAGCATTCATTGAGGTGACAGCATTACTATTTAGGAAATAAAAAAAGGTATGTAAAGTATTCTGGAAAATTACTTAAAACAGACTAAACATCAATAGATGGTGTTATTGGGTCAATCCTAGTGCAGAACTACCTATTACTTTATTTCCAGTCGTAAGAGGGTAAAAGTAAAAAATAAAAAGTACTTGGAAACTATACAAGGAGACTGTTTAAAAAGCTGCTGAATTACCTTTTCATCTGCTATCTTTAATGAACTGTTTTCTTTTTCTGCATTGCTGTGGTTGACAAAATAAACATTATCTTAATGTAAAGGACTTCCACCCTATCTGCAATCTAGTGTCCTAGCTTGAAGATAACAACCTTTATGACACTTTGGGAGAATTAAAAAAACACATTCACTTTGGATAAAAAAATCAAGCGAACCCACAAACATCCCCTGCAAATGAACATATTTATTTCAAATCATGGATGAATAGTATTAGGCATTGCCACAGTTAAAAAAGACATGTCCGCATCAAAATGAAAACAATAAAGAGGTTCCACCCTAAGTGTAGCGCAACATTTTCCTTTGGAAGCACAACAATTTAGTGCTATGCATTACCGGAGCTAAAAACATACATCCTAAATGAAGTTAAAAATAGCAAAAAAAAAAAATAGCCTGGGGCACACATGTGCAAAGGGGATAGCAAATAGGACGAACAGTCAAGCACCACTGATCTATAATAAGGCCTTGATAATAAGCAGGCTGTCTGAAAGGCAACATCTCAATCAGCAGTCTATGAGCATCATGAAAATCACAAGTGATAACCTTACTAACCTTACTCTCCCAAAGAAACAAAAAACACCTGAGTGCCACAGTGCTACTAGAATGGCTGAGCATCTTAGTGGTGGTCATCATCTGTTTTTTCATTTTTATTTCTTCTTAATTTTGACAACAGCTCAAATACTTACCATATCCTATCAATTTAACTCCCCATCTATTCTTCTGATCATATTAACTTTGTGTTTTTCACAGAGTTCTAGCTCTTGAATACATAACATTTTAATCAATAAAGGAAATCATTTTCATGGTGTCCTTCATCTCATTAGAAATTATATAACACCTGGATTAATTTTTCAAATTGTATAAGAAATTTAAATCACCTCTGCTATTTTCTTCTTTGTAGCATTATGAATATGAGTGTTGATGATCACAGTAAGAAGTGTTAACGAGATTGTTAACCTTTCGCTGAATATTGTAGAGACAGAAAGCCTGCCAAATATTCATCTAATAAAACTCTTGCATTTAATATCAAAAGACAAATGAATATAAGCACCATAGAAACAAGAAAAAATAAATCATGAAATGGTATACAGTTTATATTTGTGGGTTATGAGAGTAAATTAAACATACCCTCATTCTCAGTTATTCAAAGAAGATATACAGTACTGCACAATGTGATTTTTTTTTCCTTAGAATAAAGTACTGAAACTAAATGCAAGCTCAAACATGCATTTTATGGCTTCTCTTCTTCTGGACTAGTCTTTGATAAGAAAGTAAAGTATGGCTTAGAAAAAAATTCTCCAGTTTTGTGTCTTCTGAACAAATAATTATTTTGACACATTTGCAAACATAAGAAAGGGATGACCTTTTATTAATTTATTAGCACTTAATAGTCTCTCCACATGGAGTCAATCATCTGTTTTTAATATAAACACTGTAAAGAAAGCAAAGGGACAAAGATAAAGATTTGGGGGGTTCACCTGTATAATGTAGCAACAGCAAAAAAAAATGAACTTCAAGAGAGTAATCACAAAGGACTGAGTCAAACATCGACTGACTAATAGAGTGAAGACTCAGGGTTTTATAAGTGAAGGACAGGAAGGGGTGGGATCTTGGGCAGAAGTGAGGTCTGTAGGAAGGTGTGATGTAGCAGTGGAAGTGGGCGGAGTCTTAGCTGGGTTTTTCATCTGGTGGTCTGTGGAAGAGGGAGAAAAGGCATTACTACTGTGACTCATCCCCTGGCTCTGCTTCTTACTCCCAGTTAGATTGCCTTCCATGAGCATGTGTGTGACAACACCTAAGACCAGGAGCTTCATAAAGTCAGTGAATCAGAAAGTAACTGAATCCTGACCTGTAATAATGTAACACTCTTATAATGTTTGGTATAAAATATTGGATTCTGCTTCATTAAAGGTTGAAAGTTCAGGATGTCCTTTATTTGCTTGTTAAGGCTGTGCTCACATTTCATGATTATAATTATTGTCAACAAAAAGTATGAATTATTACTACATATTTAATATTTTGGTTTCACCCAAAACTGCTCATACAGAATACATTTGATTAAGATTCAAATAATCAAAGATAACAAGAACAACATAGAAAATGTGTAGCTAAATGTGCTTTATAATATGCTCAACAAAAAATGCAGTAAAAATAAAAATAATAAATTAGAAATATATAAATATATGAGTGAGTAAATAGATGAAATAGAATTATGGTAAATCAACACCCACTTAATAATAGTAATACATTTTATTTATATATCTTTACAATGCTTAAAGAGCTTTACAGAAATCCATAATTAACAACAAGGCATATTCAGCAATGGAAACTAATAACATATGCATACAATACTATATAAAAATAACCACAGGAAACGTATAGTTTTGAGTTAGAATAAGAGACAGTAAACCAGGATAACAATAAATATTATACAACACTCTACAAGAAATCCTTAACAAATACATAATACAAGTAAACAAATAAAATCATATCAGGGCGGAATCAGCACAGGGCAGAAGGCAGGAACAAACCCTGGGTAGGGCTCACCAGACAATCATTAGATGAACCCCCACACCAAACACACACTAAGGCCAATTTAGTGTCACCAATTCACCAAACCTGAATGTCTTTGGACAGTGGGAGGAAACCAGAGTACCCAGAGGACACCCAGAGAGCATACAAACTCCACACAGGAAGAACCTGGGATGTGAACCCTTGTCTCCTTACTATAAGGCAGCAGCACCACGGTGCTCCCCAACAGATAAAGCAGAATCCTGAATTAAGGATTAAATTGCTAAATTGTTTTTTCACATTTCTAATGATTATAATGACAAGTTTGATGCTATGGTCAGATGGGAAGGAAGGAAAGAAAAATAAAAACTCCAGCTGGAGACATGCAGGAGAAAATAAACTAAATGACCACCCAGACCCCACTGGACATTCTACCAAGCATACATGTGCTTACGTTGTTTCTTATTAGTTTTATGTATCATCCGAAATTTCAATACAGTGGGTCTCATCGGCAGTTGGAGTGTCCACATTATTTCTAACATCGTATTCGGCTGCAGAATACTTTGATCAGATGATAATGACAGAAAACACCACCACAAAAAAAAAAAAAAAAAAAAAAAAAGAAAATAAAACAGAATTGAAAAACATTAATAATGGCTGTAAAAATATAAACTGTATAATATTGCAATACATATACTGTACAAGAAGAAGGTAAATTGCAGCTATGACAAAGCCATATTAAAAAAATAGTTTTTTAGTATATTTTTTTCAATGTTCCATGAAATTAGCCTGGCATATCTCTATTATTATCCTTAACAGTGCCTCACCACTTATTTTATGCTTAGCTTTTGGAATAATAAGTAAACCATTGTTTGAGGGTCTAAAATTATGACTGGGAATATAACAGAACGGACAGTCCAAAATATAAGAAACTGCAAGGTTATTCAGAGCATGACATATTATTAATAGTATTTTAAAACTAATTCTTAAAAACTCATGTAACCAATGTAACCATTTTAAGAACAGTGTGCTCAGATTTTTTTTTATTGGTTATGTTCCTCGCTGCTGTGTTCTGAAATAGCTGCAACTGATTTATGGCCTTCTTAGACAGTCCCATTACAAAAATGTAGTCAGCTAAAAACAAAAGTGTGAATTCATTTTACTGCATCTTGCAGTGTTATAAGAAGTCTAAATTTTGCAGTGTTCCATAAAGGAACTATGGTGCAAGTCTCTAATTACAGCTACATTTTTTATTTCTCCATTGACTTGTATTGCCAAGTGATCAAGTTTATTTCTAAGACCCTCACTTTTTCATTTCTGCCAACTACTAAGATTTCTGTTTTTCCCTTGTTTAACTTGAGGAAATTAATTCTTATTTATTTTGAAATACAAGTAAAACATTGGATCAGACAGCACATTGGGTGCTATACATAAGTAAAGCTGTGTGTCAACATCATAATGATGGTAGTTTACAGTATATTATGTTTCAATATAATCTGACCTAACTGGAGCATATTTAAAATAATAGTGGGTTCAGAATAGATCCTTGCAGTACCTCATATACAATAGCATTTATTTCCTAAACCACTCTCACCACAATTAACACAGAATTTTACATTATTACATACCTGTGAAGAGCTTGGATTGTGATCCTCAGACATGCATGTGTGACATAGCTACCCCCTTAGCTCAGCCCTGTCACGGCAAGCGGACTGAGCCGTGAGGTTGTGGGCTCGGAAGAGGGCACTGGCATTTTCATGAAGGGTCCCCTGCCTGCGGAGTACCGTAAACTTGTAGGGCTGGAGGCTGAGGAATCAACAAGTCACCCTGGTGTTTGAGTCTTTCTGGGTTCACAGTTACTGGAGGAAGGTGCGGCCAGTGACCAGGGTGAACTTGTAACCCAAAAGTTGTACCTCAGCTGGTTGACAGCTTACTTAATGGTCAGTGCATCCCGTTCAGTCTCCACATACCTTGTCTCCTGGTCCAACTGTCTTTGGCAGAGGTATATGAGGCCAGAGTCTGAGGTGTTGGTCTGGAGATAAAAAGGCAAGTCAAAGTAAGGACCAATTAACAGAGGAGCTGACATAAGGGCCGACTTGAGGTTATTGAAAGCCATCTGTATGTTGGGGTTCCATACCACAACGTTGGGGGCCTTCGTTTGTGTGATTGCTGTCAAGGGCAAAGCTCTTTCCGAGAACTGAGGAACAAACATGCAGTACCCCACCAGTCCCAAAAAAGATCTTGTCTGCCAGGTGTCACTGCGACATCTGAGGAGGTTGTCAACCCTCAGCATGGGATAGGTGTCGAAACTGGACACTTGATTCAGCCAAAATTACATCAGGCTTGTGGCTGACCTCGATGATGCTAAGATCCAGCATCTGTTGTACCTCCAATTCTACCTCTGCCTTCTTTGCCACTGGATGGTGATATGGATTTTCCCTGACTAAGACCCCAGGATCCATAACAATATTGTGGGCGATAAATTAAGTCCTGCCTGGCTTGGGATCAACCACTTCGTGGACATTAGCTATGACAGCATCTAATTCTTCTGCCTGATAGAGAGGGTGTCTGTGACGATGCAGGTCCTGCTCCATGCTCCCGCCTCTCTTCTGGGAGCCCCTTGAACCCAATACTGTTCTTAATCTAATCAGATAAGCAGGTTCAATGAGGACAAATCAAACTGGGAGCAAGGGGATGGTGTAAAGAGTGTACAAGTGCTTTTATTACAAATACTGAAACAAACAGTGTCCAAAAAGAAAGTGTAGTGATTCAAAGTTAATTAATAAGTAATCCATAGAAACAATGAAATAAAGGTGAAGGTTAAAATCCAAAATAAACATATTCCTTAAAACGAGGTTAAAATCAACAGGCTGGAAGTGGTCCTTTATTAAACCTGGTGCCTTCTCCATAAAACTGGAATCTACCCTGCTTCTCCCATATAGGGCCCTGCAACAGGGGAGTCTCCCTAACAGCAAGTGTAGCTGACCTTACTTCTGGTTTGGTTGCCTTCCGTCCCCTTGCTCCCAGAGTAATTTGTCCCCGTCTGCCAGTTCATACGGTTACATTACCGACGGTGCTGGGTTCGAGTGCTCCCAAATTTAGAAGAGGGAGCATGGAGCATGACCGGCACCGTCATAATGTCCCTGTAATTTAACTGTTCGGCGTCCAATAGAATTGATACCATGGGAATACCTGTGCCATCTCTGGAGTTGCAGTTTCACCACAATTTTAGAAGATTCATGTGACATACCCACTATGTACAACACAGATTCAGCTGATATATCAGGTAATCCACAAGCCCCTTCCACTCTCAGACTTCAAACAGCCCTTGTCAGTAAGCTAGGAGTTTTGAGTGGGATGTTGAGGCCAGCACCATGACCCTGTCTCCTGGGCAGAACTTGAAAAGTCTGGTGCTTTGGTTGCCTCAAGGTTTTCTTTCACACAGGGCAGCAATTTCAAGAAACGGTCACGTAAGCCCTCAACATCCTCAATGATATTGTGGGAGGAGGACATTGCTTCCTTCTCCCATCCCCGTCCCGTCCATTGGTCTGCACCATCTTCCATCTGTTTATTTGTCTGGTTGAAGCCCTCAACCAGCCCATATTTTTGAGGGTGCTAAACAGAGGTTTGAGGTGGGGGATGTGGAGTAATCTGGCCACCTCCTTGAAGGTGTTCAACGCAAAGGATGACCCCTGGTCTATCAGGACTTCTTTGGGGATACCAACTCATGCAAAGACCCCTAAAATTTCCTGGGCAATATTCTTAGAATTCACCACCTGAAGAGATATGCCCTCTGGATACTGGGTGACCGAGTCATATTTATTTCCCTGTGTTGAGGGTTTGAGTGGACCAGCTATATCTAATCCAGTCTTCTCGAACAAGACGTCAGTTAATGGCAAGGGAATGAGAGATGTGAGGTCTCGCCATTTACAAAGTCAATGTTACATAATGTCACCTCTAGTCATGGAATATGTTAGCTTTACTGACTTGTGTTGCTGATCTCAACGCTGGACTATATCAGTTTAAACAACTAAACCAACTGTAGTTTGTCTATCAGACAAAGACTGGAGTGGAAAATACAATTATCTATCTGCTCCACAAGACTTGTTTCAAGTTGGAAGAAGACTGACAGCATGGTGAGGATTATGTTTTTTGATTTCTCAAAGTGTCTTCAATACCAAACAATCATTCTTTTACAGGGTAAGCTTAGAGATGTGTAGGTGGATGAGCCTGTGGTGTCTTGGAAATATGGACTATCAATTCAGCAGACTGTGGTTTGTGAGGCTCAAGGACTGTGTTTGTGATACAGATGTGAGCAACACAGGAGCACCACAAGGAACAGTCTCCTTTTCTTTTTCGCTCTCTACACCTCTGACTATAAATATAACTCTAGGTCATTTCACTGGAAGAAGTTCTCAAATGATTCTGCAATAATGCGATGGATTGACAAAGGAAATGAGACCGAATATTGGAGTCAGGTGAAGAATTTTGTTTGTTGGTGCAGAAAGAATTGTCTTCATTTAAAATCAGCAAAACCAAGGAACTAGTTATACAGTCATATGAAAAAGTTTGGGAACCCCTCTCAGTCTGCATAATAACTTACTCTACTTTCAACAAAAAAGATAACAGTGGTATGTCTGTCATTTCCTAGGAACATCTGAGTACTGGGTTGTTTTCTAAACAAAGATTTTTAGAGAAGCAGTATTTAGCTGTATGAAATTAAATCAAATGTGGAAAACTGGCTGTGCAAAAATGTGGGTCCCCTTGTAATTTTGCTGATTTGAATGCATGTAACTGCTCAATACTGATTACTTGCAACACCAAATTGGTTGGATTAGCTTGTTAAGCCTTGAACTTCATAGACAGGTGTGTCCAATCATGAGAAAAGGTATTTAAGGTGGTCAGTTACAAGTTGTGCTTCTCTTTGACTCTCCTCTGAAGACTGACAGCATGGGATCCTCAAAGCAACTCTCAAAAGACCTGAAAAAGCTATCTCAGAGGTTTAAACTGTCAGTTTCAACTGTAAGGAAAGTAATCAGGAAATGGAAGGCCACAGGCACAGTTGCTGTTAAACCCAGGTCTGGCAGGCCAAGAAAAATACAGGAGCGGTGATTGTGAGAATGGTTACAGACAACCCACAGATCACCTTCAAAGACCAGCAAAAACATCTTTCTGCAGATGGTGTATCTGTACATCGTTCTACAATTCAGTGCAATTTTCACAAAGAACATCTGTATGGCAGGGTGATGAGAAAAAAGCCCTTTCTGCACTCACACCACAAACAGAGTCACTTGTTTTATGCAAATGCTCATTTAGACAAGCCGGATTCATTTTGGAACAAAGTGCTTTGGATTGATGAGTCAAAAATTGAGTTATTTGGTCATAACAAAAAGCGCTTTGCATGGCGGAAGAAGAACACCGCATTCCAAGAAAAATACCTGCTACCTACTGTCAAATTTGTTTGAGGTTCCATCATGCTGTGGGGCTGTATGGCTAGTTCAGAGACTGGGGCCCTTGTTAAAGTCGAGGGTCAGATGAATTCAACCCAATATCAACAAATTCTTCAGGATAATGTTCAAGCATCAGTCACAATGTTGAAGTTATGGAGGGGTTGGATATTCCAACAAGACAATGACCCAAAACACAGTTCGAAATCTACAAAGGCATTCATGCAGAGGGAGAAGTACAATATTCTGGAATGGCCGTCACAGTCCCCTGACTTGAATATCATTGAAAATCTATGGGATGATTTGAAGCAGGCTGTCCATGCACTACAGCCATCAAATTTAACTGAAATGGAGAGATTTTGTATGGAAGAATAGTCAAAAATACCTCCATCCAGAATCCAGACACTCATCAAAGGCTATAGGAGGCGTCTAGAGGCTGTTATATTTAAAAAGGAGGTTCAACTAAGTATTGATGTCATATCTCTGTTGAGGTGCCGAATTTATGCACCTGTCTAATTTTTAAGCTGCAGGTGGAAGCTGCTGTCACTGTACTTTGTATATAAGAGCCAGATCAAATGTTGTTTACTTATTTACCTTTATTTATTTACTTACAGTGGAACCTCGGTTCACGAACGTCTCGGTACACGTACAACTCAGTTTACGACCAAAAAGTTCGCCAAACTTTTGCCTCGGTTCACGACCACACACTTGGTATACGAACAAGCCAGTTTCCCTTTCGGTTTGTGCGTGCTGATGATTTCTGCACGTGTTGCATTGTTCTTGGTCAGGTGTGCGTGCTTGCACATGCGTGCATGCTTTCCCTGTGAACTCTTTGTGCTCTATTTCATTTCCCTTCCGGTTTGTACACGCCGATTACTGTATTTAAGCACATGTTGAGCCACTCCCTGTTCATGGTTCTCAGTCAGACGTGTGTGCTTTACCTGTGATCTCTTTGTGCTCTACAGTATTTTGTGTGCTTTTGCAGTTAACCATGGCTTCTGAGCAAGTGAAGAGTGGTGAGAAGAAAGTTTTGCAGAAAATTGAAATCGAAGTAAAGAAAGAAATTATTGAAAAGTATGAGCGTGGCGTTCGTGTTACTGATCTTGCCGCCGAGTACAAGAAGTTAAAACCTACGATTTCGACTATTCTAAAACAGAATCTGTTAAAGCAGCTGATTTTGTAAAAGGAGTTACAGCGTTAACCAGGCAGAGGCTTCAAGTGCTGGAAGAGGTGGAAAAACTGTTTACCAGTTTACTCATTTACCAATTTGAGAACCCTCGTGCTTTCAAGCAGCACAATGTAAACAAAGCCAGACTGCCAGTAATGTGGAGGGCAAACACGAAGGGTTGCGTCACAAGGACTTTGTTTTTGGAATGGCTGCATGAGGCTTTCACTCCCACCAGCTAAACAGCTAAAAACACCAGAAACCCAAGAAATCACAAGAGAGAAAACACCTGAAGGAAAAAATCCCTCCATCGCGGAGCCATACTCTCCCTCAAAACTGTAACCTCCTCTCCACCCAGTTCCTCCTCACTTCATGCCAGAACTCGACTCATGCAAGGTTAGTTTTCTTGGTGGTTTATGGTTTTTGTATTACGGATTTTTCAATTGTTCATTTTTCGGTTCGTAGCGTGAATTGTTGCAGTGTTACTTTTCACTTTTTTCAAATGTTCATTTTTTTTTTCCCCTGTGCTTAAAACTCATTAAAAAAAGTGTTTACAGCGAGTGGTTAGTAGCGTGATTTATTGCAATGTAACTTTTCTTGGTGGTTTATTAAATTACAGATTTTTCAAATGTTCCTTTTTTTCCCCTGTGCTTAAAACTCATTAAAAAAAAGTGTTTATACAGCGATCGGTTGCAAGGCTATAGTGCAAACTCCTGTAATGTTACTTTCTTGGTTGCTTGTGGTTGGTTTTTAAATAAAGTTCGGATTTATTCAAATGGTCCTTTTTGTCCCCCCTGTGCTTAAAACTCATTAAAAAAAGTGTTTATACAGCAATCGGCTTACACATCTATAGCGTGAACTGTTGCAATGTTAGAGAGAGAGAGAGAGCATGGGCTCGCGTGCTAGAGAGAGAGAGAGAGAGGGGGGGGGGGAGAGAGGGCGAGTGAGTCTGTGGGCTCGCTTGCTGGAGAGAGAGAGAGAGAGGGTGAGCGAGCCTGTGGGCTTGCGTGCTGGAGAGAGGGAGAGAGAGAGAGAGAGGGCGAGCGAGCCTGCGCGTGCAGCTGAGCAGGGAGCCTGGGTGTTTGTGTCAGTGTTATTCAATGTTTTTTTACATTAGTTTACTATTACACTGTGCATTCTATGGTGTAATTAATTATATTTGTGCTTAAAAATCTTTAAAAAAATATATTTACATACAGTTCGTACGGTCTGGAATGGATTAATTGTATTTACATACAATCCTATGGGGGAAATTGCTTCGGGTCACGACCAAATCGGTTTACGACCAGAGGTTTGGAACGAATTATGGTCGTGAACTGAGGTTCCACTGTACTTCCTACAGCGTAAAGCCAGAAGTAGACCGCAGAGCTTCCCATGTACATATACAAAGTACAGCGACAGCAAAAGTGCATTCTTGCTCCGATGCAGAACCTCATGATCTGAGTTCACCTCTGTTATAGTGCATCTTTATGTGAAAACAGCAGTGTCAGATGGGGGGGGGGGGGGCATTGTGAACACGACTGAGAGAATAAAACTGAATAAAAAAAAAAGCTAACCTTTACAAGCATTTACACCGACTGTTACAGACTGAAATCAAATGTATGTTTTTATTCTAAAATAGTAAGAATACGAGTAGCTCACTTCTCAAAATGGACTCGTCTGCTCTCGAACCCGTGAAGTTTTGATTATCAGTCAACAGTTGATACCATTGCAGCACTGAAGCGGTCATAGCAAATGCGTGTCGATGTCGCACCTTAACGCGGGTTCTTTTTCTGCAGTTATATTCTTGAATAGAAGCACATTTGTTCTTTTATATTTGTACTTTTTGTGAAAGTGTTTATTTGATATTTGGAATTCAGGCTTCACACATTACAGTATACACTTCATGTCTACGATGTGGTTACATAGAATGTTGTAGACACAGTGTAGCGGTCAGGAGCCGCTAAGATTCACACTGTCGATGTGTCGGTGATTTATTTATTTTAGTTGGGGATTACCAGGGACAACCGCAGCCTTGGAACGACACACACACACACACACAGACCAAAAAAAAAAAAAAACACGCTGGGAATTTAAACGATAAAAAGTATAATGAAATTAAATTATATAAATGAAAATAATACCACCCCTGATCCCTTCGCCGATATTACATTTAACATATAAACACAATAAGCACACAGCGAAGTCCATGGAAACCCAAACCGGATGAAATGAGAAGTGGTGAAGTTAAGTCCAGCGATCTGTATGTAGAAAGGTAATGGAAAACAGTCCTACCGGTGGTTGCTGAAAGTATGACAACAGATGGATGGTTCAGGAGCGCTCCTTCTTCCAGGAAAGCCAATGAATCCACACACAGTCCTCAGTAGACAGGTAGACAGACGATCCAGACCCCAACAAACAATACAATCCAGGACACAATGATGATAAATGGCAGAATTAACGGCAAGCAGTCCAACAGATATATATAACGCAGCAAACAAACAAAACAAAAACTTTTTTCCTCTTTGACACCTGCCCTCCTTTTAAACCCCTCTGGCCACCTTTGACCCCAACAGCCCCTGCCAGGACTGCTGGGAGATGCAGTTCTAACTATTAGTAGCATTGCTACAATCCCCACCCCCAGGCCGTGGTGTACAGCCGAACCACGGCTTGAGGTTTGCGATGTTCACAGTGTCTACTTTCTTAGTCCCCGGCAATCCCCACTCCACTGCATAGGTTACTGGTCCCTTCTTTTGGACAACAGTTGCCGGGCCGAACCACTTCGGAGCCAGTTTAGCCATGAATTTATCGGAGGCTTTGGAGAGGGGATGAGTCCTGATCTAGACTTTCTCCCCAACCGAGAATTGCACAGGCTTATGTCTCCGGTTGTACGATTGAGATTGTCTGGACTGGGACCTCACCATCCTCTCCTTTACCCGTTGTGTGATTAGTTGTAAAGTGATCATGTATTGAGGTGTCTGGATTGGGTGGTTTATGATCAATTATCCTCTCTAGTGGACCATTTAGCTGTCTGCCTAAAGCTAACAACGCAGGGGTCTCGCCCATAACCTCGTGCACCGCCGTGTTCAATGCGAACCGCAGCTCAGGAAGCCACTTTGTCCAATCCTGATGGTGGTCTCCGACGAAGGATGCTATCATTGTCTTCAGGGTCCGTTTCACCCACTCAGTGCGATTAGATTGGGGATGGTACGCTGTTGTCTTCAGGTGAACCAACCCCCATTGCTTCCAAAATTCTTCGGCCTCTGAGCCGGTCTGAGATGATGTTCTTCGGCACCCCCCATCGGGTAAAGATCTCATCCCTCAGGGTGGAACATATCTTCTTGACAGTGGCATTAGCCATAGGGAATAGTTCCACCCATCGGGTAAAATTGTCCACAACCACCATCAGGTAGGTCTTCTGGTCCTTACTAGCAGGAAATGGTCCCATTAGGTCCACGCCTAGGCTAGGGGTAGTGATGGTTACTGGCTGAAGCTGTCCTGAGGGGAGACCAGGTGGGGTTTTGTATTGCTGACAGGTGGTACAAGTCTGGACATGGGACCAGACGTCTTTGCGTATCGTCGGCCACCATGCCACCTCCAAGATTTTAAACAGTGTCTTATTAAATTCAAGGTGACCACCAATCGGGCTATAATGGTAATACTGTAGGAACTTGGACACATATGTCTCGGGCACTACCAACTGATAATGGTAACCCCAATCTTTTGTTGGAACACAGCGATAGAGTGCCCCTTGAAGTTCCCTATAATGTATGCGGTCAGGCCTCGCCTCCAAGCCCTCTCTCAACTTCTGACATACAGGACTGGCTGCTTGAGATTGAACGATTTCCTGCATGTTCAGGGGAAGATCAGGCCAAGGGTTAGAGACCGATACCGCACATACCATTAGTGCGGGCTCGTGAACCTGTGATAAGGCATTGGGCACAACATTAGCACAACCCTACCGATAGCACACCCTGAACGTGAACTGTTGGAGGCGCAAAACCCACCTTTTAGCCTAGACGTGGTCTTCGGGCAATTGAATGCCCAGGTCAGAGCCCTATGGTCAGTGTAGACTTCAAATGATGTCCCCTCCAGGAAGTGACGCCACTTTTCCACGGCCCACACGACAGCGAGGCATTCCTTCTCGGTGGTGGAATAATTATACTCGGCCCCTTTCAGTGACCGTGAAGCATAGGCCACCACTCTCTCCTCTCCTTGACAAGTTTGTGCGAGAATGGCGCCGAGCCCGAGGTCACTTGCGTCTGTGTGGACCTGAAAGGTTAATGAGGGATCAGGCTGTGCCAGGACTGGAGGTGATATCAGTGCCTGTTTGAGTTTTTCAAAGGAGTCCTGGCACGTTGGTGACCACTCCCAGGGGGATCCCTTCCCCAGCAGCTGGAACAAAGGGGCAGTGATGTCAGCAAACCCATGCACAAATTTGTGGAACCACCCAGCCATCCCCAGGAAGCGCTGTAGACTTTTTACCTCCTGGGGCGCTGGGTAGTCCAAGATGGACTTAATTTTCTTTGGGTCTACCCGGACCCCATCTGCCGACACCACATGGCCGAGGAAGTTCAGATGGTCTTGTAGAAATCTACACTTCTTGGTGTTGAACGTCAGATGAACCTTCTGCAGTCGCTGGAAGATGTGGTCTAGGTCCTTTAGATGTTGTGGGACAGATGGGGAGAATACGATGATTTCATCTATATACACAAAACAGGTCTTCCCAATGAGTCCCTGGAGGACCTGCTCCATTAGCCGTTGGAATGACGCCCCAGCATTTTTAAGTCCAAAGGGCATCACCCGAAACTGAAACAACCCCTCCAGGGTGATGACGGCGGTCTTCTCCATGCTACTCTTCCCCATCCTCACCTGCCAATACCCGGACTTCAAATCTAGGGAGCTGAAAACCGCTGCCCCATGCAAAGACTCCAAGATGTCATGAATGAGGGGCATGGGGTAAGCATCATCCAAGGTCTTCTTGTTCAGCTCCCGATAGTCCACACAGAATCGGTAGGTCCCATTGGCCTTTTGAACGAGCACCGCAGGGCTAGCCCATGGCGAGGTGGAAGGCTCAATGACCCCATCCGCCAACATCTGGCCGACCCACTCCTTGATTATTCCTCTTTTCAGAGGTGACACTCTGTAAGCTCTGTGCCGAACTGGGACAGGGTCGACTGTGTGAATATGGAGACACACCACCTCAGTCCGACCCAATTTGTCCGTCCACACAGATTGCCACCTCCTAAGCAGTGGCTGAATGAGCTCCAGCTGTTCAAGAATAGCCTTCTCTGCTGGGCTGGGCTTGTCCACCAACTGCGCAAGGTAATAACACAAGTTAGGCCAAACCAGATTACTTTGAGCCTTCGTCCCAAACCGATGGACTTCACCCCCCAGCAACTCGTACTCCAGCCGCGACAGGTGGATGGTAAGACCTACCGACACAAGAGAGTCCATTCCAAGTAACAAGGGTATTGACAGGTGGTCACCTTCCAGGATGTAAACTTCTGTCTCCCAGTGTGTCTCATGTAAGCAGAACCTCATAGGAACCCTGCCCTTTGCCCCGTGCGCCCTTCCATCCGCAAGAAATAATTTTACTTTTGCACTTTTCCTTAACTGCTCATGAGGCACTTTAAGCTTTTCCCACAAGCTGTATTTCATAAGGGTATAAGTGCTCCCTGTATCTACAACCGCCTCTCCAGTGACACCTCGCACTTGTATGGGCACCACTAAGAGGGGCAAGGTGGCTTGCACCAGGGTGAGATCGGCCCAGGGATCCACTGGGGCTTTCCCTCGTGGTTTCGGACAAGTGACATCTCGAGACGTGGGACCCTTTCGAGACCCACTAAGCCCGATAGCCACCCAATCCTTTTCCACTTGGGACTCCACCTTCACCAACTCATCAACCGATTTCACGACCCCCCTCAGAGTAGCGGCCACCCGAGGGTCACATGCATCAAGGACACGTCGCAATATCTCTTCCTCACGCATGTCAGATCGCCACTTCAGACACAACGCACGGAATTCAAAGACAAAGTCCCGGAGGCTCTGCGATGGTTTTTGTACAAAGGTCCAGAGCTTTTCTTCCAACAGCGCCTGGTATTCGTCAGAGAGAAACGTATTCAGGAAGGCAGCGCGAAACTCCGGCTCAGGTGTTACACTTGTGCCACTCAGCAAAACACCAAGAGCGTGCCGGCTCGCTGAGTGCCATGTTCAGGAATCCCCGCAGCTCGGCTCCACTCAGAGGATGCAGCTCCACGAACATGTCGACCTCCTCTACAAAGTCAACAATGCCCGTGGGTGCACACTGAGGGGCCAGCTTTGGAAACTCCCGTTACAGGAGTCGACTGCCCCAGTGGCTGCGTGACGGCACACCAGCTTTCCTGCACCTGCCTCCTGATCTCCCCTCTCATATTGGCTTCCAAGGGCTGCACACACTTCACGAAGGACTGTTCCAGACTCTGCACCCTCACAACCGCCTTGCCGGAAACTCGGGCGGCCGTGGCATCGATAAGGTCATGGACAGTTTCGTCACAATTAATAAAACTGCGGGCGATGTCGTCAACCCGCGTCTCTAGCTGTTCTAGGCGCAGTGTCAGGTCTTGCAGAAGCCGTCCCTCGCCGGTCTCGGGCTGCTCCGGACTGGAGATACACAGGGTATCCAGCAGGCTCAACTCCTCCTCGAGAGGGGCTCTACCCGTAACGTTAGGCAGCGGACGCACATCAACCAGCGGCTCACTTAGTTCAAGCTCCTCGCCCTGCACTGCGCTTACAACAGACATGCTTCTGTAAGAGTGTATGTGAAGTCGTACTAGAAGGGGGTTCCTACCCGGCTCGCCAAAATCTGTTTGATTCACACCGTCGATGTGATTATTTATTTTAGTGGAGGATTACCAGGGACAACCCCACCTTGGAACGACACACACACAACACACTACAGAGACCAAAAAAAAAAAAACACGCTGGGAATTTAAACAATAAAAAGTATAATGAAATTAAATTATATAAATTAAAATAATACCACCCCTGTTCCCTTCGGCGATATTACATTTAACATATAAACACAATAAACACACAGCGAAGTCCATGGAAACCCAAACCGGATGACATGAGAAGTAGTGAAGTTAAGTCCAGCGATCTGTATGTAGAAAGGGAATGGAAAACAGTCCTACCGGTGGTTGCTGAAAGTATGACGACAGATGGATGGTTCAGGAGCGCTCCTTCTTCCAGGAAAGCCAATGAATCCACACACAGTCCTCAGCAGACAGTAGACAGGTAGACAGATGATCCAGACCCCAACAAACAATACAATCCAGGACACAATGATGATAAATGGCAGAATTAACGGCAAGCAGTCCAGCAGATATATATAACGCAGTAAACAAACAAAACAAAAACTTTTTTCCTCTTTGACACCTGCCCTCTTTTTAAACCCCTCTGGCCACCTTTGACCCCAACAGCCCCTGCCAGGACTGCTGGGAGATGCAGTTCTAACTATTAGTAGCATTGCTACAACGGAACACACATGAAATGCAAGTGTTCCAAATAACGATATAGTATTTATAAAAGGTGTCATTTTGCTTGACTTCTCACTCTATCCAACTCTAAGCAACTGACACGCAGTAAACTGACAAGAGCTGAGAAAACTGTGTGGCAGTGGGGGGATGTGATAGTACGCTGCTTGCTGCTTATCGACACATTTACAGGACAAAAGACGCTGATGGAGAGATACAAAGCGATTTAAGGTGGGACAGATCTACAAGTTTTTTCATAGGCTCTGGTAATTCTAGTGTTAATGAATGTAAAGATATCCTTAACATGTTTTACAACTTTGTCATGGCCAGGGCAATTTTATATACTGTTGTGTGCTGTGCTGATATTTTCACCTCAAGACAAGTCCACCAAATCAACATGCTGATTATGAGGGCAGACACACTGGAGATAGTAGCAGAGAAGAAATTAAAGACCAAACTGATACCCATTATGAACAACAATACACAACCTATTAAGTACTTTAATCCAATTAAATATTCAGCAGAAGTGTGTCAAAATATGTTACTGGAGCTCCTTCACACTGACAGCAATATGTGTTTATAATGCTTCACTCTAACTGCCCTCTTATCCCTATATCTTAAGGTCAGACATTCTAGTATTTTAGTAGTGGAAAATTTCTTAACAATTTTTTCAAGAGCTACTATTTTAGCCACCACTCTCACCTTACCAGTAAAAATTTGAACCATACTAGTTACATTGCTAGCTCTATTTGGATAAACTCAAAGTGATTATTCAAACCTAGAAGATGCTGTGAGACCAAAATAATGTATTTTAAAAACATGCTGCTGTTTAGTTTTTGTAGCTGAAGTTTGTCCAGAAGTACCAAAGTTCTGCAGCTTTTACGAGTAGTTTACTTCATAGAACAGTTTAGGCAAAGTGTTATGCATTTTCAAGTAAACCAACAATCCAAATATCTTCTTTTTAAAAGTTTTAGTAAAATTCAAAGCAAACAGTTCACACAAAAACAGAGAAAAATTGATATTACAAAGAAAAGTTCTTCTTTAAAGAAAGTTCTGTTTAAGGCTTTTTTATATTGATTCATTATTCTCTAAGTTTATTCATACAGTATGTACGTTGATTACATGTATAACGAATAGTAAGCACGGTCAGAAAACTGTATGCACATGCCATATTTACAAACTAATCTAACAGTCCATGCTAGCAGTGAGATTATTTCAGAACTAACTTAATTAACACTCTGTTATACAGGTATAGCTAAGAAAGTTCTATTTCATGTTAATTTACAGGGGTAAAAGACTATATCATAATCCAAGAAACTATGAGAAACCAATATTCTATTGAAATTAAGCAGACACTTATGTGAATTTAACATTCACATTAACTTTCTAAGATTGGCTTTTACAGTTTTAGTCACCAATATTTCTATGTCAAATAAAATGCCTAAATGTTCAGATACACCAATATTCATGACTGCATCACATCAATTTTTAATCCTTCTGAAATTACTAGATCCAGCATGTGTCCTCCCTTATGTGTAAGCTGTTTGACATGCTGACTAAGATTAAAAGAAATGCAGTAAATTAATACATTTTCTCAATTTGGGGTCATTCTGGTTATCTACATAAAAACTGAAATTGCCTACTGTAAAGAACCTGTCATAATTAGTTATTGTTATAGATGAATAAATCTGAGAATTCACAGATAAAAGACGCATTATATTTTGGAGTTCGGCGACCAGTACAATATTTTCAAGACTGCAATATGGTTTTATAGCGTGTTCTAAAAATCCTATAGGTGATGGCGTCTTTTTTGTAGAAAAGAAATACAGCAGTCTATGTCCCTGTATTGATTATAGGGAACTCAATTAAATTATGATAAAGGTTAATTATCCCTCACTGATTTCCTCTATTCTAAACCAAGCCACTGGCTCTTATGTATTGACAAAAAGAGATTTAAGAAGTTATTATAATCTTATTAGTGGAAAACTACATTTAACAAATCCAGTGGCCATTACAAATATAGAGTCATGCCCTATGGATTTACAAATGTCCCAGTGGTTTTACACTCATTTGCTATGGCATTATAAGGCATTTGTACTTTAGTTTATATAGATGATATTTTAATTCTTTCTGAGGATCTTGCAACACATAACAACCATTTAAAGGAGTTGCTGCATAGGCTACATCTGAATATTCTTTATGTGAAAATCCAAAGGTGTGAGTTCTATAAAGAACAAAAAATGTATTTATAAGTTATGAAATATCCAGAATACTCTTAGCCATGGAAGATTCTAAAGTAACAGTTATTTGATCTCAGCCCAAGAGTATTGAACAAGTTGGTTTGTGAGTTTTGCCAATTAATTTCTCAGATTCATCAAAATCTTTTGTACTGTCACCTAGTCAATCACTTAATTAAGCAGAAAAATGAATAAGAAGTTAATTTGGACAGATGAAGCAAAAACACCCTTTATATATATATATATATATATATATAGCAAACATCTGTTTACTACAGATCCAGTACTCCAACACTCTGATATTGTACTACCATTCATTTTAGAGTGCACTGGAGGGCTACCATCCTGAGGATCCCTCCTGGGTCCAGTTTGATTCCCTTCCTGCACCTCAACTTTTACCTCAATTTCATGATACGTTTCCCCTAAAACCAGATGGACATGTTCAGAGACAGTGCTGTTGAAGGGAAGGTTATATCATGATTCAATTATTTCATTTTTTTGCAAATGTATTCTCATCTATTTTAGAGATCTAGCACCAGTTATTCTTCAGTAGGAATGGATTCCAACATTAGTTTTTTTGATGTTGTGCTTAACGTTTGTTTTGTATTTGTTACTTAGATTATATTGAATAGAAGAAAAGTTTGCCTTCACTGCTAAACTACCTGTGGTTACTTGTGTGGAGTAATTAAGTGGTCATTAACAATCCCATGTCAGTATAGTTGAGAGGGGATGCCTTTGATAGTCTCCGCATAGTGTAGTCCTGGGTGAAACAGCAGTATACAACCCAGCATGTCAAGTGCCAAGTGGGACACTATGACTGAAGATCCTGAGTCTCATAAGAGGAAACATAAACACAGAGGTAAAGGTGCAATATATTACAGTTTGGACCACATGCCCTGACTTACTAAAGAACATAATCTTTGGGGTAATTGTGAAAAATAAGGCATTTTCCATGATATTTCATCATAATAAACCAAAGCATAGTAAAAATGATCAAGTGTTAAAAATAAATTAATGAAATCCAGAAGTATTTTTAAAAACTAACATAACAGATTTGAAACCAAGTATTTTGAATTGTGAGATAGCAGCATTAAACTATGTGATACCCTCCACCACTTTACTAATTTTAATTTAAAAACAGAACAGGAGATTCTATATTTTAAAAATGTAACATACAAAAATGATTACATTTTCAGCATTGAAAAACCAATAAGATTAATTGTTCATATACTAATGAATTATTTACCTGCTGCACTGGGTCTTTTGTGATAGAAAACAGCCATATGCATTAGAAGAGGATAGAATTATTATTAGGCACTCAGGTTTGATAATCTAACTAGCAACTATTTTTCATGGCTTGATGTGAATCAAGATTAAATAATATAGAAAATAAGTGTTTTTAGAAATTTGTTGAATACCAGCAAATGAGTTAACATAATAGAGCTGAAACCATTGCCCCTAGTCTTTTTTCCTTTAATGGAAAACTAAGATAATGGACATCACATGGTGGATAGAGCAATATTCAGCTTTATTTCAAATCCTTTCTGTTTAAATGCTAATAGATCAGATTATGAATCTTTGCGTATTTAACTAAGCTGAATAGTTTAATGCAAGGATACAAAAAGATGCAGCAATGATTAAGTCTAACATGTATTACGCTGCCTCAATTTGCTATTGAGAGGGTTGTACTTCACATGCTGAATCCTGGGAGTATACATGCATGAGCGATGTTAGAGACACTTTGAATGAGAAGCACTGATATTTTCCAAGAAGCTGTTTTGGTGCATTGCCTGCAGTGCTTTTGTGTACCATCTGTTGGGCTGAAGTAGATAAGAGTCAACTAAGCTAAGAGGGGCTATGTTACAGTAAAAACAACATTCACAGAAAAAGTGGCAATACCATTATAGCTTGCTAAGTAGACATTATTAACTAAGGTGATTTATATAAAAATCAAGATGCATTGCAACATATTTCTCTGCTTGGCAAGGCAATCCAATCTAAACGAAATGGAGAATAGCATTTAGTGCTGAATTTGGTCCTAACAAAATCAAAATACAAATAAAAATGCTAGTTATGAAAGGTTCATATGGTAGGAAAAAGTGGTTAGATATTAAGAGGTCAGAAGCAGAAAGCTCAAAGTCTACAAAGTATCTGAATGCCAATAGGTTGGAAGCAATTTGGATAGTCAGGTGAAGATTTCTCCACAACTTTGGGGCAAGAAATGAGTACACATACATCTAAAAGCTCTTAAACAAACAAATATTTCTAGGAGCTGTAGGTAGTGAGAGTCAGATGTGCAGAGAATAGTAGGTCAGTACAACAGCCTTAAAATGGATCCTAGGAGCAATGAGAACCTAGAACAGAGGGGAACATAAAGCAGTGGTGTACAGAATACACCAGTCAAGTAACAAAATATGATAGTGAACAAGACGTTGCATGATAAAATTAGTGAGGAAGATATAGATATTATGACTTCTGTAAAGTAACATGGTGAAGGAAACAGGGAAATCACATCTCTCTATTATAAAAAAAATCCTGTGGGAGGGAATGACTAGGAGACGATACATGGTCTTCACGTTAAGATCACGGAAGACAAATAAAAGACCCCCAAGATGAAAGAGAATGGCCACGGAGCGTCTCGTGGGGATATAGAACATGAGATTCTTGCAAGACACGTCCTACTTACAAGCAATATCAGAGCATGGCCAGCAAAAAAAATCAGTAGTGTAAAGGCACGCAGCACACACAGATGCAGGGTTCTCAGTGCATATAAAGCGTATAAAGGACAATACGTTATAAATGAAACATTGACAACTAAAACATCGCATTAGCACAAACAAAAGGAAATTAATCATCAGGACCAGGTGTAATTGAAAAAATAGCAGGACAAAGCGAGGTCAGAAATAAAAGGCAAAAGCAGAAAACAAAGTCTTTTCGCATTCGCATCATTCAATGCCCAAAACGTAGATTTACACAATAATGGACCATATGCTATGAGAATCTGTGGTCCCACAACAGTTAAAGCAACAACAAATTTAATTTCAAAGAAAACACAATTCGGGCAGGTGTATATTTATGATCACGGAGAAGCGATCACAACGCGAGCACCAGAGACATGAAGTGGCTAAAAGGACATCGGCTGTACAGGCTTTAAAATGATCAAAGGGCAGCGCGACAGTAGCTGCCCCCCCTTCACAACGCAAGCAGCATTATACGTTCTGCACGAAAGAGGTTTAACCATACCCGGGGCCGGAAATAAAGGACAATTATTGTTTTCACAACGTCACGCGAGAAAAGGCAGTGAGCCATCATTTAAAACAAGTCCACAGACATCTAACCTAGCAGTTGTTGGATTGCTTGTGGCAGACAAGCATCATGTGCTCCCAGCTCTTAAAACAATGATATGCGACAAGCAGAACAGGCAGTCCGCAAGCAGCAAAAAGACAGCAGATGATCCAACGGCATATCCTTAGCGTGCGTTCAGTTGCCCCCCCCCCTTCACAACATGAGCAGCATTATATGTCTGGCGAGAAAGAGATGTAACCACGCACGGTGCCGGAAATAAAGGACAAGTATTGTTTTTACAAAAGTTTTTAAAGTAAAAGTGAAAATAATACATATGTAACAATTCCCATGAAAATAACAATCTCTTTAAATTGTATATCCGGTAAACCAAAAACAGGGGAGGGCGAGTGAAGTGAGCAGGGGGCAGAGCCCCCTAGTTACAAATAAATAAATAAATACCTGGGGCCTCATGCATAATGCCGTGCATAGAATTCACAAAAAAACATGGCATAAGGACAAAAGTGGAAATGTTCGTACGCACAAAAAAATCCAGATGCATAAATCTGTGCGTTCACCAACTTCCACGTTCTTCCGCTACATAAATCTCGGTCAGCATGAAAAGTAATGCACATGCACGTGCCTGCTGCCACTCTCCAAACTCCTCCCAGAATTACGCCTCTTTGAATACGCAAATCAATATAAATAGTCCTTCAGCTCAGCGTTCTGTGAAAAGGCAATGGCAAAGCACGGGGGGAAATAGAAGAATTTCAGCAAATACCAAGTGGAGGCAAAGAAAAACGTACTATTTGTTGGTTTAAACAGTGGTATAAACAACAAAAGGAAGTTGATCAAGTGACATAGAGTGTCAGAGAAATTCAAAAGTTCAAGTTCATAAAGTCGCACAGTGCCCGAAATAAAAAAGTTATTAGATATGAAAGTCACAGTGAAAAGGCGAGTTATAGCCCATCATCTGAGTGGTGGCACACAGTGGGGAAAAAATCAAGAAATGTCAACTTTAATCTCGAAATTTCCACTTTAATCACGTAGTTTATTTTGTCATTAAAGTAGAACATCATAAACTTCATCTTAAAATCGTTTAATTTACTAGTTTCTCAAATCCCATCGTAACTAAAGTAGCACGTTAAATGCTTTGTTTTATATTTATAGTGTGAATCACTACGTGTTTCTTAAACAGGCTTTCTCTTCCTCCGACAGGACACAGAATCCATTACATTCGTGATATTACAGTTCTCTGAATAATTAAAATACTGAGATATATACTTGATATCATTTTCATGATGATAAGAGTTAAAGCATGTTATTAAGCATGGGAACACAGTGACACAGTGATTGTTCATGCCTCACGCAAGATGCTTGCTGCGCGACCTTTGATGAAATAATTTATTGCAGCAGTACTGTCTCTTTCAAACGTACTAACCCCCAATTCCTGTACTTACTTTTCTTTTTCCAAATACCCAATTGCTACACAATCAGCTCTGTAATAGACATTAAGCCATCTGTAAGCTTAGAATGCCGATTCTTCAAAACTTTTAAGGAACATTGAAATATCTTCATAGTACATGTTTAATTATTCTATCCTTCCAGTGTTGCTCCAGCCCCAGCAAGAATACAGCGTGAGGCAGGAACAATCCGTGAACGGAGCACCAGCTCCTCACTAGCACTGAGACACCATGTCCTCACATGTTTAATTATTAACAATATAGATTACTTAAAAGAAGTTAAAGTTTTATCTGTATAATATAATAAACATATTTTGCTGCTTTTCATCTTAAAAATGATATCGTCATCATATGTAAATAAACGCTTTATAAAGTGGCTCAGGTTGTGCAATATTATAACTGTATCGCAAGTTTACAGTGAGGTGATTGTACTAATAAGTACAAACAGTTCTACAAGGAGCACTTGATTAAGTGTGTTTATAGTTCTTGGGATGAAACTGTTTCTGACCCGCGAGGTCCGTACAGGAAAGGCCCTGAAGCATTTGCCGTGTGAGAGCAGCTCAATAGACAGCATGGCTGAGGCAGCGTGTGCTTGATGCTGTATACTGATAATTCTCTTTCCAATCAGCTTCTGTAGAGCTGTGATTCCCCACTCAGATACAGTGATATAAATACTCTGAGTGGTGCAGTGAGAGTAATATGGAGAAAGATGATCTGCTGTGGCAACCCCTAACGGGAGCTGCTGAAAGAAGAAGAAGGTGCAGTGAGAGTAAAAATGCTAAAGCAGCTATGGTATTTAGAATAGTTTGACCATTCTGTAGACCATTATATTATTATAGGTTAATTACAATCAGATGCATTAAACTAATAAACACCATGCGGTTAATTTCAGTGTATTTATAAAGCCGCGTCAGGGATGTGGATCTAAAAAAGAAAGGGAAACCACACTGGAACAGTAGCACTGCTTTGACTCTGGGTGCTGCTAGTTTACAAAACCGAGCGGAGAACTTGCGTACGCCATGGTTTTAACTAGCATGAAAATATGTGTGGCTTTACGCCAAGTTTAGGTTTTATACATCGCGATTTGAGCGTGGAAACGGGCATATGCAACATTTTTGTCCGTTTATACAAGAGGCCCCTGGAGTGTAACAGGAAAAATGCCATTCTCGCATTTCTCTGCACCCACAATAAAGTGCCATATATGTGATCATACCAGAACCTTTTACTGGGATCAGTTTAAAGGAAACATGGATAAAGCTTTTGGGCGTCACAGATGCATGTGTCTGATGCAACTTTTAGCAGCATCACCAGATAAGAACAGTTTCAAAATGCATCTCTGTATAAAGGAAAAACTATTTTGCACAGCAGCAAAAATAAAATGAAAATCATATTTAACTTAAAATGCTTCTGGATAGCTGCAAAAGTGCTTTTGTTTTGTCATATTGCCTAAGTTGTTTATGCTTGTTATGTTACTGGCTTCTACAACGTGACTAAATGCTTTGGATCAGTTGCACTAACAATGTGATTTTCTGTGTTATTTTTGTTTTTGTTATGAGATATACCATTATTTTTGTCCAGTGTGGATTGCCACATTGCAGCATATTATTAAATGCATTAAGTAACTTTGACAACAAAGTCAATTCTTATTATCTGTGGGAGTTACGTTCCTGCAAAACCCACCAGAAACAAAAACCACAGATACTGAACCATATGTTCAGCACCACGAGTTGCGCTTTTATAACACTTGGGAAAACACTTTCAATAATAATAATAATAATAATAATAATAACTTTATGTAGCACCTTATCAACTCAAGGTGCTTTTCCACAGATTTAGCAACAAAAACAAAAATATACCACATTTACTATCATTAATTATTAATTAATACTATGATAATATCTAATAAATGTAAGTACTGTATACTAAATGCAAAATCAACCAGATATTGTTAAGCAAAAGTTAACCACTAAAGTACAAAATAAACCTTCACGCTTATCAGTATTTTGCAAAAGTTAACCACTAAAGTACAAAATAAACCTTCACTCTTATCAGTATTTTATACATTTAGTATACAGTACTTACATTTATTAGATATTATCATAGTATTAATTAATAATTAATGATAGTAAATGTGGTATATCTTTGTTTTTGTTGCTAAATCTGTGGAAAAGCACCTTGAATTGATAAGGTGCTACATAAAGTTATTATTATTATTATTATTATTATTATTATTATTATTATTATTATT
>JANRMT010061414.1:33180586-33197655 GCA_026402145.1 Polypterus bichir lapradei
TTATTATTATTATTATTATTATTATTATTATTATTATTATTATTATTAAACAATGAGAACATGTAGAATATTATCAGAACATGGAGACTTGTTAATACAACAGAAGCCTTAAGAATGCAATCATTAAACTGCATTGCCACAGCAAGCAGGTAGTGTAGGTACCCAGGCGTCTGCAGCTGAAAACAGAGTGAGGGAAGGAACTGTCCTGGCTCACATGGAATAAGTGGGCAGGACTCACAGGGTTAAGGGGGGCACACAGGATGCTGGCTCTGCTCCCATCCCAGATGTGCACCCAGCACCACCAAGGGGCTCAGTAATCATCCTTCCACAGGTTCAGTTATGGAAACTTTGCTACAACCTTTTCTTCCTCTATAATCAAGTTTGGTTGTGTCCTCTCCGTTTCACCAGAGGCAGTGAGTGACTGCTGTGGGGTCGATTTGAGAACATCAACTAGACCATCCATTTAGTAGTAGTGATGGTTGGTGTGTACAAAGGGCAGGGAATTAATTAGTGCAAACCTATGACTCACACTTAGTGGGAATTCCTTGTTCACAGGGAACAGTTACAAGCACCGATACCCATCACCCACACCTCTCAGCACCGAGTAGGCACACATTGATCCTTTTTTGCACATCATTATTCTTTGTCCTGCATTTGTGGAAGAAATAATCATACAAGAAGTAACACAAAATATAAAATGTAACGAATGAACAGTTTTCATTGAGTTGTTGACATCCAAAGTACCACACTGAGCACCCCTCCTTATTTTCTGTATCTCTCCCACCATGTTGGTCTCATTTCCTCCTGTCAGTGTGCCTTCAAAATGGTTTTTCTATTAACTACTTTACTTGTTCCAAAAGTATACATTAAAGAAGAAGTATTATGGCAATCAAACATAAGTTTTAGTAATTCAAAATTAAGAAATGTAAAAGTCTGTTCAATCAGAAATATTATCACTTTCTTATATCACAGAAACACATATGATTTGTAATAATCAACTGAAGTGGCTTTTTAAACCATATTTAAAGATTAATTCAAGCTCAATTTAAGGTCAAGGCACAGACTGACTTCTGCAGAAAGAGATGACCCTGTTTGGCTATAAGTAAACCAGGCCAGAACTCTGTTTAGTTGACTTTGTTATGGGGCTTGCTAATTGTTCCAGTTTACTGCTTGTGATAACTCCGTAGGTCTGTCTTTGAGGTACTGCTTTACAGCATGGTTTTCTGAGTGATGCTTATCATGAGTTAGTGTCTCTTTTTCGACATCTCTGTATCACACAGTATCCATTAAGGTGTGGGTTCTGTTTGGTGGTCTTCAAGCTGCCTACTTGTTCCACTTTCTCATTCAGAAACAATATGCTGTTGTTAAATACTTGGAGAAGGTTCAGTGGTATCTTTCAAGTCAAAGTAATCATTAGAGCTTTGGTTAGTCCTGTTCAAATTGCTCATCTCAGTAACTTTTTATAGATTGCTTGTTCATGTCTTAGTAAAGATTACGGAGCCTTTTACCTTCTTAAAAATTTCCATAAAAAACAACTGCTGGTTAAACTAATCCCATGCAAATTGACATGCAAGTAAATTTCATCATTTAAGCAATTTGGGCAGAACCAGCCACCCACCCCGTCATGGGCATTCTATAGTAGAGTCTGTGCTGGGCTATCCAATCTGAGGACAGACTCTTTCCATCCGATGATTCCAATTGTCCTGGTATCTACGATGACTTTTCCATGGCCAGGGGAACAGCTTGGCAGTAGAGCACTTGACTGAAGTGGAAAAATAACTACTGGTACTCCTTTTTGTGCATGCTGAGTAACAGTGGTTGGGGGGCGGTTAGGAGGGAGGTCTATCCCTGATGTCCCTCTTGGAGGTCCGAAGGTGCACTGATATAAACATTTTATATTGAAAAGGGGGATGGGGAAGGGCATCCCAGGGACTCCCCTTTGGAGGTGCAAACAGACATATCATTCACTTAAATAATTGTTATTAATGTGATCCAAACTGACGGAATATTCCAGTATGCATACATTAACTACAAGGAATTGAGAAATGGTGGTATGGAGTACCGGTGCTTAAGAGCTTACTTCAATTGCTGACTTTACCCCACCACCTGATGTAAAACTAATTCCATCCAAATAGGGCTATAAATTACAGAGGTCCTCCAGTAATAATTCTTTTACCCCACCTCCTGGTCTAAAAGAATCCCGGCTTTATACAAGTTGGGTATGAGGGATTACTTTTGCAGAGTATCACTCATGATTGGTCTGCTTCCTCCTAATGGTCTTCACCTACTCATACTGGATTATAGAGCTGCTTTTTTATTATAAACAGAGTTCTTTCCCTTTCCTTTGTATAGTTCATTGGGAGTGCCATCTGTTCTCTGTCACTGCAAGAATCATTGTCGCTGGTGACCATTTGCATCCCCTCATAATGACAATGTAAGGTATAAAACAGAGAAGGGAAAAAATGGTAATGTTATAACTAATCTAGGATGAGCATTTTTAAAGGAATAAAAGCTGATGTGTATTTAAGATGATGAAAAGATTTAAGCTGATGAATTAAAATATTTTTTTCTGTATTTGCTTTCTTGGCTAAGCCAATTAAAAATAAGTAAATTGCAATATTTATATGGTTGCTATGGTATAAATTATGCATCTGTTTAATATAATAAAATGCAGTGAGCAAACTTATTTTGATGAAAATATACAAGACACAAGAAGATAAAAAAATATTTAAAAAGTATAGGAATAAAAAATTAATCATGAAATAAAGCTGAAAACATTTTAAACCGTCCTTCTATAAAGAATCAGGAAAATGTACCTTGAGGCAAATGGAAGTGTTAACATGAAAAAGTCATCAGCATATGAGGTCAAGATGATAGTCAGCCAATTCATCACTGAATAATTAGTCTGAAATAGCTTGTTGTAAAAAAGTTACCATACAAATCCAAATGTAAGACTATTGCTCAAACATGAAAATTTCAGAATACGCCTTTTATGGTTTTTTTGAAGTTACTGTAAATCTTTGAGTTAAATCTTTGTCACAAATGTATCTTTATCTATGTTGATGGTTTGCTTAATTTAGACACAAACAAGCCACACAAAAAGCCAAAAGTGTTAAAAATATGATATATTAAAAAAGAGAAACATGGAACAATCAAATATATATAAAGTAGTGCTTGCTTTCTATGGAAGGTTCAGTTGTATTATTCAGCTGAAACACTTAATTTTCCCTTTTTGAATGTGAGCATTGTCTCACTCATTTTTCTTCCACTGTGATGGATTCAGTTACTTGTACTTAACTTGCTTTCCTTCAGCTTCACTGGCGTACACTGTCAGTGTCATTCTTAGATTCTCAGATATCTATACTTCCCCTATGCATTCAACCCTTAATATGTTCCTTTTCTTTTGCCAGGCTATTTTGAAATTGCTCTTCTATGTTCTTCTTTTCTTCAATGCCTTTTAACTACTTTCCGCATGGATTTGCAAAAGTACTGCTTTTTCTCTTTATATCTGATATTCTATTCTAGACACTGCAAAATACCAAACAATTCATTTTTTTCATCATAGTTTGTTTGCCCATTGATCCTTCTTTCTCTTTCTATTTTGATATAAACTATCTCAATAGTAAACTCTGAGGGACAAAATACCTACCTGGAGACAGGAATAAAACAGCACGCACTTCCAGACTTCTGTTTTTGAAACTATTTAAAATTCTAAGGTAACTGGCTAACCTTGCTTGACTATTAAAATAAATTTTTCCACCTTTGCAATGAAATGATAATCTTAATTGAGTCAAAGGCTGCACTTGAATAAAATAAAATATCATAATGACTGAAGCCCTGGATATCACAATATAATTTTACAATGACAGCCAAACTGGAACATTTCCTAATAAATGTTTTCTTTAAGATAAGAAAAGAGTTGGAAGACTCCGACTATAATTTTTTTATTGATTATGTTTTAATATACATTTAGGTGTACATCTGATTTATTTAATAAAGTTGTAAAGAAGACACTTTAGAAGGAATCAGAGACAGTGCATTACTGAATGGCACAGTTGCTGAGTCACTCAAAGTGTTAGTTAATTGACCATTACTTAAAAAGACAGACATACACTCAAATACAATTAATAATTATATACCCATTTCAAATTAACCCTTTCTTTCTAAAATACTTGTAAAAGTACTTGCCATTCAGCTTCAATTTCACTTTACACATCACAATTTATTTGAGAAAATTTCAGCCTGGCTTCTGCACTAATCACTAATCCATGTTGTAAATTACATTCTGATATCTTCTAATGAAGTACATTATACAGTAATTATGCTGTTAAATTTTAACGCACTGTTTGACACCCTAAACCATTCTGTTTTATTACATAAGCTGGAAAAATTACATTGGGCTTTTAGGCAGTGTTCTTGCCTGGTTTAGTTCATTTTTAACAAGTCTGTTTTAGTATGTACAGTGTCGCAGATGCCTGGGGCAACGACCCGGCCAGGACGCCTTGGAGGACCGGAAGAGGGCGTGCGTCCCTCTCAGACCATGTGGGGGCAGCCACCGTGGTTGCTATGGGGACCACGGGTACAGAGCTTTGAAGCTCAACCCTGTAGGGGCCCGTGGTCACCGCCAGGGGGCACCCCCATGCCTTTGGAGCCCTGGACCTCAGCACTTCTGCCACACCAGGAAGTGCTGGGGGAAAGAGGAGCAGGGACACCCGGAGTGCTTCCGGGGATGCAGCTGGCACTTCCGCCACACAGGGGTGTGTCCATGGAAGATTGCTGGAACCCACCTGGAGCACATCCGGGTGATTATAAAAGGGGGCCGCCTCCCTTCATTCAGGGCTGGAGTCGGGTGAGGAGAGGACTAAGCAGGAGAAGAGAGTGGAGGCGGTCTGAAGGAGAAAAGGCAGTGTGAGAAGGGCCTGGACTTTGGGGAAAGTGGGTTGTGTGCACTTTAAGGACTTGTATATAGTATTGTAAATAAACGTGTGGTGGTGAATTTGCCATGTCTTCCTGTCCGTGTCCGGGGCTTAGATCACAACAGATATGAGCTAACAGTACTCTATCATTGAGCTCAGAAGTTAAATATGGTGTCCCACATGGCTCTGTACTCATACTGATACTGTTTTTAGTTTACATGTTTCCATACAGAACTATCATTAGAAAACATAACATTCAGTTTCACTAAGTTTCATTAAGTTTCACTTGTTTGCAGATGACAAACAGGTATACACTATCAGGCAAAAGTTCTAGAACACCTCAGTTTTTACAGTTTTTATGGAAATGCACACAGATTAATGTCTTCATGTTCATGAAATCAAGACATAGAACAAATAAACAATGGCTAATAAAAAAATAAGTCGAGGATCATTAAGTGTACAAAATTTTATTCAAATTTCTGATTCATCATAGTAGCCACCTTTTGCTGAGATAATGTAATATATAAGCACTGGCACTCCATACTAGCATTTCTCCATTCCTTGTATGTGTACTGGTGTGCTCTGTGAGTTCAGATCACATTAATAACACTTATTTAATTCAACGATATGTCTGTTCGCACCTCCAAAGGGGAGTCCCTGGGATGACTCTCCCCCACCCCTTTTTAATATAAAATGTTTATATCAGTGCACCTTCAGACCTCCAAGAGGGACATCAGGGATAGACCTACCTCCTAACCCCCCACACACACTGTCATTTAGCATGCATGAAAAGCAGTACCAGCAGTTCTTTTTTCCACTTCAGTCACTAGGTAAAGTAGTGCTCAACTGCCAAGTTGTTCCACTGGCCATGGAAAAGTCATCTTAGATACTAGGACAATTTGAATCATCGGATTGAAATATTCTGTCCTCAGATTGGACAGCCCAGCACAGACTCTACTATAGAATACCCATGAAGGGGTGAGTGATTAGTTCTGCCCAAATTGCTTAAATGATGAAATTTTACTTGCTTGTCAATTTACATGGGATTAGTTTAACCAGCAGTTGTTTTTTTATGGAAATTTCAAAGAAGGTAAAAGGCACCATAATCTTTACTAAGACATTAATAAGCAGTCTGTAAAAAGTTACTGATATGAGCAATATGAATAGGACTAAAATTATTGAGGTGTTCTGGTAATAATTACTTTATGCCATCTCCTGGTGTAAATCCAAATAGGATTTTAAAGAGAAAATATGACACAATGAAAAGAGCCTAACTCTCTAACCAAAGCTCTAATGATAAGTTTGACTTAAATATACTACTGAACCTTCTCCAAGTATTTAACAGCATTATATTGTTTATGAATGAGAAAGTGGAACAAGTAGGCAGCTTGAAGGCCACCAAACAGAGCCAACACTTCTGTGTGATACAGAGATGTCAAAAAAGAAACGCTAACTCATGATAAGCATCACTCAGAAAACCATGCTGTATAAAGCAGCACCACAAAGACAGACCTCGGACACATGGAGAATTTAGATCCTTCATCAAGAGATATGTTAGGGATAAGAAATAAGACTTTAAATTTGCAGCCTCCGACTTAAAAGATGGCCGGAAGAAAAAACAAAATTACCAAATTTTAGTTTGACAGTCAGTGGGACAGAAATCAAGCAGTTGAAAGCAGACAGAAGATTGACATTCTGTACAGACAAGATACTGTATAATCAAGACAGCCACCACTTACATAACTGCCAGCTGCATAGGCAGAGGATGGATGGTTGTGGCTTCCTATAATGGAGGCCACATCACCTAAATTTTGAAATCATTACGGCTATAAAGATATACAAAGGTAACCAAAAAATTACTGAAAAATGTCATTGGTCTGGGCGGCATGGTGGCGCAGTGGTAGCGCTGCTGCCTCGCAGTTAGGAGACCTGGGTTCACTTCCCAGGTCCTCCCTGCGTGGAGTTTGCATGTTCTCCCCGTGTCTGCGTGGGTTTGCTCCGGTTTCCTCCCACAGTCCAAAGACATGCAGGTTAGGTGGATTGGCGATTCTAAATTGGCGCTTGGTGTGTGGGTGTGTTTGTGTGTGTCCTGTGGTGGGTTGGCACCCTGCCCAGGATTGGTTCCTGCCTTGTTGGCTGGGATTGGCTCCAGCAGACCCCCGTGACCCTGGTTGGATAATGGATGGATGGATGTCATTGGTCTAGGGGTCAAGAGTTGTCTTTTTAGAACATTTGCTTAAAGAAAGACAAACAGAACTATAATTCCCCCCAGGGGAGAAATATATACAGTTAATCCTTGCTATCTGATTCTGTTCCATCAGATTAATTTATTTGCTTCTATGAAATTATACTTATTTCTTATTTGCAGTCATATGAGGCAGAAAATAAATGGTGAGAGACCTATCATGTAACAGTGACACGTGAGATTGAGCAATAACAGGACTGTGATGCCCTCAGATGTTCGGGGCTGCACGCACACTACAATGAATGGATCAATGTGTGTCTACACAGCACCGAGATGTCAGAAAGATGTTGAACTATATCTGTGATGGAGGCAGGGGCTTGCACTTGTTCCCCATGAATGAGGAATTCCTAGTAAGTGCAGTTCATAACCTTGCACTGATGAAATCACTGCCCTTTGTGCACACTTCCTAACTCTACTAATGTATGTATGGTTTAGTGAGGTCCCTGGAACAACACTACTGCGGTTGCTCACTGCTTCTAGCTGAGTGCAGAGAAGACAATCAAACTTGACAATAAGGAAGTAAAAATTGTAACAAGGTTTCCATATGTGATCCTGCACAAGGATCATCACCAAGCCTTGAGGGGCGAGAGCGGAGGGCCAGTGCATCCACCTGACTTTGTCTTCCCTTGCCAGTCCTGCCCCTGCCAAACTTCCCACCTTGGGGCTGTCAAGGGAGCATCCAGGATGGAACCAGATCCTGCATCTTGTTCAACCCCTTCTCACTTGCAGTGCCTAACCCGGTGCGTCCTGTCCAGTGTTCCCACACAAGCTGAAACAGTTCCCTCTCTCCTTTTGTTTTTAGCCATAGGAGCCCGAATACCTACCCATCTGCTTTGGCAGTGTGGCTAATACTCTACTTGTTCTCAGTGTTTTCCGCTGTTTTTCAGATAAATTAATTAAGTTTTGACAATGATAATGAAGTGTAGTGCTAATGAAAGTGTTTTTCCAAGTGTCCCTAAGTGCAAACACCTTGTGATGAACTTACTTGCTCAATAAACAAAATTATGCATTTATGGTAAATGGATATCAAAAGTGTATAGTGAATAGGGTCTGTCAGAACCTAACCCTATTTTTCTAATTGAACCAATACTTCCATATCAGTGGTTTTCTTTTCCCTGAGGTTTTTCATTAATGAAACCCCTGTGGATAATGAGAATTGTCTGTATGTTTGAATAACAACCAATCAAACCCTTCTATCAGCATCAGAGTAGAAAATCACAGTAACCTTGTCAGAAACCATAACTTCAAAAATAGTTACTGGCCAGAAATAGATTACAGTTTTACAAATAATTTTATCCATTAATGCATTCATTATCAAAGCCACTTAATCTGCTTCACAATTTCCAAGTTTATGCAGGCAGCACTGGGCAACAATCTACTACAGACACAACACATTTTCCATGTCAAAGGATGACAACAGCAACAATAAAAAAACAAAAACAAAGAAAATGATTAAGTTAGCATCACTCATCAAACTCATTTAGACACCTTTATAAATGTGAAGGACCTGGCATCAGCATGCAATGTCATTCAGGCAGGATGTTAATATTTGTGGCAACTCAGAGCCATTTCAAGTTACATATCAGTTTCATGTTATTTTTTGCTACAGTGCAAAATAGTTGGGGACTACACCGTTTTTGTGCATACGAAATGTTTCAATACTCCCCTCATTTTGTGATATTGCTAATTGCTAATTTATCACAATAAAAGTTGGTTAAACTATTTGTTCTTATTTTTCCCACAAAGGTCCCCTTCTATACCTCTTTGTGACCATGCATGAATATTTCTGACAAAAGTAATTAAATAAATAAATGTGCAAAAAATATTATAAAATTGACTGTAGATAAAGAAAAAGAGCATAAAATGTGAGCATAAATAAATAAATGTGTCGCAGAATACGTTTTTTGTGACTCATTTATTTATTTATTTATTTATTTTTTCCTATAATATTCCTCCAAACACAGCACACATTCACAAATGTGACTTTCACTCATTAAAGCTGAGAGGGTGGGCTCTAGTGTATACTGTTTTTTTGACTGGTGAATCATCTGCAGAGTGGACGTATCTGCTTTGCTTGACAGTATCCTGTAGCTTATTTGCATACTCAAAGTTGTGACTGTGCATGTAGACTATGACTACAGGATAATGTTCCACAGAATTACTGTGCAAAGCATCTACTTTAAGTCTATAAACTCCAGATTCATCATTAGGAGTCTGCATCTAAAGTGTCTGTAGTAATTTGGCATTTGATGAACAAAGGTTTAAGTTCAGTGTATTGACGATTTACTAATTAAAGCACAGCAATTGCTAGAGCCCATTCTTTCAGTTTTGATGAGTAAAAGTAAATTTTATTGTCATATTTCATTTTGTGCTTGGGGGAATATTATGGACAAATACAAAAAAATATACAGGCAACAAAAAACATATTTGAGACTCGTTTATTTATTTATGCTCACATTTCATGCTCTTTTTCTTTATTTACTGTCACATTTCACAGTCATTTTATGTATTTGTGTATTTATTTATTTTGTCCAAACTACACCTCCATATGTCATCTACCAAGCACAAATTTAAAAAAAATACAATATTATAAACCTTGTTTTCTCAGGATCTCATACTGCAGAGCATAATGTACATAAGAATGAAGTTCTTTTTTCCAGCCCCGGAACTACAAAATAACTCCTAAACCAATACAGACAGATTGAATTTACAAATCCCCCAATCCACATTTAACTACTGCTATAGACAATCTACATTAAAAAGAAAAGTGTAAAGAATATATAACAGAACATGTACAATAATTAAAAGTGACTCAAAGCAATTGTTTCGAAATCTTAATTTCCTCTAACACCGTTTGGGTGAAGGATACTGGCCAGCAACAGCTAAGATTCTAACCACTAAAACCGATGTTTATAATTTTCCTAAAACTAAAGGTATAAATTCTAATATACTATTCCTTATTATGCATTTTTTTTGTTAAATCTTAGAAGCTATAAATTACAGTGAATAACTATAATCTTTCCAGTTACCCATAGTAGGTAATAGATCCTCTAACAGCTGCATGCCTTAATGACATCAATTAATCAACACATTTGATAAAGCATTTGGCCTTGAATGTTTGTTGCTAAGGGAGGAAAGAAGAGAAATTTACTTTCTGTTAAAACAACTTGTTAGGAAAGTCCTTATATGAAATGCACCTGTGCAAAGAGCATTCACCAGCATAGTTACTTTGTCTGCCCCTCTTTGAGGTCTTTGATTTCCAAAGAGGGGGCCAGGAAATTGAATTTCAGAGAAACAGCACTGCCTCTCAAGACGGACTATGTTGTTGTATTCTCTTATTTTAGCCTTCAATATCTGAATAGTGGATAATCAATTTAGTTTTTCTCCATTTACGCTCAGCTCTCTGGCATGCTTTCTTTAAATCAGACACTCTTTGGGTCTTCCATGGTGTAACAGTGCTGGAGGATTTTTTTAACTGTCTTTTCAGGAGCGAATATGTCAGTGGCAGCTCTCACTTCAGTATTAAAATTTTCCACCTTACTGTTTACATTATTATCACTATTGTAGTAAGCATTGCAAACGGACTGGTTGTTTAAAATGTTTGTAAACTTTGAAGCTGCAGATGAATCAAAGAAGCGTTTCTTAACAATATGATTCTCACAAATTTTATCTATCAGTGTTTCTATATTAAATAGTAAGAGAAAATGGTGTGATAAACCGATATCTACATCAACATTTAGTCCTTTAGTAATCACCTAATCCAACGTATACCCTCCTTTGTGTGTTAGCTGGCTAACGTGCTGGCTTAGATCAAAAGTGTGCAGGAGGTTCATGAATTCTTTTGTTTTCAGGTCATACTGATTATTGATATAAAAATTAAAGTCAGCAACTATTAAGAACCTGTTATAATTGGTAATTATAGTTGACACTAAATCTGAGAATTCCTCAAAGAAAGACGCATTATATTTAGGAGGTATTCAGGAGGTCTATAAACGAACAATACTAGACACTGAGAAACTCCATGAATAACAACGGCAAGATACTCAAAAGACTTGAATGTACCAAAGCCGACATTGTTACACTTTATCCGGCTCAAGGAAATATTTGCTAAATCGCTGCAAATACTTCACATGAGTAAAGCTGTAATTCGGAGGTGCAGATTTGATTAAAACAGCCTCACCATCAAAGCTAAGCAACGTTTCGCTTAATGCAATAAAATCCATTTTCGTATCACTAATAAGATCATTGATGGGAAACGTCTTATTGGTTAATGTTCTAACACTTAATAAGGCCATATATAAGGTCTCGGAAGAGCAGAACTGAATTGTCTGAGTGCTAACAGCTGTCCGAAATGGTAATTAAGTTATTCACATTAGCACTGATTTGTGTGGATTTTTTTTAATCTATAGTCTGTTTTTATAGTTTTACTTACGTACACATCTCAAAGTGAAATGGTAATTAAATTATTCACATTTATGCCACACTGTCTGGATTTTTTTTACATGAACTGAAGTTGGTTATTAAAGTATTTATGCAGTGCACTTTTGAAGAAGAGTTCACTACAGAGTTATCATGTTCTAGCAAGGCATTATGGAAAGAATTAGAATTAAAAGTACATAGTCCAGAGAGACAAATTACCTTAGAGATGTTTTCGGGGAGGACCCGGGTGCGGAATCTATTAGGAATGCTGACCATCTCGCCTGAAGAAAGGCGGTCTCTTACAAAAGAGATCTCAGTTGTCCATGAACCAGATGTTTTGTCCCTCGCAGAAGCCTTTCAGCCAGATGTTTAATGCCAGCAAACGACTGTAGTACACATTTGATCTTACAACCCGAGGTAAGGGACCCGAGATGAAGATGAAGATCCTTTCCTTTGTGGCATTAATAAGTGCTACGAAGTCGGCATTGAGAATCTCACGTCGTTTATCCCGGCATGTATTACGATGGATCCCACTGCCCTGTTCTTGTGCCTCTCGAAGACTGTCGGCGCTCTTTTCATAATATCTCGAAAATGAGCACTGGGAAAACAAGAAACAAAAGATTTCTGCTTAGGGCAAGAAATGTTTAGGTCTTGTACAGTAAAATTTCCAATCACAAATACTGTACATCACCCAGGGTTGCTGGCACAGTGGGGGAGCGAAGGGGGACACACCGGTTCTGGGTGGAGATGCTTACCAGGGCCAGTGGAGGTGATCTAGCCTTAAAGCCCCACTTGCATAGCTGTAACAGGCTGATTCCCTCATCATTGACGTTGTCGATCCGACAAGGCGCGCGTGTAAAACTCACTTGAAAAGTGAGCAGCATGGCGTGGAGTTGAGGTTGTTGAGTTGGGGAGGACTCTTTCAGTAGGCAAGCTTTCAGTTCCCTCAGGGGCCTCCGCCTGTACCGGATTTTCTGGATCTGGTTATCGAGGGCCTGGAGTTCTTCAACAATGGGCTCCATCTCACTGACGGCCATTGTCTGCTTCCACTTTCATTTTGTGTCCTAGGAAAGAAAGAAAGAGAAATAAGGTCAAGTTAGATAGTGTGGCAGGTGGCAGGGACCCTTACCTAGGTGGGACCCCTGGAGAAGGGAAGGACCGGGAGAGAAAGAATATCTCCCTGAGGGCATGAGAGGGCAGCCACCTTGGATGACATCAGGGCCACGGGAACAGAGCTTGGAAGCGGAAACCTGTTGGGACATGGCCACTGCCAGGGGACGCCTGGACATTTATTAAACCCTGGACTGCAGCACTTCCACCACACCAGGAAGTGCTGCAGGAAAATCATCAGGGTGCACCTGGAGCACTTCCAGGTGCAACATAAAAGGGGCCACCTCACTCCATTCATGAAGCCGGAGTTGGGAGGTGGAGGACTGAGCTTGGAAGGAGAGGAGTGGAGGTGGCAGAAGAGAAGAATAGAGAATGAGAAAATGACTGAGTATTATTTGTGAGAGCTTTGATTGGTGATTTGTGGATTGTATGGTGCTGTAAAGCCTTAAAGATGAATAAAAACATGTGCTTTGGGACTTGTGTGTCTCACAGTCTGTCTGTGGCTGGGCAGATTACCACAATAGATAGATACAAGGCACAAGGCACCAGTCCATCATCTGGGGAACATAAACACACACTAAGGCCAATTTAGCATCACCAATTCAAATAACCTGCATGTCTTGGGGTTTTTGGAGGAAACCAGAGCACACAGAGGAAATCCATGCAGACACAGGGACGCAAACCCTGGTCTCCTTATTGCAAGACAGTAGCACTTCCACTGTGCTACCATGCCACCCTTAACAGGTTAACAGTCTCTCTGCCCGCAAAATTTTTTTTTGTTTTGTCCTTTTCTTTGTTTTCCAAAAAAATATTTTTATTTTCTTCTAAATAAGCAAAGAGTAAAGCTCATTTCTTTCTCATTTCTTTCTTTTTCTATGTTGTTTTGTCTCTCTGTCTGGTTAAACCTTATCAATGGCTGCTATCTTTTTAGTCGAGCTGGCCAGGCCACAGTGAAGGTAGTAAATGTCCTTTCGTCCACCCAGCACTCCCATATAGGCCATCTTGTTTGTCCGGTTTCCCAACCTGCAAGGGTAATGGAAGATTGGGTGTTATTGGCTTTTTGGTGTTCGTTGCCTTATATTTTGATGATGTTGTCATATTATGTATGGTATCATACATACTTTAAATACATATAGCATTCTGGCCATTTCGTACTAGTACTTTATTTAGTGAATAAACAAGAGGCTATGCTTTTCAAAAAATTATTTAATTATTTTCCTTTGCTTTAAAAAAAGTTTTGTTTAAATAACTTACTGTTTTAAAGGACTGTTCTTTTAAAGTTAGGTCTTTTATGTTTTGGTTTTGTATTCTGAGTTTGGGGACTAAAACTGTAGGGATAAACTGCTGTGTAGCACAGGAAAAAAGTATGTTCAAGTGTAAATTGATTAAAAAAGAATTACAATTTTTATTCTACATTAGATCAGTTCTTATTATTGTAAACGTTATTCATTTCCAGTGCATGAAATAGCCCAAGAATCTCTATATGGAAAGTAATGATGATGAGAGGTACACATTACTTGAATCATCTCAAACATAGTTATCTCTCTAAAACTCAAGGGTGATCTACCATCAGGGTGACCTGGGTGGTGTGTACCCAGAGGCCCAGCTTGCCAAGGCGCTTTGGCGTATGAGAGTAAATAGTAATGTAATAATTTTTCTGTTTCTGTTCTTAATTTGCACTTTCCCTGAAACACACGTACGCACCAACTCATACATTATATGGCACCCATCAATGTAATGTATGAGTCACCGCTGTCTTAAACCTCTTATAATTTTATATGTGATGTTTAAATATTGTAAATATATGCCTTAGACACCCTGGGGCCTGTGGGGGTCTTAATTTGATCTTGCAATAAATCATTTCCCAATTATGTAGATAATACAGAAGAACAGATACTTGTCATTTTATTATGTGCCCAGCTTTTGCTAATAACCAGCTTAATCCAACAGTCAAGAAATCGTATAAAATGCCTCAAGACAATATTTGTAAAGAATGTTTCATTGCAGTGCAAGGTTCACATTAAAGCACAAACTCTATATCATACATAGTGTGCAAGATCTCATATCTGATCTGGTGGACCCTGCAAAAATATCTCAGAAGGAAAGAGTATGGAAGAAACTGGCAGGGTCTTTCAATGTATGCTTTCCAAACCAGCAGCTGAGCGATTTCTTAATTAGGGACACCAACTCTCTTTTTACTGAAGATCAATGATTATATGTGTGTTGATCCACATTTTTCTATTTCTTATTTACACAATATAAATATTTCTATGCATTCCTTGTGTTTTTCTGTGCCATTTAGTTAAATATAGTTGATAAAGTATCACACTACACTTCAGTTTAAGTATAATATAGCATATTGTGCTTTTGCTTGTCTATAACAGTATGTCTGATGTGTGTGGAATTTATTTTGTAACATTACATGCCATACTAGTCTGTTAAAACTGCTCAGAAGGGGGTCTAAGTTAGTATACAAATTTTGTTCTTCTCTGACTCCAGGAAGTCAGAGTCTTAGTCTTGGTCTGCTGCTAGTCCACAGCTCTGGGGCACACTGCACAGTGCTGGTCCTTGTTACAGTAAATATGTACCAAGACCGGATCAGCACAAGATTATCTCCAGCAGATAGCAAACTAAAACTGACCTTATCAGTCCCAGAAAAAGGGTTAAAGCTTTTTCTTTTATTTTTGCTTTCTTCAACCAATCTTACATTCTTCAGCAAATGTTCATCTTTACCTCATGCACAACACATCCAGTGGTAGCTGTTTAGTTTTTTTAAAAGCCATCCATGTGACAATGAATAGCAGAAGAGTTCAGATATATTTAAATTGTGATTGCTCCTGTATAAAATCTGCATTTGTGTCATTCATGTGATTTTCTGGTTGCAACCCCTTTCCTCTTTCTGATTATAATTTTATCCATTGCTTAATTATTTTACTTCCGCAATTCAAAAGTAACATCAAATTATGAGAAGAATTAGGAGATGAAAAGATTTTTTGTGTCAAGTATGACACTTCTTGTAGTGGGAATGAGGACGCCCAACTACACACTAGGCTTTGTTATAATTTGGGACCGAACAGTACCACCAGGATAGATTTAAGACATATAGCTACAGACAAAAATATTAAGTTTCAAGACAAAGGTGAAATTTATTTAAATGTGCAGGGGCAAAACAATGTCATGCTGGCTTTATAATACAGTCTAAAAGGTACTGACACACAAAAATCTACAAAGAAAACATGGTGATTATACTAATTACATTGAAATGCAGTGTCCCCAAATCAAATGGAAAAACATATATGCATTATATAAGGCAGCTTCCTGTATTATTCTCATTCTCTCTCTCATTCTTCCTAGGGCACGAAGCGGAAGTGGAAGCAGAAGCAGACAATGGCCGACAGTGAGGTGAATAGCGTTGCAGTCGTAGTAGAAGAACTCCAGGCACTCGACGAACAGATTCAGAAACTCCTGTCCCTACGAAGATACCTTAGAGATCTGAAGGCCCGGCCACTGGATAAACCGTCCTCGTCATCTGTAATCGGCGTAACATCAACCCCGCGTTGTGCCGACCTCACCCCCGCGTCTCGTAGGAGTGACACCGCTGATGACCTTGGCGGATTTCGGCTATGCAGGCGGGGGTTCAAGGCAAGAGCACCTCCATCGGCACAGGCGAGCATCCTAACTCAGAACCGGTTCGACCCTCTCCGCGTCCCCAGTTCGCCTTCAGCCCCTGGTGATGTAATAGTGGTAGGTAATTCTATTGTTAGAAACCTTAATATCGCATGCCCTAATGAAAAATCGTTTGTTTCTTGTTTTCCCAGTGCTCGTGTCTGAGATGTGATGAGACGTGCGCCAGCAATCTACGAGAAGCACAAGGAGAGGGCAGTTGGAGCAATTGTTTTGCATGCCAGCGTAAGCGATATAAGGCACCAACAATCAGAAATCCTCAAGGCTGACTTCGCAGCTTTGATTAAAGACACGAAGGAGAGGACCCCATCGGCAAAGATCTTCATTTCGGGTCCACTACCTCTCGTCAGACAATCCAACAAGTGCTACAGTCGTCTGCTAGGATTAAACATCTGGCTACAGGGTTTCTGCAAGAAGCAAGACATCGGGTTTATCAACATTTGGAACCTCTTTTGGGAAAGGCTGCGTTTCTTCAAGCGAGATGGCCTGCATCCGAGCAGCTTCGGCGCCCGGGTCCTCTCCGAAAACATATCTAAGGTAATTCGTTTATCTTGACTATCTATCTCTGCTCTTAACCCCTTCCGAAATGATACTGTTGTGCTAGGACATGATAAGTGTTTAATAGAATCTTTCGTTAAAGTGCACAACATTAATACTGTAATAACCAATCTCAATGCACTGTGGTCCCCGGCCGG
>JANRMT010061414.1:33197665-33227495 GCA_026402145.1 Polypterus bichir lapradei
CGCGAGGGGGCGTCCGTCCTGGTTCTGTTGGGGGCCGCGGCTAAAGGGCTTGGAAGCCCAGCCCTGTAGGGACCCGTGGCCACCGCCAGGCGGCGCCCCGATGCCGGTTTATCCCGTGTGGTCCCCGGCTGGGGCTGGAGCCCGGCCGGGACGCCTAGGAGGACCAGAGGAGGGCGTGTGCCTCCTCCAGACCGAGCGGGGGCGTCCATCCTGGTTATGCAGGAGGCCTCGGGTAGGGGGCTTAGAAGCCCAGCCCTGTAGGGACCCGTGGCCACCGCCAGGCGGCGCCCCAGTGCCCATTTATCCTGGGAGCCCGGCACTTCCGCCACACCAGGAAGTGCCGGGGGGAAGACAACAGGGGACACCCGGACGGCTTCCGGGTGCGCAGCCGGCACTTCTGCCACACAGGGGTGTGGCTAACACTAATTGCCGGGGAGCAGCTGGAGCCCATCCGGGTTCCCATAAGAGGGGCCGCCTCCCTCCAGTCATTGGTGGATGTCGGGAGGTACCAAGACAGAGCTGGAGAGAGGACAGGAGGCGGCCAGAGAGAGAAGGCACAGAGACTGTGGGCCCTGGACTTTGGGGGAATCAGTGCAAGAGGCACTGGGGGTGCACGTGAGAAATAACTGTAAATAATTGTAAATAAATGTGTGTTGGGTGAAATATGATGTCCGTCTGTCTGTGTCCGGGCCAGCGTTCACAGCACGTAGAAAATCTAGGCAATACGGCATAGAGATAATACGGCATAACACCAATAATCTAATTAAAATTACTATTTTAAAGGAATAATGTATTAAAACTATAAAAACAGATTACAGATTAAACAAAAAATACACACAGAGCGGCGCTAATAAAAATAACTTTTTAATAAAAATAACCAAATATCAATAACGCATATAGTATTCATCTCTGCCCCTCCTAAACATTAAATATGGCACTATTAAATGTTAGAGCTCTAACTAATAAGACGTTTTTTATCAACGATCTTATTAGTGATAAAAAAATAGATTTTATTGCACTAAGTGAAACGTGGCTTAGCTCAGAAGGGGAGGCTGTTTTAATCGAATCTGCGCCTCTGGATTACAGTTTTACTCGTGCAGATCGGAAAGGGAAAAGAGGCGGAGGCTTGGCAAACATTTACTCGAGCCGGTTAAAATGTAAAGATGTCAGTTTTGGTAAGTTCAAGTCCTTTGAGTATCTTGCCCTTGTTATCCATGGAGTTTCTCAAGTTCTAGTATTATCCGTGTATAGACCTCCAAAATTCAACGCGTCTTTTTTTGAGGAATTCTCTGACTTAATGTCAATTTTAATTACGAACTATGACACACTCCTAATAGTTGGCGACTTTAATTTTCATATAGATAATCAGTGTGACCTAAAAGTTAATGAATTTATGAACCACCTGGGCTCCTTTGATTTGAGACAGCTCGTTAATCAGCCTACACATAAAGCAGGTCATACGTTAGACTTAGTGATTACTAAAGGACTAAAAGTTGATATAAAGCAGGTCATTGATACGGGTCTATCAGACCATTTTCTTCTACTTTTTAATATAGAAATAATGATAGAAAACACCCATGAGAAGCATATTGTTAAAAAAAACACTTCTTTGACTCAGCAGCAGCTTTAAAACTTACAAACATTCTAAGCAATCAGTCCATTTATAGTGCCAACTATAATAGCGAGGATAATGTAAATAGTAAGGTGGAAAGATTTAATACTAAAGTGAGAGCTGCTGTTGACATAGTTGCACCTGAAAAGACAGTTAAAAAATATTCTAGCATTGTTATACCATGGAAAACCCAAAGAGTGTATGATTTAAAGAGAACATGCCGTAGAGCTAAGCGTAAATGGAGGAAGACTAAACTAACTATCCACTATGAAATATTAAAAGTTAAAATAACAGAATACAATAACACAGTCCGTCTTGAGAGGCGCTACTATTTCTCTAAGATTATAAATAACAATGCTAGTAATCCTAGAGTCTTATTCTCTAAGATTGATCGTCTGCTAAATCCAGGTAACTCAAAGGAATGCCTCCTAAGTACTTCCAGTAAAACCTGTGAGGCTATTGCTGTATTTTTCAACCAAAAAAATTAATGATATTAGAAAGAACATAGTACATCTCCCCAACACTAAGGATCCTCCTAAAGCGCAGTATTCTGTTATAAACAAATTAAACTCTTTCACTAGGATAGATTTACCTGATTTAGAAAAAATAGTATCTCAATTAAAACCCTCCACATGCGTCCTTGACCCAATACCAACAAATTATTTTAAAGAAGTATCGGGTTTGCTAATTGATAATGTTCTTGACATAGTAAATTCATCATTAGATACAGGGGTCTTCCCAGACTGTCTTAAGACTGCTGTAGTTAAACCCCTACTTAAGAAACATAATCTCGACCCCTCGGCTCTTGAAAATTTTAAACCCATCTCTAAACTGCCTTTCTTAAGTAAAATTCTGGAGAAGGCAGTCATTATGCAGTTAAATGACCACCTAAATAAACGTTATTCTTGATAGAACAAATCACAGCACAGAAACTGCACTAGTTAAAGTAGTAAATGATTTGCGGGTGAATGCAGACAGAGGCCATTTATCTGTTCTCATCCTCTTAGATCTGAGTGCCGCATTTGACACCATTGATCATAATATTCTTAGAAATCGCCTTAGTCAATGGGTGGGCCTCTCTCGAAGTGTCTTAAATTGGTTTGAATCCTACCTGGCAGGGAGAAAATTCGTTGTTAGTTGTGGTAATTACAACTCAAAGACACATGATATCCAATATGGTGTTCCACAAGGCTCTATCCTGGGTCCGCTGTTATTCTCAATCTACATGCTTCCGTTAGGTCAGATTATCTCAGGGCACAACGTGAGCTACCACAGCTATGCTGATGACACACAGCTGTACTTATCAATAGAACCTGATGACCCCGATTCTCTTGATTCGCTAACACAATGTCTGACTTGTATCTCAGAATGGATGAATAGTAACTTTCTCAAGTTAAATAAAGAGAAAACTGAAATCTTAGTGATGGGCAATAATGGATACAATGAGGCTATTAGAAATAAACTGGATACATTAGGATTAAAAGTCAAGACGGAGGTAAAAAACTTAGGGGTAATTGTTGACTGTAATCTGAATTTTAAATCGCATATTAATCAGATCACTAGGACAGCATTTTTTCACTTAAGAAACATAGCTAAAATTAGACCTCTTATATCACTGAAAGATGCTGAGAAATTAGTTCACGTGTTTGTTTTTAGTCGACTAGATTACTGTAACGCACTCCTCTCTGGACTACCCAAAAAAGGCATAAATTGTTTGCAACTAGTGCAGAATGCAGCTGCTAGAATCCTAACTAGGAAAAGAAAATCCAAGCACATTTCTCCAGTTTTGATGTCGCTACACTGGTTACCTGTGTCATTCAGGATTGACTTTAAAATTCTGCTTATGGTTTATAAAGCCTTAAATAATCTCGCTCCATCTTATATGTCGGAATGTCTGACATCTTATATTCCAAATCGTAACCTCAGATCCTCAAATGAGTATCTCCTTAGAATTCCGAGAACAAAACTTAAAAGTGGTGAGGCGGACTTCTGCTGTTATGCACCGAAAATCTGGAACAGCCTGCCAATGGGAATTCGCCGGGCTGATACGGTGGAGCACTTTAAAAAACTGCTGAAAACACATTATTTTAACATGGCTTTCTCATAACTTCACTGTAATCAAAATCCTGATACTCTGTATATACAGCTCATTATAATAACTATTCATGGTGGCTCTAAAAACTGTACTAACCTCTACTCTCTCTTCTGTTTCCTTTTCCGTAATCCTTTTGGTGGTGGCACAAGCACCGTGATGTTCCAACAATGATGGATAGATTAAAAGCCAGAAGTCTGTATAACCATCAACATCAAATGACTCCGTGAGAACCCTAACTACAAAGAGGACTATTTCATTTATGTTAGGTAGAATGCCCAGAGTGGACTGGGCGGTCCCGTGGCCTGGAACCCCTGCAGATTTTATTTTTTTTCTCCAGCCGTCTGGAGTTTATTTCTGTTTTTTCTGTCCACCCTGGCCATCTGACCGTACTCCTTTTCTATGTTAACTAATGTTGTCTTATTTTAATTTCTTATTTTGTCTTTTATTTTTCTTTTCTTCATTATGTAAAGCACTTTGAGCTAATTTTTGTATGAAAATGTGCTATACAAATAAATGTTGTTGTTATTGTTGTATTAATATACTGTTCAAGAAGTTGTTCTTTAAAGCACAAAAAACAATATACAGTCCCAAAAAAAGGCACAAAAATATTTACAAAAAGAAAAATCAAGTGTATATTCACAAAAAAGACAAAAAATACACCAAAACCCAATCAATATAAATACCTAGATAGATAGATAGATAGATAGATAGATAGATAGATAGATAGATAGATAGATAGATACTTTATTAATCCCATGGGGAAATTGACATACTCCAGCAGCAGTATACTGATAAAAAAACAATATTAAAGAGTGATAAAAATGCAGGTAAAACAGGCAATAACTTTGTATAATGTTACCGTTTACCAACACCGGTGGAACTGAAGAGTCGCATAGTGTGGTGGAGGAACGATCTCCTCAGTCTGTCAATTGAGCAGGACAGTGACAGAAGTCTGTCGCTGAAGCTGCTCCTCTGTCTGGAGATGATACTGTTCAGTGGATGCAGTGGATTCTCCATGATTGACAGGAGCCTGCTTTGCGCCCATCTCTCCGCCACGGATGTCAAACTGTCAAGCTCCATGCCTACAATACAGCCTGCATTCCTCACCAGTTTGTCCAGGCATGAGGCATCCTTCTTCTTTATGCTGCCTCCCCAGCACACCACCGCGTAGAAGATGGCACTCGCCACAGCCATCTGATAAAACATCTGCAGCATCTTATTGAAGATGTTGAAGGACGCCAGTCTTCTAAGGAAGTATAGTTATCTCTGTCCTCTCTTGCACAGAGCATCAGTATTGGCAGTCCAGTCCAATTTATCATCCAGCTGCACTTCCAGGTATTTATAGGTCTGTACCCTCTGCACACAGTCACGTCTGATGATCACGGGGTCCAGGAGGGGCCTGGGTCTCCTAAAATCCACCACCAGCTCCTTGGTTTTGCTGGTGTTCAGGTGTAAGTGGTTTGAGTCGCACCATTTAACAAAGTCTTTGATTAGGTTCCTATACTCCTCCTCCTGCAGCCCACGATAGCAGTGTCGTCAGCAAACTTTTGCACGAGGCAGGACTCCGAGTTGTATTGGAAGTCCGATGTATATAGGCTGAACAGGACCGGAGAAAGTACAGTCCCCTGCGGTGCTCCTGTGTTGCTGACTATAATGTCAGACCTGCATTTCCCAAGACGCACATACTGAGGTCTGTCTGACCCCTGCAGCAAGGAAGTGACTTCTATACTGGGGAGTGTGACTTTCATCCAATCCTACTTCCCGCCTCTTCCTCTAATCGTAGCTGATGTGGACATGGTGAAGATGCGCTGTACACCATACTTCTCCAAGGTCTCTATTAAATTAAACGATGGCCTCACAAGCGCATCCACAAAGTGCTACAGATAGACATGGCAACTAATTCTCCAAACTTACTATAGTAAGTTTCTCTTTCTTCGTTTCACCACTGGATCCCTTCTCTGAAACAATGCATGTCTTGCATTAAACTAATGCTCCACACTTCTTGTTCTGTGAGTCTGTAAAGATGCTACCATTTTGGCTGGATACAGTCCAGCAGGTCTTTCCTGAACCTGTGTATGCCCAGCTGCTGGCGTCACGCAGCACGGCCATGCTGGAGCAAAATTAAAATGTTTTAGCACACACTTGCACTTCAAACATTTAAAAAAAAGTAAATGACTTTACTCATTGCAAGCTGTTTCACACTGGTCTTCACCTTTTTACTGTAAACTGGTAATGCCTGGCAGACGCATTACCACAGGAAGATATATTGTTAACACCCCCATCTTTACTTAATGAACTTGATTTTTTTGTGCCTAAGCACTTAACCTGTATAACACAACATAAAATAAAGATTCTTGAAGGGAAAAGAAAAAAAATCATGTTTGCCACAAACAGATAATAAAAATAGAGTGTTTTCAGGGATACAGCAATGATGGCGTGACTGGATCTGCATAGACTGTGTTGGGCCAGCTGGATAATTCCATAGACATTAACTTCATTGCAATGCAGTTCAGTTCATTCTCCTTAAATGCACTTCCACTTATGAGCCCAGAGCATAATTCACTAATTACACATTAATACAATAAATAAAACACAACAACACAACATGTAAACAGAGAAATTCTATGAAGTATGGCAAAACATATATATATAAATAGATACAGGGAGGTTTTATTTTTAAATATCAACTATGCCAGGTCAGCCACTTCTGGTAAGGCTTTTTTCAAAGACAATTTATGACAGCTTTATTCACACTGAAGGAGGTGAAAATGATGGTGAAGGAGGTGAAAGTAACATCATGGACAAAGAAAAGAGAAAAAACAGAAAATCAAAAACAGTTATAATTAATTAAAAAGCAACATAAGGTAGTATAATGAAACAACAGCAGAGGCACCTCTAACAAGAGTAACTATTATATATACAGTAGTATAATATTGTATTATATCAATGCAAAACCTCCCAATCTAGTTAAGCAAATGCAGTGAAAATATTTTGGGCTAGTATAGTCCATGGGTTATTTGTTCCAAAGAACTATTTGTATTGAGTCCTCACTCCTACAGCACTAGGCATCCAGAGGAGAAAATCTCTCTAATTCTGATGACAATCCAATCATCTCAATTGCAGCGTGTTACCTAAAAAATACTTTTTACACTGCACATTTTATGGCCTTAATTACTTTAGTTGTTGTTGTCAACATCTTAGAGCAACTGATTATATTTGAACACTGTTTATATTAGACTGTAGTTTTTGTATGTATAAATATATATTGTGGCATGTGGCTGAGGGTGGAGCCCAGCTGGGACGCCCGAGGGGACCGGAGGAGGGCTGGTGCCTCCTCCAGACCACGAGGGGGCGACCGCCCTGCTTTTGTGGGTGGCCTCGGGTAGGGGGCTTGGAAGCCCAACCCTGTAGGGGCCCGTGGCCACCGCCAGGCGGTGCCTCGGTGCCTGAAGAACCCTGGAGCCCAACACTTCCGCCACACCCAGAAGTGCTGGGAGGAAGAAGAATGGGGACACCCGGAGGGCTTCCGGGTGTGCAGCCGGCACTTCTGCCACACGGGGGAGTGTTCACGGAGGAATGCCAGGAAGCAGCTGGAGCTCATCCGGGGTGCTATAAAAGAGGCCGCCTCCCAACAGTCGAGGGCGGAAGTTGGGTGGAAGAGGACGGAGCTGGAGAGAGGACTGGAGGCGGCCAGAAGAAAGGCACTTGGGACTGTGTGAAAGGGCCGGACTTTTGGGGGATGGGTGCTGGAGGTACTGGGTTTGTGCACTGGACACTGTAAATATTGTAAATAATTTTGTGGAAATAAACGTGTGTTGAGTAGACGAACGATGTCCATCTGTCTGTGTCCAGGGCCAGTTCCACAGTGGCGTAGCCGGCAGGATGCTCTGCCTGATACAAGGCAGGGACCTGCATTAAAATTTCAGCAGGAGCGGCGCGTGCAAAACCCCACGGGAGTGGTTCTCCCCACGGACCGCCACCGGTCCGCAGAATGGCCATGTTCCCCGGGTGCAGAGGAAGGAGAACGGGCATTGCCGGAGTGCAGCGGGCTCCGAGAGTCGCGCTGTCAGAAAGGACAGCCAGGCCGGCATTGCAACAGAGAAGGCCACACCGAGGCAGGCGCCTCGGAGTGACGGGATCCGGGAGGTAAGTGCCCTGCCCCGTGGTAATCGGCCCTTCGGGGTCGAACTCACCTTGTTTTATTCAGGCAGGGACAATCCGGATCCGCGTCCGTGGCGGGAGCACGCCGGTTCACAGGCCGTCGGCAATGCGAGGGTGGCAGCAGAGGACGCTGCGAAATTGGAGCCGCTGCAGCTCAAGAAATCGCAGCAGCAGCGAGGCTGCCAGGAGGCACGCCACCGCACCTGCAGAAGGGGAGACAAGATGGCCGCGGACCGGAAGTCCCTCCTTGCGGCAGGCACGGGATTGGGCAGTGTGTCTTGTGAGCCCGCCGATGATTGGTTGGAGGCGGGACCTAGGAATGTCCGTCCTGGGCCAGAGAGAGACCCGATTGGGCCAGAGGGAGAGGCCCACAGGAGGCAGACGACGTGTGCGACTGACAGACAGGTAAGCCCACCGACGCCTGTCTCCCTGTCCTCGCCAGTGGCTCTGCGCGAGCCGGAGGAGTCCCTTCAGCCCGTAGATTCGCCTTTGTTACAGGTGCTACGTGCTCTCTCCGTGGAGTTGGAGAAGCTTCGCGTCATCTGAGACGCCGCAGGCTGTGGAGGAACGGCGCGACGCTGGAGCCTTTGGCCGGAGGATTACGGCGGGGAAGGTGAGTGTTGCCCTCCCCGTAGAGCATAAGGCAGAAGTCGCCGAAATCGGCCGTGATACAAATGACCGGAAGCAAGTACGCGATTCTCTGACAGCAGACACGGCGGAGCAGGCTGTGCACAGAGCTGGGAGAGCGAGACCGCAGGGGCTGGCAGGACAAGGGCTGATATATATATATATATATATATATATATATATATATATTTTTTTTTTTAAGGTTTATTTTGGTATATCCTCTTTGCCATTTGAATCCTGTTGCTTCTGCTATTTTGTGGTAATTATGCCACAGAATATGCCTCTGACAGAATGTTGCCAATGCATTATGTCAAAAACATAGCATGCTGTCAGATCTTTATTTAATGCAAAGGATTTTACTTAGAAGAAAAATAAACAAGAAAGCCAAAATCTTAAAATAACAATAATAATAACAAAAAGAAATGTAAGAGTTTTTGGAAAAATATAAAAGGAATAAATGGTGAGTTCCTTATTATTCATCATGGAGCGCAGATCAGTAAGCCTCTAAGGCTTTAGGCTTTAGTTTACAGCTTTTTTCTATTTGATCTTGACCTACAACAAACAAAGTGCATTTATACAATACGGCTGTGTTCACAAACAATAATAATGCACCAAACTTTGATTGCTACTTGCATCTCAGTTCTTGGGAGACAGAAGTAAAACAAATAGTCCATTTTGAGGAAAAATCGCTATTCTGACCATTTTTTCTCTCAGGCCCATCACATTTTCCTTTTGCAATCATACAATAATATGCACTTTTGTGGGTTGTCGAAATTGTTGCTTTAATGCTTTATATGTTTAACGCTATAATTCCTGAAGCCTATGAAAAAACTCGTAGTGCCGGGCCACCTTAAATTCCTTCACACCTTTCCATTAGCGTCTTTTGTTTTGTAAATGTGTAGATCAGAACAAGCAGCAAGCAGACTGCTGTCCGATCCCTCCACTGTCGCAGTCAACTCAGACAAAAAGTTTTCCCAGCTCAAGTCTTGTTTATCTCAGTGTGAGGTGCCTGGAGTTGTATAGGGTAAATAATATATCATTATTTGGAATACATGCATTTCATGTGTGTTCTGTGTCTACAATGATCTATGTAAAAGCAGGATGACAGGAAATTCGAGAAATGCAAGATAATGTATAATGTGTGAAGACTGAAGTCCAAATATTAAATAAGCACTTTCAGAAAAGGTACACATGTAACAAAATGAGTGTGCTTTTATTCAACAATATAACCAAAGAAAAAGAAATTGAGTTAGGATACGGCACTGACACTGGCTGGTGCAGCGGTAACAACTGCAATCAAGAGGTTGCATGTTTGAGTCCGGCCACTAACCAGAATTACCATTTTGAATACAATGCAATTTATTTTTATATAGCCCAAAATCACACAAGTTCCACAATGGGCTTTAACACACCCTGCCTTTTGACAGCCCCCAAGCCTTGACTCTCTAAGAAGACAAGGAAAAATTCCCCAAAAAAAACCCTTGTAGGGAAAAAAAAACAACAATAACATTTATTTATATAGTACATTTTTATACAAATAATGCAGCTCAAAGTGTTTTACATGATGAAGAAAGAGAAAAAAAGACAAAGTAAGAATTAAAATAAGAGAAATATGAGAACACTAATTAACAGAGAATAAATGTAAGGTCCGATGGCCAGGGAGGACAGTAAAAACAAAAAAAAAACTCCAGACAGCTGGAGATAAAATATCTGCAAGGGTTCCAGGCCATGAGACCACCCAGCCCCCTCTAGGCATTCTACCTAACATAAATGATCAGTCCTTATTGTATTCAGAGTTCTCACGGAAGAACTTGATTATGACGGTCTCATGGACTTCTGGCCTTTAATTCATCAATGTAGGAACATCATGGTGCTTTGATTAGGTGGTGGTGGCGCAGATTGCCACCACAGAAAACTGGAAAAAGAACAAAAGAGAGAGTAGGGGTTAGTACGGATTTTGGAGCCACCATGAATAGTAATGATAATTAACTGAATATACAGAGCATCAGGATTAAACTAAACTGAAGGTATGAGAAAGCCATGTTAAAGTAATGTGTTTTTGGCAGTTTTTTAAAGTGCTCCACTGTATTAGCCTGGTGAATTCCTATTGGCAGGCTTTTCCAGATTTTAGGTGAATAACAGCAGAAGGCCACCTCACCACTTCTTTTAAGTTTAGCTCTTGGAATTCTAAGCAGGCACTCATTTGAAGATCTAAGGTTACGATTTGGAATGTAAGGTGTCAGACATTCCGAAATATAAGATGGAGTGAGATTATTTAAGGCTTTGTAAACCATAAGCAGTATTTTAAAGTCAATTCTAAATGACACAGGTAACAAAAGGATTGACATCAAAAGGAAGAAACCCTGGGAAAGGCAGTTCAAAGAGAGACCCCTTTCCAGGTGGGTTGGGCATGCAGTGGATGTCAAGAAAATAACAATACAATTCATAGAACAGAGTAGTAAGCTGCTCTTATTGTTACTATCGTAGAATAAAAACATACATTTGATTTGAGTCTGTACATGAGCAATGCCACTCCTTATTCAGAAAAAAATCTCAGTCATTCTACAGGAGAGAGACTTTCTGAAACTAAGGTCATAAAGCTTATTAAACCATAACAACAGTTATGTAAAGTGTGACAGGAGCTTCCACCTGCAGCTAAAGTCATTCATGTACTGAAGTAGTATTGCACATGTAGTTTGTCAGCATGCCAGTGTTGATTAAACACAGGAAGTTTTGCAGTCTACTTGTGTCTTTATGTTGTAGGGAGATAAGCAAAAAAATCAACGTAAATAGGTAAATAACATTCGATGTGGCTTTTATATAAGTAACATATAAATGTTTTTCATATAAAGATTGTCACAATAAGTTAGTAATTAGTAATCATAAACAGAACTTTGCACGATACTCTGCGAGCTTGGCAGTTTCGTTGAAGGACATGCATGGCAGATTGACCAATAATATCCACTGGCTGGATGACGCCCAACCTCTTGCTGCATCCAAACAGTGCCATCTTTCACCTTTACGCCTGGTGCAGCTGCGTTGCAATTATGTGTGAGTAGACGTTTCTTGAGGGGACAGCTTCTGTTCTCTTCCTCTAATGCATGACCTTCATCCTCATCTGAGTTCACCTCTGTTATAGCATGTCTTTATTTGAAAACAGCAGTGTCAGATCGGGGGGAGCATGACTGTGATGTTAATGTGACTAAGAGAATAAAACGAAAAAAAAAAACGCTTTACACATACCATAAATTTACACTGGCTATTACAGACTGTTTCCTGAAGAGGCATTAGCTCTCTTGGAAATGTGTTCTTTTGAAATTGCGGCATATTAAGTAACTAAACAATATAGTAATATAACAGAAAAGGTGATATCCCTCCCATCGTGATTACGGCAGTACAAGAATCACATGAGAAAAAATATACTTTAGCTTACATTTACTGACGGTTAACGCGGTTACAGACGGGAGGCATATGATAGACTTTATCCAGGTGGGAATCTGGATCAACACAGTCTGCCATTTCTCGTCCCCACGCTGGGAGGTTTTTCGGAACTTTGCCGACTCGTGCCTCCAAGGATCTGGCTGTTGTCCAAGCCTTTTATACTGTTCTTCTTCAACTTGCTGGTCCTCTGTGTCTCCAAACAAGGGCAGGAAAGGGCTGAACTCCTCCTCCACAAAATACAGAAATATCATAGTGCTTACATGCCGGTTCTCATTCTCCCAACAAGGACAGAAGATTTTGTGCTGACAGAGGACAGAAATACACTATTCTGTGTTTAAGCTGACTATACAATCCTCCAGTTGTCTTTGGCTATCTAATCCAATCCTTCTTTGGCAATTCTAACTGCTAAACTCCTGTGTGCCAAACTTAACATGCACATATGAATAAATCCATACCAGTGAGCATAGAGACAGTGACATTAATATTAAAGAAAAATGTAGTATAACACAGACTCAAATCAAATGTATGTTTTTGTTCTATAATAGTAACAATAAGAGCAACCCACTACTCAAAACAGAAATTCTGGTTAGCAACCAGACTCAAACACGCAACCTCTTCATTATGAGTCAGCAGCTCTTACCGCTGCACTACCCAAGCAGTCATGTAAGCATCATACACTAACCCAATTTCTTTTTTCTTCAGTTATATTTTTGAGTATAAAAGCATATTTGTTTTATTATACATGTACCTTTTGTGAAAGTGTTTGTTTGAAATTTGGACTTCTGTCTTCACACATTATACAGTTCATGTCAAAATTTTGTCGATAGTACTAAAACATGAAAAAAAGTTTGTTTTAGGTATGTGTTCAACTTTTCTTGCAATTCTCGCATTTCCTGTCATCCTACATTAATATAGATCATTTGATTCGGAGAACACATGAAATGCATGTGTTCCAAATAACAATATATTATTTACCCTATACAACTCCAGGCACCTCACACTCTGATAAACAGACTGGAGCTGGGAGAACTTTTTGCCCAACTTGAGCTGCGGCGTTGGGGAGATGCTGCTTACTGCTTGTGCTGATCAACACATTTACAAAACAAAAGACACTAATGGAGAGGTGCAAAGGAATTTAAGGTGGCCCAGGATTACGAGTTTGTTCATAGGCTTCAGGGATTCTAGTGTTAAAGCTTTAAAGGCACAACCTGTATTTAACATCTTTCTGAGTCTCCTTAACAAAGTCATGTCATATAATTTTCGAACCCACTTAAGCTAGAGTAGGGTCACAGTGAGTGAGAGCCTATCCCAGCTAACATAGAGTGCAAGGCAGGAACAAACTCTGGACAGGGCACCAGTCCATTACATGGCAAATACACACACACCCCCATAAACCAAACACATACTAGGACTAATTTGGCATTGCCAGTTCACTGAACTTGCATGTCTTTGGACAATGGGAGGAAACCCCAGCAGACGTAGGAAGAACATGCAAACTATATGCAGGAAGTACCCAGGACATGAACCCAGGTCTACTTACTTCAAGGCAGTAGCACTACCACTGTACCACCTTCTTATAGGAGTCATTGTACATATGAATTAAGATTAAGTTAGTTTGATTTATAACAGTAAGGTTTGGAGTAATATTCCAAAATAATCAACAACCTTTATTTTTGTACAACATGAAATTTTTCAGGCTAGATAATGATTTGCAATTATAGACACTTTAATGATGTTCCATTTAGTCAACTAGCCATATTTTGGACATTCTGATAAATTTTGTTTAGTGTACAACTGCTATTCTGCATTATATTTCCTATATTTTAATTAAAATTACTTTTACCAACCTTTAACAATTATTTTGATTTTGCCTTGATCATTATTTTGAATGTAGAGATTTGTCAAGAAATAACAAGCCTTTAGGACAATTTTCAATGTGCAAATTACCTACAATGCAGTATCAAGGTTAATAAAATGCCCAAAAGCATCATATCATTCTTAAACATTGTGTTTCTGATAGGTTTATAGCTGACTTCAAACTTCTCTTTTTGAATTATAAAGTCTGTAGACCTTATTTAAACTTAAATCAAAAAGAACATACTTTAATTATTCTCAGAATAAATAAGAACTTTATATACAGAGCATTTAGCTACAGAGTTGTGATTGCTCAAATGATTTAAAATTAAGTGTTTGAGATAGTTCACTAATACCAGCATTTTTGAAAATTAACTTCTATTTTAGCACAGCCTGCTCCTATTAAAGCTGGCTTCATGGATGTTCATGTGCCATATTGTCTGTCACATTTTTTTAATTTGTGGAGATCATTAATGTGGTTATCATATCTGCCAGCTGTTACTCACTCATTAACATTTCACTTTCTGTTTGGTGTCCTAGTGCTGCTTTGCCACATCCGCCTTCAGATAAGCAGTTTTTTAGAAGATGGTAAAAATGTCAATGCAATGGATCATTAACAAAAGACCACTTACTAGATGGAAAACCTTGACACAACATGACTAGGGAAGCCTACTGTAGGCAGTCTCTAATTTTGCACAGTACACTAGTATGGGAAGGCATTGGCCTATGAGACTGTCACTTTATGTTTCTATTAGCTGTGCTACCTGACTAAGACAGGTTGGAATTTATTCAACATAGACGTCAGCATTAATATTTGCAGTGTACCAGGCAACGCATATGTCTCTGTTGTATGCCATTTGATATGGGATTTGTAAATGCAGTGTTAACACTAAATTACCAATCATATGAAAAAAGTTGTAATCCTGGCCCACCTTAAATCCCTTCACACCTCTCCATCAGGGCCTTTTGTGTTGTAAATGTGTCAGTCAACAAAAGCAGCAAGTAGCCTGCTATCCCATTTCCCCACCAACGCAGAAAGGGCACGAAGTTCTCTCAGCTCAAGTCTGTGTACCTGTATGTGAGTTGCCTGGAGTTGTATAGGGTAAATGATATCGTTATTTGTCATACGCGTACATGCATTTCATGTGTGTTCTGTGTCTACAAAGTCCTATGTAAACACATTGTTAAAACAGAAACGTTTTTCATGTTTTAGTAATAATTGACAAAATGTAGACATGAAGTGTACAATGTGTGATACCTGAAGTCCAAATATAAAATAAACACTTTAACAAAAGGTACAAGTACAACAAAACAAGTGTACTTTTACTCAAGAATTTAACCAAAGAAAAAGTAGGCAGGTTAGGGTAGGCTGTTGATACGACAGCTTATGTGATGCAATGGTAAAAACTGCTGACTCCCAATCAAGAGGTCGTGGGTTCGATACCAGCTGCTTACCAAATTTACCGTTTTGAGTAGTGAGCTGCTCTTATTGTTAATATTATACAATAAAAACATACATTTGATTTGCGTCCGTAAACAGCTGGTGTAAATTTATAGTATTTGTCAAAGTTAGTTTTTTTTCAGTTTTATTCTCTCACTCACGTTGACGCTCCCACAACCCCCACCTCCAACACCCAATCTGACGCTGTTTTCAGTTAAAGATGTGGTATAACAAACTTGTTTTGTTATACCACCTTTTTACTTGAAAACATTGTCAGATCTTGTGCGTGAACAAGATTTTGACTGGGAAAACTGTGGACTTGGGTGTGAGTGGTGTAGTGACTGAGAATGATTGTGGATGTGAATTGATACTAAAGTGACTTTAGCTGCAGGTGGAAGATCCACACAACTGTTGTTATGGTTCTGCCTTTGTCCATAAGCAGTTTCATAAGCTTTATGACCTTAGTCTCAGAAAGTCTTTCTCCCGTGTGGCGACTGGGATCTTTTACTGAATATGATCAAACACAGTTGTGTAGGATGCGACAGGAGCTTCTGCCTGCAGCTAAAGTCTCTTCAGTACACATGTACTCTGTCAGCATGCCTGTGTAGATCAAACAGAGGAAGCTCTGCAGTCTACTTGTGACTTTACGCTATAGAAAAATAAGTAAATGAATCAAGATAAATAACATTCAATCTGGCTTTTATATAAGTAACATATAAATGTTCTTTTATATAAAGACCATAACAAAACATAATCACAAACAGGACTTTGCATGATACCTTGGCAAGCTCTGTAAGCCCTGCTTTTTCTTTGAAGGACAGGTGTGGGGCAGACTAAATGGCAGGATCATGTCCAACCTGTTGCTGCATCCAAATTTCAAGGACAGTAGAACTTTTCTTTCACTTTGTTTCAGTAACCTGGTTTTAAATGTGTTGATAATATAATATGTGTTGTGGTGTGAAATTTTGCATACAAGTTGATAAATATTTTATATGTCTTTATTTGTAACTTAAGCAAAGCAATGTCAATGTCAATTTATTTATATAGCACATTTAAAACAACATAGGAATGCTGTGGCCAAAGTGCTTTACAATAAAAGAAGAGAAAAAACATACAATTAACACAAATAACATAAATAGAAATAAATAAAAACATAAATAAAATACTGTAAATAATAAATAGAAGTAAGATTACATAATCACAATGAGGAAACCATCAGTATTACTGAAGGTCACAGAATGCAAGTGAATAGAAATGAGTCTTTAATCTTGTTTTGAAAAGTTCAATTGTAGACGACTCCTTTATGTAATAAGGTAAAGAGTTCCACAGGCGAGGAGCAGCAGCTACAAAAGCCCTGTCCCCCTTAGTTTTACACTTGGTACGAGGGAATACAAGAGACAACTGACCAGAAGATCTAAGCACTCTAGATGGCTGGTGTAAAGCACACAATTCGGATAAATAGGTAGGAGCAAGCCCATGTAAAGATTTAAAAACTATAAACAAGATTTTAAAATCATCTTGAAAACTGACAGGCAGCCAGTGTAAAAAGCTAATATTGGAGCAATGTAATATCAGTGTTACGTTAGTGAGAAGCATTCATGTTTACCCCCTAGTACTAAGTCAGGATAGTGAATTTTACGACAGAGTTGGAGGAAGTGCGTCAAACAAGTTTGGCAAATGTTGCCCAGAGGGGACTGGGCGGTCTCATGGTCTGGAATCCCTGCAGATTTTATTTTTTTTTCTCCAGCCGTCTGGAGTTTTTTTTTTGTTTTTTCTGTCCACCCTGGCCATCGGACCTTACTTATTTTATGTTAATTAATGTTGACTTATTTTATTTTTTTACTGTGTCTTTTATTTTTCTATTCTTCATTTTGTAAAGCACTTTGAGCCACATTTTTGTATGAAAATGTGCTATATAAATAAATGTTGTTGTTGTTGTTCTCTGCAGGGCTCTCTCAGTCAAACCCCACAGGACAGCCAAACTGCCTAGCTGGCAAGCTTCACCTTAATATAAGGTTTTGGGGATGGGTGTGAAGGTATTCTATGCCTCATTGGTCTGAAGTATGGCTGTTTGGAATTGGCTTGTATCAAAAGCCTTTAAGTACCATGACACCCTATTGGCTGTAGGGGTTGGACAGAAAACCTATAAATTTGCTTGCATTACCTCTCTCCCTCTTACAAACTGATGAAAGACCATCTCACACAACATGAACTGAAAAGGACAACACAATGAAGAGCACAGCTCGGCAGCCATATTGAGACAGGCATGCGGCCTGTTCTGAAGAAAGCTGACCACAAAATGATGCCTTAACTAGAGACATTTTAAGTAACTAACAAGTCTGTGTGCCACCTGAAACTACACATCAACATTTATCAGGTTGTATGGTTGCCAATATTCAAATGTACTTTGCATATTGTTATTATTTACGAATATTATCAAGAATACATTATTTAAATTGTAACTTAACTCCTGCTTGTCTTTTACTACACCTAATTGCCTGAGGTTATAAATGTAGAAGGGAAGGTTGGGAGAAGTTATATGGCACAATACCTTATAAACAGTGTTAAGTCTGTGAGATTTGAGGCATTCTGACAAAGACTACATATTAATAATACAAAAGGGGAAAGTAGAGTAAACAAAACAATACGTAACTGTATTTATTTTTTTTTGTTATTTAAATTTTAACAGCTAATATGTCTGCCACTTTGTATTTGAAGGTCTGCATGCTGCACTGAGACAACTTAGTACGAAGACCACAGTGTAAAAATAAAATGACATGAATAAATTTCAATAATTGCTTTATAAATCTTGCAAAAGATATTTTAATCTCTAAAGCAGGATTATGTCACTATTATTCTTGTAGATGTAAGCGCTAGTCTTGATACTAGTTTTTCTACTCTAATTGCACTATTTAGTTGCCGTTTCTGGCATTGCTCTTAGTAGGTTTACTTCATACTTATCATATTTTCAATATGTGCAGAAGTCTGAAGACAGTACTGACTTGTTCTTGTCTGCATATTAATATGGTGCTCCTCAGTTTTCAATGCCAAAACTAATTCTTTTTTCAAAATATGTATGTTGTTATTAGGATATGTAATTCTAAAACACAGTATTAATGTTAATTCACATGATAATGACACTCAGTTATGTTTTTACTTAAACACAAAAAATGCTTCCTTAATCAACTCACATATTTACTGTTTTATTATATAAAATAATGGGTATATGTTGCAGTGGGCTGGCTCCCTGCCTGGGGTTTGTTTCCTGCCTTGCGCCCTGTATTGGCTGGGATTGGCTCCAGCAGAACCCCGTGACCCTGTAGTTAGGATATAGCGGGTTGGATAATGGATGGATGGACAGATGGGTATATGACAGTTACTCTGTTTAAATACAGAAAAAAATGTTTTTTTTTATTTGGTGGTGGCTCTGTAAATAGTAAGCCAATACTGAACACACCTACCTCAAAAAGGAAGAAATTACATTAAATAAATCCATCCTAAATTTAGCTATTATTTTTGAAGCAGATATGACCTTCATTTGTCACATTTCTGTGTTTTCTAAACCCTGATTCTCCCAGTTTAGAAATATTACAAATTTAAAATGCCTTAAGCTGCAGGATCTTGAAAAGCTAGTTCATTAATTTGTCTCAGAACAGGTTATTAAAATAATTTATAGTCAGGCTGTTCTAACCGTTCACTTACTACTCTACAATTAATTTAAAACACAGATCATAACTTGAAATAAGTAGTATGACCATATAACTCCAGTTCTTAACTTAATCCACTGACTATCAATTAAGTTGAGAATTGATTTTAAAATACACCTTGTCACATATAAAGGTGTAAATGGTTTAGTGCCTGCCTAACATCACAGAATCTTTAAGTGTCTCTTTTCAAGAGGCCTCTTTAAATTTCTGAGAATAAACAAAATACATGCTTTAACACAGGGTGCTCCAAACCCTGATCCTCCTAAAGAAACCCCATTGGTCTCATGATGTATTTATCTTTAAGAGTCCCATCTGAGGTTGTTTCATTTTGCTTTCTGATATTGATGTCTAAATATAGCAATTATTTTATATTTGTTGTTACTGTCTTTTCAATTTTTTTTACCTTCTCTGTGTCCTTAGTAGTACTTGATTAGCCCTACTTTGGATGCGTCATAACATATAATGGCCCCTTTATCAGACTTTTTTCCATACAAACTAAGTAATTTATGTTTTCCTAGTTAATGATCCTTTTCAAAATGTGGCTGACCAATGACAGTTGAAATTTGTTCCTAACCACTGAAGGCTGCACACAAAGTTGTCAATTTTTTCTTGAGAGAAGATGACAAACAGGATCTAACAAGGACAGAAAAAGAAGGAAAGCCCAGATTTACAACTACATTAGAGGATAAGAACATCAGAGTCTGTAGTTTGAGAAACAAACACCTTACAGATCTTCTGCTGGCTTCTTCCATAAATAAATGTCAGATACCAGTGTGTCTGCAACAGTGAAAGAATAAATCCATGATGTTTAATTTAACTTGAGTCTATTAAAAGTGTTACACTTTAGTTCTTGCTTGTTATCTCAGCCATGATTTACTTATAATTCACACTGTAAAACCAAAGACTTCTGTCATTTATAGGATGCAGCATAAATACATGAAGTCAGTCTAAAGCTAGTCATACTTTTTAGTAGAGAATATTTTACAAATTTTACATAACATGCTGTTCTGCTATTTCTTCTCATTAGAAGCTGGAAAGTATAAGGGCTTAGAGGGGCACAGTTTAAGACATACATATTTACATATGAAGATAACTAGTTTCTAAGTCGATTTAGATTTCCAAGCGCTATCTTCTTGGAGCACTTGATATCATTTTTAAGATGAATTGTAGTAAAGCATGTAAATTACATTATACAGATAAGTTTTAAACTTAATTAAAATAATTTATATACAGTAGTTAATAATTAAACATGTGAGGACACAGTGCACAGTGGCAGTGACGAGCTGGCGCCCATTCAGAGATTGTTCCTGCCTGTATGCTTGCTGGGATTGGTGCAACTCTGGATGGATGGATGGAATAATTAAACATGTACTACGAAGATATTTCAATGTTTCATAAAAGCTTTGAAGAATCGTCTTTCTAAGCTTACAGATGGCTTGGCATCTATTACAGAGTTGATCGTGTTGCGATTGGTTACTTGGGTAAAGAAATGGAAGAACAGGAATTGGCGGTTAGTATGTTTGAAAGAGACAGTACTGCTGCAGTAAATTATTTCATCGAAGGTCGCACACGGCGCATCAAGCATATTGCAGGAGGCAAGAACAATCTCTGGACAGGGCACCAGCTCATTGCTAATACTGCTCCACCGTGTCCCCATATTTAATACATGCTTTAATTCCTATCATTATGAAAATGATATCAAGTATACATCTTAATATTTAAATTGTTCAGAGAGCTGTAATATCATGAATGTAATGTATTCTTTGTCCTGTCGGTGGACGAGAAAGCCCATTTAAGAAGCACATAGTGATTCACACACAGAGAGCACATAAACAAACACATAGAAAGAAGCATTTAACGTGCTACTTTTGTTACGATAAGATCTGAGAAACTAGTAAATTAAACGATTTTAAGATGAAGTTTATGATGTTCTGCTTTAATCTACTTATATAATACACTACCGTGGCTGTCCATTTATCTGTCCAGGGTTTTAAATCACCTGTCGCTCGCAAACCGTTTGACCTATTGACCAGAAATTTGGTACACATATACTACGTGACCTCTACTGTCCGCTTTCGGGGTGATGCTTTTTTATTGCTCTTTTTATTTTTTATTTTATTTTATTGCAGAATCAACTGTTGGCAGCAGGGCTGCCGTGCGGCGCATGTGTATGGCTAAATCATTCTTAAGGCAGATTGAAGATTTAAGTGCCAGCTTAAGTGAAAAAGTAAGAAAAACATACTAAGTAATTGCAACACAAAAACTGACTTAATCAGTTTTAACACAAAAAGATGCCGACAAAAGAAGAGAAGAAGTGGGCCGCTAGGGTGGAGAAAAGAAGAGCTTCTCAGGAAGCATCAAGCACATCAACCTCTGAGCAAACGAATGCTAAACTTAAAGAGAAAGAGAAGGAAAACTGTTAAGTCAAGTGTATTCACTGCACATTATCGTGCAGTCCGATGATACTGGTGACAAAATAAACTACATGATTAAAGTGGAAATTTCGAGATCAAAGTTGACATATGGACATTTTTTTCAACTGTGTCCCTGTTTTGTTTTTCTTTTCTCTGTACCCTAATATGACATTCAGAGGGTGGGCTACGACTCATCTTTTCACGACTTTGATATCTGACCACTTCTTATTTATTTTGGGCACTTTGTGACTTTCTAAACTTAAACTTGTGAGTTTCTCCACCATTCTGTTACTCGATCAACTTCCTTTTGTTGTTTGTATCACTGCTTAAACCAACAAATGGTATGTTTTTCCTCACCTCCACTTGGTATTCGCTGAAATTCTTCTTTTTCCCCTGTGCTTTTGCCATTGTCTTTTCACAGAATGCAAAAATAAGGGGCTATTTATATTGATTTGCATATTCAAAAAGGCATAATTCTGGGAGGAGTCTGTGATAGGCGCATGCACGAGCATTACATTTCACGCAGACTGGGATTTATGTAGCGGAAGAATGTGGAAGTTGCCGTCTGCGCAGACTTATGCATCTGGATTTTTTTGTGCGTATGCACATTTCCGCTTTTGTCTGTACGCCATGTTTTAGTGTGAATTCTACGCACGGTGTTATACATGAGGCCCCAGAACTGTGCACAGTACTCCAGATGAGGCCCCACCCATGAGTTATAACAATTTAGCATAACCTCCTTGGACTTGTACTCTGCACATCAAGCTATATAACCTAACATTTTGTTAGCCTTCTTAATGACTTCTGAACACCATCTGGCAAATGATAGTGTCAAGTCCACTATGATTCCTAAATCCTTCTCATAAGGTGTACTTTTGATTTTCAGACCTCCCATTGTATATTCAAACCTAACATTTTTATCTCCTACATGTAATTCTTTACATTTACTTACTTTCATTTTAATCTGCCACAAATCTTCCCAAGCCTGTATGCTCTCCAAGTCCCTCTGTAATGATTCAACGGATTCTAGATTATCTGCCAATCCACCAAGCTTGGTGTCACCTGCAAGCTTAACCAGCTTGTTACTTATAATCCTATCCAAATCATTTATATAGATTAAAAATAACAGCAGCCTCAGCACTGACTCATGTGGGACAGCACTAGTGACATCAGCCAATTCTGATGAGGTTCTGTGCACTATAATCCCCTGCTTCCTGTGTCTAAGCCAATTTTAATAATAATAATTCATTACATTTATATAGCGCTTTTCTCAGTACTCAAAGCGCTATCCACACAGGGAGGAACCAGGAAGTGAACCCACAATCTTCCACAGTCTTCTTACTGCAAAGCAGCAGCACTACCACTGCGCCACCTGTGAGGACAATTTAATACTAGGTATAACCAATAGTATTAGAATACCAATTTTGCACCCATATACAAACAATACCCTGAACTCCCACTTCTTTTAGCTTCATGCCCATTCTCCCATGTGGCACCTTAATAAATGCTTTCTGAATGTTAAGATAAATAATACCATATGCTGCACTTTGATCATATCCTTTTGTTGGTTCCTCATAGAATTCCAGCTTGTTGGTAAAACATGACCTCCTTTTTTTGAACTCATATGGACTGTTGAGTAAAACTCCTGTTCTTGCCATGTGTTGCTAAATCCTTTCCTTAGTAACTGTTTCCATTAATTTACCTGGGATGCATGTTAAGCTTACAGGCCTATAGTTACTTGGATCTGCGCTGTCACCCTTTTTATATAATGGGATGATATTTGCCATTTTCCAGTCCTTTGGAATTTCCCTAGTGACTTCCTAAAAATATGTGTCAATAGATTATAGTCAGTTAAAATGTTTTGTCTACATAGTGATCTATCTGATATAAAATTCACATAATTTCCATTTTGTTTCACCTCAATAATTTGTTCAGAAAAGTAAAGCTCAGAACATACAAAGCAAATCATTTAGGTATTTGTGTAAGCACACTATATTATCAGGTGTCCAAGCAAATTCCATGCTGAAATCACAGCAATAGGTATATTTACAAAAAGTGCTTTCTTTCTTAAAATCATCCTTACAAGTAAAATGACTTAAAGCTCTTAATTTAATTCAGCATCATGAGGGCTATCACATTTCCTAGTAGCACTGTAAGCAAGACAGTAAAGAACTGTGGACAGGCCATCATTCTATTGCTGGGCACACTCTCAACCACATTCATTTATGTATTGCACAAGGCCAGTTTAAAATCACCAATCAACCTGACATGCATAACTCTGAGATGTGGGAGAAAAACCAAAGTAACAGGAAAAAAATCTATGCAGACACAAGTAGACTGTGTTAACTCCACATAGAAAATGTCTTAGTGTAGGGAGCAGGATTCAAAAGGCAGCCATGTGCCATGTGCCACGTGCCACGGTGCCATTCTCCAAGAATCACAAGACAGCAAAATGTTCATATTTGCTTCATAATTAGAATAAGACATAAATGACCAAATTACAAATCAAGATGTAGTTTTATAACAATTTGAGAAACCAAGTAAATGTACTATACTTGCTTGTGGCTTATCTTCACATCTGTACCATTGTTTAGCTAATATTTCAAGTAAAATGTGATGAAACAATAAACAATACAATGAAGAAATCCCAAAGAACAGTAATTTATTGAAGAGGAATCAGATATGACAGCTGAATCCCTCTGCTCAGCTGTTTGTTTACATATATTTGGGCTTTGCAGAAGTAGCTTGTTTTAAGTTCCTGTCTGAAGATTGTGCCTGTAGGATGCTTGTGGTCACCGGAGTGCTTCCTTGTGATCTGCCAATTTATTTTCTTTGAAGTAATCCCCCAATTACTGTCAGAAACACTTTCATTTAAATATGGCATGTGCTCTGTGCCCCTGAAGTGTGAATATTTATTTTGTACACACGGGTAATCCTGCAAATGCTGAGAGGCAGTTGTTACAACTGGTGATCACTGTGAGTTATAGAAATAATTGAAGGATTTATTGGTTTTAAAAATAAGACAAGCATTTGTTATTGTTTACTTTCAAACGTGTTATATCAGAACTGCTAGAATTATTAGAAATTATCTTTATATAAGAAAATGTTTTTTGTGTGGTATGTAATTACATACTTGTAGGAATTCTTAATCAGGCTTTTTTTCATAGCATGAAATAAATAAAGAAATTTTATTCAGACAGTATGCACTGTAAAAAGCAACCATATAAAACGCAAACATGTCTCCAACATAGTACAAAAAATCAATTGGGTATGATGGAAAGCAGTCAGTCAATTGGGGTGCTTTCTAATAAATTAGGGAAATTGAATTTTGAACCTTTTACTCTAGGCTCTCACGCTATAGTGCTATCTTTCAGACTTAAGGGTGAGAACCATGTATGACTTGGATAGCTATTTTTTTTGTTTTAATATCACCCAGTAATCTCGATGGTGGTGTTTCGGGTATATCTCTTCAATTGATGTTTGCATAAATCCTATGAATTTTTGTGACAGGGTAGTTTCTAATAAAGGTCTGTAGTACTCTCTTACGTGTCTTACATTACCTTAGGTGACTCAAAAAGAAAAGGTGTTCTGGAGCTTTTTTACTATAACCTCTGAATTGTGTGCTTAAGCTTCAGAGGAGAAGCTTACAGTGTCAAATGTTGCAATACTGATTAGAATATGAGTCTCTCAAAGTAAACAACAAGTCAAGTTTTTTTGCCTTGGTAGTGTTCAAGGCCAGCATTACTGTTATAGAAGCACTCTGTACGTTCTGTCATCTAATTCTTGTATATGACCCCAAATCTGATGTTAGGTTTGTTACTATATTTAGCTGTACCATCATTGGAGAAGAGTAAGAAAGGCAGAAAGTCTGGTGTTAAAAAAAATGTTGACATTTTTAGTGTCCAGTATCTATTTGGACTAGTATAGATGTTCAGAGTAACTCACGTTAGAACATTAGAACAACCTATAACGAGAACAGGCCATCTGGCCAAACAAGCTGATTCAGCCTATTCATCTAAATCCCCCAAATAACATTGTTGAGATATGAAGGTCCCTAAAGTCATACTCTCCACCTAATTACTTGATATTTCATTCTTTGCATGAGGTAAAACTCTGCCCTTAACAAGTCAACTATGACTCTTAGATCCTCCTTATATGAAGTAATTTCAAGTTTCAAATCTCCAACTCTATATTCAAATCTAACAATTCTACTTCCTATGTGTTAAATCTTCCTAACACTATATGCTGCCCAAGTCCCTCTTGTTTCTTCAGTATTATAAACCCCAAGGTAAAGCAAAGTAATGTCTGAATCCTTTTTTCCTCACTAATGCCCATCAGCTTATCATCCTGATAACGCATCCCAATTGCCCTACCACCAAAAACCCCAGATAGCCTAATAGACTTTGGCTTAACATAAAAATTATTAATTTCTTGACATACAGTGTATATTGTTTACATATATTTTTACTGTAAATGTTAGCACACATTTTTAACACTAGAATTACCAGAGCCTACGAGAAAACTCGTAAATCCGGCCCTCCTTAAATCCGTTTGCACCTCTCCATCAGCGTCTTTTGTCCTGTAAATGTGCCGATTAACACAAACAGCAAGCAGCCTGCTATTCCATCCCCCACCGTCGAAGAGCGTTCACTAAGTTCTCCCAGCTCATGCCTTGTTTGATTATCTGGGAGTGAACTGCTGGAGTTTAAGAGTGGAAATAATAGATTGTTATTTGGAACACATGCATTTCATGTGTGTTCCATTTCTACAGTAATCTGTGTAAACACATTGTTAAAGCAGAAACTTTTTCATATTTTAGTCATAAATGTTACAAAATGTAGGCATAAACTATAGCATGTGTGAAGCCTGAAGTCCAAATATCAAATAAACAATTTCACTAAAGGTTCAAGGATGATACAACCACTTCTGTGGAGTAGCGGTAAGATTTGCTGACTTGTAATTAAGTGGCTACCAGTTCGATCCCCACTGCCTCCTATATTTACTGTTTTCAGGAGTGAGCTGCTCTTATTGTTAATATTATACAGTACACACATATATTTGGTTTGCGTCTGTAACAGACCATGTAAATTTATAGTACGGTACTTGTAAAAGTTACCTTTTTTTCACTTGTATTCTCTCACTCACGATCACGATACATACTAACGCCCTAGGGATGTGACGCTGTTAGTTTTTATTTGAAACTGGGAATAACTGTAGATGTGAGTAGTGTTTTGAGGCAATGGAACTGGATATTCTCTGATCTGGAGGGATAAAAGCTGACACACAAACGCTGGTGAATCTGCCTTCTTCGTATCTCACTGTCACTTTATTTTTTTTTTATTCAGTTTTATTGAGTGTTCCTGCTCACGCTGAATTAGTATGCACCTTATCTATACTAATAAAAGGCAAAGCCCTCACTGACTGACTGACTGACTGACTGACTCACTGACTCATCACTAATTCTCCAACTTCCCGTGTAGGTAGAAGGCTGAAATTTGGCAGGCTCATTCCTTACAGCTTCCTTACAAAAGTTGGGCAGGTTTCATTTCGGAATTCTACGCGTAATGGTCATAACTGGAAGCTATTTTTCTGCATATACTGTAATGGAGTTGAGCTCGAAAGCCGTGAGGGCAGAGTTTCGTGTGACATCATCACGCCTCCCACGTAATTACGTGAACTGACTGTCAACGCACAACGTAGAAAACCAGGAAGAGCTCCAAAACGCACTGAACAAAACATGCATTATATAATTTAGAAGGCAGCAAAACAATAAGAAGCGAGCGACTGACAAATTCATAAGTACAGCTACTGCGGAAACAAAGCACAGCGTGAACCGTAAGTTTATATTAAGTTTATAGACACACTCCCGCTGCCGTTTGACATGCCTACGGCGAATGACGCTATTCGCGAGATACAAGTTTACTGAGAAGACACGAGGTATAAACGAGACTTTGGATCACTTTGTAACAGAGTTAAAATTGCTGTAGCAAGAAACTGAACAAAACGTTAATGTTTTACTTTTAATAACTTATAGACTACATTTTATTTTTTTCCCTTGCACTCAGTGAGCGAGGCCAATGCATATTCATAAGTGCAGCTACTGCGGAAACAAAGCACGGTGTAAACCTATAAAGTTTAAATTAAGTTCATAGACAGGCTGCCGCTGGCGTTTGTCATGCCCACGGCTAATGCGGGATACAAGTTTAATGAGAGGACGCAGGGTATAAACGACAGTTTTGATCACTTTGTAACTAAGTTCAAATTAATGGTGAGAGGCTGTGCTTATGCAAATTCTGAGAGACTGTGTTTGTGGGGGGATTGACAGTTAAGGCGGGTGGAGGAGTGACGTCATCTTCTCCCCTTCCATTCACCTCATTTCGCTCTGAGCTGAGCACCGCAGCTAACACCGTCTTCCGAAGCAACTTCATCACACTGCCACCAAATACTCACAGAAAAATCTACAAGTTAATACACACGCTGTCTCTAGAGTTTCTCCACACTCAATGTATTCCTCGCGTCACCGTTATACCCTCTGATCTCCCATTTCAATTGAAATGCCTCAAATTTCCAGTAAGGCTCTGCTTCGCGATGAGAATTAATAAGTCTCAGGGACACACCTTACAAAAGGTTGCCATTGATTTGAGGCAAGATTGCTTTCCTCCTGGACAAAACTATATGTTGCATTCTCAAAAGTTATATATATATTAGGGCGAAGCACGTGCCGCGTACTGTTTGCATTATTTCACAGTAAAAATATTTCAATATATTCAATATATATATATCACCACTTTCCGATTCATTTTACCCTCGCACCCCCTTGGTTTGAGTAGAAGTATGAAAAAATATGAGGTTAACGCAGAAAAAAAGATCACCAATTGAAGTTTTATGAACAATTGCTACTTTTTTCCCGATCAATAATTGTTTTGGTAAAGCCACACTCAGTTTAATCCTCCTTCCATGTTATAATTTTTCCGCGACTAGCCATGAATAAAAGTAGGGTAAAAAAGTAAGAGCGAAGCGAGGGTGACTTATTCAGGCAGGTGACAGCTCAATAGCTCGATTTTGGATATAAGTAGGTTCTATTTAGTCGCCATAAATATCTTTCGTAGTAATGGAAGTTGGATTTAGTCTTTAAATTTCTATGGTGAAGAAAAATTTATGCAATGATGATTAAATTTAACTTTCATTCCTACTAAACATATTTCGGTCGACCAAATAAAAATTACTTATATTTAAAAATTAAATAGAACTTGAACAGATACGATAGTTCATAATATCCATGCATACTTGCACGTATGAGCGGGAGTCATCCGTTTTAACAAGCAGCGTGTTGCACTGATACGAAATAGCCTGCCCATTTTATTATTTAGGAATGGATAAATAAATTAAGATTTTGTACAAATAATGTTTTTAATTTTTCTTCCTCAATGGATTTTGGCACCCCCAGCAAGAGCTGCTCGCACCCCAAATGATATATATATATATATATATATATATATATATATATATATATATATATATATACAGTAATCCCTCGCTATATCGCGCTTCGACTTTCGCGGCTTCACTCTATTGCGGATTTTATATGAAAGCATAACTAAATATATAACACGGATTTTTCGCTGCTTCGCGGGTTCTGCGGACAATGTGTCTTTTTACTTCCTGTATATGCTTCCTCAGTTGGTTTGCCCAGTTGATTTCATACAAGGGACGCTATTGGCGGATGGCTGAGAAGCTAACCAATCAGAGCACGCAGTTAAGTTCTCCTGACTGAGAAGCTAACCAATCAGAGCATGCAGTTGAGCTCCTGCGTGCTGAATGCAGTGTTAACCAGGAACCAGGAAGTCTCATCTCGCTCATTCAGCATCAACGTGTTTCGCTGTGTAAAGAGTTGTGCTCTTTAGTGTTTATCTTTGTGCATAGTCAAGCCCTTCATTATGGCTCCAAAACAATATGCTACTGCTTCAGGGGCCGTGCCCAAGCGCAAGAAGAAGATGTTAACGATTGCCGAAAAGGTAAACGTTTTGGATTTGTTGAAGGCTACGATTCTTTTTATTTAAAAAGCAGGAAAGGAATATAAGATCTACGGCTGCAGTGTCCTTTTAACCAGGGTGCAAAACGAGTTGTAAGTGGATGTAATAAGGCAGTAGTCTGGATGGAATCTGCTTTAGGGATTTGGATTGAAGACTGCCAGAAGAAGAACAACGGCAGTGCTACACAATCGCCTGAAGTGGCTCCTTTACAAGGGCTGTAACGCTCTCCTTTGTTGTGCAGTAAAATTAAACTCATTGTTATCGGACAAGTCATCGTGTCATTGTTGGTGAGTAACCATAAATAATTAATACATTTACTGTATACTATTTTTCTTGCAATGTACGTATTTATTGCTGGTGACCTGTCTATCGTAATGGCTGTAACATATGTGATATCGGAGACACTCAATATCTTTAAAATAATATTTAGGTTTTACTGTATATA
>JANRMT010061414.1:33234508-33280595 GCA_026402145.1 Polypterus bichir lapradei
TATATATATATATATATATATATATATATATATATATATATATATATTGTCACGCTTGGGTCAGAGATTTGCACAGAGACACACAAGGTCGTGGAAACAAGAAGGATTTTTATTTAAACACTGCAAACAAATATTTCTCACTTTAAACTTACTCCTTAACAGAGATGACAGTTTCGTCTATCAATTAAAGGGTAACGTAAGCAGAAGCAGGAGCAGAAGTAGTCTGAGAGAGAGAGAAAGTAAAACAAATCAATACCAAAAAAAGACAGGCGCTGCGCAAGGCTTTTTAAAGTCTGCGAAGTACCGCGCGAGGCTTATATTACGCGTTATAGTGCACGGATAAGGAGCAATGTGAGGGTAGTCAGTGTTTCAGGGGGTTGTGGTTTTCCTAGGGGCGTCTGTCTCTTCTTGAGCGATCAGCTCTCCAGCTCACTATATATATATATATATATATATATATATATATATATATATATATATATATATATATAATTATATTGTTCATGGATTTGCCGTCATTATTAATCTCTACTTTTCTTTGCTTTCTTTTCCAGAAACACCACCTGATCAAAGTACTGTGCCGCTGGCTGTGTTGCTCAAATGAAAGCAAATATCCCAGCTGTCCATGACACATAGTGCTTCAAATCCTCTAGGATGAAGCCTAAAAAACAATAAAGAACTACTTAAGTACACTTAGATTAGACAGAATGCTCAGTGAGAGCCAGGTGGCCTTTTGGCCAATTTTTTTTGAAGTGTTCTCCATCCATCTGAACTTATCATGAGACTCATATTTAAGGACTTAAAATCCAATACTACGTATATATAAGGACTTTACTATCTTTAAATTACATACTTTACCTATTTTTCTATGTGCATATTGATTTATTTGTGTATCTTATTTATTCATTATTATACTTATCTAATTTTAATTTGTTTTTCTTTTCTTGTAACTATATCTTTGAGATTCTTTAATGCACTTTGAGCTACACCCTGTGTATATGTCCTGTGCTATAGAAATAAATGTTCTTCTTGTTCTTGGCAGACATTTACTTAAGCCTATAATATTTCTGTGGTCCATAACTGAAATAACTATGTTACAAAAACAGATGTTTTTGATTTTGATCTTCTTCATCACTTGTAGTTAAAGATTAAGTGACTGACATTTTTCGGTGATTATTGCCTAGCTGTTTTTAGAACAGATACAGCAATTCACCTTGGGCAGCAACAGACAATAATGTCAATTATAATACTAGCCAGAAAGGTGTTTTTGAGGTGAAATGGATATATTACATGAAACCAAGGCACCTGGGGCTGAAAGGTTCTCACGGATTGAGATGAGCACTGAGGTAAAACAAACAGCTGAATCTCCCCAAATGTTTTTTTCACTTCCTAAAATGACATGAATACACTGTTTTACAGTATGTGAGCAATCTCAAGGCACTGGTCAATATTCAATAACACTATAGGCTTGAAAAAGTGAAATATTAGGTAAGTTTTAAGGTTTTTGTTTTTTATGTTTGCATCCCTTCTCCTTGGCTTCCATTTTATAATGCAAAAACAGGTTTGGAATTTTTTAAAATTCATAAAAATGATTCCTTTTAGAACACAATTTCATGTGGCAAATTAATATATAATGTGATTTTGAAGAAATAACTTTGACTTGAACAGTATCATGTTTATCCTTTAAAGAGAGCTCTAATAAAAAAAAAAGTGAACATGAAAGTGTCAGAAATGAAAAACTGCTGTATTCTGTTTGAGAAACCCTTTATTCCGATGCTTGGCAAAAAGGTACTGTTTGACAGAGGGGGGAAAAGCTTTCCACACCTCAGAGAATACCTATCACTTGTCTATTTTATTAACAAATGTTTAAAAAAAATGACAGATTATAATAAGAACACACACATAGTTAGACACAGTCAATGTGAGAGTGTCCTTTATCATGCTAAGCCTTATGGACATTAGCTTACATTTTCAAAGAGCACACAAAAGGAAAAGCTTTTAAAGTAGTACATTGGATGGCCAGAAATCTGCACCCCATGTTTAAAATGTTACTATGTTAAACCTGGATATCAATTTCAGCTTTCATTTAGGCAACTGAAAAATTATAGTATTGCACAAAGAAAACAACAGTTCAAGGTCATGGGGGCCAGAGCTAAACCTAGCAGGATCCAGCACAAGGTCTGTACAAGCACAGAGCCAGGCACCAGTTCATCCCAGGGAATGCTTATCTACACCAACACTCATTAATATTTAATTTTTTATTACATCAAGGTACTAAATTGTTGGCATTGTAGTATCAAATGAGCCTCTTTGAAAACAAAACTGATATGTTTTCTGCTTGTATGTCAAGCACATTATATTAAAAAAATGATTATCTTTTATTCTAGAGGCAACCTGTAACACAGACTCAGGTTATCTTACTAGGTCACAATCCAGTCATTGTCAAGAGTATGGTCTAATTTCAAAATAAAATTAAAAAAACATCCAAGCTTTCTATGGAAAAGAAAGACATATAATAATCAGTAAAGCTTTACTATGATTTCTGTAATGGATAAAAAAATAATAACTTTTATTAGAAAAAGCAGCCACCAGGGTCATAAATGGCTTACTTTGAATGTTATCATAGTTACTGTATATGTAATTGTTGTGTCTAAGCAGTCATTTAATTCAAGTGCACTGTTTAATTAATATATTTTGAGTCAGCTGATGAATTTCCTCATTATTAATAGGTGATTAAACCTATGTTTTTTCTATACATTCAAAACAATTCTTTGCAGTATTTTCCTTGTTTCTGGTAGCAATAAGGATATAAAATATCTAATCACTTTATCATTGAAGTAAATGTTGAGATGCGGTCCACACTCCATGACCTTTACAAGGCATTGAACATGGGCCATTAGTCAGAATGTATAACCAGGATATTCTGCAGGCCTAATTACAGCTTGTTTTGAAAGGCTATAATTTGATTGGTGGAAAATTAAGGGGGCTCCTAGTGGGTCATTTTATCCTGCTTCAACAATAATTCTTAGCTTGATTAAAAATTGATCCAGACCCTTAATGTGAATATATTATTGCTGCTATCTGTCACAGCTGACAGATAATTGGAGGAACAAAAATACATTTGCTTTGATATATTCCATCGCTTGTTATTTGGACCTGGATGTTTCCATGATTTAAATTGATTATCTGTTAATGTGGTATTTGTAGGTCTAGCTTCCTTATTTCCTGAACTCTTAGTAGTGTGTGGTTTAGTTTTTTTTTTCTTGATTTAAAGTAATCAAACTTTCCAACAATGTGTTTGATGGGTACAAATGTGATATTCCTCTTTTCCTGAAATGTACTGGACAAAAAAGCATTCTCTCTTCTGTTTTCTTTATATTTAACAAGTAGGTTGCTTTAACTATATGTAGATAAAATAAAGAATGTGTAAAGTAGAAGATCAGAATGCATTATTAAATATGATTTAAAATTGGCTCTGTGCTAGCTATCAGGTTTATCAGAAGAGACACAAACATGAAATCCAGTTTTGCAAAGATGTACTTTTTCCTTTTCCATAGCTTGGAAAGCCATGAAATTAAAATATTTTAAGTCCCAGGCATAGAAACAGCATTATTGAGGACTGAGCTGTAAAGAAGAACCAGGGTTCTTCACACTCAGCAAAGCAATAATATGTTCCATTCAGTGAAGGCTTATAATTTTGCCATTTCCACAGCTTGTTAATGTTATAAACCCCATTACAAAACACTGAAAACACGATTTGAGGTTGGGTGTGTAAGCCCATGACTGAGATATTAATTATGGTCAAGGGCATTTAGTCTTTTCTTAAGGAAATTTTGCCCTGAAAGTATTATATCAGTTCTTCTTATTGGTGACTTGTAATTTCATGAAACTCTGCCAGGAAAAAATATGAAATGTCAGGAAATCCCTTTTACATTTGAAAATGAGTCATTTCCATTAAACACTCTCCTGACTAATAGTATAGTATGCAGACTGATCTGCATAGTGGGCAGCATAAGAATTAATCTTGGGTCACTTAAAGCACATTGCTCACAATAGTACATGGCTAGTATTAAGCTTAGAAAATGATTGTAAAAAATGCTGCATGAAGAACATCTTTTTAAATGCTAATGGTAAAATATTGTATTTCAAATTTTAGAGCCAGTAACTCAATGTTAACATGATGTAAGCTCCCATGTTAACTTCTAATGCTTAGTAAAATGTTGAATCAAAGGCATGCAAATTACCTTAATTCTGTGCTAACAATTGTTTAAAAAATCAATATTTCATTGATTTTAATACATTTTTCTTAGATTGATGTATCTTTTTAACAGTTGATTTTTTATTCAGTTTTTTAAACAGCACAGGAAATATTTCAGTGCCAAATCAACACTTCTAGTGTTTATGCAGTTTCAGTGAAGCAATAATGAGCAATTGTAACTGCTAATTTAACTGTAAAAGAGGTGATTTTTTTGCTGACACTTTCGATGTGCAGGGCTGTTAAACAACCAAGAAAAGGAATAATTGATTTTTTTAATCTACAGTACTTTTATAGATATTGTGAAGAAAAACACCTTATGCAAAAATAATTTTTGTCCTATCATTTTTGAAATTATATACAATAATAATTAGATAAGATAAAGTAAATTTCCCTGTTAAGTTGCAGAAAACATTGATAAATATTCTATACAAAGTTAAACTAACATATAAAAGTGAATTAAAAACAAATTATTTATGTAAATAATGATTCATTGTGTAATTTTCTGCTGAAAAAGAAGGAAGAAATAACTCTAGGCTTCTCTCTTCTCTCCACTGCTGTGGTTTCCCCTGGATGTCCAGCTTCCACTAATAATGAGATGAAAACAATTATGTTTGCTACACGGCCCCAATGTTAAGTGGGAGGACTTAAAAAAGGAGTGAAAGTATTCAACCTAATACAGATGTTCTAAATCAGTCCTCATGGATTTCAGGTTTTACATAAAAGAAATTGATGATGATGGTTGTGTTGACATCTGGGACAACCACCACTCAATCCATAAACACAGAGCGCAGCATAATACCTTGATCAGGTGGTAGTGGCGCAGATCGCAGTTTATCCCGGCCAATACCCCCACGTCGCTGGATTGAGTCCTCCCTGCAACATGGAGGTGCCCTGAATTCCAGCAGGGCATCATGGACCTTGGAGTTTTACTTCACAGCCTTGCTGGATCCCGTGGGGTCCACCAGGGGATGCTGCAGGGAAGAACAGGGAGTTGTACGTTCCATATAGCCCAGAAGTACTCCCTAGTCACGGGGACAGAAGAAACAAAGTGCTTCCGGGCTGAAGAAGAGAAGGAGTTTTCACCTGACCCGGAAGTGCTATGAAATCACGTGGACTGAGGAAAAGAAGCACTTCCGGGTCAAGGAGTATAAAAGGACTGTGGGAGATCCCAGCAGTGGGCCGAGTTTGGAGGAAGGGTAATGGAGCTGCTGGGAGTGGAGGATTGATTATTGTATTGATTTATTGTATTATTATTGAGTATTGTGGTGGTGGAGGTGTGACACCCCGTGTAGTGGGAATTGGAATCACCAGCCTACACTCTAGGTGTCTAGTATGTGGGACCGAGCGTGACCAGGATGATGGTGTAAGACAGGGAGACACAGACACAAAAAGGGTTGGGGTTTTTGAAAAATAAAGTGAGGTTTTATTTACAGGTGCACTTGAAGCAAAAAAATCAAAAATAATGTCCTGCGGAATTTATATATATTAACACACAGTCCAATACCGCAAAGGACACTCAAAATCAATAATTAAAGGGAGCCCAAAAATGACTATATACAGTATTTACAGTGCTTCTTGAAAGTCCCAAAAGAAAAAATAAAATACACTCAAACTAGTGAAATCCCAATATATACACAAAACAAAATGTGAAGCTGTCTTCCTCCACAGTGATCCAAGTCAGGAAGCTGCTCCTCCAAACAGTGTATAGTACAGGATTCACCCAAAAATATTCAAAATACAGAAAAAGTGTATATACAAAAATAAACAGTGCACCACTAACCTCAACCCAATAAATACCTCCACCAAAGTTAATCCAGAGATATTTATATGAAAAAAAATATTTACAAAAACAAAGCACAAGCCGTAATGCTGTTCTGCCAGGTACCTTTCTCCAAGAAGATCTATTCAGAAAAGACCCCCTCTAGAGGCCACGATTCTCTTTTGTATTCGGCGCCCCTACGCTAACCAATTAAACCGCCGTACGTCATCCCTCCCGGAGTACACGATGACGTGAACGCGTTTGCGAAAAGCGGCGTCTACTTTCTCACATAATTACTATAAAAATCGAGCAACCGGCGCGCGCGCGTATAGCTGTGCCGGCTTTTCAAACGCGGACTGCACTTCATGCCTTAAGTGAACGTAAGCACTTTTCCATTTTTCTCCTTCCCCTGAGCTACAGCTCAGACAACTACGAATACGGGATCCCCATGCTAACCCGGGTTAAATAATATTAAGGCGCTTCACACTTCTTTTGCTACTTTAGAGTTACGATGTCACGGGAGGCACACGCAGTGAGTGGAGGACCGACAACGCCATCCCGGCCGGTCAATGGCAAGGCTGTCTCTCCAATCTACATGAGACCCGCCGTGACACTCCCCAAAAGACGCTAATATCGTCAGCGAAGACGTCTTTCTGCACTATATAAATGAAAAAAGGTAAGTTCCCTTTCTTTATACCTTTTTCCCTCCAAACAAAAGCCTCCTTCTTTACCCAGCAGAGGACGCTTAACTGATTTTATTTACTTAATGGTAATGCCAGTAAAGCACATTACCACAGGAGGTGCTTGGTGCATAAAAGAAGAAATATTAAATTCATTTCTTGGACTTTTTATCTGGTGTCTGACATGTCTGAGGGTTCAGGGGTCAACAGCAACCCCTATCTGTCACAAGGGATACAACTAAAATGTAGATAGGAAAAAGCCACTTTGAAATAATTTTTTAACTGTTTCATAATTGTTCTACATTATTAGCCTGGTGAATTTCTATTGGCAAAGTATTCCAAAAAGGCCACCTCACCACCTCTTTTCAGGTTGGCTCTTAGAATTATAGGCATACCTTCATTTGAAGATTTGAGGTTACGACTTGGAGTGTAAGGGGGCAGGCATTCCAAAATATAGCACGGGTGATATTATTTAAGGCTTTGTAAGCCATTAGCAGTATTTTAAAGTCAATTCTAAATGACATGGGTAACCAACATAACAATGGTAAAACTGGTGAAATGTGCTCAGATTCCCTTTTGCTACATTCTGCCCTAAATGTAACCCATTGATTTTTTTCACAGGTAGTCCTGTTAGGAGTGTATTACAGTAATCTAGTTGACTGAAAACAAAAGCGTGAAATAATTTTTTAGCATCTTGCAAAGAGGTCTAATTTTAGCGTTTTCTTAAGTGAAAAAATGCAATCCTAGTAATCTATACATCCTACTGATGCTTTTTTTTTTTTTTTTACATATTTTTTCTATTTTTACTTTTAATTTCCTGTTTTTCTTTCTTTTTTATTTTAACAGCTAAAATACCTGACATTGTGAAAATAACTATAGATGCCAAAATTTATTTTATTTTTTTTAAATATTTTTCCTGTAGCTTTCCTTCTTTGGCTCTTTCTTGGTCAAAATAGATACGGCAATTGATAGATCAGACTCTTGTTTGTTTTTAACATTTGGCATGGCATACAGTGCTCTGATGGCTTTTGAGTAGAATTCTAAGCTTTGCAATTGCATATGCTGCCCCCATCTCTGTGTCACTCATAATCTTAGACGCTTATCTCCATACACCTCACACTACTTGCTGTTATTATGTAGTGCTTATTTAAGTTTAGGCAGCTCCTAAGCTTTAATATTACATACTAATTTTCCTTGGTTCCCTCATAACATTTATGGGGTGGCTCTGAACAATGGTTCAAGTGCAGGGCCCATCACACTCCTTAATCCTTTCCTGTGTGTAATGGTGCTATATAGACATCATAGACATCGCCAAGTTCTGTAGTGGTAAAAAAAGGTTTTAAGGAAAAGACCGCACCATTAGCCTGAAATTACTGTAATGTCATAATAATTAATCCTACCACCTAAACAGGATGTAATCACTATCAGCCATCAGGTTGCTTGTCATAATTCATACAATGATGTCCTCAAGGACTTTGCAGCAATGAAGTCTAAGAAGGTAAAACTGTAAATAGAAAAGTTCTCATTGTCATGTCAGTCCTTAAATGTTAAATGTCAATTGTGAAGGCTCTGAAACTTATTGTGTTATACTTAAGTGATATAATGTTTAATATACATACATATATCTAAAGATAATTGTGTTATTTAATTTATTATTGCATTCAAACATTTGCACCTGTTTAGTTAATAATGATTATTATTTATAATTACCTTGCGAGCACATTGCACATGTTGTGTTTTTAGATTTATTGTTTGTGTATTTATTTTAGTTTGGTGTTTTCTTGGCAGAGTGAACCTTGCTTAGAGTTTCACATGGACTTCAACCAGCAGTTGCCTAACAAAACAAAATGGTAAGGAAAGATAACAGAAATATGACCTAAAATGTGCTCAGCTGGCTGCATAACCTGACAGTCATAATTAGAAAACAAAGATACTGAATACCAGAAACAAAAGGGCAGAAACTATTTGCAAGTTCATTTCTGAACTAAATCTAAACCTAGTCATTACTTTCAACTTCCTTTTGCGTAAGCAAAGTTCTGTAACAGAATGTTGAATACATTTACAGTATATGGAGAAATGGCTACTGTGATGCCATGTCTTGCTGCAAATGCTATGTAACAAGCAGTTATGTCACTCATGTGAAGTCAAACTTATGCCACATTAAAAGTACTAAACATTAAACCGAATTATGCTTTTATAAATTATTTTTAACACTTGAGGAATTCTAAAAAAATCAGAAGAGTCTCAAACAATCTCAAGTTCTAACAGACTTTTAGATGTAAATGTATGTAATATAACCTATGAAAATGATTCAGTGAAGAAGGAGCATTTAAATCAAATTTAAAAATGGTCCTGGAAAACCTAAACATCTTTCAACCCAAAAATCATTAGATCCATCTTTTAAAACAAGTATTGTAGCGGGGGAGCATTGTGAAAAGATGTATTTTAAATATAATGGTATTTCAACCAATATACAGTACATTAAAGGTCAAAAAGAAAATTCTGCAGAGTCTCAACTCAGTTAGTAGAGCTGACTATAATTAATACTACTACAATTTTCAAATTTTTAATATGACACCCCACTTTCTTCTATAGTTTTTCTATATTGTGCTGAAACAGCTAATTAAGACTTGGAAGAGGCATATTCAAATACAGAGAAACCAGCACTGCTGAATTATTAAACATTTCTACCAAACTTTGTCCAGGACAAAAACATAACCCAGTTACACTGAAAAGGCAAGATATTGCACTCACTATGCAGTTGTTGAAATAATAAAACATGATTTTCTTCACATGCATTGTCTATAATAGTGATGCCAATTCATGGAGGTTAAATACCAATGTGCAAAACATGGCTGATATACAAAACCAGGATTACGGCAGTCAAAGTGAATATAAATTAGATTCCACTTTTTTGGTCTGTTCTATAAGACAGGTTTTTATAATTAGTAAAATAGTAAAGTGAATGATTAGCTTTCCAGCAGTGATTTAATTTCTTTACACCTAATTTTAAATGAAGCTTATTCTCTATTGACTTTACTGGAAATAAATGAGGTTTTACAGTATAACTCAAGCAATGCAAGACGTTCTTATTTTAATTAAATTTATACATTTATGGATTTAAGGTAGTGTTTATGATATTGTAGAATGGTGAAGGGGCAGTCATTAAAATAAAGTGTATGCCTGTCGTAATTGACCAGGAGGTTTATTTTCTCTATATATATTTCTGTTAACTGGAAATTTTGTATTTCTCTTTTCTCTTGTCACCTGTCGATTCTTACATTAACAGGACTTTATAGCAGAATGATTTTGTTATATTTAACCACGTTTTTTATTACATATGCAAACACTTTAAGATTCAGTACTTTACTGATATCATGTTATCATTTTACATTTGTGTAAGCTCAAGCCTGTACTCAATGTCATTAAAATACATTGAAACTGAAACTAGAAATGAATGTCTCACTCTTTTGTATAAAGGACACACTTGTAAGTGTGCTGTTTTAATCATTAAAATGTTCTTGAGATTTCAGTATTCAAAGTAGTTGTTATTTGAATACTTGCTAAAGGTTAAGATTTGAGAAACAATGGATTAAAATTCTTCATGGGCACTGGGTAACATGACATTTCACAATGTTTTATGAATGATGGAAGGATGATGAAGGAACTGGTGAATTAACAACGTTTTTGCCACAGTTGTAAGAAACTAAAATCAAAACTAATGAATTTTGAAGTTTCCATAAATTTAAAGGATACGTTCATTACTTTCCAGATCAAAGTGATTTCTTCACAATCATATTGTTGTAGAGGCTGGAAACGCTGCACCTCTGTAAAGACACAATTCACACGCACTGCAGTGTGGGAGGAGGCAGAGTGATGAGTGGAGAGGAAACAATTATGTATATAGTTTATGCACGTTCAATAATAAAATCAGTAGTTTTTGCCTTGCTTGAGAAAACATTGTCTGCCGTGTTTTCTTCCCTCGCAAAGCTCTAATCTATTGGTTTGCCACGTGAAATTGCATTAATGTCTGCAATATTTTATAAATTTGAAAAACATAACTAACCCTCTCTTTTGTTTTATAGTGGAGGTGAAAGGTGCTGGGATCCCATTATGAAAAAAGCCTTGAACTTACCAAATATTGTCCACTTTGAAGTAGCAAAGGTTTAAGAAAATGTTCCTTCTGCTTTTCTGAGCCATGCCTATGACAATAAAAGTAACCTGAAAATAATACATTTTATCAAAGGTTCTTGGTTCTGTTTTCTCAGGGTAAGAATATGTTCTCAGTCGTTTGTCTGTTTTGAAGTTTTTACAACCCAATGCCGTACCCTACTCCACAGCCCGTTACATTCTGTGCTGCTATTTTACATCGTTTATGGAGGGAGATGCACACTGAGTAGCAGTGCAGTGAAAAAAGCACATATGATTTTCATTATACTTTCTACACATAACAATAAATCTGAGTTGAACTCATATTTCAAAGTGAAGGGCACAAACGGTCTCCTTTTAAAACAGCTGAATCTCATAACATTGGTTTGCTTTTTGTTTGTTTTTTTTATTTTTATTCTTAAAACAACATGGATATACTGTTTTTCAATATGTGTGTAATCTTGAGACACAGATCAATACTTGATAATATTTTTAGCTTGGAAAATGGACGTATTTTGTAAGTGTTAAATTATTTTTTTAGATTTATAAAATATGCTTCACTTTAGAAATTCCATGGTGTTCATTTTTCTTAAGGGACATGTTGTATTTTGAGTCATAAAATGTTTTTGAACATTTAATAGCCTGTTCCCCAAAACCCGTCAGTAGAGTTTCGGGTCAGGCTGCTTGGAGTAAAGCCTATTTTTGGGTTCAAGTCAAACAGAGCACTGGTCTAGTTTTGAACATTTTCAGGCCTTCACCCCTTTTTCCACATTGCATACAGTACTTCATAACAGCATAATTACATTACATTCCATGGCAATGCCTTCAGCACACACTCATATATACACAATCAGTGTAACATACCCTACCCTTAAAGGCGTGAGTTACAAATGACAAACTCCAAGTTTAAATCAGCTACTGTCCAAAACAATGAATGATATATGCAGTGTCAGTAGAATGAACACTGAATATGTAGAGAGGAGAAAGTGGGAAGATGGAGATATCCCAAAGGAAAATAAAAAAGTTCAATTTTCCACTCTCAGTATGAGATGTTTAGTTAGCTAGGAAGCAAAGATGTTTGCAGAAGTCAAGCAATATGATGGTCTAGGTTGACTCAACGGTTCCTGGCAACCTGAAGCCTGAGTAGTCGATAATGAAAAAATGGGGACATACATATAGCCAGCAAGAGTACATGAAAGTGCTTTGTGCTTTATTTACAAAGTGTCCAACAACAACAAAGTGCAGTTCTTCAAGAAATACTGTAAATAAATGATCCATAAAATTAGTTAAAATCTGTAAGTTAAAATTCATTAAATAATCCACTCATAATACTGGAGTAAATCCATATAGTTATCAGGTGATTTCTCTTTTTTTATCCACCTGAACCCAGTATCAGTCTCCCAGACTCACTCAACAGAGATACCAGCATCTCATTTCCGGTTCCTGTCTTGGATGCTTCCCGCAGTGTTTGATGAACCAGCAAGAGTTGACTGCCCTTCTGTTTTCCAACATACTCTTCAAGCGTCTTGTGGATCCCTGGGAATGACACCACCACCATTGTTCCTGCTCCACCTTAAATTTAGCAGGAAATAATCTACATCTAGAACATTAATTGTTTGATCCTCTGTGGGGCTACCAACCGCTCTGCACCCCATACTGCACTGTCACTCACGGTTCTCTGTTTCCTTGTTGCCCCTCAATTTCACAATGCAGGCTTCCTTTTATGCACTGATTGGGTGCAGGTGCTAGAATCACCTGCTCCAAGATGTGAATGAAGCACTTGACCGATCCACCCATGTTCAAGCAGCCAAGCACCCAATCAACTTCAGAGCAGCGTGTGCACATTCTCATGTCCACCTGCACACGCCTGCTACGGGACTTCCAAATTTTTATTTAAAATGTGCACCATGAACCTCTCCCATCACACACTTGTCCTCATAAGCCACCAATTGCATGGGAAGGCTCCACACTCTACCAACCCAGTGCAGCTGATAGCCAAGGTTCATGCCTTGGCCTCACTTCACTACACTAAATGCAACTAAAAGTGCCAACCAACACAAGCCTCCTTGTAAAAAATTGACACTAAAAGATCATGAACAATAAAACCAGCAATAAACAATCAGTCAGTCATTGTTCAACCCGCTATATCCTAACACAGGGTCACAGGGGTCTGCTGGAGCCAATCCCAGCCAGCACAGGGCAAGAACAAATTCCAGGCAGGGAGCCAGCCCACACTAGGGACAATTTAGGATCGCCAATGCACCTAACCCACATGTCTTTGGACTGTGGGAGGAAACCGGAGCACACCTACACAGACATGGGGAGAACATGCTAACTCCACACAGGGAGTGGCTGGCCAATAAACAATCAGTCCTTTAAAAGTTCAATCACTTAAAATCCATCTGGCTTGGGTACTTAAAACAGCTAAGATAATTGTGACCTGTAATAATCAATTTGTTCACCACAAGATAGCAAAGAATCACAAAAATAGCATCTGCTTTGACACTGGAGGCATTTTCCTCTAATTCAAATGTGGAGTGAATTATCATGGATGATGTAAAATCGGATCAGAAATGAACAATTTCTTTAATTATCAAAGGCATCTTTTAGTTTTGGAGGCCATGAAACTTTCTGATAGGGGTACTTTATCATCTTGACCCCTGAGTGTTACTGAGGTAGTAAAATTTTAAATGAACCTGCAATAGTAATTGGCAAATCTGATAAACCATTGTATTTGTTTAACTGAGATGGGTATGGGCCAATTTTGAATAGGTTTTGATATTTCCATTGTGACAGGGGGCGCTCTCACTCCCTTGAACCCCTGTCCATGACTCCAGACACCAGGTTAAAGTCCAAACGATGACTTTATTAAATTGCCACAGTGCACAAAGCACCCTCTCCTCCACTATACTCATAAATAAATCACAATAATACACAATAAACAATCCTCCAACTCCCAGACGCGTTGCCACCCTTCCACCCAGCTCAGCTCGCCGTCTGGGAGCTCCCACAGTCCTTTTATATTCCCTGACCTGAAAGTGTTCACAATCCCCAGTCCATGTGATTCAATATCACTTCCGGGTCAGGTACAAGTCCTTCTTCTTCACCCCGGAAGCATGTCGCTCTTCCTTTGACGCACTTCCGGGTTATAGGGGACAAAGAAGTCTTTGGTCCTCCTCCAGGGAGGGCTCCATCTGGTGGCCTGGGGGTATTGGCCGGGATGACAAGCCGGCCACATACCACAGTATTCCTCCCCCAGCGGAAAACCATGGTTTTGCGCGTTTTGTCCCCCGAGGGACATCTTCCCCCAAGGTGATCCAAAGGCCGGACCTCTGCAATGCAGTTGACACTCCTGTGCGAACCTAGGAGGAACAGTGTAAGAATAATTAGTTTGATCTCCTGCCCTCCTAGGACAACCTCTCCACTCGTGGCCTGGCCTGCGGCATTTGTAGCACAGCCGCGGTCCCCTTGGTAGTCTCTCTCGACGAGACTTGAAGCACCTGGGTACTTCTGGCTCTGTCCCTTTCTCCGCTGAGGAGAATTCTCCAGCCGCCTTTATGTTCTTATGGCCCTTTTCCGACTTGTCAGGAGACCCCTGTTTTATTTTAGAGGACTTCTGTTTCATCTGGGGTTTGTCCACAGTCTGGGTCTCTCTACTGAATAAAAAGAGCCTTTTTACTGTCTGCACCCTTTTTGTTTTATAAACTACCGGTGTCGGCGTCTTTAGGGCCACCTCGCTCCTGGAGTCAGCACTGTCCCGCTGCCCCGGATCGATCGGCCCTTTCCCCGACCACTCGGTTAACGATTTGGCCTCTCTTGTAGGGCACGCCGTATACTGGCACCCGCTATTTATTAAAAGTGGGCCCGGATTACACTGTGTCCCTATTACTTTATATACGGTACGGGTTTCGCTTACCTGTACCGTCGCATCATGAAATACGGGAGGCTCTTTCCAAATCGCCGCATGTAACTCCTCACCTTCTCCAACGGCGCTTTGGCTGCAGCTCCCAATTCTCCAACGATCTTTTCTATGGTCGTAATGACCTGTAAGAAACTTATTACGGGCTCGATTAGCCTTTCGAGTTCCCACAAATCAATAACATTATTTACTTCAGCCGGCAGTAGACTCACTTCCTCGTTTGTCTTACCTGCCGGCCGGCAGCCAATGAGCACGCCCGCTTCTGGTACGTGCTCTGACGGGTCTCGCGGAGGCTGCTGGGATTTGTAGTTTCTCTTGGTCGAGGGCCGGGTCGCCTCCTTCGGCGGACTGAGGTCTGTCTTATTTAATTTACCGACATCCCATTCAGCCATTTCCCGACCCTCCTTACCTTTTTCTGGGGTGAGCGGTGCTTCGCTCGCCTCCCTCTTCCCCTTCGGAAAGTCCAAGTCCGTTACTTCGGGCTCGAAGGCGCAAACAGAGGGACGCGGACCTCCTCCTTCCCAGAAAGCACCGGGTTTGCTGCCATGTCCCTCATCGGCTGCCGTCATGCAGAAGTCTTCTTCCATGTGCCCTGGCTCGAACAGGAGTGTGCCATCGTCTCTGGGACAGATTTCTTTCTCCCACGGAGCCTCCAGATAATCATCTCCGAGGTACATGCACGGGACACAGTGTGTTATTTTAAACGGGTTATTAATTAAATTCCCAGCACGTACCTCAGAGAGATCGTGGGTCCCTGGAGGTTTCTCCGGACTTGTAAGGCCGCTCCGTGACTCCTCCCGAGCGTCGGCCATTGCAAGCATGGCTTTCCCGCTGGTGTTGTCGCTCTGTTTGCCCTTCTTCTTCCCCATTCCGGACTTGGAAAATTCGGGTTTTGGCGATTTTGTGGTGAGTCCTGACGCAGTTGTCTTTTCGAGGTTCTCTGCCCACAGAAAATTTGTAAACAAGTCCTCTGCAATAGACGCTAGAGTATCCTGCCGGCTACGCCACTGTGACAGATAGGGGGCGCTCTCGCTCCCTTGAACCCCTGTCCACGACTCCAGACACCAGGTAAAAGTCCAAACGATGACTTTATTAAATTGCCACAGTGCACAAAGCACCCTCTCCTCCACTATACTCATAAATAAATCACAATAATACACAATAAACAATCCTTCAACTCCCAGACGCGTTGCCACCCTTCCACCCAGCTCAGCTTGCCGTCTGGGAGCTCCCACTGTCCTTTTATATTCCCTGACCTGGAAGTGTTCCCAATCCCCAGTCCATGTGATTCAATATCACTTCCGGGTCAGGTACAAGTCCTTCTTCTTCACCCCGGAAGCACGTTGCTCTTCCTTTGAAGCACTTCCGGGTTATAGGACACAAAGAAGTCTTCGGTCCTCCCTGCAGCTCCCTCTTGCGGCCCTTGTGGTACCCAGCAGGGCTGAGGATAAAAACTACAAAGTCCATGACTCCCTGCTAGTCTTCGGGGCACCTCCATACTGCAGGGAGGGCTCCATCTGGCGGCCTGGGGGTATTGGCCTGGATGACAAGCCGGCCACATACCACACCATACAATTATTGAGTATAACCTTACCTTGAAACTTTTTTCCTTACCTGAAAAATGTAAATAAAACAAAGCAAAAGTGACTTATTCTATAACTTCTAGCAATCTTTCACTCTAGAATTTTTCAGAAAATGCTTAGGTACATACATTTGAATTGTTCTGTGCCTGAGATGAAACATCATAGTTAAGAACATTAAACAGATCTTAAAGGAAGAAATACTAAGGTTCCTGACTATCTAAGATTTTCAGTATACAAGTTAAATTTATTTGTACCAAGTTGTTTTTATATCCAGAAATTTGGACACCAGGGTGAACATAGCACAGTCTTAAATACTACTAGTAAGTATGATGTCTCAAACATGTTGTCACCAACTACATGACCAGCAAAGGATGCTATTGCCACCAACAAAAAATACAACAGAAAATACAAAAACACAAAATGGTGTCAGGATGATAATGTAAAAAGTGTAATAAACATTTAAGTAAAAAAAAAAATACTAAGTAATTCCAAACTGAGAATTGCGACAGAGCACTCCTCTTAAGTCCCAAACTCCAGATGCAAATTTACTTGTCTTAGGAGGTGATGGACATGAGTTTCTTTATTAAAGACCCATAAATGATTCTTTGGACAGTGATACTTAGAAAGTAGACAATAAAACACTGTAGAACCCGCTACCTTTGGAGTCCAATATCTTCTGAGCGTTAAATACCTTTTCTCCAATAGAAATGAGTATGTGGCAAACTGCCATTATTAAAGCTAATAAATTAAGATGATTTTACATAGTAAACAAGAAATATCAAGTGTATTTTATATATCTTGAACTATTGTGCCAGGTGACTAGGTGGTACTGAGTTAACCTCTCTCTCTCTCTCATTTCTCCTAGGGCACGAAGCAGAAAATGGCCGACAGTGGGGTAACTCGCGTCGAAATCGTAGTGGAAGAACTTCAGGCACTCGACGGACAGATTCAGAAACTCCTGTCCCGACGGAGATACCTTAGGGATCTGAAGGCCCGGCTGTTGGATAAACCGTCCGCACCATCTATAACCGGCGAAACATCAACCCCACGTTGTGCCGACCTCACCCCCGCGTCTCGTAGGAGCGACGCCGCTGATGACCTCGGTGGATTTCAGCTATGCAGGCGGGGGGTCAAGGCCAGAGCACCTCCATCGGCACAGGCGAGCATCCTATCCCAAAACCGGTTTGACCCTCTCCGCGTCCCCAGCTCGCCTTCAGCCCCTGGTGATGTAATAGTGGTAGGTGATTCTATTGTTAGGAACCTTAATGTCGCATGTCCTAATGTAAAATCTTTTGTTTCTTGTTTTCCCGGTGCTCGTGTCCGAGATGTGATGAGACGTGCACCAGCAGTCTACGAGAAACACAAGGAGAGGGCAATTGGAGCAATCGTTTTGCATGCCGGCGTAAACGACATAAGGCAGCGACAATCGGAAATCCTGAAGGCTGATTTCGCAGCTTTGATTAAAGACACGAAGGAGAGGACCCCATCGGCAAAGATCTTCGTTTCGGGTCCACTACCTCTCGTCAGACGATCCAACGAGTACTACAGTCGGCTGCTAGGATTGAACAACTGGCTACAGGGTTTCTGCAAGAAGAAGGATGTCGGTTTCATCAACAATTGGAATCTCTTTTTGGAAAGGCCGCGTTTCTTCAAGCGTGATGGCCTGCATCCGAACAGTTTCGGCGCCCGGGTCCTCTCCGAAAACATAGCGAAGGTAATTAGTTTATCTTGACTATCTATCTCTGCTCTTAACCCCTACCGAAATGATACTGTTGTGCCAGGACATAAGTGTTTAATAGAATCTTTCGTTAAAGTGCACAACATTAGTACTGTAATAAGCAATCTCAATGCACGTAGAAAATCTAGGAAATACGGCATAAACTCCAATAATCTAATTAAAATTACCATTTTAGAGGAACAATGTATCAAAACTATTAAAACAGATCACAGATTAAACAAAAAATACACACAGAGCGGCGCTAATAAAAATAATTTAGTCCCTATTCCAAATATCAATAACGCACATAGTATTCATCTCTGCACCTCCGAAACATTAAATATGGCACTATTAAATGTTAGAGCTCTAACTAACAAAACGTTTTTTATCAACGATCTTATTAGTGATAAAAAAATAGATTTTATTGCACTAAGTGAAACGTGGCTTAACTCAAACGGCGCGGCGGTTTTAATCGAATCTGCGCCTCCGGATTACAGTTTTACTCGTGCAGACCGCCAGGGGAAAAAGGGGGGCGGATTGGCTAACATTTACTCGAGCCGATTAAAATGTAAAGATGTCAGTTTTGGTAAGTTCAAGTCCTTTGAATATCTCGCCGTTGTTATCCAAGGAGATGCTCAAGTTCTAGTATTATCCGTGTATAGACCTCCAAAATGCAACGCGTCTTTTATTGAGGAATTCTCTGACTTAATGTCAATTTTAATTACTAACTATGACACACTCCTAATAGTTGGCGACTTTAATTTTCATATAGATAATCAGTGTGATCTAAAAGTAAAAGAATTTATGAACCTCCTGGATTCATTTGATTTGAGGCAGCTCGTAAATCAGCCTACACATAAAGCAGGTCATACGTTAGACTTAGTGATTACTAAAGGACTGAAAGTTGATGTAAAGCAGATCATTGATATTGGTCTATCGGACCATTTTCTTCTACTTTTTAATATAGAAATAATGATAAAAAACACTCATGAGAAGCATATTGTTAAAAAACGCTTCTTTGACTCAGCAGCAGCTTTAAAACTTACAAACATTCTAAGCAATCAGTCCGTTTATAGTGCCAACTATAATAGCGAGGATAATGTAAATAGTAAGGTGGAAAAATTTAATACTAAAGTGAGAGCTGCTGTTGACATAGTTGCACCTGAAAAGACAGTAAAAAAATCCTCTAGTATTGTTATACCATGGAAGACCCAAAGAGTGTCGGACTTAAAGAGAACATGCCGCAGAGCTGAACGTAAATGGAGGAAGACTAAACTAACTATCCACTATGAAATATTAAAAGTCAAAATAACAGAATACAATAACACTGTCCGTCTTGAGAGACGCTGTTATTTCTCCAAGATTATAAATGACAATGCTAGTAATCCCAGAGTCTTATTTTCTACAATTGATCACCTACTAAACCCAGGTAACTCACAGGAATGCCTCCTAAGTACTTCCAGTAAAACCTGTGAGGCTATCGCTGTATTTTTCAATCAAAAAATTAATGATATTAGAAATAACATAGTATATCCCTCAAACACTAAGGATCCTCCTAAACCCCAGCATCCTGTTATAAACCAATTAAACTCTTTCACTAGGATAGATTTACCTGATTTACAAAAAATAATATCTCAATTAAAATCCTCCACCTGCGTCCTTGACCCAGTACCAACAAGGCTTTTCAAAGAAGTATCAGGCGTGCTAATTGATAATGTTCTGGACGTAGTAAATTCGTCATTAGATACGGGGGTCTTCCCAGACTGTCTTAAGACTGCTGTAGTTAAACCCCTTCTTAAGAAACATAATCTTGACCCCTCGGCCCTTGAAAATTTTAGACCCATCTCTAACCTGCCTTTCTTAAGCAAAGTTCTGGAGAAAGCAGTCATTATGCAGTTAAATGACCACCTAAATAAACATGCTATTCTTGATAAATTTCAGTCGGGTTTTAGAATAAATCACAGCACAGAAACTGCACTCGTTAAAGTAGTAAATGATTTGCGAGTGAACGCAGACAGAGGCCATATATCTGTTCTCATCCTCTTAGATCTGAGTGCTGCATTTGACACTATTGATCATAATATTCTTAGAAATCGCCTTAGTCAATGGGTGGGCCTCTCTGGCAGTGTCTTAAATTGGTTTGAATCCTACCTGACAGGGAGAAAATTTTTTGTTAGTTGTGGTAATTACAACTCAAAGACACATGATATCCGATTTGGTGTTCCACAAGGCTCTATCCTGGGTCCGCTGTTATTCTCAATCTACATGCTTCCGTTAGGTCAGATTATCTCAGGGCACAATGTGAGCTACCACAGCTATGCTGATGACACACAGCTGTATTTATCAGTAGCACCTGATGACCCCGATTCTATTGACTCACTAACACAATGTCTGACTTGTATCTCAGAATGGATGAATAGTAACTTTCTCAAGTTAAATAAAGAGAAAACTGAAATCTTAGTGATTAGCAATAATGGATACAATGAGGCTATTAGAAATAAACTGGATACATTAGGATTAAAAGTCAAGACGGAGGTAAAAAGCTTAGGGGTATTTGTTGACTGTAATCTGAATTTTAAATCGCATATTAATCAGATCACTAGGACAGCATTTTTTCACTTAAGAAACATAAGTAAAGTTAGACCTCTTATATCACTGAAAGATGCTGAGAAATTAGTTCACGCGTTTGTTTTCAGTCGACTAGATTACTGTAACGCACTCCTCTCAGGACTACCCAAGAAAGACATAAATCGTTTGCAACGAGTGCAAAATGCAGCTGCTAGAATCCTAACTAGGAAAAGAAAATCCGAACATATTTCTCCAGTTCTGATGTCACTACACTGGTTACCTGTGTCATTCAGGATTGACTTTAAAATTCTGCTTATGGTTTATAAAGCCTCAAATAATCTCGCCCCTTCTTATATATCGGAGTGTCTGACACGTTATATTCCAAATCGTAACCTCAGATCCTCAAATGAGTGTCTCCTTAGAATTCCAAGAACAAAACTTAAAAGAAGTGGTGAGGCGGCCTTCTGCTGCTATGCACCTAAAATCTGGAATAGCCTGCCAATAGGAATTCGCCAGGCTAATACAGTAGAGCACTTTAAAACACTGCTGAAAACATATTACTTTAACATGGCCTTTCTATAATTTCAATTTAACTTAATTTAACTTAATCCTGATACTCTATATGTTCAATTTCCTCATAATAACTATTCAGGGTAGCTCTACAATCTGTACTGACCCCTACTCTCTTTTCTGTTTCTTTTTCCGGTTTCTTTGTGGTGGTGGCCTGCGCCACCTCCACCTATTCAAAGCTTCATGATGCTCCAACAATGATGGATGGACTAAAAGGCAGAATTCTACGTGACCATCATCATCAAGCCTTTCCGTGAGAACCCTAAATCCAAAGAGGACTGTTTCATTTATGTTAGGTAGAATGCCCAGTGGGGACTGGGCGGTCTCATGGTCTGGAATCCCTACAGATTTTATTTTTTTTTCTCCAGCCGTCTGGAGTTTTTATTTTGTTTTTTCTGTCCCCCCTGGCCATTGGACCTTACTCTTATTCGATGTTAATTAATGCTGATTTATTTTGTTTTCATATTGTGTTTATTTTTCTATTCTTTATTATGTAAAGCACTTTGAGCTACTGTTTGTATGAATATGTGCTATATAAATAAATGTTGTTGTTGTTGTTGTTATTTTAAAATGGCTTGAAAGGACCACTTTATACAAAGCCTGATCTACATGTGTGAGTACAGTAAACCTTGGGTTCAGCTTGAAAGGTGGAACTCATGGGTATTATAAATGTTGTAAAATCATTAAGACATTGAAATGAATACATTCTTAATATCAAGTTATACAGTATATTTATAGTAAAATTGGCTAAGGGCAATAAATCACACCAGTTACTCTGATCCAAATCACTTAAAAATGAAGGAACTTTTCATAGTCTTGATTGATTTTTTCTAGACACAAATTGGGGATATTATGATTAAGCAGCTCTTTGTCAGGCAGAAGTTTCTTTAGGATAATAAAATGGGCGGTCTTAAAAATTCTGACCATGATCACTAAAATTACAGTATTTTCACAAGATGGAGTTAGGTCTGCTATAAAGTCATCGATATATTATCCCTATCGCAGTCGGGGGGAAGAATCAGTAGTAACAGACCTAAAAGACTTACAGAGCTGGTTTTGATATGACTAAAAATCTTACAGGCCCGGACATTTTACTTGATTTCTTCATTCATTGAAGGGCACCAAAATTATTGTTTAAATAATAACATTTTTGTTACTTATGTGACATACCAAAAGAGGGCTATGTCCCCAAAAATAAAACAGCTTCTCTTTACTGACTCAAAAACAAATTATTCACTTTATGGAAAAGATTTGGAATATTGCTGAGCATTTCTAACTTGTGCAGTTAAGTTTAGGGGAATTTCACTAAAAATGGTGACTATAAAATATTCCTCAGGAATTGCTGGGATTGGGTGTTAGTATTAAAATTTTTATCACCAGATTTATTAAATAAATCACAAAATTAAATCTTCTAAAGAACAAATCCATCTGGCCTTTTGAGGATTTAGCCTTTTTGCAGACTTAGTATACATTAAATTCCTAAACAATCGGTAGAAGTTACAAATGGATTTTTAGACTTGTCCAATTCCATTCCTTAAGTACAATTTTAATGGCCAGCAATTCTATGTTTTCAATGTCATTGTTTTGTTTAGCTGGTATTTGGATTTTAGAACAATATGCAAATGTTTGAAATTTTCCAGTGTCCTAAAATCATTGAGACAAAATAGCCCCCAAATTGTACAAACTGAATTTGATTTGGAATGGGACTGAGTAATCGGGGTATCTGTGTATTAGATCTAAAGTAAATAAAGATTTTAATTCAATAAAAGTTCCTTGGGGTGTCCAAAGAAATTTGCAATTAAACTTTTTACTTAGTGAGGGAATGGGAGCAATAACCATACAATTTACCATAGCAATTGGTAAAGCCAATAAATCTTTGAGCTTATTTTTAGGAGATTGGAATGCTCCAGACCAAGTCAACATGAACGGACACCAGTAGAAGAGATCAGATAACCCAAAAATAATGCAGTGGGTTTTATGAAAATTTAATTTTATCGGTTAACATTCAATTCATTCTTTGTAAAGCATGAAAGCACTTCTCTGATATGTCACACGTGATCTGTAATTTTTGAAGAAAAAATTATAGACAGTACAACAAATTGTCTCAAACATGCCTAAAAATATTGTTTACAGATGTAAAACTGCTGGTGCATTTGAAAGTAAGTAAAATGTATTTATAAAGCACCTATCATAGACAAAAATCACAAAGCACTGAACAATAAAATACAGAAATAAAATTAAATACCAAAACAATGAAAAGTGCAAGGACAATATGTAAGTTACCCACAGACAGCAAAGCTATCCAAATGCCCATCTGAACATCTTAAGCTGACCCTTGAACAATTCAGTACAGTCTGTGGATCTCAGCATCAATGAAATACTATTCCATAACCTTGGAGCAATGAACTGGAATGCACAATCCTCATGTGTCTTTAGTCTGGTACAAGGAACCAATAGGAGATCTAACTGAGCACATCTCAAAACACGGTCTGTGACATACTGTAATGCTGAAGGAGATTCATGATATATTTGGGAATTTGACAATGCAGAGCTCTGTAAGTGAGTACTAGAATTTTTAACTGTATTTAAATTCCACTGGGATATAATGTAGAGAATAAGATTAGGGAGATGTGAGTCTATTTTTGTGAATGTGTTAAAAACCCGGCAGCTGCATTTTGAACAATCTGAAGACAAAACATCCATCCATTATCCAACCTGCTATATCCGAACTACAGGGTCACGGGGGTCTACTGGAGCCAATTCCAGCCAACACAGGGTGCAAGGCAGGAAACAAACCCCAGGCAGGACGCGCACACACCGACACACACCCACAAACACACACCAAGCACACACTAGGGACAATTTAGAATCACCAATGTACCTAACCTACATGCCTTTGGACAGTGTGAGGAAACCGGAGTACCTGGAGGAAACCCACGCAGACACAGGGAGAACATGCAAACTCCACACAGGGAGGACCGAAGACAAGACAAACTGGCTTTAATCAGACAGATGAAAAGGGAATTGCAATAATCTAGACGTGATGAAATAAAAGCATGGATAAGCATTTCCATCTAAGCTCTGGAAACAACAAATTTCAACTTGGATAGGTTTCATAAATGAAAAGTGCAAGAGTGACCAAGACACCTAACATGCAGTGATATTTCATTTCTGATATTAATTGTAGTTTTGGTTTTTATTTTATTTTATAAAATTAATTTTTATTTTTATTTCGTTCTAGTTTTCAATGGTTCTGTGCTTTGACTTTTTTACATAATATTAGTACAATTTTAGTTTTTTTTTTCTGTTGTAAGACTACTAATACTGGCCTACACATATTTCAATGCAAGTTATGTTTCAGTCAACAAAATACACTCACAGTTCATAATGCCGTTAAACACAGCTTGACTATCAATGACCAATACAGATTAAGTGACCTAATGAGTATAGTCAGCAAGATCAAATGTTTCAACAATAGAAACCTGTCTGTGCAGAGGGGACTGGGCAGTCTAATGGTCTGGAATCCCTACAATTTTTTTTTTTTTTTCTCCAGCCGTCTGGAGTTTTTTTTTGTTTTTTCTGTCCACCCTGGCCATTGGACCTTACTCTTATTCTATGTTAATTAATGTTGACTTATTTTATTTTCTTACTGTGTCTTTTATTTTTCTATTCTTCATTATGTAAAGCACTTTGAGCTACTTTTTGTATGAAAATGTGCTATATAAATAAATGTTGTTGTTGTTGTTGTTGTGCAAGCATGTTGCTGTTAAGCTTTAAATAAGCATGCATTTCGAGAGATTTGTTCATGTGCAATGATGTCCATTGTGCAGATAGCCACACAGTGAAAATATTCGCTTGATGAATGTCTGTAATGCAGGTGCACTGACAAGGTCCTCAGCCACTGGCGCCTACAGACTGTATGTTGATGATTTCTGCTGCCAGTACTGAATAAGTGACATGCAGTGAGGTTCATGGCTGGTGAGGCACTGACTCCTTCAGTGTCAGATTTACAAATATATGAACCCAAAAGAGTAGCTTATTCACTATTGAATTGGCAGCATGCACATTGACTACTGGTTATGTTTCATATCTCATCAGCATTCTTTACACACACACATAGGTAAGGTACATATTTGGCTAAGAACATTTATCGCGGCAAGACAGAGCACATTTGCTCTACACCCTCCATGTGTTACACATTTGCCATTGCAATTTCACAATTCATACTCATTCAATACAATTGAAAGTTTAGAGTGGTGAACAAAAAACACAGATTTCAATTTTGACCTTAATTGAAATATTTAGTTGTTTTTAAAAGCTTTTAATTCTGATGCTTTCATCAATTTTAATGCAAATTGTTTAGCAAAATGATAACAAGAAAAACAAAAGAATATTTTATTTAAGGTCAAAATTTAGTTTTTAAATATTGGATTTTTTTTTTCTTAGTCTGATTCCATTTTTTATAAAATTGAAAACCGTTTATGCCTATCCTTCTCCACAAAAATCTCTGTCACTTTCTTGTAAAAGTCCTCCTTATTTTCCTTTAGTTTTAAAAATCTTAATCTTCTATTTCAGTCGGAATAACTAAAAATAAACGGACTGCTGCAGTGCACTTGACTTTCTGATAACTGTAACTTTTTGTCGCCCAGAGCCTCTGTGTAGAAGAACATCAGAAACAAGCACCTGCTGGGCTCACATGCGCCCCCCTCAGTGCGGCGTTGTACTGTCTGCCTCACCTTCTGCCTTTTCACTGCGCTTTTATGTCTGATCAGCAGGACTAAATATGTAACACACATTCATTAAAGACAGTCAGTTCTGTACTTTTTTTGAGAAAAACATGAGTTAGAAATGTGCTTGTAAATTTTATGGATGGAGGGATCAAGATTAGGTTTTATCAAAAAGGTGAATGTTTAAAGTAGCCAGGGACACATCCAAACTTCAAAGAAACATTAGTTACTGATACAAGGCTGGGACCAATAAAATCAATGAATTTTCAGAACAAAGAGGAATGTAAAACATCTAAAGTGCTGGAAGAAGGTTTAATTTTGCTAATCAGAGACCCTAATTCATCAAGGGACACTGGATTGAAAGAGTGAAAAAATAACGAACATGGAGAACCAGCTTCTAAAAAAGCAGACATTGAAGGAAAAGTAAGTCTACCATCTGTGACTTTGCTAATAAAATATTTAAGAAAGCAATCACAATCACTGTTTAAAGAGACCAAAAATAAAAGATGGAGCTGGAGAAACAATGCTAAACAATGTAGAACTTTGGGGTTGCAGTGGTTATTAGATATTAAATTAGCAAAACAAGAAGATCTGGCTGCTCTCAGTATGTTGTTATAGACAGAAAACAGATCTTTAAGATGGAGGCAATGCACCACCAAATTAGTTGAAGGGCCTTTTGTAACTGCTCAACCTGCCGGCAACTAGCCAAACTATAGGGCATTGCAAGGTATCCATGATTTTTTGAAGATGTATTAAAGCCAGTCTATACATGTATCCCTCTCTGATTCTAATTAAATTAAAGTTCCTTCCAAGGCCTAACTTAGTAGATATACAGATACATACATCCTTGCTCACACTTTAATGCTTGAACATGCACACATTTAGATGAGGGAAGAAAACTTTTGTACCTTTTAGGAAAGCCCCAAACAAAAATATAGAACATGTGTGAACTCCACATAGATGTGACGGAATTTGAATCTGGTCTTATAAAGCTGTAGGGCAGACACACTAGCTGTTGTGCCACCATGCTTCCTCCTTCAAATTCTAGTTAAACAATATTTTATTTCTTATCTGGAATGCATCAAATTTGACCTTTTTCATTTCATTCATTCATTCATTCAGCTGGAAGAGAGAATAAAAAGAATTCAGTGTCATATTTTTTACTAAGTTATATATTTTAATGTATTCCTATTATGTATAAATAAATGTTTATTAAAAAAATTAAGTCATATATACAGTATGTAATGACTATGCTTCAACTCAGTCACTGATTTAGAAAATCTATGAAGTAGCAAGGATTGACACTACAAAATATCTAGATCTCTTATGGTGTTGAACTGTGTTTCTTCAAAACAAATGACAAAAATTAAATGAAATAAAAGCTTGCAAATAAATAAATAAATATACATAGCTTGCAACATAATATGTCCATCGTTCTATATTATATTCCAAATAAAGTACAGAAACACAGATAAAGAGTTGTGGCACCCTCAGACAAACCACATATACAGGGGTAGCCACAGTGGATCATCCTTTTCTATATCTTCCTGTCCTCTGCATCTTGCTCTGCTACACCCACCACCTTCATGTCCTGTCTCACCACATTCAAATCCTTGTCTTAGGCCCTCCTCTTTTCCTCTCTCCTGGCAGCTCTACCCTTAGCATCTTTCTCCAAATATACCCAGTATCTCTCCTTTGCACATGTCGAAACCAACACAATCTCGCCTCTCTGACTTTGTCTCCCAACCGTCCAATATGAGCTCACCTTCTAATATACTCATTTCTAATCCTGTCCATCCTCGTTCGTCACGCCCAATGTAAATCGTAATATCTTTAACTATTCCAACTTTCAGCTCTGTCTCCTGTTTTTTGGTCAGTACCACTGTCTCCAAATCATATAAACTAGTTGGTCTCACTACCATCTTGTACCATCTCTTGCTGGTACCCGCCTGTCACAAATTGCTCCTGACACTCTTCTCCACCCACTCTACCCTGTGTGCACTCTCTTCTTCAGCTTTCTTCCACACTCCCCGTTACTCTGTACTGTTGATCCCAAGTATTTAAACTTACCCACCTTTGCCAACTGTACTCCCTCTCATGCACACACATGTATTCTGTCTTGTTCCTAATGACCTTCATTTCTCTACTCTCTAGAGCATATCTTCACCTCTCCAGGGTCTCCTCAATGTGCTCCCCATTCTAGCTACAGATCACAATGTCATCCACGAACATCATAGTCTACAGGGACTCCTGTTTAATCTTGTCTGTCAACCTGTCCATTACCATTGCAAATAAGATAGGGCTCAGAGCTGATCCCTGATGTACTCCAACCTCCACGATGAATGCCTCCATAACTTCTGCCTCACGAATATCTTACATCTTATATCTTACATACTTTTCTGCCACATACAGTATCACAACTCCTCTGTAGGCACCCTTTCATATACTTTCTCAATGTCCACAAAGACACAATGCAGTTCCTTCTGGCTTACTCTTTATTTCCCTTCAACAATATGCTCAGAGCATATATAGCATCTGTAGTGATCTTTACTGGCATAAAACCATACTGCTGTTCACTAATCATCACCTCCCTTCTTAACCTAGCTTCCACTACTCCTTCTCATAACTTCATAGACAGACAGATAATTTATTAATCCCCAAAGGGAAATTCACATACTCCAGCAGCAACATACTGATAAAAACAATACTATTTAAATAAAAATGCAGTGCAAGTTAAAAAATGCAAGGTGGAGAGTGCAAGGCAGGTATAACAAACAATAACATTGTATAATGTTAACGTTTACCCCCCCAGGTGGAATTGAAGAGTCGCATAGTGTGGGGAAGGAACGATCTCCTCAGTCTGTCAGTGGAGCAGGACAGTGACAGCAGTCTGTTGCTGAAGCTGCTCCTCTGTCGGGAGATGATACTGTTCAGTGGATGCAGTGGATTTTCCATGATTGACAGGAGCCTGCTCAGCACCCATCGCTCTGCCACAGATGTCAAACTGTCCAGCTCCTTGCCTACAATAGAGCCTGCCTTCCTCACCAGTTTGTCCTGGCGTGAAGCTTCCCTCTTCTTTATGCTGCCTCCCCAGCACACCACCGCATAGAAGAGGGCGCTCACCACAACCGTCTGATAGTACATCTGCAGCATCTTATTGCAGATGTTGAAGGACGCCAGCCTTCTAAGGAAATATAGTCGTCTCTGTCCTCTCTTGCGCAGAGCATCAGTATTGGCAGTCTAGTCCAATTTATCATCCAGCTGCACTCCCAGGTATTTATAGGTCTGCACCCTCTGCACAGAGTCACCTCTGATGATCACGGGGTCATGAGGGGCCTGGGCCTCCTAAAATCCATCACCAGCTCCTTGATTTTGCTGGTGTTCAGTTGTAGGTGGTTTGAGTCGCACCATTTAACAAAGTCCTTGATTAGCTTCCTATACTCCTCCTCCTGCCCACTCCTGATACACCCCATGATAGCTGTGTCGTCAGCGAACTTTTGCACGTGGCAGGACTCCGAGATGTATATAGGCTGAACAGGACTGGAGAAAGCACAGTCCCCTGCAGCACTCCTGTGCTGCTGACCACAGTGTCAGACCTGCAGTTCCGAGACGCACATACTGAGGTCTGTCTGTAAGGTAGTTCACGATCCATGCCACTAGGTATGAATCTACTCCTATCTCTGTCAGCTTGTCCCTAAGGAGCAGAGGTTGAATGGTGTTGAAGGCACTAGAGAAATACAGAAACATAATTCTTACTGCACCACTGCCTCTGTCCAAGTGGGAGAGGGATCGGTGTAGCATGTAGATGATGGCATCCTCCGCTTCCACCTTCTCCTGGTATGCAAACTGCAGCGGGTCGAGGACCTGTGGCCTCAGGTGGTGAAGCAGCAGCTGCTCCATGGTCTTCATCACATGTGACGTCAGGGCGACAGGCCTGAAGTCATTCAGCTCACCTGGACGTGATACCTTTGGGATTGGGGTGATGTAAGATGTTTTCCAAAGCCTCAGGACTCTCCCCTGTTCCAGGCTCAGGTTGAAGATGCGCTGTAGAGGACTCCCCAGCTCCAATGCAGAGGCCTTCAACAGTCGTGGCGATACTCCATCTGGACCTACTACTTTGCTGGCACGGTCTCCTTAGCTCTCTGCTTACCTGGGCTACTGTAATTGTGGAAGGGGAGAAACTCTCTCCTATGCTGGTATCAGCAGAAGGATGGGTGGAGGATGCAGTACTCTGAGGTGAGAGTGAGAATGGGTTAGGGTGGTCAAACCTGCTAAAAAAGTTGCTCATCAGGTTTGCTTTCTCCCTGTCTCTCTCGATGGAGGCACCCCGCTTCGAGCTGCAGTCAGTGATGATCTTCATCCCATCCCACACTTCCTTCATGCTGTTATTATGCAACTTTTGCTCCAGTTTCCTCCTGTACTGCTCCTTTGTTGCCCTGAACTGGACTCAGAGTTCCTTCTGCACACGCTTGAGCTCATGCTGATCACCGTATTTAAAAGCCCTTTTCTTCTGATTCAAAAGGCCCTTGATGTCACTTGTAATCCATGGCTTGTTGTTAGCATAGCAGCGTACTATTCTTACTGGAACTACAATGTCCATAAAGAAGTTGATGTAGTCAGTAGTGCAGTCAACAATCTCCTCAATGTTCTCACTATGTGACGCCTGCAGGATATCCCAGTCCGTAGTTTCAAAGCAGACTCTCAGAGCCTGCTCTGCCTCAGGGGACCACTTCCTGAATGAGCGTGTGGTTGTAGGTAGCTCCCTCACTCAGAACCAGCTTATGATTTGCATTCCCAAGCGTAGGCAGCGGGGTGGCTCTGTATGCGTCCTTAATATTTTCATACAGTAGATCAATAATCCTATTTCCCCAGGTGTTACAATCCACATACTGGGAGAAGGCAGGTAATGTTTTGTCCAGCGTCACATGGTTAAAATCTCCAGAGATTAGCACAAACACCTCGGGGTTCTGTGTTTTTAGTTTAGCAACAGCAGAATGGATGAGATCACATGCTATCTCCATGTCAGCACGAGGAGGGATGTAAACAATAGATAGTGTGGTAGATGGCCCGGACACAGACAGGTAGACATGTTTAAAGCATCACTACACGTTTATTATACAACTAATATTTACAATAGTGCACACACAACTCCCACAACTCCCCCAAAGTCCAGGCCTCAACACAATGCCTCACTCTCTTCAGGCCGCCTGTTTTCCTCTCCTCCAGTGCTCTGTCCTTCTCCTCTCCCGACTCCAGCCCCCGAATGGAGGGAGGTGGCCCCTTTTATCTCTACCCGGACGTGCTCCAGGTGCCCCCCGATAATCTTCCGCCAGCACTCCCCAGTGTGGAGGAAGTACCGGCTGCATACCCAGAAGCACTCCAGGTGTCCCTGGTCTTCTTCCCCCCAGCACTTGCTGAGGACCAGGGCTTTCCAGGCATCGGGGTGCCCCCTGGCAGTGACCACGGTCCCCTATAGGGTTGAGCTTCCAAGCTTAGTTGCCGTGATCCCCAAAGCCACCAGGGCGGTTGCCCCCTTGTGGTGAGGAGGAGGCGTAATCCCTCCTCCGGTCCTTCCGGGCATCCCGGCTGGGTTCCACCTCCAGCCACTTGCCACAATAGATAGATAGATAGATAGATATATACTTTATTAATCCCCAAGGGGAAATTCACATACTCCAGCAGCAGCATACTGATAAAAACAATATTAATTAAAGAGTGATAAAAATACAGTGCAAGTTAAAAAATGCAAGGTGGAGAGTGCGAGGCAGGTGTAACAGTCTATAATCTTGTATAATGTTAACGTTTACCCCCCCCCCACCCTGGGTGGAATTGAAGAGTCGCATAGTGTGGGGGAGGAACGATCTCCTTAGTCTGTCAGTGGAGCAGGACAGTGTGTCGCTGAAGCTGCTCCTCTAGAGATGATACTGTTCAGTATATGCAGTAACATAACAATAACAACAATGATGTGTCCAAACTCTCTGGGCAAGTGATAAGGATGCAGACTTATGGCCAACAGTTCGATGTCCCTGCAGCAAGTGGAGATTTTGACATTTACATGTCCTGGGTTGCACCACCTTATATTCACATAGAGAATATTCCTTTCAGCTTCATGCTGTGGCTCATCAATTTTATCCCTCTGTAGTTACTACAGTCCTGCACATCCCCCTTATTCTTAAATTTTGGCAGCAGTATACTTCTCCATTCCTCAGGCATTCTGTCACTTTCCAAGATTGCATTAAACAATCTGGTTAAAAACTCCACTGCCATCTGTTCTAACTACCTCCATGCTTTCACAGGTATATCATCTGGACCGACAGCCTTTCCATTCTTCATTCTTTTCATAGTTGTACTTACCTCCTCCTTGATAATCCGTTGCACTTCCAGATTCACTATCTCCCCATCATCCAACCCTCTTTCTCTCTCTCATTCTCTTCATTCATCAGCCTGTCAAAGTACTCTTTCCATCTGCTTCTCACTTGTGAGTACGTTTCCATCTTTATCCCTTATCACTCTAACCTGCTGCACATCTTTTCCAACTCAGTCCATCTGTCTAGCCAATCAGTACAGGTCCTTTTCTCACTCCTTAGTGTCCAACCTCTTATACAACTCATCATATTTTGTAACTAACCCTCACCTATTCTGTTTCTCTTCTCGGTACTCAAATGTGGCACTTGGTGCCACGGCCCACCTGCCAAGTTGTTTTGCCTGCCAAAGGTAAAGTCATCCCTGATGGAGGATCTCAGGAAATTGTGGGGTAGAGGGGTCCTTTCATCAGATTGGCTGGCCAAGCAATGTTTCAGCTGTGGAATGGCCAAATTGGGGAGGCAGCTTGATGGCTGAGGTCTCCAGGACTCTAAACAAATCCAAATCACATTATGTGATATCATCTACTGTTAAATTCTGGTCCGTACTTGTAAAATTTTTATTTTTTTACCATATTGAGGATTTGTTCTGATCTGTGTATTGTATTGTATTGACCCCCTTCTTTTTGACACCCACTGCACACCCAACCTACCTGGAAAGGGGTCACTTTTTGAACTGCTTTTCCCGAGGTTTCTTCCATTCTTTCCCTACAAGGGTTTTTTTGGGAGTTTTTTCTTGTCTTCTTAGAGAGTCAAGGCTGGGGGGCTGTCAAGAGGCAGGGCCTGTTAAAGCCCATTGCGGCACTTCTTGTGTGATTTTGGGCTATATAAAAATAAATTGTATTGTATTGTATTCCTTTTCTTTAGCCTTAATCACCTCTCCCTTCACCTTACACCTATCTCCTTGTATTCCTGTCTACTTTCTGCATCTCTCAGACTATCCCTCTTCTTCTTCGATAACCTGTTCCTCTGTATACTCCACTGTACTTTCCATTCCACCACCAGGTTTCTTTATCCTCCTTTCTCTGTAAAGATGTCACACCAAGCACCCTTCTAGCTGTCACCCTCACTACTTCTGTTGTAGTTGCCCAGCTGTCTGGCAACTCTTCACTGCCATCCAGTGTCTGCCTTACCTCCTTCCTGAACTCAACCTTACAGTCTCCCTTTTTCAGCTTCCACCATTTGATCATTGGCTCAGTCCTCACTTTCCTCCTCTTCTTGATATCCAACGTCATCCTACAGATCACCATCCTATGCTGCCTAACTATGCTTTCCCCTGCCACCACCTTGCAGTCTCCAGCCTCACTTTACCACATGTCTGGCAATCCTTTCACCACCAAAACACTCTTGACATACTGTTCCTTCAGGATAATCCCTACTCCATTTCTCCTCCCATCCACACCATGGTAGAACAAATTGAACCTGCCTCCAATTCACCTGACCTTACTCCCCTTCCATCTGATCTCTTGAACACACAATATATCAACCTTCCTTCTATCCATCATATCAGCCAATTTTCTCCCCTTACTAGTCATACTGCCCACATTCAAAGTTTCTTCCCTCACTTCCACTCTCTTTACCTTCCTCTTCACTACCTACCTCCGGACATGCCTTCCCCCTCTTCTTCTCCTTTTTCAGCCAACAGTAGACAAATTTCCACCAGCACCCTGCTGGCTAACAGTACTGGTGGCGGTCGTTGTTAACCTGGGCCTTGATTGATCCTGTATGGAAATCTGTATTGTTGCCCACATATTGATCTGGCAAAAATTTACTCCGGATGCCTTTCCTGACATAATCCTCCCCATTTATATGGGCTTGGGACTGGCACAAAGAAACACACTGGTTTGTGCATCCCCTGTGGCTGGGTTACTAACTCTATATATTATAACGCCAAAATAATACACACAAGTTAACAAGTGTTGAGTGTAATGTCTTTCCAGACACAAGTCTTTGATGAGGATAATGAAAGGTAGCGGTGGTGCCGGCTATGAAGATGTTGAGGTGAAAGGGGTGGGTTCAGGAGCCCCAGAACTGGAACTGAAGTCATATGACCGTGATTTGTTGGTTTCCAAACGTGCAGAGGAAAGGAGAGGAAAGTGTTATAAGGCAGTGCCAAACTGTGGCATGAGGGGTAGTTGCACATCAACAAGTCCTAAAGTTGTCTCCTAGGCACATATGTGTGACAACATATACATATATATAAATTTATATGTATATATACAATACATATTTGTAAGTATAATATGATCTTGTGATAAATTCTGCAAGCTTATGACTGATGGGAACATTATTTTGAATTAGTATAACTAATCATTTTAGATCAAGGGTTCCCAAAGTGGTCGATATCGACCCCCTGGGGTCGATTTGAACTTTCTAGGGGTCGATAGTTTCAATAAAAAAATTGGGGGGTCAACGACAACAAAAATAGACCCCCTTACTACTGCTATTTGTTTGTTACTTCAAAATATCTATGATTCCAATAGGTACCTAATTAAGAAGTAAAATAATTCAAAAAAACACTTTTTTGATAAAAACACATTACATACCAAACTTGCGAACAAAAAGGTAAAATGTGTCATTAAAAGAGTCACACGTAAGAATGCATGAAAATACATGTAACACAAACATACAGTATCTGTGCATTGTCTTATCGAACGTATCAAAGCAAGTGTGGACATGAAAAACCGTTGCATGTCCGCTCTTGCTTGCGGTGGGACGAGACGACGGATATTCTATATTAGCAGAATCTATCAGTCTTGTACGGTCATGCTTTCATAAAACACTATAAATTGGTTCGTTTGATGTGACATGTACTTATTTGTGATTTGAATTTTGAATATAATTATTTATTGAGGAGCAGTACTACGAAAAAGAAAATTGGAGGACACAGTTTATTTATTCGAGTAAGAACAAAAATCTTCTGTTTCAAGTAAGTACATACTTTATTGTTTTGGTTTTTTTTTTTATCACAGGGGCTGTCGAAATTGTTTGTTAATAAAAGTTTGTATTTCTTCAGATAATAATATGACTGAACCAAAAAAGAAATGCAGAAAGTACAGCTTGGACTATTTGTACTTATTTTGAATTTACATATTTATTTCATAAATGTCAAAAATGTAAAAAAAAAAAAAAAACTCTGCTCGTATTTTTTTGCTTAAATGTTCATTAGTGCAGGTTTCGATATTAAATGTTGCACAAGATAATGCCATATTCCGTAGCCATTTTATCTTTTTAAATCATAATTACATGTGATTAAAATCTGATATCTAGTGAAATATTTAATATTGAGTACTGTACAAATGTATTAATTTGAGTAAGTAAAGTAAATGAGTAGGGGGTCGACGGTTTTAAAAGTTTTTGGTAAAGGGGTCGGCGGCTGAAAAAAGTTTGGGAACTCTTGTTTTAGACAAATCATGTTTACCTGTCATGTAAATACCCAGCATTTAGCTTATTTAATGACAAATGACTGCTTTTGTATACTGTAACTGGAAAGCACCACAAGAAACACAATTTACAGCTGAAATATTTTTTCATTAATTGTAAATTAGAGATTTTGTTCAGTAGAAAGTATCTATCAAAATGGTACAATTTGCCATTTGCAGTGTAGCGATATTGTCATTAACTAATCCAGAAAAAAAGAACTAAACTGAAAATTGCATCAATATTAACAAGAAAACTCACCCTTAGACTTAGTAAAGCAACATTGGGTGGAAAACATTTCTTTTGCATTCAAATGAAAACAGTAGAAAGGCAATCTTCTAAGAATACAGTCTTCCTCATTGTGTGGCACATGTACATTAACACAATAGAATCAGTCCAGCAGCCTTTGTCTGTTCTTTTTTAAAAATGATGAAAAAAGTAGAGAGCTGTACACAGGCTTTGATCTATAAAGAAAGAATGAAGGTGTTTAAGAGGTTCCATTATATAACTTTTTAAAATGATTAAGCTAATGGGCAAAATTAATACCAATTTTTATTTTAAAACCTGTAATTAAACAAAATATTCAGTTTATTATGTTGTTTTAGATCTAACACAGGCTTTATACTGTATGCCTTGCCATTGCTGCAAAGCTGCATTGCAACCTAAAACTTAGTTCTCAGTTATTCTTTCTGATCATTTGGCTACTTGCCATTGTTCTTTGACTCATGGACTAAGACCTGAATTTTAGGTCTGGCCCATCACAGCTGTGGAAATGCCCAATTTTCTCATCAAATATGTGATTTTCATTCTATATTTGTGAAACTCATACTTTTCATTAATCTTTTTAGACATCAATGCTTTTTATATTTGGGCTATTACCCAAATGCAGTGCAGAGTTATTAACATAAACTTGTTGATGGATTTTACTATACCAAGGCTTCAAAAGACTAATTCCCAGTCTAACTCAAATTAAACACCCATCAATTCAAGCGATAGCAGTGTTATTTCCTTTAATGGGGCCACTTTAAAGCATGAGCCTTCCAAACTCATGACAACTCATGTTTTGCTTCTTCTTTATTGTATGCAACCATGCAATTTGTTCTCTTAATGGTATCACAAATATACAGTATATAGTTGGTCCTTCTCAGTTTAATAACATCATGGAATGGCCTCTAGGTGAAGGGGCAGCAATTTCTCTCACAACAAATTCCACTCCTTTGTGAGATCTGCTACATGCAGTACATTTTTTTTTTTTACAAAGGTTGAACGCATTCAAAGTCTGAACAGGTTTGTATTGTTCTAGTTCATATTGCTTGAGATGCTTTCTGATAGTAGCTGGCAATAGAAATGGGCTAGGTGAAATTAGAATTCGTACTACTTGAGCCATTGTTAGGCTACATGACTCATCTTTAGTGTTTTCATTCGGAAGCCAATTTAGTCACAAGAATCTGACAACACCTGTCACTTTATTTGCTGGGTAAATGTACAGGAAGGCTCATGTAAGATTTACCTTAAAGGTTGCCTTGAGATACCTATTCTGCTGTCTCATTATTATATGGAATTTTTCCAAAAATATCAAGTTCTGTATAACCCTGAACCATGCAACTACATATAATGTATAAATCAGCATTCATTTTACACTTTTAAATGTTTTGCTGGGTACACTAAATCAATAACTCTAACCAAAACTCCACTGTAACATGAATATTTAAATCTGTTAAAACATAAAAAATTGTCTGAATCATACAAATTACATAAAAGTTAGAATGAGGAGCACATATGGAGATTGCAGTGCAGGTGATATCAGAATCTCATAAATCTTCATCTCTCAGCTTGAAAATATTCTGGAAACAGGTGAACAGAAATGAGATTTGTTGTTACATGCTTAATTGGAATCCCTGCTATGTACTTGTCTCTCCAAGCTCCAGCTATATATATGTACCTAGAGGAGACAGAGTGAAAAAGAAATGCAACCAGATGCTAGCCCATCTTGAGCAGACATTTATATTTTGCTTCTAGCTCAGACCTTGTTGGACATCTTTTTTTACTTTGTCGATTGGCTTTCCTCAATATGTTGTGACTATCTTGTTTACTTTAATGGTAAGCCACCTTATTTTTATAATAGATATAATTTTACACCTCTGTCTGTCTTGCAATTGCTTGGGACATCTGCTATTCTACCTGAAATAGGGAAAAATAATCGGGGATCAAGTGCAAATATGGTAACCTTCTTTAACAGAGTTCTTCATTTTTAATTCAAGTAGTAGTTAGTTCACTATCTCTTCTGCTTCCTTGTTGCTGATTTTATTTATGGGAGTAGCAATATTTATTGGGCAAGAAGAATATATAAAACAGAAGGTCTATATTATAGTACACTGCTCCTTAAAAGGTCAAATTAGTTAAAATAAAAAGAGAAAACACTAATGCAGAGCAGTTTAGTTAAGTTGAAGAAAAACTGCCTATTTATCCAATATCTGTTTTTTAATTCCACCTTTTGCATTACAGGGTTGTAGAAAGAAAGTTATAAACTATCTTTACATCATCATATATAGAGGTTATTAATATATACACATTTTGTATTTTTTATATTAGTGTAGGATTATGGTATAATTGAAATATTCAAGCTAACTGAGTGTAACTATTAAAATACACTAGGTTGTCATGTAATATATGTAAATTAAATATTGCTGAAATTATCTCATTTCTAGTAATTACAATGCCATGTAAAATTTCAGACTAGCAAGCATTTTGATTTTCCCCTGTCTTCCAATTTTGACAAAAGATCTGAGACTAGAGACTGGCGGTCCCATCTTAATTATAGCTATTCTGCGAGGATGAAGTGATGTTGCAAAGATAATTATGTCAGTACAGATTGCATATTTATTGATTCATCCTGGAATTTAACCAGATGTAATGTAGCAGAGTATGCAATCTAACTATTTTACCAATTTGTGAATGTATGGACAAAATGTAAATGATAAAAGATATGATTTTTAATTAGAGCATCAGGATTCAGTGATGTCTGTAATAAGACATTGATATTTTTCTCTTTTTGTTTTAATTTTTTTTGTTAACAAAATGTATGGAGCCACACATGGTGATGTCTAGCATCTGATACTTAAAGTTCAGCAGGAGGATGGATGGAGAAGATTATTGCCCCTAACAGGCATTTAAATAAGCAGTCATGCTTGTAGTGGCAGCACCATTCAACACATAAACATGAATATACTCCTTATAGTGTTGCTAATCTATTTTTTTATTCCATAGTTAAATAGAAAAAGTGTCAATAAAAATGCCTTAGAACTATGTGGGTTAAAGGACATTTTACAAACTATTTGTAAATTAGTTCAATTTAATCTAAAATCTAAACATAAGCTTGTTAAAAAGAGATCAAACCTTCCAGAAAAAAGGAAATCTCTTACTTTTGGCATTTGGAGGTGCACAGACTTCGTAATCAGTCCATCCATCCATCCATTATCCAATCTGCTATATCCTAACTACAGGGTCACGGGGTAATCAGTCCATGATCCCTAAATTCCATAACCTCAGTCAGTTGTGGCATGGCAGACCAGCTGCCTTTTTTCTATGCTGACAATTTATTTTCTAATGGAACTGTTAAACCTGCAATCATTTGAATATGAGAAGGAAGCCCAAGTTATCAATGTAGTTGAATGTAAAATGTAACCCATATTTATTTTATAAGTACCAACAATTTTGTAAAATGTAGTCTACTCTGAGTTAAATATAAATATATATGCAAACTCAGATTCATGGGGCTTTACAGAACTATCGTTGGTATTTTTTCTTTACATTTATAGTACTGTGTAAAAATCTATGGCCACACTAGAAACAATTTTTAAAGCTAATTATCTGGGATAGTGTTTATTTGCTTGTTAGAACACTATATGACATTAGAATAAACACAAATAAGCAACAATTCAATACAAAGTAACAGGGATGCCTTTACTTTTCTTTACTTTTCTTTTTTATAAACAAGTCAGTGTTTTGTATGCTTTGAACCTAAACATGACTAGCACGTGAGAAGTCTAGTCAAAAACAGTGACCCCATATAAAAATGGGAATACATAAGGAAGAAGAAAAAGAAGTATTTTGTATGCTCTCTCTTAACGGTAGAAAATCACTTTGATTTTTTTCCGGCAGTCCAAGCTTCTTTCTGGATATGACATAACTCTTCATTTGTCTTTGGCCATATTTTGTTCTGTTCTCTGCACTAGACATAAAATGTTTTTCCTTTTGAGAGCGCAAATGCAGCAGAGTAGTGTATTTTGAAACCATATTCACCGGATTTGGCCCCATGTAAGTTCTTGTTTATTTCCAAAACTGAATGTCGCCCTGAATATCCAAAGACTTTTAGATATTGGTGACATTCAGACTGTATACAAATGCTGTCTCAACCACTTTGCTTCAGAAAAATGACTTAGTTTAGAAAACATAAGGCCCAAACTGTTGCTTTAAACATGTATCTTCTGTATAATTCATGGTCCACAGAAATGTCAAAGACATTTTGCGGAATAACCAAAATATGTTAAACTTTGTTCAAAGCAATACGTTTATGCCTGACATTATGTCAAAACAAGCACGTCCCTGCACACTACGAACATATACAACCCTTAAACCACAGATGTCGAAGGTCTCTTTTACTGCTAGCCTTTTAAGAGAAGCACAGTCTACTCCTTCCATTTGTATACAAATCTATATCTATCTTGTATCTATCTATACAAATCTATAGCTCATAAGCTGCTATATAAGAGGCTGCAGGGTAATGGCTGGCTTTCTGTCAAAACTACTAAAATTTGCCCTTGAAAGGGCTGCATGGCTAAGGAGCAAGCACTGCCATCAGATAGCCAAGAGGTGTTCCAGCTACAATACTATGTGATTGTTTTCCCAATATTAAAAAACAGCTGATTGGGAAGAGCAGAGTATTATTTTAGAAATTGCTTGTAATTAGTTAAAATAAATTTGAGAAATAAAATTAAAGATTCAGAATTCCCTTCAGCAAGGACACTGACATTATGTATATTATCTGTAGGAAACTGGAGCTTATGAAATAAGGAAATTACATTTGTAAGATCTGCTTTGATCTGACCAAACACAGATGCCCCCAGTCAAATGGACAGTCACACGGTTTTATATCTTCAAAGATCACTTCAAATTATCTAAAATATTCTATAAAAAGTGTAATACCTTTATAGTTGTGTTTCGTCCTAAAGTAATGTTAATGCTATGGTGACTTTTGGTGTTATTTTTTTATCAGGGTGTGTTCCTGTTATAATATTCTTTCTATAAATGTGCTTATTAATTAAACAGACCTCAGGTATTTCACCATTTCTATAACTTTATTCTGTTCTTTGTTACCTATTATGAGTTTCCTGTTAATAAATCATCAATTATTGTAATATTTAACTGATTATTTGCCTACTATCACTGTGATTAGTTCCTAAAGGTATAGCACCATTTCTGTGGACACATGCTGGAACTCAGCCTCTGTGGTTTGCAGTTTGAATATCCATAGTTGGTGAAAGTATTATTTAATAGTTAGCCTTTCACCTTTATGTAACACACATTATGTTAAGCTGTCTGGTCTCTGAGGTTTTATTGTGAGCACAGTAACCAGTAGGGGACACCATCGAGCCCCAAATCACAGCATCTCTCAGACTCATCACAGTCACAGGTTCAATTAAAGTCACACACAGTGCAGAAAACTACAATTAAAAGAGCACAAGCTGCCCTTCTTCCACTTCACCCGGTGAGCTTTGTCGTCTGCCTCCCAATGCTGACTTTTCAGGTAAGATCGATTGGCTTATTTTATACTGGACCTAGGAGTGCTTCTGGTGCTAGGGTATAGCTCATTAGAAGGATTCACAGGCCAAGCACAAGTCTGTGAGAATGGGGACCAACAGTCTCTGTAGCACCCCCTGGCATCACTTATGGAATCCAACAGGGCTGCTACACAGCCTTACAGGCTCCAGCATAAATTGTGGATGTCTATATGGGTGCTGAAGCCAAGAAGTGCTGCCAACTAACGTATTGGGGGAGCAGATAATCCAGACTGATTGCCTTCTCCATCTTTCCATTTTACTGACCTCCCATCAATGTAAGGAACCTCATCCCATTCTAGCCAGGATGCCCACCCATGCATGACATCTATCACAACACACACCAAGCAAATGGTGCTTAGCCTCAGAGGTTGCTTATGAAATATTACTTATGTAACAAATACTATGGTAGCTGTACATTCCTTGAGGTTTTATTATAATATAAAGCACATGCAAGTTTTTAGTGCTTAATCTCTTAGGTTGCATATGAAAGACCAGCATATGGATATAGTTGGATTGTTTTCTAGGAGTCTGCCATTATAAACAATGGCAAGTCAAGCTAATACAAATATTATAGTAACTTATAACTAACATATCTCGCAAAGACAAAATTAGTCTTTTCATCAAAGAGCATCAATTTGGACTGAGATCAATGGTTCACTTTCCTATTCTTGTAGTGAAGCTGGTTGAATTGAGAAACTTAACATCTTTGTAAACTCATAACTAGATAAAACGCCTACATAGATTTCATTGGGCTAATTACTATTAGAATTCTAACTTGAAACACCCACATATCTTTCTTTGGACTCATTACAGTTATAATTCTAAATTTTATGGGTCATTCAGTTTCTGCCACCATCAGAGACCAACAATGTCAGCTGACAAAAAAATTATTTAATTTTTATAGCTACAGTATTATACATATACCTGTATATATTTGGAGTTTCAAAAGACAATCAAGCCTTGTGTCTATTTACTGTATACGCTGTGTAAGTGTTATGATGTAAATCTGGATAGCAAATTTTCAGTAGCCCTTTTAAAATACAAAACAATAGTAAAAAAAAAAGAATTAGTCTATGTTCTGATGTTATTCTGTTATTTGCTCAACACAGTATACAATACTGTATCTCTTCGTTGTGTGTGTTAACATAAACAGGTGCTACAGTGGACAACTGGGGGGGGGATGTTGAGGGTTAGAGGTCAAACAATCAAAACTGGCCATTTATTGCATAGATCATCAAACAGAAAACCCATCAATGGGCTCAGCAGAGCATGTGGAAAATTAATCAACTCAGGACCCAGTGTTTAGCCATGCTGATTATACCCTGGAAAACTGAGCATGAGATCACAAGTGTGAGAAAACTAATGTAAAAGGAGTTCATTCGTGACAAAGGCGAGGGAGACAGATCAATTTGCAATATTCTGTTCTGTGCCCATGCAACAAAGCAGAAACATGAAAGCTGAATGTTAAGGGACCCTCCTTATGAACTCAACAAATCAATAAACATCAGTGGTAAAGAAAAAAGTTTCTAATTCTGTTGTGTACCCCGGGGCCCTCAATGTTGCTCTGAAGTTGTGATGAACAGAAATGGCCTTTGTGATGTGTCTTTTTCACCTGTTTGGTGTCATCCATCAAGACAGGCTGATCAAGGTGGACTGTGGTCTGTTTAAGAAGGAAAAAAACAAAGAGAGTGTGATTTTCTTAAAGTTTCAGTCTTACATGCTTTCTACTTTTATTTACAACTAATATCTTAAAGATAACACTTTTCTAGATAAGTGATTGGTTTATTTTTTCATTTATTTTACCAAAATATTAAAAGGTATCAACATATTTATTGAGAACAAAACATAAAGTGTGTATTTCAGCAGAAATGCAAGATTCTGGCTCAGGGTTTACTGTAAAATTGGCGGTCAATGGTGCTATAAAGCTATTAGTACTTTGGAACAGGTTGCCTTTATTCAGTTTTCTTCATTTGATATAATAAAAATTCTATATTGTTTGATGTGAGTATTCTTTTCAGGGAATCTAGACAACAAAGTATTAATAAGAAATATTTTATATTTCGAATTGTTTTGTTTTTCTGAAACATTTTATTATTTAATAACATTCATTTAAACTCAATCTTTTACTTTCTTTACCTTTATACAAAAAGGACATTGTATTTTATTTCCAGGGACAATTCAGTTACACACATACAGGACTTGCAGTATATAGGAGGAGAGAGTCACCGTCACACAACTTCTAGTTCTCTTCTTTTGGGTTCTATAGAACCTGACCTTGATATGTAGGGTCTACAGCCATCATTATAAGACACATAACATGTCTCTGGCCTGTTAAAATACTGAATATTTGTGTTCCAGTTTCTTATGACATTAAGCTACTTTTGAAGCAAGGGTTCCATATACTAATGGTACTCGTCACTCATTATTTTTAAATCTACTATGTACATGACTTGGTCTTTTGTGTGAAGTTATCAATGCAACAGAAGCCTAGAGTTATCCTTCTATTTTCTACCAGTGTCATTGAGTGTTATGTTAAACAAATATACTGTAGAAGAGAGAAAGGTGTACAGTCCCTGGATTTTGACCTGGGAAACCTTAGGTGTTTTTCTTGAGATGAGCAGCAGCGTACATAAACCAGTGGTTTTAGAGTTAGGGCTTACGCAAGCTACAAAGAGTACTTTACTCATCTCTCGTCTGCAAAGTACCCACTCAGTGAAGTAGCTTAAAGACCCTTATATGAGCAAACAGTCCATGGGAAGCACTATGAATCTGCTCTTTAAGAAATATGTTGGAAGATTTTGAATTTGATTAGAACAGACTGTGAGTGCTATTCAGAGGAGGAATTCCTAGCAAAACCATTTCCTTTGACCATGTAAGAAATAACTTCACAAATAGAGAATCATGAATCCCTGGCAGGGTGGTATGGTGTGGTACAGCAAATGAGCTGCAGAATATACAAGAGACAACCACAAATGGCAAATACAGCAAATATAAGCAGGGCAGAGAGAAGTAGTGTTCCTTAAAAGCCTATTGCAGTATAAAAAGAGCTCCTCACCCTCAGACTCAATAACATCTGCTCCGCTAACTGCAGAAGTGTTTCTTTAACTCACCCAATTAAGTTGTGTGTCTAGTTCATAAATGGTGTAGGTTTGAGGGCCCTAGTTAAATTTCAGGTGTCGGTTTTACAGCAGCAGATGCTAATGGCAAGCGATCATGCCTTGAAGGCACAATAAACGGCATGGAACTCTTATAAACTGCTCTGTTAATGTAAATACTGTGGTTTCTCACAAATGAATTGATTGCAGTAGCAAAAAAGAAAGGTCACATTAATGGGGTTTAATCTAGAAGTTGTGCTTTATTTGGCAGTACCAGCAACATGGTGTCAGGCAGAATTAAGTAGCCCACTGAAAAGCTCTGTTACCACACGAGTAATAGCCAAAAGAAAAAAGACAGCTGATCTTTAATTAAATAAATAAACAAACAAACAAACAAATAAATAATAATAATTTCTTCACCAGATTGACTTGTTATGAATCTTCTAAAATATATCAATTCAATTATATAGTACATGCCAGAAGTGACTCTACTCCATAGGCCTTGAGCTAGGCCCTCAACCTGCAATTGCTTTGTGCTGGGACGTTAACCTGCATCCAGCCCTTCAAGCAGTTCCTCCAACTTACAGGGAAAACTGTAAAAAAAAGTCACACTGTTCCAGTATGGTGCTGAGTTGTCACCTGCTGCACCCAGGTCCCAATCCAGGTGGTTCATTGTGTTGAGGGGGTGGTAACATTCTATCAGCGCATGCTCCCAACCTGTACCATCCAATTCATGATCACAGGGGCTAGAGCTTTTCACAACAGTATTGGGTGCAAGGTATATAGTGGCTGAATAAAGGACTGCAGGATCCAAAAAGGAATGTTGGGGCATTAAGCCGGTCATCTCCGTTTAATCCAGCTAAATCAAAATAAACAAAAATGGTCTCTATGGACAGAAATGCAACTAAAAAGTACAGAATGAAAAGAAAAAACCGTCAGGTCTGGCAGTTTTGCTGATATTGATCACCATAGGAGCTCCACCTGCAGTGCATTCTGTTCAAAGTGGAATTTCTGGGAAGCTACATAATTTATAGGTGGGAAAGCGGTCTAAATAGGCATCTTCTCAGTATTGAGGAGAAAAAAGAAAAGGAGAAGGTTAGTGCAAGTGACAGGGTGGTAGTAAATACCTCAGATGAACCTGGAGAGTGATCCACAGATGCACATACGTCTGTGTGTCCACCTGGTTGCTATTTCTCTATCATTCCAAAAGGTGGTGCATCATAAACATTAGCACTGCTTTTATGAATCCCATATGAAATGGTTTATAAAAAAAAGATATGCATTGCATGTTGTACTGCAAATGTTAGCATTGAGGTATAGGTCTATGTTAATTGGATTTCAACCCATCTTAGAAAGGTAGCACAGCTAGTGTGGCTGTGTGCATGTATGTGTGTATATATATATATATATATATATATATATATATATATATATATATAT
>JANRMT010061414.1:33288665-33304215 GCA_026402145.1 Polypterus bichir lapradei
TAGATAGACAGATAGATAGATACTTTATTAATCCCAAGGGAAAATTCACATTCACATTCAAGATTTGGATAGGAATATAAGTAACAAGCTGTTTAAGTTTGCAGATAATACCAGATAGACGGATTGGCAGATAATTTGGAATCCTATAAATCACTACAGAAGGACTTGGATAGCATATAGGCTTGGGCAGATTTGTGGCAGATGAAATTTAATGTCAGTAAATGTAAAGTATTACATATAGGGAGTAAAAATGTTAGTATTGAATATACAACAGGGGATCTGAAAATTAAGAGTACACCTTATGAGAAGGATTTAGGAGTCGTAGTGGACACTATCAACTTCCAGGCAGTGTTTAGAATTCAAGAAGAAGGCAAACAGAATGTTAGGTTATATAGCACGATGTGTGGAGTACAAGCGTAAGGAGGTTATGCTCAAGCTTTATAATGCAATGGTGAGGCCTCATCTGGAGTACTGTATGCAGTTTTGGTCTCAAGGCTACAAAAAGGACATAGCAGTGCTAGAAAAGGTCCAGAAAAGAGTGACTAGGCTGATTCCAGGGCTACAGGGGATGAATTATGAAGAAAGATTAAAAGAGCTGTACCTTTACAATTTAAGTAAAAGAAGATTAAGAGGTGACATGATTGAAGTGTTTAAAATTATGAAGGGAATTAGTACAGTGGACTAAGACTGTTATTTTAAAATGAGTTCATTAAGAACACGGGCACACAGTTGGAAACTTGTTATAGGTAAATTTCACACAAACATTAGAAAGTTTTTCTTTACACAGAGAACCATAGACACTTTAGGGTTTTTCAAAACTAGACTTGATGTTTTTTAGAAGAATTAAGTGAATGGGACTGGCGAAATTTGTTGGGCTGCATGGCCTGTTCTCGTCTAGATTGTTTCTAATGTTCTAATCACTGGGAGCGTGCGGAGTACCGGTGCCATTTTTGAGGGGACCTGCACAACAGGCCTGTTATGACCTTGACGAGCAGGCTGCCACTGAGTACAACCAACTAAAAGCCAAGATGTTGCTGAGATATGGGATCAGTCCTGACCAGCAGTCGAGAGTGTCAGGAATGGAGGTTTGACCCTGAGTGGCCAGCTGCCCCCAAGCATTTGAATTATGGGGCAGAGTTGGGCACTGGTTGAGACCAGAGGACAACAGTACTAAAAAGATTAGAAAGGGTGGCATGTTTTGTGAATGCCATCCCTGATTTTGTCGCTCAGTAGATCCATAGACAAGAAATTAAAATCATTGAAGATCTCATCACAGCCCTTAAGCAACATCGAGCCTTTTGAATTGAGTGTTCAGAAAAGCCTTCTGATCAACAAGCATTTCCAATGGCGCATTTTGCCATCGCTGGGCCTTATTATAGATGGTGAATCACCGTCTCAAGCGGTTCCCACACTGTAGCAGAGTATGATCATGTGGAATCCATTGTGATATAGGCACCATAACACCTTCTTATGCAGATGTCTCTATGGAGACTAATGACGAGAATGACGCTTCGCTCAATGATGTTGCTCCAGATCCACTCACTAATTTGCATTTTTAATTTAAGCAAACTATGCCTCTTTCAAGAGAGAACAGCAGAATGATGATTTCCTTCAGTTTACCAAGAATGTCATCTACATTAACAGCCAACACACCTATCCAATGCCACTGACCCCACATTTTGTAATTAATAATGATTAATTGTGTCATGAAGCAGAGTATGAGGGTGAGGCTTTGCCATTCTTGTGAGCCTACTGGTTGTAGGTTTGCAAACTGCACTCCTGTCTCTTAGGAGCCCATCTGAGAACATAGAAGACATTATAGTGTTTTAAGTTCCGATTTTATTGGCCAGGAATAAACGAAGAGGTCCGCTGCTTTTGTGCTTCTTGTTCGGAATGTCACCTGTGGCAGATTCTTTGGAAGGACTGTGCTCCTCTCTTTACCATCCTTCTCATTGACATTCCATTTGAGCGAATAGGGGTCAATATTGTAGGACCCCTAGAGTCCTCTGAATGTGGTCACAAACACATTTTAGTAATCGTAGACTACGTAGCATGATACCCAGAGGCAAATCCCACAAAACGGAGTGTCAGCATCCCTAAAGAAGTCCTTATGCACCAAGGGAGACCCTTCACCTCAGAAATGTTTAAGGGTGGGGGTTGATTTATTTTCGATCCTATTTTTGTAAAAATGTATCTATTTGTATGGAATGTTGTGTGATTACAATAAAATCAATAAAATTAAAAAAAAAAGAAATGTTCAGGGAAGTTTACAAGTTACTCAACAGTAAGTACTTGAAAACCTTGGGATACCATCATCAAACTGATGGTTGAGTAGAGCAGTTTAATCAAACGCTCAGACAGCTACAAGTCCCCCCACCCCCCACTTTTTGCTTATCAGCAGGTTCCACAAGCCTCTACGGGATTCTCACTGTTGAAATTACTCTATGGGTGTCAACTCCGTGGTCTATTGGACATTCTAAAAGAAAGCTGAGAGGAAGAGGCTCTTCCTTCTACTAACATTCTAGAATATATTGTACAATTATGCGATAGATTTGACAAAATCCAACTAATTCTGAAAGAAAATATGAAGCATGCTCAATTAGGTCAGGCTCACTATTATGTCCCAGAGATCGAGTCATGGTCTTCTTTCCCACTACCCATTCTAAATTACTGGGACATTGGCAAGGCCCTTATGAAATTAAGGAGTGTAAGTGGCTGGTCAAGTATTTGGTGAAACAACCAAACCGTTGCCCAACTGAACAAGTTTATCACATGAATCTGTTGAAACCATGGAAGGAGTGGGACCCTGATCCCTACTCCAGACAACCTTGTTCTTACTTCACTCAAAACATCACCCTTAATTTCAGTCCCAGTCTGACACCTGAACACCAGGAAGCACCAGCACTCTAAAGACTTGGACCTTCATCCTTTAGCAACGATATCGGGAGCGCCACACACCCCTTTCCAGCTGCCTCTTAACTCCCCATGATCTCCCAATTCATCTACTGACTTCATAGGAAGAATCATTGGAGACATGAATGTCACTGCCAAGGTAAGTAAACCTCTGGACAAGGTCGACACTTTCACTGCAGACAGACACATGCCGATGGCTGTGCCCAAGAGGTCATTAAAGGACTGGATCTTGTTTTTTATCCAGGACACTTGCAAGCCCAGGCATTCAGAGTACTCACTCCATCTCTCGAATGCCCTAGTCACAGCCTTCATTGACTCCATGAAGATCACAGCATCGTCAGCAAAGTCAAGATCAGTGAATCTTTCTTCACCAACAGACACCCCACAGCTGCTGGAACCTACAACCCTGCCCAACACCCAGTCCATATAAGCATTGAACAAAGTAGGAGGAAGAACACACCCCTGACGAACCGTAGAATCAACTGGGAAAAACGCACAGGTTCTGCCTCAACTCTTCATAGCACTCACAGTACCAGTGTACAGACTGGCCATGATATCCATCAACTTTGGGGAGATCCCACAAAGTCTCAGGATGTCCCATAGGGCAGCTTGATCAACAAAAGGGTATCAGCAAATTCCTTTAACAAAGTGTCCCAAGGAAAAGCACTCCTAGCGGCCATTGGCAGTATTGTGTTCTCCCATTTAGATTGCATGGGGCTCCCATGACTTTCCAATGTCTGGTGGGTAGAGTGCTTTAGCCCCACAATACCCATAGTGTCGCCTACTTGGTTGAAGTCATCATCTATTTCAGCAAATGGGAAAAGCATGTACAGAAAGTTTGTACTGTTCTCCTGAGTTTAAGCGAAGCTGGTCTACACCTCAATCTCAATCTGACCAAGGTCAATACTTAGGCTACTTGTTGGGCAAGGGTACAGTTCATCCACAATGTGCCAATATTGATGCCATCAGGAACTGGCCCTGTCCGAAGATTAATGGCTTTAACACCCTTGATGTTACTTTCGGTTTCCACCTGCCTGTACCTGCCTCTTCATGCCATGAGTCCTTATTTGTGGAGCAATCTATTTTGGATACTCGCATCTGCACAATGTTTTCATTTAATGTTTTTTTTAATGCGCATCTACCCACATTTTGTTTATATTATGCGAGGTTTGCCTTTAGTTGCCCCTGCACACACACACACACACACATATATATATACAGTATATATATATATTTATTTATATATACATATTTTTATATATATATATATATATTTATATATATATATAATTTATAACTATATAGTTAGTATACAGTGGCACAGTGAATAGCGATGCTGCCTCACAGTTAAGAGACCTGGGTTCGCTTCCCGGGTCCTCCCTGCGTGGAGTTTGCATGTTCTCCCCATGTCTGCGTGGGTTTTCTCAGGGTACTACAGTTTCCTCCCACAGTCCAAAGACATGCAGGTTAGGTGCATTGGCGATTCAAAATTGTCCCTAGTGTGTGCTTAGTGTGTGGGTGTGTGTGTGTGCCCTGCGGTGGGCTGGCGCCCTGCCCGGGGTTTGTTTCCTGCCTTACGCCCCGAGTTGGCTGGGATTAGCTCCAGCAGACCCCCGTGACTCTGTAGTTAGGATATAATGGGTTGGATAATGGATGGATGGATAGATAGTTAGTATATGCAGTATACATACAGTACATACTGCATTTATGTGTGTGTATCCAGTATGATGGGGACATTTTCAATGGTATTCTAATTAGTTTTTGAGTGATGTACCTTTCCACCATTCCATTTGCTGTCCAGTTTGGCCTTAATGATTCTCTGCATTGCAGGTGTAAAGATTTATATAGAATGCAGACACAACAAATTTTATATAAAAGATTCTTTTTTTTTAATTGCCCACAAGCATTACATTATATATTTTTTTTATTTTCATAAAATTTCCATTTAGCTGTTTATGTTGCCATTAAACATTTGTGAGAATAAAAATGATATTTCTTATGCTGTACTTATTAAATGACTGGTAAAGAGGCATATATTGTGAGGGGTTTTTATTGGTGCTGGGGAAATGTATTGCAGATAGCGTGGAAAATATATGGGATTCATTCCAGTAAAAACATGTATGTTGGATAAATTTAAGTAGAACTTAATTAGCAGAATTATCAGTCATTGCAAGTGAGCAATCTGTCTGGTTAAATATTTAGATGAATAAATAAATTCCTTTTACTGAAACAGGGCACACTGATTGAACTGAATTACAGTATCAAAAACTGGCAGTGTGTAAATAGAGCATGAATAGGATCCAAAGTCAACCTTTGTCACAATACAGTATATGTTTTTAGAATGTTTTGCAGCTAATGCATAAATCATTTTTTCCTAACAACAAAGACTAGTCTGAAAACAAATTCTACAAAAAAAAAAAAATACTAATAATTTTTGCTTTAGGTTTGGGTTTAGAAATATTTTAAATTTATTTCTGTTTATATTACCAAGACGAAAAAAGTCATAAAATTGAGAAAGTTAAAATGGGTCATGGAGAAATGTTCCATAGTATTTCAGGCAGAACACCCAAAGGTGCAGAGAAATATTAATGGTTGTCATATATGTACATCAGAGGGTTACCTTTTGGATTTATCATAGCTAACAACTACCACCTTGGGACACGAGGGGGCGTTGTTGCTGACGATATTGTTTCTTTTTCCACCCACAGCTCTGACAAGACTCCCAGTGAGGGCAACTGACTCTGCCCCTTATAATCCAGGTAAAATAAAGACCAGACTCCCAGAAGGAAGCATCTCATTGTGGAAAAGAGACCACTGGACAGACCTCCAACCTTAAATACAGAAATTTACAAAAATATAACCCTGCAGTGGCAGAACCTCAGTATCTAACACCAGTCCAGCTACTATGTCCATTGCAACAAGAATGCATGGGCAATTTAGTCACCTCTCCTTCACTTTCTCTTTCGTTCTGCAGGAAATAATATCCTGTGTCCTCTCATTTGACCTATGGCTAGAAAAAAAGAAAGCAAACGGCTATTAGCAGTGGTTCACTCAGCTGGTGCGTTGATGAAAAATAGTGGCTGTTAAGAGCGCCTGTGCTTTTCTAATGTGTTTAGATTATTAGCCACCCTGTTAAGACTTGCCTAAAGCATGTGCTTCAGGTACTGTTATAACTAAATGGTGTCTGCACTTGACATTAACTGAAATAGAGAGAATGAGCACAGATGAGAATGAAAATGACAATAATGAAAAAAATGTATTTATAATTTGAAAACCAAAGAGCAGAGAACTTACATCCGTAGTATACAACTCATAGTGTACTTTTACACAATTTTCACAATGCATGTGCAGGTCAATACTAAGTATCTCTGTACTCAAATAATATCATGTTTTATTTTCTTTATCCAACAGTCTAAACAACTTATATTCAATATAGCATTGTGTTAGTTTTTTCTTCTCTTTAATGATGGTAGTAATGCTGTATCATTGTTATTATCAGATTTGTATCCCTGTATTAATAATTGTGGAGTTAAACAAGACATATAGTAGTAAGTGTTTTTATCTGTTTCATCCAGCACTAACTTCAGGGTCTCAATACTGATGCTACTTGCTTGCTTTGATGCCTACAACTAAATAAGGAGAAATTGTAAATCTTAGTGATTGGCAAAAATGGGTATAATGAGGGTATTAGAAATAAACTTGATCCATTAGGATTAAAAGTCAAGACAGAGGTAAACAATTTAGGGGTAACTATTGACTTTGACCTAAATTTTAAATCACATATTAATCAGATTACTAGGATAGCATTTTTCACTTAAGAAATATAGCAAAAATTAGATCCCTTATAACAACAAGATCAGCAAGATGCTGAAAAATTAGTTCACACATTTGTTTTTAGTTGACTATATTACAGAAATACATTCCTCACTCAGGACTACCCAAAAAAGACATCAATCAGTTGCAACGAATGCAGAATGCAGCTGCCAGAATCTTAACTAGGAAAAGAAAATCCGAGCACATCTCTCCAGTTTTGATGTCACTACACTGGTTACCTGTGCCATTTAGAATTGACTTTAAAATATTCTACTTATGGTTTACAAAGCCTTAAATAATCTCGCTCCATCCTATATTTCAGAATGCCTCTCACCTTACACTCCAAATTGTACCCTTAGATCTTCAAATGAGTGTCTGCTTATAATTCCAAGAGCTAAACTTAAAAGAAGAGGTGAGACAGCCTTCTGCTGTTATGCACCTAAAATCTGGAATAGTTTACCGATAGAAATTTACCAGGCTAATAACGGTGTAGCACTTTAAAAAACTGATAAATAAACATTATTTTAACATATCTTTCACATAACATTTAGTGCAACTCTAATATTCTGTATATGCATTTAATTATTGTTTTTATCATGGCTCCGCAGTCTGTACTAACCCCTACTTTCTCTGCTGTTCTTTTTCTGGTTTTCTGTGGTGGCGATCTGCGCCACCACCATCCCATCAAAGTACCATGATGTCCCTACATTGAAGGATTAAAGGCAAAAAGTCCACATACCCATCTTCATCTAATTTTTCCATGTGAAGCCTGAAAACCATGAGGGCTGATTAGATTATTTATGTTAGGTAGAATGCCCAGTGGGGGCTGGGTGGTCTCATGGCCTCAGAACCCCTGTAGATTTAGTTTTTTTTCTCCAGCCCCTGGAGTTTTTTTTTTTCTGTCCTATTGGCCATCAGACATTAGTTTATTCTTTCTAACTTTGTAGTGCCTAATCTTATTTTTATATTTTTCTTTTTTCTTTCTTCATCTTGTTAAGCACTTTGAGCTACATCATTTATATGAAAACGTGTTATAAATAAATGTTGTTGTTGTAAAAGAGTAAACAGCAAGACGTCAACTTTATAGTAGCGTCAGTTATTAGTAGATGAATATATTATGGAACATATGCATGCAGTGAGCTGCTTCAAATCTGATATAATAATAAATTTATATACAGCTCACTCTGTACTATAGTTTGTTTAGAACAGGAGACAGACATGTAATATCTCTATATTCTCTCTTGTATAATCTTAGGTATAGTGCCAGCAACTTTCAGCTAAGCATAAATAACTATACACCCAGACTGAGAAGACATGCACATATAGTAACCTCAAGTAACTTTGCATTCCTAGTGATTTCTTATTGTCAACCATACATCTAATATTAATTTTCCTGAATATGCTTAATCCAAAGTGGAGTTGTAGGTAGTTGGCATCAAAACTTTAGGCACAAAACAGAAAACATTCTTATAGAGGGAGCCAGTCTATTCCTAATCTCATGCAAACCTATACTCATTCATACAAGGACGATTTAGAGTACCAATAAAACAAAACATGTATACAATTAAAACCAAGGTACAGGAACAGAAAGAATGTGAAAACTACTGCAGCCCTCTTCTGCCTTAAAATCAAATAATTATTCATTTATTTATTAGATTTCATAGAAAGCACCATCACCAACTGCTTGGCAAGGCAGATCAAAATTTAAAAGGCTGGTTTCTTTTCTTTGGCACACATGTCCCTACAATTCACAAAACTCACTTTTTCAAGACTAGTTTTTCCACTTTTTATTACAGAAATGAGTGGATTCACTATCTAACAACTTGTTTCCTGCCTTGAGCCCTGTGTTGGCTGGTATTGGCTCCAACAGACCCCCGTGGCCCTGTAGTTAGGATATAGCGGGTTGGATAATGGATGGATGGATGGACTACCTAACAACAACACTCTCAAACCTACTTAATCCAGTTCAGGGGCACAGGGGGCCCAAGCCTGTACCTGCAGCACTTGGCACAAGGCAGGAAGGTGCCCTGGAAAGAATTCCAGCTTTCCACAGAGTCCGCTTATACAGGCGCCTACAAAAAAAAAAAAAAAACTTAACCTGCATTTCCTTATGAATATGGGATATGGAGCACACAGAGTGAAACCCTTGCAAACGTTGGAAAATTATACGAACTCTATGCTAAAAACCAGGGATAGAATACAAACCCAGGATGTTTGATCTGCGAGGCATTTCATAAAGCTCCTTTAATGCTGCACATAATCATCAAGTACTCTTCAGCATAATGTAGGTGTAATACTCATCTTATTAAAGCAAGAATGGACTGAAATACTTGGTCAGCAGCAAACAATTAGATGGAATGAGTATAGGAGTGTTAATGCATTTTCAGGGTCAACTCCTTATTGAATTTATTTATCAAGGAATATTACTAACAATCATAGACTTTTACTACCATGAGGTGCCAAATGGTATAAAGCCTGCATGGAATAGATATTAATAGATACAATTAAATTGCCTAATTATGCATGCTACTGTATAGCAAAACCTGTCTTTCTTTAAGTGTTGATAAATTCACAATTAAAGAGAAGATTTTAGGAATGTTGTATTTTCTGCACCACCTTACATTTCTCACTCCATTTCCACTTTTTCTTGCAGCATTTTTGGAAACAAGTGAGAATTCATAGTGAGAAACATGAAGAAACATCTTGTGCATTTCACACACCTTTCATTACATGGACCGTAGTGTCTGAATTCTAGAAAAATTCAATATGATCTGTTAAATGAAAAAGTAATGATAGCGGTTTTAAACTGACAGTGCCAAACCTTTCAAAATGAAAGAGAAAGTGTATCAGACAACCATGTGACATGCTATAGAATGCCTGAAAATTAAGAATATTTAGAAGTTAATAAACAATACAAATGTTGAAATTCAATTTAACATGTTTCACACTTTTCTATGACTAGCCAGGTTACACAAGCAAACACATTTTCAAATTCTTCAGCTTTTTCAGCCTGTCTTCAAGTGGCAAGTGCTGCTTATTGAGCCTCCTGAGTTCAAATCCTACAGCAAGTCAACGTCTTTTAGTCTGTAAGACTTTTCTTCATATATCCCTAGTACTAGGGTGTTGTACCGTGTTAGCCATTATGAATGTAATAAAAAGTCAAGCAAAATGACACCTTTTATTGGCTTTTTAGTTAGCCAATAAAAGTTGTCATTTTGCTTGACTTTTCACTACATTCATATATCCCAAAAGATGTGCAGGTTAGGTAAACTGGTGATTCTAAATTAGTTCTCTGTAAAGTGTGGGTGTGCACATGATGGGATCCTGCAATGGACAGGTGCCTGACCCAGAGATAATCCTACCTTGTGTCTAATGTTGCTCTAACTGAGGGTGTTATTGTCTATTCATCCTGCACAGTGTTACTTTACTGTATTATGTTCAAAAATGTACTTAAGTTTTGTTCATATTGTGACATTTCATGTCATATTCTAACCAGCTTAGTCCAGAGCAGGGTCACATTGGGTGAGACTGGAGCCTATCCCAGCTAACAGGGTACAAGGCAGGACAAACCCTGAACAGGGATCCAGTCCATCCCAGAGCAAACACCAAATACACACTAGTGCCAATTTAACATCGCCAATTCACCTAACTTGCATATTTTTGGATATGTGCTAGATAAAGACCACAAACCTCTGACTTTTGCAGGTGAGCCAGTGAGATTTTTTTTAATTCTGATGCTTCTACCAGAATTCCCTGTTCCTGTTGATAATTATTTTAGGAATTGCGATCAAAATAATAACCCTACAGAATCCTTGCCATATTATCTTGATCTGACCTCTCTGACTTGCCTCATGCTCTTCATGGAAGTCTTACTCTCTCTCTTCATCTCTCCTCACTGTTGAGTTTCTGTCTGAGTATATCTGTTCTTGCAGTCCCCCTATTTAAAACCAAACACTGTATGCTAAGCAGCTTCTTTTTATGAGGTCCCAAGATGATCTGTGAGCCCGGAACTGAAGTACCTGTTTTGGGTTGCAACATGTCTTTGCTTGTCAGCAAGGCACCTTAGAGCATTATTGGCGATAAAATGCTGTCGGATTAATTAGAAACTTTTAGAGATATGTTCCTCTCCCCATATAATGCAAAATATAGTTTATCTCATTCATCCTTGTAGACTGGTTTGGCAATGCAGATTATACATTCCTGGTGCTTTTCTAGAAGAATATGTACCATTGCTGGTTTGGCCAAATGCTGTTTCTTTCACACCAGGGCACTGAGCAAATGGGATGCTAAAAAAGAATACCTTATCACTGACCCAATCTGTGAATGAAGGTGAGTATATTTTAAATTTTTAATCTAAAAAAATGAAGCCTCTCTCCGATTTAAGGTGTGCTGCTGGCTCTTGTCAATGTTAGTTTTGGAGCTGCTTTGTGAAAACAGCCATCAGGGTTAGAACACAGTGGCTTCAAAGTGATAAATGATTAGGAGGCCATATGAAGCTTGAAGCCAAAATGACTTTATAACAAAAAACAATAGAATATGACATTCATACAGTATGTCAGGCAAATAAACTAGTCTCCAGATAATGGGGTCCCTCTTATATTGGCAGATAAACCAAACTATGGTTTGGGGCCCTTATGGCTAAAGTCATTTCAGTAGTGTAGTAGGTCTGGTTTGAGAATGTGCAATTGCATTCTGTGCTCAGTTTTTGCCACTTTTAAGTTATACAGAGAACACCTGCTTGAATAATAGCTTATATTAACATTAACATTCTTTGACAACTACAAGACCAAAGGCTTCTGATGAACATGCAGTAGCTTTAAATGAAGTATATTTAGAAATGCACAGAATTCCTGGTAGTAAATATAGTGGATTAAAGATATGAATTGTGCTAAAAGTGCTAAACACTCCGTTACTTTATAGTTGTCACCTATGTCTCCTCTTAAATAGAGTGCAAAGGAAACGTCCATAGACATTTTTGGAAACAGATGGTAAATGCATTTGTTCTTTTTTTAGGCGAAAAGTGCTCACTCAGAGGATTAATGATATGGAGTCACAAGCTAAACTGTAGTAGGTCAGCAATACAAAAAATGAAAACTTTGGCAACATAAAAGTAAAAGCCTGCTATAAGACATGCAGTAATACTAGAATCAAGTTCTTTAAGCAAATACCTTTATCTGATACTAAAATAATTTATAGAAATTTCAGGAATATTATTTGTTCTGTCCAGTACTAAAATTACCAGACCATTAATGATTCAGGCACAGTATGGCAGGCAAGCTCATTGGAATAAAGGAATAATTCATTTCAAAGCATGTATCTAGAACTATTAATAGACTGAATGGACAAGACAAAGAAAATAAATAAACACAAAACAGGAAAAACACAATAGTATGCACAGTTTTTAGGAAGAAGAAAAAAAAAAGTGTGAACATAAAGTCTCACAGTACCTGTCAAACTGCAATTATGTTTGAATCAGAAGTTGATTGAAACACACTACTGTTGGACTCCAACACAGAAACATAGATTAATTAAACTTAGTATGAGTAAACCACCCATGAAGTGGGGCAAAAAAACCTTTATATCAAGTCATTAAAATCTAAAATAAAAATTAAATGGAGTAAATACAGAGATGTTTGCAAGGGTGCTGTGCAAGAAGCAGTCTTGGATGGGTTAGTAGCTCATTAAAGGGATGCTTGTAATAAAAGTGCCAACACCATACCGTGGGAGGCAACCGTTACTTCACCTTCAGTACTAGAGAAACTTGATATAACTTGTGCAGTGGTGTTTTTTGGCATATAAATTCTGGTAGGCCCATACCAGAATTTTTGTTTATGTTTGCAGACTTCTCTAATGTTAATATTAACTTATCTAACAATTAACATCTGTCCATCATTTGCTGTTGACTAGTTAGATGTACAAGTTTACACACTGTTCAGATCACAAAGAAACAATTGAACAATGACATGTTTCTGCCTGGCCTGTCTCAAGTGGCATCAGATCATTGTGATACCCTCAAGTTTAGAGTTGAATGGTTTTGAGGTTAAAAAGGGCATGCCATAATAACACGGAAAGAACACACACACTACTCACAATGCATGTTTCGAACATAAGACTATGTAGTTGTTTGGTAGCAGTACTAACCACTGAGTGACCGGGTGTTTGCCGGACACCACAAAGCCAGCAATCAATTACAAAAACAGCTTTCTTCATATTTGTTCTTTCTGCAGCAGGACTCTGTGGTTCTTTGAAACAGGGCATCATACTAGTGCCTTCTTTACTACAAAGTGGAAGGAGCACATTTGCTGTCAGGTAGTCCTTTTCAGTGGTGGGTGAAGATCAAGATATTGATTGCATTATTTTTTTTTTCTTTTTTTGTTCTTCAAATTACAGAAGAAGTGGAATTACTGGAATTTTCATACCTCTTTGCTGGTTTGTGCTGCAAAGTCTTCACTGGGAACAGTTAGCACCATAAGTGCAAATGCCTAATACAAAAGATTTAAAAAGACAGTCTTCATTTTAATGCCTAGAAGTATTAGTTCTCACATTCATACACTATCGCTAAATTGCAAAGCTCAGGCTACACATACACACTCCCACCCAAGGGTAAACCTAGAACACTGTGGGGAAAATAGAGCTGGACCCTCAGTCAGAAACAGACCTTAAGCGTCTGACACCAACACAATTTCACATCATATAAAAACTAATATTTTTTTATACAAGAAATTGTTTTGAGCATAGATTGAAAATTGTAAAAAAAAATGCTACCAGTAAACAAGACAAAGTTGAGAGATGTATTAAACATTTTAGTGAGGAGTTAAATTACTGTGGGAAGGTAATTATGTATTTTACACAACATTGCTGGGGCCCCAGTGGCCCTTAGTAGAGAAACAAAACTGAACTTGTGTACAGGTATATATCATGTAACTTGTGCATATATGCATATATAATGCACTGTATATAGTTGTAGTTAGAGTAACCTTTTGTGCTGCACCTTGTCCCCTGTCACAGCTTCACTTTCTGGAAAAACACTCTTTTTAATAAGCATTCTGTAGGAGCCAATTTTAGAAAGTTAATGCTTTAAGTTAAACTCATATTAGTGTTTGCTCAATTTGAATAGAATATAATTTTCTTTCATAGCCATAGACAATGGTATAGTCTTTTATCCCCTGTAAGTTGATAATGAGATAGAACTTTCTTGCTATATCAGAGATACAGTGTGTTAATTAAGTCAGTTTTTAGTTGTTTTTAGAATAGGTCCCATTGCTAGCTGGAACTGAAATACCCATTTACAGCACAAAAATGGGATAGTTAGTTTTCTGACTTTTTAGAAATGGTTCAGCTATATGAGAAAACTTAAAGAAACAAACAAGATTTATAAGCTTCAAACAGAACTTTTCTTAAATAAGAACTTTTCTTTACTTAGCAATACCATTTTTTCTCTATTTTTGAGTGAACTGTTTTACTTTGAATTTTTACTAAAGCTTTTGAAAATGAAGATATTTTGTCTGTGGAATCATTTCAATGCGTCAAGCTTTTTGCCAGAATCCCATTAAGTATACTGAAGCTGGAGAACTTTGGTAATTTTGAGTAAACGCAGCTACATGTTTTATCGGTTGCCTAATGTCAGATCAGCTGCTGCCATACTGCATAAAGCACATATAGCAAGTTGCTACATACCTTTAAAGCCAGATTACTGTGCTTCACTCTCTACAGCTGAATCCTATCGAGGAAAAGACCTATGGATTCTTTTAAACTCAAGCAACTAGGGAGTTATTCGCTTCAATGTGTGCTCGAAATAAAGGTTCCGATACTGAATAAAGATTGAGCACTGTTCCTCTAAGTGCAAGAATAAAAAGATCTTTTTTTTTTTCTTTTCATTTTTATTAATTTTATTGCAATCCATAGAGAGCAATTAAGTTTTTATAAAAACAAAAATTGAGTTAAGTACAGATCGATCCCCACCCCTAAGAGAGAGAGCAAGCCAAACGGCGTAAAATTTAAGGCTTGTAAACATACCTAAATTAATAAATTCTCTGTGCATTATGAGCTTATTTTAAAATATTACTGATTAGATACTGCCATGTTTTGAAAAAAGTCTGTACGGATCCTCTAACTGAGTATTTGATTTTTTCCAATTTCAAATAGTATAACACATCAGTTTCCCACTGACTTAAAAGAGGAGAGTTTGGGTTCTTCCAGTTTATCACAATAAGTCTGCGTGCCAAAATTGTAGTGAATGCAATTACAATTTTTTTTGTCTTTCTCCACTTTAAGCCCCTCTGGAAGAACCCCAAACACAGCTGTTAATGGGTTAGGAGGGATTGTGAGTCCAAGGCTATCTGAAAGGTAATTAAAAATTTTTTTCCAGAATAATGTTCATTTGGTGCAGGCCCAGAATATGTGACCCAGTAAGGCTGGAAATTGGTTGCAACGTTCGCAAGTTGGATCATGCCCTGGAAACATTTTGGAGAGTTTTAGTCGAGACAGATGTGCTTGATATATAATTTTAAGTTGTATAATTGTATGCTTTGCGCATATGGAGCTCGAGTAAATTCTCTGCATTGCTACTTTCCACTCCTTTTCTGATATATTAATTGAGAGATCTTTTTCCCAGTATCCTCTTGGATCTTTGAAAGGGAGGGATTGTAAAATGATTTTAGAGAGATTCTGTAAATGATTCTGTAAATGATTTTATTTATTGTAGAGATGGAGTCCTTGAGTACTTGAGATTGAGCAATATTTTTTCCAGCATGGATGAGGGTGCAAGATGAGGAAAATCTGGAAGGTTCTGTTTAACAAAGTTCCTGATTTGAAGATAGTGAAA
>JANRMT010061414.1:33308832-33329822 GCA_026402145.1 Polypterus bichir lapradei
TATATATATATATATATATATATATATAGTCAGTAATGCAACCTCCCGCGCCACTCATACTGAAATATACTTTAAAAAATATATATATATATGTATATATTTTTTTTTTTTTTACAGTAGCTAGTAATCCACATAGGGAGAAAGTAATTACTTCTCTTAAAATGTTTTTTTACTCCTAAGCTTTTTGACAACCTACCAGGTGTCATCATGAGAGGAAAATGATTAGACATTGTTACACACATGTACATAGGAGGAAGCTGAATGGACCAAATGAAGGTAATTCCAGGCAAGGGGGTGGCAGGGTGCACTAAACCTTCCTCTGATATTTCTGAAGACCAAATACAGGAAATTCTGCCTGATTCAGCCCTAACGACACCACTTTGGTTTCCAGCTCCAAGGATGATGTCACTTCCGGTTCCGCCCTCAAGAACATTATGTCCGGTTCCAGATTTTAATGACATCACTTCCGGTTCCCTGCCTTAAAAGACCAGTTAAATTTCATGTACCTCAGTTCAGTCTGGAACTCAAACCTATGCACATCAATGGCAATTTTTATACCCTTTTGTAGCCAGGGACAATATACGGGTGGCTTCCCCAAACCTTTGTGTGTGTGTCGAGGCTGGTTCTTTCACAACATACAGGAATCAAAGGCAATATATCGCAAATGAGCAGGTGGGAGGGCATAAAAAACTACTTTAAGACACGTGATTCATTTTCTCACTTTATGGATTACTAGCTACAAATATGAAAACCGCATCATAGACCTTCACTTCCAGATTTTTAAGTATATATCTAAACATATTTTATCATTTAACACATTTCAAAAGCCTACACACCCTTTTCAAATTTTAATTTCATACATAATCTGTAACCTTCTACCCCAAAATCCAGTTTGGGATTGAAGGGGACAGAAGTCTATCTGGGAAGTAGTGGGCACAAAATAGATAGTAACCCTGAATGTAAACCTGTATGTACACAAAAAAAAAACATGCACACCCACCAAAGACAACAACTGGGGTCAGGACTTGAACCTACAATACTGGATCTATGAGGCAATAATAATGCTAAGCTCTGTGCCAATTAAGGCAAATCTTTTCAGACATTATTTCAGATTTAATAAAGATAATAATAATATGGTATATTTTTATAGCACCTTTCCTATGCTCAAAACACTTTGTAAAGTTCTTTTAAACAATATCCATCCATCCATCCATTATCCAACCCGCTATATCCTAACAACAGGGTCACAACATTTTAATTAAAATTGAAGTGAAAATAATAGATAATTGCAGTTACTATAGTATAATATGATTTAAAATGTTTTATACATACATTATTCTTAATATGTAACTGTCATAGGAAATATCACTGAAACTGCAAGTTAAGTAACACTTTAGTTCAAGTATCTATTTTAAGCAGCTATTAATAACTTACATGTTATAAAAATATTTTAAGCTTTTTTTAAAATGATATAAAAAAGTAATGTGGGACAAAAGTGGATATCAAATAAAAATTGCTTTGGTAAACTACTATTTCAGAATATTTCATTAATTCTGACATACAAGATGATATGCACATTCTTTGTCAAGATATCTTGTTTATGTGTTTTAACTTGAATGTAACAGTTTATGTGATATATATAAAGACAAAATATATTTATGAAAGTGTAGTTGTTCTGCAGATTGTGCTATAGAAAAACAAAATATTTGTGTTTTCTGGTACAACTTTAATTAAATTATGACATTGTTGTATTCATAATTTTTTTTAAAAATGTTTTTTTTTTTCCTGTTTTTCAACTGCACAGGAATAAATCTGCTATAGTTTCAGGATAGGCAGTTCCTGATGTAGTGCAGGTGATGCTGAACCAAGCAGAAGCAATCGGAAAGTAAGTAAACATTTAACTGGTGTTGAAAAAGAAAGAAAGAGAAAGAAAGAAAGAAAGAAAGTCACATAATGAAGCAGTCAGGAGTAAAGGATAGTTCAAGAAACATTCAGCAGGTATTTCAAAGTGTGTGAAGAGCAGTGAGGGGGAAGGCATGTGAGTGCCTTGTACAGTAAACACAGATGCTAAGAGAGTTTCAATAGCTATTGCACAAATACTGTAGTTCCTTTTTACTTATATCTATTTTCAAATAATAAAGGTTAAGCAGGTCACAATCCAAATTTTAAAAATTAAGTCAATATGATACCATTCCCATTTGATGTTGAACTTTTAAGGGACTTGCTTGGATGAGGCCTGCTTTCAAGTTGAAGATGCAATCTAATCCAACATACCTTAAGTTTAGAGCCATTGAACTTGAGGAAGAGACAGCTAGCTTGTCATACTCACAAATTGGTGGATATTGCCCAAGTGTACATTACAGAGGTAGTGTGAATTCCAAAAGGGGTTTATAGTTATAGTTATGTTATAGTAGTAATGACAAAATTTTGACATGAAATGCATAATGTATGAAGATTGAAGTCCAAATATCAAACAAAGACTTTTACAAAAGTTGCAAGTATAACAAAACAAGTGCAATTTTATTCAAGAATATAACTGAAGAAAACAAAATTGGGTTAGGGCATGATGCTGATATGACCACTTTGCTGGTGCAGAGGTAAGAACTGCTGACTCATAACCAAGAGACTTTGGGTTTGATTCCGGCTCCATCCTAGATTTACCATTTTGAGTAGTGAGCTGCTCTTATTGTTACTATTATAGAATAAAAACATACATTTGATTTGAGCCTGTAACAGCCAATTTATGGTACTTGTAAAGCTTACCTTTTTTTTTTTTTTTTTTTTTTATTCATTCACGCTCACCCAGATCAGACACTGCTGTTTTTAAATAAGACATGCAATAACAAAGGTGAACTTAGATGAGGATGAGAGGTCTACATCGGAGAAAGAGAACAGAAGCTCTCCCCGCAAGAAACGTCCATTCACACATAAGATGTGATGGATGCAGCAACAGGTTGGATGTGATTTGCCTGTGAATCTGCCACACGCATGTCCTTCAATGAAACAGCAGGGCCTACAGAGCTTGCCAAGGTATTGTGCAAAGTTCCGTTTGCGATTATGTTTTTTGATGGTTTTTATATAAAAAACATTCATATGCTACTTATATAAATGCCACATTGAATGTTGTTAACCTATATTTATGTACTTATCTTCCTACAGTGTAAAGTCAAAGTAGACTGCTGAACTTCCTTTATTTGATCGACATAGGCATGCTGACAAAGTATATGTGCAATGCCACTCCTTATTTAGGAAAAGACCAGCTATGTAAAGTGGAATGGTAGCTTCCAACTGCAGCTATAGACACTTCAGTACGCAAGCAACTCTCCATGATAGTGTTTAGATCTAGCAGTGTCATGCTGATGGTGTATGTGCCCAAAAAGAAGAAGTCTGACTGCATTTTAGGTACCATTGGTGGAATGATAGATAGAATGCAGACTTGGGCAGATTTGTTGTAAATGAAATTTTGGGTAAATACAGGGTGCACACAAAGTCCGTATGCCCTAATCTTTTGGAGGATTTTGAAAGCTAAAGGTTACCTCTTAGGAATCCAAAACATTTGTATGAGTCTCTCCATGATCTCTGCATAGCCGAATGTGCCGCCAGGTTCTCCTACTCATGTTCTGCAACATTTGCGGGGTGACTTTCTGGAACTCAAACCGCATGTTTCAGTTCATCGTTCGATGAGTAACAGCGCTTCCGCACGTCTTCTTTGATAAACCCCCACAGTGCATTATCTGGAGTTGTGAGATCAGGGCTTCTCGGAGGCCACGGAAGAGGAGCGGGATTATTGTTTGATCCTCATCCGATCCAACGATTCCCAAAAACTTTGATGAGGCAATCACGCACGGTGATTTCGAAATGGACAGGTGCCCCGTCTTGTTGAAACCAAACACTGTCAAGGACGCCCTGGTTTCTCAGTTGTGGGATGAGCCAGCCATTCAGCATTTCCAGATAATTGACTTGGTTAACAGAACCATCAAAAAAATAAGGGCCAAACAAATGCTGTGCTGTCATTCTGGCCCACATCATCACGCATGGTGGGTTATGCTCAATTTCTTCAAAGAAATGTGGATTTTCTTTTCCCCAGAAAAACACGTTTTGATTGCGGGAGCAGCAATAAATCACGCACTCTTCAGAGAACATAATCTTTTCCTTCTCAGCATTTGTTGGAAATTGGTGCAGCATCAGATCACAAGCTTCCTGACGTCTGTCCAAGTCGGCATCTGATAATTCGTTAACGTGCAATGAACGACAACATTTCATTTGCAAGTCCTGTTTGATGTGTTTTCGCATTGTCGATTCCGTTATTCCCAACTCAGCAGCACGTTTACGAGTGGATTTCATTGGGGATCGTTGGACAGACTCTGCCACATCTGCACATGTTTCATGCCTTGTGGATGGTCTTCCACTTCGCGGTGCAAAAGTTTTCTTCTCCCACTGCAACAACGTCCTCTTTGTCGGCGATGCCTTCCCAAAACGCACAACAAAGTCATCCATGACATTTTTGATTGATTTCCCAGTAACAGGCCACTCATGAACCCACACAGTGGCCACCAAACGCTCCTTGATCGTGAAAACACTTGCGTCACCCATTGCTTCATCTTGGAACCACTGCCACGTTGTTGCGATTTCTTGAGCAGCAGCAGGTGGCATCACCAGGCAGGATGTCGGAAACACACCTCGAAATACCGGGAAGACTTGGGCTCATGTCCACAGGAACCAAATTGTCAAGGTTATTCCTGTAAATGCTCCTAAAGATAGGGGTATACGGACTTTGCGCGCACCCTGTACATATAAAGTATCATATTATTTAGGTTGTTAAATGATTAAATCTAAATACACAATGAGAGATTTGAAAACTGAAAGTACACCATAACTTGTAAGGTGGCATAAATGAATTGTTTAAAATTGCGAAGGAAATTAGTGTGTTGGATCTTGGCTGATACTTTAAAACAACCATCCATTATCCAACCTGCTATATCCTAACTACGGGGTCACGGGGGTCTGCTGGAGCCAATCCCAGCCAACACAGGGCGCAAGGCAGGAAACAAACCTGCCAGCCCACCGCAGTACAAAAGATTATTCAAAATCAACACTGAGACACAAAAGAAAATTTAGTGGTATATTTCACAATAACATTATAAAATTTTCTTTACACAGAAAATAATTAATACATGGAATAAGTTAGCATGTAATGTATTAGACAGTAGTTTTTGAGGACCTTCAAAACTTAACTTGATGTTATTTAGGAGACACTAGTTGTATAGATTTGACAGGTTTGTTATTATGAATAGTAATGCTTTAATATTTCATTTGCTATTTAACTTAAAAATAGGGTAATGTAATTCTGTTTATGTTGAACAATTCAAAAGTTATATGAAAGCTCGTAATCACTTATTAATGTTGTTCTCAATTAATTGAACATGCTGAACCATTGATAACCTTTTCAATACATTACTCACAATTGTAGTAGAGTTAGTGAGTGATTACTTTATATAAAATGTATTTTTCTTTCTGTGCTCACTAGATGGCTAGTGGGCGAGTATCAAATCTGAGTTATACTTTATGTCTTACTGATCTATATATAGTAAAGTAACCTTGAAGTCAATAAAATAATAAAAATCAGTCTTGCTTTAGTCCTATAGTTTTCCCCCCCCAAAAAAAAACAATGTAAAAAACTAGCAAACAACCATGGGCTGTACTTTTTCCGTAGACAGCAAAACTCATAAAAGATACGATGGAAGGTGACATTTTTAGCACTTATCAACACAAGCTCAGAGTTAGATGGTTGCGTAATATGGGTGGCAATAAAAGCATTTACACAGAAATTACCTGATTATTTTGATATCATATGGAACAACTACAGAATAAATTTATAGTTTGTTGACTCTGTTACAATGTGGTCAACTACAATTACAACACTCAAATATAAAAGCTTTAAGAATAAATACCTGTTTAATTTTGTATGGATACTTTTATTATGGTGGTACCAACTGAGTCAGCTTTTAGCACTCTGTATCTATTTGAAGAAAGAAATGCATGGCCTCCATATCTGAGAACAAGACAAACTGAAATGACATAGCAAGAAGTGTTAGTTAACTGGACATAGACACTTACACACTGCTGTAATATAAATATCACTGATATTATATTGTTAATCAAGCAAAGGATTAAATATATTGCAGAAATTGCAAAACTCTTTTTAAACTGATTAACACCTAAAATTTCAGTATGTCTAATGAAACATTTTAAGAATAAATTAATGTAGTCTGATTAACCAGGTTTTACCAAGCTCTGACAAACTGTGCTAGGTACAGCATATTATTAATTCATTTTGAAATTTTTAAGTTCCATCTGCTGTGTTACGGGTAATAATAAAATATGTTTCATTGGCTAACTTAAGTATAATAATTTTGGAAAACAGTGTTACTGTCTTTTTGAGAACTCTATTCCATATTCAGCAGTCTTTCAACCTAACTCATATTGTTTATGTTTTCTTCCTCCTCAGGTGAGATGCCAAAGGCCTTTTTCTTCGTTTTCAACTAATTTCTTAAAATTGAGGTCTTCCCGTTGAAACTTCTTACTTCAGCGAATATTTTGCCCATCACACTTTGTGACTTTTTGTTTAGGTGGGGCATGCATATCTAGCCTGGTATAACTGATTGAGACTTGAACATATTATTTACCCCAAAAGTCATTCCAGAAGTTAGATGAAAGAAACCCCAGGCTGTATTTGGCTTTTTCCCAGAGGCTAATAGTAGTGTGGGGGTTGAAGTAGAAAAGAAAGAAGGATCATTTGGCAGAGGAACACAGACAGAGTTTGGGGAGAGCAGGAAATGGTTTTAGGTCTTGGCAGAGTACTCAGGAGCAAAGTGGCTTCTGGTATTTGTAAATATTTGTATGTATATATATATATATATACTGTATATGGTAATAAGACCAAAAGAGACAGTGAGAATGTTGGGGTAAACCCCATATATTTGAAAATGGCCTGGATCATCACCTGAGCCCTTAAACTGTCTCCCATGCATTTGCGTGTGACAGTGACCCCTACTTAGCGCAGACCCGTTCAGGTTGGATGATTGAAGGTTTGAGGTCATGGACAAGAGAAAGAGCATTGGTGTTGGCATGGAGAGCACCCTGACAATGTAGGACACTGAACTGATAAGATGGTAGGTCTCACATGGGAATTCAACTCCTTATGAAGAGCCCTCCACTGTAAAAATGCATAGTCTTTCACCTGAGTGAATACACAACCCAAGAGGCAGTATCTCAGGTGGTTAATAGCCCATTTAATTGTGAGGGCCTCTCCCTCCACCACCACATACCTGGTTTTACAATTCAGTAGTTTCTGGCTCAAGTACATAATGGGATGTTTAACACCATTGACGCTTTGGCACAGCATGGCTCCAAGATCTGTGTCCAAAGCATCAGTCTGAAAAATAAAAGGTAAGGAAAAGTCAGGTGTAATTAATACAGGTGCTGTCATGACAGGCCGTTTTAGGTCTTGGAACGTGGCTTCTGACTTTTCATCCCATACCACTGTGTTAGGTGCAGGCTTTCTTGTTAAATTTGTCAAAGGCGCTGCCCTCTTAGGAACAAACCGGATGGTAATACCCTGCTGACCCCAAGAAAGCCTGGACCTGCCACTTGGTTTTTGGATAGGACCAATTCTTAATGACATCATCTTTGGCGCATTACGGTTGTACGGTACCTCTTCCCACCAAGTAGCCTAAATATTTAGCTTCACTCAGTCCAAAAACACTTTCAGGGTTGATCCTTAGCCCTGCTTCACTTAGTGTCAGAAGCACTGCACGAACCTGCTGCACATGATCCTCCCATGTACCAGAATAAATGACAGTGTCAAGTACGTGGCCCTATAGGAACTGTGAAAATGTAGCACTCTATCCATCTAAATGGGAGAAACCAGTACTGCCAATGGCCACAGTTTGAGATGGGTTATCACCATTGTGGAGAATGGCCAGCCGTCTATCCCGGCCAATACCCCCAAGCCGCCAGGTGGAGCCCTCCTTGCAGCATGGAGGTCCCCAGAAGACCAGCAGGGCATCATGGACAATGGAGTTTTTATGCACAGCCCTGCTGGATGCCATGGGGGCCACTAGGGGACGCTGCAGGGAGGAGTAATGGATATTTTCCCTACGCCCCGGAAGCACACGTGGACAAGAGGAATGAAGTGCTTCCGGGGTGAAGAAAAGAACTTGTACCTGACCCGGAAGTGATTGAGAGTCACATGGACTGGGGATTAGGAACACTTCCGGGTCAAGGACTATAAAGGACTGTGGGAAATCCCAGACGGACGAGCTGAGTTGGGAGGCAGGGTGGCTAAGCGTCTGGGAGTTTGGAGGATTGGTTATTGTTTATTGTTATTGAGAATTGTGGAGAGGAGCGTGCTTTGTGCACTTTATTATTATAATAAATCTTATTATTTGACTTTTACCTTGTGTCTGACGTGTGGTCTGAGGGTACAAGGGTGCGAGCAAACCCTAATCTGTCACAGTTGGCGTAGTCGGCAGGATTCTCTGGCCTCAGTTTGGCAGAGGACCTGGGAAAAATTTACTGTGGACAGAATACCCCAAGAAGGCAGCGTCACGACATAGGGAAAGATCGCCAGAAACCCCTATTTCTTAAGCCCGTCATGGGGAAGAAGAAGGCAAGGCAGAGCAACAGCACCAGCGGAAGTTCCATGTTCGTCATGGCCGACACTCGGGATGAGCGACAGGGCGACTACACGGATCGGGAGAGGACTCCGGACGAAGAAAATTACAACGAGGTATGTGCCGGAAATATAGATAATCTATTTAAAATTACTCATTTTGTACCATGCACATATCTCGGAAAAGATCATCCGGAAGTTCTGCGGGATGCAGGAGAATCTCCCGAAGACGGTGTGGCGCTTTTGTACGGGCAGACGGACAATACAACGGACTTCCGCATGTCGGATGCTGGAGAAGGACACGTGACCCAACCCGAAGGATTGGGGAAAGGAGGAGGTCCGTGTCCTGCTACTTTCGACTTCGCTCAAAAGATGACGGACTTAGACTTTCCGAAAGGGAAGGGGGAGGTGAGCGAAGCACTGCTCAACCCACGAGAAGGTAAGGAGGGTCGGGAAATAGCTGGTCGATCTGCCGACATATTAATACAGGCAGATCGCAGTCAGCCAAAGATGGCGGCCCGGTCCTCGTCCGTAGAGAACTCCAATTCCCAGAAACTCATGCGGAACCCGTCAGAGCACGTGCCGACAGCGGGCGTGTTCATTGGCTCCCGGCCGGATGGTATGGCGAACCAGGAAGTAAGCCAACCTCCGGCCGAATTAACTAACTATTTTGACATGCGGGAGCTCGAAAAATTAATCGAGCCCGTGCGGAGTATTTTGCAGACACTGGAGGCGATTAAGAAGATCTTTGGAGATCTGGGAGCAGGGGCTGAAGCGCCTTTAAGAAAAGTACATGAGTACCTGCGGCGATTAGACCGAGAGCCTCCCGTGTTATATGATTTGGCGGTACAGGCAGGTAATGTCGGTACAGTATACAATGTAATAGGGACGCAGTGTGATCCGGGCCAACTTTTAATAAATAGCGGGTGCCAAATCACTGCGTACCCTACAAGAGAGGACGGAACGTTGACCGAGTGGTCGGCGGAAGGGCTAATCGATCCGGGGCAGCTAGACAGTCCTGACTCCCGGAGCAAGGCAGCCCTAAAGATGCCGCCACGGTAATTTATAAAACAAAAGGGGTGCAGACAGTAAAGGGGCTCTCTTCTTCCAATAGAGAGACCCAGACTGTGGACAAGCCCCAGATGAAACAGGAGACTTCTATAATAAAACAGAGGTCTCCTGACAGGGAAGCAAAAAGAGAGAAAGCACTGTTAGAGGCGGCAGGGGTTTCACTCCCAGCAAAACAAGGGGCGGACCTAACATTTCCTAATTGTTTTCAGTCCCGCAGGGGGAGAATACCAGGAGGACGGAGGCAATGCTACGGGTGCCGAAGGTTGGGCCACATTTGGCGATATTGTCCTTGGAGAGAGGGGGACAAGATAGCGAATTGGAATGATGTTCCCCCTAGGTTCTCCAGGGACCAAGATTTTCGGATTGATCAAGGCTCAACCGGAACGTCATCTTGGAGGAAGACTTCCCTCTCGGGGCAGGCCGCTCCAAATCATTATAATTCGCCGCGGGGGGGGGGGGGATACTGTGGAGAATGGCCAGCCGTTTATCCCAGCCAATACCCCCAAGCCGCCAGGTGGAACCCTCCTTGCAGCATGGAGGTCCCCAGAAGACCAGCAGGGCATCATGGACAATGGAGTTTTTATGCACAGCCCTGCTGGATGCCATGGGGGCCACTAGGGGATGCTGCAGGGAGGAGTAATGGATATTTTCCCTACGCCCCGGAAGCACACGTGGACAAGAGGAATGAAGTGCTTCCGGGGTGAAGAAAAGAACTTGTACCTGACCCGGAAGTGATTGAGAGTCACATGGACTGGGGATTAGGAACACTTCTGGGTCAAGGACTATAAAGGACAGTGGGAAATCCCAGACGGACGAGCTGAGTTGGGAGGCAGGGTGGCTAAGCGTCTGGAAGTTTGGAGGATTGGTTATTGTTTATTGTTATTGAGAATTGTGGAGAGGAGCATGCTTTGTGCACTTTATTATTATAATAAATCTTATTATTGGACTTTTACCTGGTGTCTGACGTGTGGTCTGAGGGTACAAGGGTGCGAGCAAACCCTAATCTGTCACACCATCTATAGCAAGGCCCAATGTTTTAGTAGAGGTAGTATGTATTTTATCGCATTTGTCTTGCGGTCAGTCCCACACCAAGATTACCAGGAAAGGGGGGTTGTGCATGACAGCTACCCTGATCTTACAAGTCAGCTCGTCAGCCCTTGGTATGTGATAATACATGTGTTGTACCATTGATTTTCCCCGTCGATAAAAGTACACCTGGTTGATCTGGTTTCCCACTGTCACAGAAGCACATAATGGCAGGGAAACAATGGAGATTTTGCAATTTTGCTGCCAGAGTCTATAAGTGCTTAGATCTTATGCCCATTAGCGACTACCATGTCAGTGTAGAGAAGGGATTGGGGATTAGCAGTGTAATAGTGCCTCTCTTCTCGCTTCCAACTGCACTTGATTGGCTCACCAAAGTGAAGGTAGTTGGGGGAAAGTGTAGCTCTACTCCCTGCTTTTGTAGCAGTGAGGAATAGCTGTGTGCTTCTCTGTAGCTTTGGCCGTAGGCTCTATGTTGTGTCAGGTAGACTCTATAGAGTAGTGACACATCCTATCTTGGACTTATGACAATCAGCAGACCATTTCGCACACTTGACTTGCAAGGCTGCATGGTATCGCTGGAGGACTGCTATCAAGGAATCCATGGAATGAAATTGTTGTCTCTGGACTGGTCAGACGAGGTAGTCAGGAAAGGTGTTCATTAAGTAGTCACAAGCAACCAGTTCTGTAATGGATTTGGAGCTATTTTTCTCTGGCTTCTGCCAGTGCCCAACTCTGCCCCACAAATCAAATGTCTGTGAGAGAGCTGGCCACTCAGAATCAAATTTTTACTCGCGACTTGTCCTCACCTGATGATTCAGGGTGATGCCATACCTGAGAAGCACGTCAGCTTTTAGTTGGTCATAATTACCGCTCACCTACTCAGTGAAGTAGTAATAATAATAATAATAATACATTTTATTTATATAGTGCCTGTCCCATGCTCAAGGCACTTCACAGAGTTTAAGAAAGAACGGCAGGGTATACAGTACATAGCATTGTACTAAACCAGATAAATAAATAAAAAAGAGTAAGATAGTAAATTCAGAGAAAAGCCTAACAGAAAACATAATTGATGGTCTAGCACACACATACAGGTTACATGAGCATCTTGACATATAGGTAAACTTAAAGAATGGTAATAAAGTCAGTAGGGCTAAAAGCCTTCCTGAACAGATGAGTTTTGAGTTGTTTTTTAAAAGAATTCATAGAATCAGAATTCCAGAGTCTGGGCGCTATACAACTGAAAGCCCTGTCACCCATGGAGTGTAGATTAGTGTGGGGCACAACAAAATTGGCTGAATCAGAGGCCCTTAGTGGGCAGACAGGCACATAGTGATGGAGAAGGTCACTGATGTAGTTTGGTGCAAGGTTGTTTAAGGCTTTGTAGGATATAAGTAGAATTTTATATTCAATTCTGTAAGACACAGGGAGCCAGTGAAGGCAGAGCAGGATGGGTGTTATGTGCTCTCTGCTGCTGGTTCAGGTAAGGACTCTTGTAGCCAAGTTTTGAATAAGCTAGAGCTGTGATATAAGATTAGAAAGGGCACCAGCCAGTAGGGAATTACAATAATCAATGTAGGATGTGATAAAAGCATGGACAAGTTTCTCAGCATTAGAAAAGGACAGGAAAGAGCAAACACGGGATATGCTACGGTTTGGGAAAGTAAGAAAGTTTCTTAAAGTGATTTATGTGGGCGGAATAAGAAAGAGAGGAATCAAAAATGACACCAAGATTCTTTGCAGTAGAGGCAGATCTGATGAGATCACCGCCGTGATTGACTGGGAAGGAGCTCATTTTATTAAGCTGCACTTTAGTCCCAATTTGCAGGAGTTCAGCTTTGTTGCAATTTAATTTTAAAGAGTTCTGCTCCATCCAGGTTTTAATTTCACTGAGGCAAGTTGTGAGCTGAGAAAGCTCTGATGAAGTTCCACTTTTAACATTGAAATAGAGTTGAGTATCATCTGCATAAAAATGATAACCCAGTCCAAAGCTATGAATAATATGGCCAGGGGGAAGCATATAAATACAAAAAACAAGTGGGCCGAGGACAGAGCCCTGAGGAACTCCTTGTGTGACTGGCACTGAGCTGGATCTGCTGTTGCCAAGACTAACAAACTCTTGTCTATCAGTCAGATAGGACTTGAACCACTGGAGGGCAGTGTCAGAGATACCCAGGATGTTCTCCATTCTGGACCGCAGAATGTCATGTCTGACAGTGTCAAATGCTGCACTGAGGTCTAACCGAAATAATATGCTTGTTTGTCCAGAATCTGCTGCCATAAGCAAATAATTGGTTACCTGTAGTAGTGCAGTTTTACAGCTGTGCTGCTCCCTGAAACCAGACTGAAAGGGTTCCATCAAATTATTAGAAGTTAAGTAGTTGGTGAGTTGGGAAGCTACAATACGCTCAAGAACCTTTGACAGAAAAGGTATGTGGGAAATAGGCCGAAAATTGTTAAGACTGTCAGCATCAAGGCCAGACTTTTTTAACATTGGGGTTACAGAAGCAATTTTAAAAGTGAGCGGCACAGAGCCAGTGTCAAGGGATGAGTTTATTATTGTTGTAATAGTCGGGATTATGGCATGAAGGCAGGATTTAAGTAGTATGGTGGTGATGGGGTCAAGTACATAAGTAGTCGGCCTCATCTTACAAAGCAGGTCATTAACAAAAGCAGATGTGACTGGTGAGACTTTAGAGAAGGAGCTGGATGCAGTGTGAAAACAGGGAAGATATAAACAGATGATGCATTTATGTTAGTTAAATGATTTAGATCTTTAATTTTGTTACGGAAAAAGTGGAAGAATTTCTCACAGACTTCACTAGAAGAGGTAGTTAGGCCAGATGCGGGTTTGAGTAGTTTATTAACTACAGAGAACAAAGCCTTGGGTTGTCATGGCCACTTTCTATTATTCTGCCATAAGGGGTGTTCTTGGCAACAGTTAGTGCTTCTCTGTAAGCTCTTTGGTGGTCAGAGAAAGCCTGGATGTGTACGGTGAGGCCAGACTTAAGTGACATTCTCTCAATGCATTGGCCAGCTGCTTTCATAGATCGCAATTCTGAGTTATACCAAGGAGCTGAACGCTTAAAGGAAACCTCCTTATGTTTTAAAGGAGGTGTTTTATCTAATGCTGAATGAAGATCTGAGTTATAGTGGCCAACAAGACTATCTTATGTTGATGGAATAGGTGAGGACAGTAAAGATCAGAAATGGATCCAGAAAGAACAGAGGGACAGATATTTTTAAGGTTTCTGTAAGAAATTTGTTGTTTAAAGGTAAGAGGAGGGAGAGATAATGAGACAGTGCAAAGTACGACTTTATGGTCAGAGAGTCCCAAATCAGTGCTGTAAATGTTGGCAACAGATTATCCAGAAGTACAGATCAGATCCAATATATGACCACCAGAGTGGGTGGGAAAATCAACATGTTGTGTCAAGTCAAAACAGTCCAGTAAGGATAGGAATTCGTTTCTCAGTTTAGATGTGGGGATGTCAATATGGATATTGAAATCACCAAGAAGGATAACTCTCTGGGAAAAGGAACTTAAGTGAGTTAATAGTTCAGTCAGATCAGATAAGAAGGATGCATTGTATTTTGGAGGACGATAAAGAACAATGAGTGAGACAGGACCTGATTCCATTATTAGTTTAAGAGCCAGACACTGGAAAGACAATGGATAATCAATTGGGATTCTTTTGATGTGTAAATCCACTCTGACAATTACTACAAGTCCACTGCCTTGTCTTGAGCTACGAGGCTCTGTGAGGAAAGTGTAACCAGGAGGTGTCGCCTCCGTGACAGACATAAAATCATTCAGTTTTTGCCAAGTCTCCGTTAAACACAGTATATCAAGTTTGGTGTCAATGATGAATTCTGACAGCACCGATGCTTTGCCAATAAGATATTGCGAATTAAACAATGCAATATTAGTTAATGAGATTTCTTTTTGCACAGAGCCGTGACCGGAGTTTATTTTCACATACTGTAAATTTGGCACACTGACACTTCTATTTCCAGGGCCATGAGTAGGACGGCATATTCCTGAGCAAATGTCGCTGGTGATCTCTTCATTTGCAGCCCGGCGGTGGCGGCAATCTGACCCACGATGTACATATTTCGGGTGCCGCAAAATACCGGTGTCTTTTAGGATATTCCAGTCAGACCATTTGCTCTGGACAAACTGTTCAATATGAAGGAGTTTGTCACAAGAGTATTTTAACATGATACTGAGCAATACTTATCTGATAGCAGTGGAGAAGCAGCACAGCACAGCGGAGTTGGTGGGACAGGTGGGTACGATAACATAGATGAGTGGCGATAGCAAAGCAGCAGAAAGCATAGCAGGAGGTGGAAGCAGGATTTGGAAGTAATAGGCCCACTGTACCGGTCCCTGTAAGATCAATGGGTAGGAATCAATATCATCATCATGGTTGAAGGGAAGCAATACCTGGTTACATACCTCCAATTCATCAAGCCATTGTTCTCCAGCCTGGGGCCTCATGTATAAATGGTGCATACGCACAAAAATGTTGTGTATGCCTCTTTCCACGCTCACATCACAATGTATTAAAAAAAAACTTGGTGTAAAGCCATACACATTCTCACACTAGCAACCCCCATGTGTACGCAGTTTCTGCTCAGTTTTGCAAACTGGCGACATCCAGCATCAAAGCAGTGCTACTGCTCCTGTGTGGTTTCCCTTTCTTTTTTAGATTTACATCCATAACATGGGCTTTATCAAATACAATGAAATTTACCGCATATCATTTATAAATTTAAGGCACCTGATTGTAACCAATCTATAACAATATAATGGTGTACAGAATGGTCAAACTATTCCACTACCATGGTTGCTTTAGCATTGTTAGAGGACATTACAAATGGAAGAATCAGAAGAGAATGCGTATTCAGAGATCATATTGATTTCTTGGCACATGATGATGACTGGCTTCTAAGTTAGTTTAGATTTCCAAGAGCTATCCTCTTGGAGCTGTGTGCTGAACTGGGGTTGGCTTTACAAAGGCAAACTGTGATGAATTGTGCTCTAACTGCTTCTTTGCAAGTTCTGTCCACTCTCGAGTTTTTAGCCATAGGAGTTTTTCAACATGAACTGGCATACTGATCAGATATTTTTCAGTTATCACTGAGTTGTGCCATACCAGCTGTATGGGATAGTATTTTCCACTTGTCAAACAGATGTATAAGATTTCAATACACTGCGGTTGAACAGCCAAACATCAAAGCGCAATTTGCTGCAACGTTCGGTTTTCCTAATGTAATCGGAGCGGTTGGCTGCACTCACGTTGCTATAAAGGTGCCTTCACATAATGAATTTGTTTATGTAAATAGAAAGCATTTTCACTCTATTAATGTGCAAATCATCTGTGATGCGAAAATGTGCCTCATTAATGTTGTTGTGAGATGGCCTAGCTCAACTCATGATTCATTCATCCTGAGAAATAGTATTGTGGGGAACAAACTTGAAAATGGTGCTGTGCATGATGGCTGGCTTCTTGGTAAGAAAAGACATTTAATATTACCCTTTTGGTCATAGTTGTACATTATCTGTATGATGTAACCATACAACATGATTACTTAGGTGACAGTGGGTACCCGCTGAAGACGTGGCTTCTCACCCCTCTTGCCAATCCACTAACTGAACAAGAACAATGTTATAGTGATCTCCACACTTGGGCTTGGGCATTGGTAGAACATATTACAGAGTCTTTGGCACTGCCTGAATAAGACTGGGTGGAGTGCTGCTCTATAGCGTTTTACATAATATGGCTCACAATTGTGGCTTGGCCATACCTGAAGAGATGCAGTATGATGAACTAGACCCACAGGTAAGCAGATGCATCATTTATTTTTTTCACAAATTCATTTAATTTATAGTCAATATCACCCAGTACTACCTTTATATTCTGTAGTTCGTTGGCTACATCTCTCACCGCATCCACTAATGCATTTTGTGATTCCAGAACAGTGTCCTTCAGCACACAACCAGATGATCAGCCAGCGGTTTCCGAAGCAGGGTTGTGTGAGCAGCCAGTACCCAAAGATGTGATCAGCACAGAAGCAGCACCATCATCGCATGGAGCCACGTCCTCAGAATGGGGGTCAGATTTTGCAATATTGTCTAGAACTGAATAAATATAAAAATATTTAATACTGCATCTGCTGTTTGATAGTTTGTCTTATTACACATGCAAATTATTTACACGAGTATGAATAGTACATTTTTCCTTGCCTCTACTTCACTTAGCAGGACCTTCATTTTGCATTCGCTAACATTTTTTTTTTTCTCGTGCTTTTGCCATTGTCTTTTCTTGAAACACTGAATGGAAGGGACTATTTATATTGATTTGCATATTCAAAGAGGTGTAATTCTGGAAGGAGTCAGGGTGGGGTGGCAGGTGCATGCATGTGCGTTACATTTCATGCTGACCAGGATTTATTGAATGGAAGAATGTAGAAGTTAGAGTACACACAGATTTATGCATCTGGATTTTTTTTGTGCATATGCACATTTCCACTTTTGTTTGTACCCAATGTTTTAGTGTGAATTCTATGCATGCTGTATAAATGGTGTGCACACACAAAAATGCTGCGTACACCTGTTTCCACGCTCACATCGTGATGTACAGTGATCCCTCGCTATATCACGCTTTGACTTTCGCGGCTTCACTCTATCGCGATTTTTTCTCATACACGCTTACGTCACTACGCATGCGCTTTCTGAGAACTTTTATCTAAGCCCCACGATGGCTCCTAAACGTGCTGCTTTTTCTAAGTCTTCTGACAATAAAACTAAACGCCGGAGGAAGATGCTTACTATCAAGGAGAAGGTGAAACTCTTGGATATGATCAAAGATGGAAATACCCTACAAAAGCCTCCTGACGCATATGAAAAGACAGCGCCAGCAACTGCCTATCAAGATGTTCTTCAGCCACGCACCCAGACACCCACTGCCTTCTCCTAGTACTCTTTCATGTGAAGAAGACAACGACGCACCTGCTGAAGATACTGCACCACCTGAAGACTCTCCTACTGAAGTCGTGCCTTCATAGGTTAGTGGTTGTGTGTAAAAACTGTGTGTGTGTGTAATTAAATGTACAGTACAATAATCTACTATATAAAAGCGGTCGGGGTTGTCCTTCCATCCCGTGAGGGCAAAGCGTAGCGGTATTCTGCTTATCACAGACTTACTACTTGCGGCTTGCGGTACAAAGCGACACGATGTGAGCAGAGTTCTGGTGCTCCCATCGTTCCCTTGATTTTGTGCGCTGGAAAAATAGACAAAATTATGTCTCTGGAAATAATTAATGTTGATGGAGTACAAATGCCTCACCGCGTAGTAAATATCAGGGGAGATGGGGCTTGCTTATTCTCATCTATAGCTTATTTAGTGCATGAAACTCCATCTTTAGCGGTACAGATTCGGGCTGACATTGTACGACTTTGGACAGGCACTCAAGGGGATAAAAAAAGGTTTTCGGGAGATGTTACGAATGGGCACTTTGATGTTCTCATTCCCTACACTTACATGCCTGATGTATACATGGAGCGCGCACAAATTGAGGGTAAAAGTTGGTCGCCTTAAAAGGCGGGTGAGCCTAGTAATAATATATTTGTAACGTCTAATATGTCTTATTTTCTCTTATTTTTTCTAATATATTGGGTAATACGAGTGTAATTGTGACTAAAAGGTGTTATTTCATGTCTAGAGGGCTCTAATAATGTTAAAAAACGTATTTAGAAGGTCGTAAACATGTTTTCTATACTCTAACTGTGAAAATATTCGATTTATAAATAAAGAATCCTACTTCGCGAAAATTCATTTATCACGGTAGAGTCTGGAAAGGATTAACCATGATAAATGAGGGTTCACTGTATAGAGACTGAACTTGGCGTAAAGCCACACACATTTTCACGCAAGCTCAAACCCTTGTGTACACAAGTTCTCTGCACGGTTTTGCAAAGTGGCGGCACCCAGCATCAAAGAAATGCTACTGTTCCTGTGTGGTTTCCCTTTATTTTTTAGATTCACATCCCTGACGCGGCTTTATCAAATACACTGAAATTAACCACGTATTAGTATAAGGCATCTGATTGTGATCAACCTGTAACCATATAACGGTGCACAGAATGGCCAAACTATTCCAAATACTATAGGTGCTTTAGCGTTGTTACTCTCAGTGCACCACTGATTATTTAACAAACTGTATCTGAATGTGGAATCACAGCTCTACAGCAGCTGATCGGAAAGGGGATTATCAGGATACAGCATTTAGCACACACCACATCAGCCATGCGCACAGTTGAACTTCTTCCATACAGTACGGAAAATGATTCAGAGCCTTTCCTATAGGGACCTCGCGCTTCAGAAACAGTTTCATCCCAAGAGCTCTAAACACACTCAATCAGTCCATCAAGTGTTCCTGGTAGAACTGTTTGTACTTATAAATAATCACCTCACTGTAAACTTGACCTACAATTATAGTATTGCACAACCTGAGCCACTTTATAAAGCACTGTAATAAACAAGAATCTTCCACAACGAGAAAAAGAGTTGGGGACTGTCCCCGTATAATGTCCAATGGACAATGAATGCAAAAAAGGCAAATATGCGATCAAAGTACTTTACGGTAATTGACAATGGTACATGACAAAGATGGCATTTTTATACAGTGAGAAAAATTGCTGGCAGAAGTGAGTTGGCAGGAGACAACGTCATTATTGTCAGACGTAAATGACATCATCAGAGGGACCTGGAAGTGAGGTAATGCCAGAAGTGACATTGAGATGGAGCCGGAAGTTTCGTCATGGCGAAGGGCACCGGAAGTGATGTCATCAATGGGAGTCAGAAGCGGAAGTGACATTTGGAAGCCATCTTGGGAACCCGAAAGTGTAGGCGAGTTATTTTTCTTCTTTTTGTCTGACAAAAGAGAGAGAGAGGCATTAGTACCGCATATCAACCCCTTGTCTCGCCATATTTCACTCACCTCAGGGCTTGTTGACTGCCTTTTACTTGTTGACTTCGTATTTACATATGGTGATGACTGGCTTCTAAGTCAATTAAGATTTCCAAGCGATACCTTCTTGGATCTATTGATATCATTTTTAAGATGAAATGCAGTAAAGCATGTTTATTACATTATACAGATAAGTTTTAAACTTAATTAAAATAATTTATATTGCAAATAATTAAACATGTGAGGACACGGGGGACAGCGGTAGCGATGAGCTGGCACCCTATTCAGGGATTGTTCCTGCCTTGTGCTGTATGCTTGCTGGGATTGGCGTGACCCTGGTTGGATAGATGGATGGAATAATTAAACATGTACTAAGAAGATATTTCAATGTTCCATAAAAGTTTAAAAGAATCGGCATTCTAAGCTTACAGAATGCTTGGCATCTATTACAGAGCTGATTGTGTGTTTACTTGGAGAAAGAAAAGGAAGGACAGGAATTGGAGGTTAGTATGTTTGAGAGAGAGACAGTACTGCTGCAATACATTGTTTCATGAAAGGTCGTGCACAGCGCAGCAAGCAAATTGCAGGAGGCAGGAACAATCTCTGGACAGGGCGCCAGCTCATCACTAATACTGTGCCACTGTGTCCCTATGTTTAATACATGCTTTAATTCCTATCATTATGAAAATGATATCAAGTATACATCATAATATTTAAATTATTCAGAGAGATGTAATATCAGGAATGTAACGTATTCTGTGTCCTGTCAGCGGAAGAGAAAGCCCGTTTAAGAAGCATGTAGTGATTCACACACATAGAGTCCATAAAAGAACACATAGAATACGAAGCATTTAACATGCTACTTTAGTTACGATGGGATCTGAGAAACTAGTAAATTAAACAATTTTTAGATTAAGTTTATGATGTTCTACTTAAATGACAAAATAAGCTACATGATTAAAGTGGAAATTTTGAGATTAAATTAACATTTGGACATTTTTTTCAACTGTGTCCCTATTTTGTTTTTCTCTTAACCCTAATACACTTCCATATGACACTCAGACTGTGGGCTACGATTTGCCTTTTCATGGCAACTTTGATATCTGACCACTTATTTATTTCAGGCATTTTGCGATTTTCTGAAGTTGAACTTTCGAGTTTCTCCACCACTCTGTTAGATAGATAGATAGATAGATAGATAGATAGATAGATAGATAGATAG
>JANRMT010061414.1:33329832-33344479 GCA_026402145.1 Polypterus bichir lapradei
TAGATAGATAGATAGATAGATAGATAGATAGATAGATAGATAGATAGATAGATAGATACTTTATTAATCCCAAGGGGAAATTCACATAATCCAGCAGCAGTATACTGATACAAAAAACAATATTAAATTAAAGAGTAATAAAAATGCATGTAAAAGCAGACAATAACTTTGAATAATGTTAGCATTTACTCCCCCGGGTGGAATTGAAGAGTCGCATAGTGTGGGGGAGGAGCGATCTCCTCAGTCTGTCAGTGGAGCAGGACAGTGACAGCAGTCTGTCACTGAAGCTACTCCTCTGCCTGGAGATGACACTGTTTAGTGGATGCAGTGAATTCTCCATGATTGACAGGAGTTTGCTTAGCGCCCGTCGTTCTGCTACAGATGTTAAACTGTCCAGCTTCATTCCTATAATAGAGCCTGCCTTCCTCACAAGTTTGTCCAGGTGTGAGACATCCTTCTTCTTTATGCTGCCTCCTCAGCACACCACCGCGTAGAAGAGGACACTCACCACAACCATCTGGTAGAACATCTGCAGCATCTTATTGCAGATGTTGAAGGATGGCAACCTTCTAAGGAAGTATAGTCGGCTCTGACCTTTCTTACACAGAGTATCAGCATTGGCAGTCCAGTCCAATTTATCATCCAGCTGCACTCCCAGATATTTATAGGTCTGCACCCTCTGCACACAGTCTCCTCTGATGATCACAGGGTCCATGAGGGGCCTGGGCCTCCTAAAATCCACCACCAGTTCCTTGGTCTTGCTGGTGTTCTGGTGTAAGTGGTTTGAGTTGCACCATTCAACAAAGTCTTTGATTACCTTCCTATACTCCTCCTTCTGCCCACTCCTGATGCAGCCCACAATAGCAGTGTCGTCAGCGAACTTTTGCATGTGGTAGGACTCCGAATCGTATTGGAAGTCTGATGTACAGGTGCCCGTCATAAAATTAGAATATCATGACAAAGTTGATTTATTTCAGTAATTCCATTCAAAAAGTGAAACTTGTATATTAGATTCATTCATTACACACAGACTGATGTATTTCAAATGTTTATTTCTTTTAATTTTGATGATTATAACTGACAACTAATGAAAGTCCCAAATTCAGTATCTCGGAAAATTAGAATATTGTGAAAAGGTTCAATATTGAAGACACCTGGTGCCACAATCTAATCAGCTAATTAACTCAAAACACCTGCAAAAGCCTTTAAATGGTCTCTCAGCCTAGTTCTGTAGGCTACACAATCATGGGGAAGACTGCTGACTTGACAGTTGTCCAAAAGACGACCATTGACACCTTGCACAAGGAGGGCAAGATACAAAAGGTCATTGCTAAAGAGGCTGGCTGTTCACAGAGCTCTGTTTCTAAGCACATTAATAGAGAGGTGAAGGGAAGGACAAGATGTGGTAGAAAAAAGTGTACTAGCAATAGGGACAACTGCACCCTGGAGAGGATTGTGAAACAAAACCCATTCAAAACTGTGGGGGAGATTCACAAAGAGTGAACAGCAGCTGGAGTCAGTGCTTTAAGAACCACCACACACAGAAGTATGCAAGACATGGGTTTCAGCTGTCGCATTCCTTGTGTCAAGCCACTCTTGAACAAGAGACAGCGTCAGAAGCGTCTCGACTGGACTGCTGCTGAGTGGTCCAAAGTTATGTTCTCTGATGAAAGTAAATTTTGCATTTCCTTTGGAAATCAAGGTCCCAGAGTCTGGAGGAAGAGAGGAGAGGCACAGAATCCACGTTGCTTGAGGTCCAGTGTAAAGTTTCCACAGTCAGTGATGGTTTGGGGTGCCATGTCATCTGCTGGTGTTGGTCCATTGTGTTTTCTGAGGTCCAAGGTCAACGCAGCCATCTACCAGGAAGTTTTAGACCACTTCATCCTTCCTGCTGCTGACGAACTTTATGGAGATGCAGATTTCATTTTCCAACAGGACCTGGCACCTGCACAAAGTGCCAAAACTACCAGTACCTGGTTTAAGGACCATGGTATCCCTGTTCTGGATTGGCCAGCAAACTCACCTGACCTTAACCCCATAGAAAATCTATGGGGTATTGTGAAGAGGAAGATGCAATACGCCACACCCAACAATTCAGAAGAGCTGAAGACCACTATCAGAGCAACATGGGCTCTCATAACACCTGAGCAGTGCCACAGACTGATCGACTCCATGCCACGCCGCATTGCTGCAGTAATCCAGGCCAAAGGAGCCCCAATTAAATATTGAGTGCTGTACATGCTCATACTTTTCATGTTCATACCTTTCAATTGGCCAACATTTCTAAAAATCCTTTTTTTGCATTGGTCTTAATTGATATTCTAATTTTCTGAGATACTGAATTTGGGACTTTCATTAGTTGTCAGTTATTATCATCAAAATTAAAAGAAATAAACATCTGAAATACATTGGTCTGTGTGTAATGAATGAATCTAATATACAAGTTTCACTTTTTGAATGGAATTACTGAAATAAATCAACTTTGTCATGATATTCTAATTTTATGACTGGCACCTGTATATAGGCTGAACAGGACCGAAGAAAGTACAGTCCCCTGCGGCGCTCCTGTGTTGCTGACCACAATGTCAGACCTGCAGTTCCCGAGACGCACATACTGATGTCTGTCTGTAAGATAGTCCACGATCCATGCCACAAAGTATGAATCTACTCCTAAATCTGTCAGCTTGTCCCTAAGGAGCAGAGGTTGGATGGTGTTGAAGGCGCTAGAGAAGTCCAAAAACATAATTCTTACGGCACCACTGCCTCTGTCCAAGTGGGAGAGGGATCGGTGTAGCATATAGATAATGGCATCCTCCGCTCCCACCTTCCCCTGTTATGCGAACTGCAGAGGATCGAGGGTGTGGCGGACCTGTGGCCTCAGGTGGTGAAGCAGCAGCCGCTCCATGGTCTTCATCATATGTGACGTCAGAGCAACAGGCCGGAAGTCATTCAGCTCACTAGGACGTGATACCTTTGGGACTTGGGTGATGCAAGATGTTTTCCAAAGCCTCGGGACTCTCCCCTGTTCCAGGCTCACGTTGAAGATGCGCTGTAGAGGACTCCCCAGTTCCTGCGCACAGGCCTTCAGCAGTCGTGGCGATACTCCTTCTGGACCCACTGCTTTGCTGCACTGCTGTAATTGCAGGTGGGTATGTCTCTCCTATGCTGGTATCAGCAGAAGGATGGGTGGAGGGTACAGTACTCTGAGGTGAGAGTGGGTTAGGGTGGTCAAACCTGTTAAAGAAGTTGTTCATTTGGTTTGCTCTCTCCACGTCTATCTCGATGGTGGCACCCCGATTCGAGCTTCAGCCAGTGATGATCTTCATCCCATCCCACACTTCCTTCATGCTGTTATTCTGCAACATCTGCTCCAGCTTTCTCCTGTACTGCTCCTTCGCCGCCCTGATCTGGATTCTGAGTTCCTTCTGCACGTGCTTGAGATCATGCTGATCACCACCTTTAAAAGCCCTTTTCTTCTGGTTCTTGTTACTCGATCAACTTCCTTTTGTTGTTTATATTGCTGCTTAAACCAGAAAATGGTATGCTTTTCCTTGCCTCTCCTTGGTATTCGCTGAAATTCTTCTTTTTCCCCCGTGCTTTTGCCATTGTCTTTTCATGGAATACAAAACATAAGGGGCTATTTGTATTGATTTGCATATTCAAAGAGGTGTAATTCTGGGAGGAGTCTGGGTGGGGCGGCAGGCACATGTACTTTACTTTTCATGCTGACCAGGATTTATATAACAGAAGAATGTGGAAGTTGGCATGCACACAGATTTATGCGTCTGGACTTTTTTGTTTGTACAAACATTTCCACTTTTGTCTGTACGCCATGTTTAACTGTGAATTCTACATACGGCGTTATGCATGAGGCCCCAGGTCTTTCAGCACCTGCACATCTATAGCCATAGACTGAAGGACCGCTACTATGTCCTGCTGTTCCATCATTTCTCACAGCAAATCCTGGTGACTATGCCATTGTAATAAGACAAAAGGAGACAGTGAGAGTGTTGGGGCACCCGTGTGCAAACTCTGTATAACTAAAAATGGCTTGGATAAAAATAAACCATGTGAAAATGGAAAAATTGAGTCTGCTTAGAACAGAGTCCTATTCACACTGTCCAAGATGGTGGTTCTTCCAGTCTTATATACTGTATATATATACTGCCTTGAAGTGAATGCAGCCGTCTCACTGATAATGCTAAGCACTGCTGACTGACCTTGTTTTGCTTCACATAAACCTATAATGACACTGGAGAGGACACAAATTCTCTAATAAATTAAATGCAGTGCTATAGCGGAGAAACCAAAGACTGCGTTGTGCTTGCTTTAGCTGTTTATTTTTTCTGTCAGCAACAAAAAAGAAGGTAGCAAACAATAAAGACTGATACTGAGGTTAACCAATTAGACTATTAATTCAGCATAGTGATAATAATTGATGTTAAGCATAATGAAATATATTTAATAGACTGATATAGGAACCTTATTTGATGACACTACTACATCAAGAAGAGATGAGAGAGACAGAGGGTTTTTTATTTGTTTCTCTGTCAGGTTGCCAGCCATGACCTAAAGCAAGAGAGAGTAAAGAAGCCCTACGTTGACTAGTGTTGTTAACTGGTGTTGCTTGTCTTCCTTGGCTATGACTAATATTATTATTGACAGTGATTCTATCTGTATTTACAAATGTTACAATAATATTTTACTGCATAAATATAAATTGCCCTCCATAATGTTTGGGACAATGACACAATTTTTCTTGATTCAGATGTGATTAAGGTGCACATTGCAGACTTTAATTTAAAAGTATTTGCCTACAATTTGGTCACACCATGTAGAAATGACAACACTTACTCCAGGGCACCATAATGTTTTGACATAGGAATGGTCAGTATATTAAAGTAGTCATATTTAGTACTTTGTTAGATGTCTCTTGCACGTAATGACTGCTTGAATTCATAGACATCACCAGGCGCTGAGGATCTTCTCTGGCGATGCTCTGCCAAGCCATCTTCAGCTAGGCTTCAGGGATTCTGATGTTAAAATGATGTAGGTGAGCACATTAATTCCACTATTTTTAATGTCACAGTTCTATAGGATTCTACACTAATCATAGCTAAATGGAGCACAGCACAATTGTGCAAGTTCACAATAAACACACATGACGAAAAAATGCCCGTATATGTTTGTTTATTTTATAATTTTGTACACTGTAATTTGCCAAATGGACAGAGGAAGAGCAATGTGCCATAATCCACTGCCCAGACATTCACCACTGTTGGGAGACCCACACAATGTGTTTTGACTGATGTGGTGCTGCAGACACAGCAAGAATTGATTCAGGCTATTCATGCCTTGTGTCAAAGGCAGCATGAACTGATACAGCATGTCTGCAGAGAGCTGTGAGACATTAAGACAATCTTACTGAACTTGTGGAAAAAAAAATCTTTAATCAACTAAATGTCAATGTTGCAATACATCTAGTACTTTATTTTTATTACATTCAACATACAACATGCAAATATCTTACAATTTCCATTGTAATGGCCCCTCTCAGATGGCAGAAGCATTCAATGTTAACTGCACTATGTTGTTCAGTACTGCACAAGATTTCATGATGTGGCAAACCTTTGTGGAGTTGCACAGAAGTGTGTTGCCCAATGAGTCCAAACACAGCCGTCTACCTTTTAATGAATCAGTGGTCCATTGTGTGTTGTACTGCCTTTAATTAAACTCCTTTGTGGGTTGGTGAGTGGTACAATGAGCCATTCTCTAAGAGGGTACTCACTGCCACCTGAAAGACAGACTCTACAAGTTGTCTGTAATGTCAGTCAGTCAGTTATTATCCAACTCGCTATATTTTAACACAGTGTCACGGAGGTCTGCTGGAGCCAATCCCAGCAAGCACAGGGAGCAAGGCAGGAACAAATTCCGGGCAGGGCGTTAGCCAACCACAGGGCACACACACACACACACACCCCAAGCACACACTAGGGACAATTTAGGATCACCAATGCACCTAACCTGCATATCTTTGGACTGTGGGAGGAAACCAACGCAGACACGGGAAGAACATGCAAACTCCACGCAGGGAGGACCCGGGAAGCGAACCCAGGACTCCTTACTGCACCACCGTGCCGCCCTGACTGTAATGTGCTAAACTTAAATGCACTTCTACCAATAAGGCTCACTGACACACCATCACATACAACATGTGAAGTGTATGTCCTGCTATACTTTTTGATCAAATAAAGGAGTCCTGGGTTAAGCCAAGCCATATTTCAACAGCATTAGGTGGATGCAGTTGAGCATCATATATTAGTTGGATGTTAATAGAAAAACAATGTTTTCTGTTTATGAAAACAAATGAATCCTGTTATGGTGCCTTTTATCAAACAACATGTCTGCAGTCAATTACACTGATCTCATTAATAAAAGTAGCAATTGCAGCAAAGGTCCGTAGTTGTACAGAAATTAGATGTATCTGGGTAGCATCTGAATTATAGCATCCCATGCAGATGGCATGACACAGATCAGCAATGACTGCAAGATTCCTATCCGGTCAGTCAGTTCACGCTGAAATGCACCTGTCACCAAATGGGTCATGGTTGTTAAAACCTGCAATGGGACAGGGATTGCATGAGTTCTGCATGACAGTCTCTGTAATAAGACTGAAAGAAGATGGCTCAGCTTTTTAGACAGTCATCATTATGAGCCAACAAATCATTCTGATCTCTGAAAACTCATACCTTGCATACCCGGCCATTGCCAGTTATGTTGTACAATACACAGCACACCCTTTTTTTAGACAAAATAGATCAGCTACATACTGAAGCAATTACTAATGAGCGTAACCATTAGGCATTATAACCAACATTGATGACAGCTGTATTGAGAGAACATAGTTAACTGTGATATAATCAGTAAGACAGCATCAGAGTTTGGTGCTTCATTGAATAGCACAACAAAATGAAAGTTAAAGTTCATTTCATTGTCCTGTTGCCACAAAAAAGTTGCATAGGACTTATGGATGGTTGCAGCATTGCATAAATTTAAGCTAATTTCCACACCAAGTTCATGTTTTACAAATCCAGACTTTTGCATAAGAAATGGCTTATGAATGTTTCTGAGCTTAAGCTTCTGAGCTTTTTATGTTGTCATCAAATTTTTATTAAATAAGCATGACTTTTCCAATACAGGTCAGGTCAGGTTGGGGAGCTTGCACTGGTACAGTGCGTTGCTGCACAAACCACCTGACGAAATACCCTGGGATCCTGGTTGGCAACCACCCAGGCAGACATGCGATCCAGTCCCACCCTCCAGAAATGACCCTCTATGTGCCAGATGTTACGTGGGCATCCCCTTGGCCTGGTCCAACAATGAGGATACTGCGAGCCGGATCACCCTCGGGGAATAGCGCCACATGGCTGTAGATCAACTTAGTGGCTAGTGCGTAGTGCCTGCCTAGGGGTTGGAGAGTGAAGCAAGCAGGGGCCAGAGCCCCCTAGTATATATACTGTATAATATGCACACACACATATATCAGCTAATGTTGATAATGATTTCAGGTGGCAGAAATATGGGATTAACTGAAAGGGAAGCCAAAGAAATAAGACAGATTCAAGGCATATTTACTTTTATATTGAAATTAAATTTGACATTAATTATTTCAAAATTAGTTATCAAATTTTTAAGTAATTTTTAAGACTTCCTGACAGAGTTTTGTAACTGAAACACTTAATGCATGTTTGTTTTCATTGTATTTCTCATTATGTCTTTTCACTTTTACCACTTGAAATACATAATTGTTTATTAAACATCTTTCTTATATCTGATTCTTAAACAGAGCAATTTTTTACTAAAGGAAATTTTTACTTTAATACTCAAAAGTAAATTTAAAAACATGTATTTTTATAGTTTTACTTGAGTAAATATGATTATCACATACTTTAACTTTTGATTTTTTACCAGAGTATTTTAGTAGGACTTAATAGGACGTACACTTTTAATTAAGTAATGCATTATTGTACTTTTGACACCTCTGCAATTGTAAACTGTGCAGTGCCTTAATACCCACCTTTGTGTCTATCTGTCTCTCTCTCTCTGATTGTTGACCGCTGCAATCATAATGATTTTCTCCATCCATATAACTCTATATCATGAATTTAACCCTTGTTTATATTGCTTTAAAGAGATTAAACCAGAAGTCTGAAAGTGACAACTTTGAAATTGGGTGCATGCTTTAAAAAGACACTGTATATTGCAATGTTTAGTTATATTTATTTTACAAAATAAATTTCTGTATTAATGTTACATATTTGAAAATTTGAGGAAAATTCAATTGCTTGGGTCAACTTGGGATATTTAATTTGAATTTTAGATTTACAAATCTAGACTATTTTCTTCTTAAAGTGTAACAGATTAATGCATTGCCACAGGCCATCTTAAACGGTTTGAATTACCCCCATTGTAGTTTTACAAATGTACTTTGTCAGCATGCCCATATCGATTAAACACAGGAAGCTCTGCAGTCTACTTGTGACTTTACGCTGTAGGAAGATAAGTAAGTAAATATAGGTAAATCACATTCGATGGGGCTTTTATATAAGTAACATATAAATGTTGTCATATAAAGACCATCACAAAACATAATCACAAACAGAACTTTGCACGATATCTTGGCGAGCTCGGCATGCCCTGCTGTTTCGTTGCAGGACATGCATGTGTCAGATTCACTGGCAGAATGACACCCAACCTTTTGCTGCATCCAAATGGTGCCATCTTTCACCTTTACTTCTGGTGCAGCTGCATTGTTCTTATGTGTGAGTGGACTTTCTTGTGGGGAGGGCTTCTGTTCTCTTTGTCCGATGTAGAACCCTCATCCTCATCTGAGTTCACCTCTGTGATAGCACGTCTTTATTTGAAAACAGAAGTGTCAGATCAGGGGTAGCGTGAACGTGACTGAGAGAATAAAATTGAATGCTAACCTTTATAAGTACCATAAATTTACACCAGCTGTTATAGACTCAAATCAAATGAATGTTTTTGTTTTATAATAGTAACAATCAGAGCAGCTTACTACTTAAAACGATAACTCTAGGAAGTTCCCAGAATCAAACCAGCGACCTCTTAATTATGAGTCAGCAGTTCTTACCATTGCACCACCCATGTCTGTGTTGTACCCTAACCCGATTTATTTTTCTTCAGTTATATCTATACTAATAAAAGGCAAAGCCCTCACTGACTCACTCACTCACTGACTGACTCACTGAATCATCTCTAATTCTCCAACTTCCTGTGAAGGCTGAAATTTGGCAGGCTCATTCCTTACAGCTTACTTACAAAAGTTGGGCAGGCTTCATTTCGAAATTCTACACGTAATGGTCATAACTGGAACCTATTTTTTCGTCCATAGACTATAATAGACTTCTGCTCTATGCCCGTGGGAGGCGGAGTTATGCCTCCCACATAATTTAGTGCCTGCCCATATAAGGCCGTCCGTCAGCGGCAATCCAATAGAAACACTGCCGCTAAATATTCACGGGTGAAGGACTGTGCTTATGCAGAGGAAGATGAGATGGTCAGGGTGGTGTTTGGCACAAACTCGGCGAAACTACGAGAGAAACTTTTAAGTGCCGGGTCTTAGCTAACATTAAATACAGCCGTGGACATCGCACAAGATGGCACCAGCACAGCTGGGAACCTTCGATGCATGTACACCGAGCGGTTCACATGAAATGACGCAGTGCACAGACAAAAAGCAACAGTTCCAAAAAGTGCTGAACAAAAACCGAATTACACAATTGAGAAGGCAGCAAAAAAATATGAAGCGTGTGATACATACAAGCATATTCATAAGTGCAGTTACTGCAGAAACAAAGCACACGGTGGAAAAAGTCAATGTCCTGCTAAAGGAAGACAGTGTAAAAAAAAAACAGTCTCCCATAAAAGTAGCTTCACTTGAAATCACTTTGTGATTTTGCACGGGTAAAAATGTCTGCTGAAGTGTCAGATTATTCTTTAACTCTTCTGCTTTCTGTATCTTGTGCATTGTATTCAGGTCTTTCAGGTTATCTTGATGTTTTGTCTCATAGTGCTGTCTTAGATTAAATTCTGTAATTACACCCACATTTGCTCCAGAAATGAGACACACGGGTTTACCGGCAATGTCAGTAAACATATACTCAGCCTCCCATCGGTTTTTAAAGGCTCCATGTTCAGAATCACCTTTTCTCTTCGGCATCGTGTGGGCTAGCTTCGCAATAACTTGCAGCATCATAAGCTAGACTTGATTAACGTGGTAAGTGTTCGGCAAGGCAGCTGAAGCGCTGCGTTATGGGATCTGCAGTTTATTGTGTTACCAGCGCTTCATATCCCCGGGCCATTAATAACAATAATACAGTATATAAAATGATCTCGCGGGCCAGATATAATTACACGCCGGGCCGGATGTGGCCTGTGGGCCTTGAGTTTGACACATATAGACTAAATAGAACTTGAAAAGATATATTTTTTCAAATGTGATCGCGCAATTCAAATAGAGTTGATGCGCACTACAGTACATCGAGCCCGCGTGCTATTGTGGTTTTGCCTGCGTGCCTCAATAAATCATCCTCCCCTCACTCTTACTTTTTTACCGTTCATCTAATGAATACACTGAGTATCGCTTTACCAAAACAATCATTGATGGCGAATAAAGTATCCATTATTCGAGTATGTAGATCGGGGTATATATATACATATATATATACCCGCGTATCGCAGCGGAGAAGTAGTGTGTTAAAGAAGCTATGAAAAAGAAAAGGGAACATTTTAAAAATAACGTAACATGACTGTCAATATACAATAATTGTTTTGTGAGTGTTGCTGTAATCAAGGATTTGATTATCATTATTTCTTTCAATCAGGTTCGTATTTGTAGGATGTGTTGTGTTCAAGTTACATTCCGTGTTTGTCAATCGTTGTAAAGATGACAGGTTTCATTCATCGATTCGTTTCTTACTGCATCAATAAACAGCTTGTCTTCTTCTTTATCTGAGACCTGACACACTGCACGCATGGGTTTTTTTTTACACTGTCTTCCTTTAGCGGGACATTGACTTTTTCCACCGTGTGCTTTGTTTCCGCAGTAGCTGCATTTATGAATATGCTTGTATGTATCAGACGCTTCATATTTTGCTGCCTTTTCAATTGTGTAATTCGGTTTTTGTTCAGCGCTCTTTGGAACTGTTGCTTTTTGTCTGTGCACTGCGTCAGTTCACATGAGCCGCTCGGTGTACATGCATCGAAGTTTCCCAGCTGTGCTGCTGCCATGTCGTGCCATGTCCATGGCTGTATTTAATGTTACCGAAGTCCTGGCATAAAACTTTCTCTCGCAGTTTCGCTGAGTTTGTGCCAAACACCACCCTGACCATTTCATCTTCCTCTGCATAAGCACAGTCCTTCACCCGTGAATATTTAGTGGCAGTTTGCTATTGGATTGCCACTGACGGACGGCCTTATATGGGCAGGCACTAAATTACAAACGCCAGCGGTAGCCTGTCTATGAACTTAATTTAAAGTTTAGGTTTACATCGTGCTTTGTTTCCGAAGTAGCAGAACTCATGAATATGGTTGTATATGTCACTCGCTCGCTTCTTATTGTTTCACTGCCTTCTCAATTATATAATGCATGTTTTCATCAGCGCTTTTTGGGGCTCTTCCTGGTTTTCTACGTACTGCGTGATTACGTGGGAGGCATGATGATGTCACACGAAACTCCGTCCCCACTGGTTTCAAGCTCATCTCCATTACAGTAAATGGAGAAAAACAGCTTCCAGTTATGACCATTACGCGTAGAATTTCGAAATGAAACCTGCCCAGCTTTTGTAAGGAAGCTGTAAGGAATAAGCCTACCAAATTTCAGCCTTCTACCTACACGGGAAGTTGGAGAATTAGTGATGAGTCAGTCAGTCAGTGAGTGAGTGAGTGAGTGAGTCAGTGAGGGCTTTGCCGTTTATTAGTATAGATATATATGACAGCAACATCACTCACAACAGTGACAAAACAATTACATTGACAATCATGTTACGTTATTTTCAAAATGTTTCCTTTTCTTTTTCATTACTTCTTTAACACACTACTTCTCCGCTGCGCAGCGCGGGTATTTTGCTAGTTCTTGAATAAAAGGCACTTGTTTTGTTATATGTGCACCTTTTGTGAAACTATTTATTTGATATTTGGACTTCAATTTTCACACATTATACACTTCATGTCAAAATTTTGTCATAAGTACTATAACATGAAACATGTTTCTGTTTTAGGTATATGTTCAACATTTCTTGCCTCGCATTTCCTGTCATCCTACTTTTACATAGATCATTGTAGACACGGAACACCCATGAAATGCATGTGTTCCAAATAATGATATATTATTTACTCAACTTACATGTAGATAAAGAGCTTTGAGCTGGGAGAACTTTTTGCCCGAGTTGAGCTGAGGTGGTGGGGGATGGTATAACAGGCTGCTTGCGCTGATCAACACATTTACAAAACAAAAGACAGTAATGGATAGGTGCGAAGGAATTTAAGGTGGCCTGGGATTACACTTTTTTTGTAGGTTTTAGGGATTCTAGTGTTAATTAGCTTGGTGTTGGTGGGCCTCTCTTGAAATGATGTTACCAGCCTAGCACACCACACCATAGAAAATTGCACCAAGTTGCAGAGTTGTAAAAGATGTAAAGGATGTCACTACCCACATTAAAGGAATGCAGTCTTCTAAGAAAAAAGAGCATGTTCTACCCTTTCTTATATAGTTCCCCTGCTTTGCAAGACAAGTCCTTCCTGTCATTACTGTGGACCCCAAATACTTGTAGGAATGAACTGCCTCTACACCCACTCCCTGAATAGTGACTGGGCATAGAGGTTCTTTGGTATGGTGAAAATCAATATTAAGAATATGCTGACAATGAAGTAGACACAGTATTTACCCAAGCTCTTCCTGAGCTGCACATTAAGTAGGAGCACTTTAAACATTCAGCATAAAGTTTTCTTAATTTAATCATTTCTTGTTCATGTACCTGCTGTGGTTGAGACAAGAAAAAAACAGAAGAGAAAGAGAAATATTAAAACAGAGAGAAACAGGTAGAGCTACCCCACCAGACAAACAATGCAGACAATGACTCAAAAACCTATACATGGAGACTGGGAGAGATCATAAAATTTTAATCTGAATTGATTAAATTACGTTTTAATTCTTCATTGCTTACCTCTTCTGCCATTTTTATTTTTTTGAATAAAGGATTTTTGTATTCTTGGGATCACTCTGAGTAAGAAGGACTAACATGAGACTTCCCATTCCTATTTAGCTTCCTGCACTGGACTATGTGTTTAATATTATATTGTAATAAACTAAAATTTATATGCCACATTCTGCATGGATCAAACATTTTCCCTCAAAAGCAGCCATAAATGAAACATTTACTCTCAATAAACAAATGAGATAGTGAGTAGTGTTTCATCAGAATAAAACATTACTCTTACCCTCCAAAACCTTGACAACAAAGGTGCAGGCTCTTAAAACATAATCTTGACCCCTCGGCTCTTGAAAATTTTAGACCCATCTCTAACCTGCCTTTCTTAAGTAAAGTTCTAGAGAAGGCAGTCATTATGCAGTTAAATGACCACCTAAATAAACATGCTATTCTTGATAAATTTCAGTCAGGTTTTAGAACAAATCACAGCACAGAAACTGCACTCGTTAAAGTAGTAAATGATTTGCGAGTGAATGCAGACATAGGCCATTTATCTGTTCTCATCCTCTTAGATCTGAGTGCTGCATTTGACACCATTGATCACAACATTCTTAGAAATCGCCTTAGTCAATGGGTGGGCTTCTCTGGCACGGTCTTAAATTGGTTTGAATCCTACCTGACAGGGAGAAAATTCTTTGTTAGTTGTGGTAATTACAACTCAAAGACACATGATATCCAATATGGTGTTCCACAAGGCTCTATCCTGGGTCCGCTGCTCTTCTCAATCTACATGCTTCCGTTTGGTCAGATTATCTCAGGGCACAACGTGAGCTACCACAGCTATGCTGATGACACACAGCTGTATTTATCAATAGCACCTGACGACCCCGATTCTATTGATTCACTAACAAAATGTCTGACTTGTATCTCAGAATGGATGAATAGTAACTTTCTCAAATTAAATAAAGAGAAAACTGAAATCTTAGTGATTGGCAATAATGGATACAATGAGGCTATTAGAAATAAACTGGATACATTAGGATTAAAAGTCAAGACGGAGGTAAAAACCTTAGGGGTAATTGTTGACTGTAATCTGAATTTTAAATCGCATATTAATCAGATAACTAGGACAGCATTTTTTCACTTAAGAAACATAAGTAAAGTTAGACCTCTTATATCACTGAAAGTAAAATCATTGTGTATGCACATTGCACAGACAAGCAATCATGTCAGAGTAGGAAATCTGTAAAATAACAAATTAGAGGATAAATGAACATAGTAATAAATAAATGATTAGATTTCAAAATATTTTTAAAAATGAAGAGGGTCTGTGACAGTCATTTTTAGTAAAGTTGTTATTTAAAGGATTATACAGTAATCCCTCCTCGATCGCGGGGGTTGCGTTCCAGACCCCC
>JANRMT010061414.1:33344579-33377253 GCA_026402145.1 Polypterus bichir lapradei
CGAAGTAGAAACCATATGTTTGTATGGTTATTTTTATATATTTTAAGCCCTTATAAACTCTCCCACACTGTTTATAAATATTCCCGGCAGAGTTATACAGCATAATCCCTTTGTATTCTCTTAGATATTAGGTAAGATTCATTGAAATTATGTACATAAACACACTGTTTATATACAGTAAAACCTAAATATTATTTTAAAGATATTGAGTGTCTCCGATATCACATATGTTACAGCCATTACGATAGACAGGCGACTGTAAGAAGAAAATTAATTATGGTTACTCACCAACAATGACACGATGACTTGTCCGATAACAATGAGTTTAATTTTACTGCACAACAAAGGAGAGCGTTACAGCCCTTGTAAAGAGCCACTTCAGGCGATTGTGTAGCACTGCCGTTGTTCTTCTTCTGGCAGTCTTCAATCCAAATCCCTAAAGCAGATTCCATCCAGACTACTGCCTTATTACATCCACTTACAACTCGTTTTGCACTATGGTTAAAAGGACACTGTGGCCGTAGATTTTATATTCCTTTCCTACTTTTTAAATAAAAAGAATCGTAGCCTTCAACAAATCCAAAACGTTTACCTTTTCGGCAATCGTTAACATCTTCTTCTTGCGCTTGGGCACGGCCCCTGAAGCAGTAGCAGATCGTTTTGGAGCCATAATGAAGGGCTTGACTATGCACAAAGATAAACACAAAAGAGCACAACTCTTTACACAGCGAAACACATTGATGCTGAATGAGTGAGACGAGACTTCCTAGTTAACACTGCATTCAGCACACAGGAACTCAACTGCGTGCTCTGATTGGTTAGCTTCTCAGTCAGGAGAACTTAACTGCGTGCTCTGATTGGTTAGCTTCTCAGCCATCCGCCAATAGCGTCCCTTGTATGAAATCAACTGGGCAAACCAACTGAGGAAGCATGTACAGGAAGTAAAAAGACACATTGTCCGCAGAACCCGTGAAGCAGCGAAAAATCCGCGTTATATATTTAGTTATGCTTTCATATAAAATCCGCGATAGAGTGAAGCCGCGAAAGTCGAAGCGCGATATAGCGAGGGATTACTGTATTCATTTGACATTTTATTTGAATATTGGCAAAAAGATATTACAGGTAATTGATAATAGGAAAAAAGTAACAAAGAGTATATTGTTTAATTTGGTATCTAGGGCACCCATAACTCAACTTAGAATCACATGGTTGTGAAAATTAGTTTTACATCCCTGGTTAGGAAGTCTAAGAAAATCAAATATATTTGTCATTACAGAGTAAGCACATCAGCAGAAAGCAGAATCCAAGTAGGGTTGCTGTTCAAAAGCATTAGCACATAAATAGAAATTTGTAGATCTGCTTCCATACTAAAATTTAGATCCCAGCAATAGTTTAAAAGCAAAGAAAACCAAGAATAATATAGAAACTCATAAACAAAATATAATCTAAACTAGCAGAATACCCGCGCTTCGCAGCGGAGAAGTAGTGTGTTAAAGAAGGTATGAAAAAGAAAAGGAAAAATTTTAAAAATAACGTAACATGATTGTTAATGTAATTGTTGTATATATATATATATATATATATATATAGCAAAATACATATCTATATACATATCTACATATACACACATATATATGCATACCTATCTACATCATATATACACACACATATACATACATACATACACAGACACACACATATATATAATTTGTGTGTGTGTATGTATGTATGTATGTATGTATGTGTGTGTGTGTGTGTGTGTGTGTGTGTGTGTATACACATACATACAAACATACACACAGGTATATATAAATATATGTGTATATATATATGTATGTGCCTATATGTGTGTGTATAGCTTTGATCACTGAGTGCAAGGGAAAAATAATAAAATGTAGTCTATAAGTTATTAAACAGTAAAAAATTAACGTTTTAAGAAGTAAAGGTACATTGAGCACTACTGGAGTGGTTGCGGGTAAACTACATTTTAAAGACGGTGTAACAGAACATGTAAGTAGTACTAACAGCAGCTAAAATGTATATGGATCATCTCTCGGTAGTAGATCCGTTTTGAAAGGCACTACACGACGGCTGTGGTATAGAAATTACATTTTCTATGTGAAAGTCCAAATTTCTGCCTCTGGTAATGTGCCTTACCAGCAATTAAAGAAAATTAGTTTTGTGTCCTCTGCAGTGTTAAGAGAGAAAGGCTTTGGTTTGGGATAAAAGGAAAAAAGGTGTAAAGAAAGGAAAGTTGTCTTTTTCTTTTATATAGTATAGAGAGATGTGTTCGGTGACGATATGAGCGCCTTTTGGGGACAGTCGCGGTGGGTCTTGTGCAGACTGGTGAGACGTCCCAGCTATTAATCGGCTGTGATGGCACAGTCAGTCCTTCACTCCTGTGCGTGTCTTCATAATCCGAGCTGACGACCTCATAATCGTATACGTGCAAAATAAAGTGCGAAGCGCCTTAATATTATTTTGCCGCAGTGTAGAAAAGGGGTCCCGTGTTTGCACTTGTCTGGGCTATAGCTCAGGGGGAGGATGAAAAAAATTAATAGTGCTCACTTTGAGTTAAGGCAGAAGCGCAGTCAGCGTCTCAAACGCCGGCACAGCTATGTGCGCGCGCCGGCTGCTCGACTTTTGCTGGGCAGGAGACGCCAGTTTTTGCAGACACGTTCACATGATCAAAAGTCTCCACGCTCTTTGGAGGTCATTCATATACAAAATACCCGCGCCTCGCAGCGGAGAAGTAGTGGGTTAAAGAAGTAATGAAAAAGAAAAGGAAACATTTTAATAATAACGTAACATGATTGTCATGAGTGTTGCTGTCATATACATGCCTGCCTAAATAAGTCACCCTCGCTTCGCTCTTACTTTTTTACCGTTCATTTAATCATGGCTAGTGGCGGAAAAATTATAAAATGGAAGGAGGATTACACTGAGTATGGCTTTACCAAAACAATTATTGATGGCGAATCGATTATTCATAAAGCTTGAATTGGTGATCTGTTTTTGTGTGTTAACCTCATATTTTTTCATACTTCTTCTCAAACCAAGGTGGTGCGAGGCTAAAATGAATTGGGATGCGCTGATCAATGTAATCGGTGTACCAGGAAATCATGCATTGACAAAAGTTCTCCTTTGATTGTAATGCAAAGTGTGATTAAATGCATTATTTTTTAACGCGTTATGGAGCACATGCATCGAAGCTTCTCAGCTGTGCTTGTGCTAAGAAAATTAAACATTTTAAAAATAACGTAACACGATTGTCAATGTAACCTTTTGTAAGTAGTGCCTGGAGGATTCAGTGTGGAGAAAGTCTAGAGACAGCGTGTGTATTAACTTGTGGATTTCTCTGTATTTGGTGGCAGTGTGACGAAGTTGCTTCGGAAGACGGCGTTAGCCGCGGAGCTCAGCTCAGTGCGAAATGAGGTAAATGGGAGGGGAGATGATGACGTGACTCCCCCACCCGCCTTAACTGTCAATCCCCCACAAACACAGTCTCTCGGAATTTGCATAAGCACACCCCTTCACCTGCAATTTTAACTTAGTTACAAAGTGATCAAAACTCTCGTTTATATCCTGCGTCCTCTCATTAAACTTGTATCCCGCATTACCCGAGGGCATGAAAAACGCCAGTGGCAGCCTGTCTATTAAGTTAATTTAAAGTTTAGGTTTATACCTTGCTTTGTTTCCGAAGTAGCTGTACTGATGAATATGGTAGTACAGTATATGTCACTCGCTCGCTTCTTATTGTTTCGCTGCCCCGCTAACTTAAAAGCCTTGTGCAGCGCCTGTCAGTTGAAAATTGATTGTTTGCTTGCTTTTATCGCTCTCTCTCTCTCTGCTCCTAGCGGAACTGTCATCTCTGACTTGTCATGGAGCACGTTTAAGCTCATGTGTTTGCAGTGTTTGAATAAAAATCCTTCTTGTTTCTACGACCTCCTGTGTCTCTGTGCAAATCTGTGACCCAAGCGTGACAATATATTCCGACGCTGACTTTATATATTCCAGCGCTGAGTTTATATATTCCGACGCTGACTTTATATATTTAAGTTTTGACTTTAGGTGGCAGTGTGACGAAGTTGCTTCGGAAGACGGCGTTAGCCGCGGAGCTCAGCTCAGAGCGAAATGAGGTAAATGGGAGGGGATATGATGACGTGACTCCTCCACCCGCTTTAACTGTCAATCCCCCACAAACACAGTCTCTCGGAATTTGCATAAGCACACCCCTTCACCTGCAATTTTAACTTAGTTACAAAGTGATCAAAACTCTCGTTTATATCCTGCATTCTCTCATTAAACTTGTATCCCGCATTACCCGTGGGCATGGAAAACGCCAGCGGCAGCCTGTCTATTAACTTAATTTAAAGTTTAGGTTTATACCTTGCTTTGTTTCCGAAGTAGCTGCAATGATGAATATGGTAGTATATGTCACTCGCTCGCTTCTTATTGTTTCGCTGCCTTCTCAATTATATAATGCATGTTTTCTTCAGCGTATTTTGGAGCTCTTCCTGGTTTTCTACATAGTGCGTTGACAGTCAGTTCACGTGATTACGTGGCGGCGTGATGATGTCACACGAAACTCCGCCCCCACGGCGGTCAAGCTCAACTCCATTACGTTATGTTATGACCATTACGTGTAGAATTTCTAAATGAAACCTGCCCAACCTTTGTAAGGAAGCTGTAAGGAATGAGCCTGCCAAATTTCAGCCTTCTACCTACACGGGAAGTTGGAGAATTAGTGATGAGTCAGTCAGTCAGTCATTCAGTCAGTCAGCCAGTGAGTGAGTGAGTCAGTGAGGGCTTTGCCTTTTATTAGTATAGATAACAGTATTACCTTTCCCCATATAGGTCTAGGAATCCACATTAATTACATCATCCCATTCTTTCTAGTGATAGAAATATGATAAAGAATGGGGAAGAGGACTTTAAAAATTCTGGTTCGTGGGAGTTCTTAAGTAAAAACTACTGCTGGATCACAAAACATACATGACAGTTCACAGGACTGCCTGTTTTATTTGCCCTTTTAGGTTTTATCCAGTGTTCAGACAAGCACATTAGAAATGTTCAAATAAGATCATTGACTAGGGTGAAAGAAATATAAAAGTCTCAATAACCCTAAAATTAGTTCAGAAAAAAAAATGTAAATGTTCGTTTGTAAAAATACTATTAAACTATAAACTAAATATTCAGGTAACATTCACCACAAACCTCTAGCCATTATAAAATAGGGTATGATTAGAAAATATAACATGAACTGAACATTATTGAATATGTTTGTCAGTGGGCACTGTGATGGACTGGTGTTTTGTCCAGTACTATTTCCTGCTTTGCACCCAGGGCTGTCTGTGTCCTCCTTCAGACCAAATTGGTAAAAAGGACCTGAAATACTTGAATAGGGAGTGAATGGCATGATTAAGACCCAGAAAATCTAAGAAGTAAGAAAATAGCTGACAGCATGGGTTGGTGCGCAATATGATATTTCACAGGTGGAGCTTATCTTTGCTAATTGATCCCCTGCAGGCGGGCATGGCTACCATGACAGGCAGAGGTCAGTATTGGATTGCTTTGAATTAAGTGAGTTTGAGAATGTTTTTATTTTAAGTTCACAAACTTCAGAATTTATCTATCTGCCTTACATAAATGCACTGAGTTGCCAGTTTAAAACTTCCTAACTTTATGCAAATTCTACATTCCAACATGCCATACTTTAGATAGAATCAGTGTGTGCTTGTAATGAGGCACACACACACTTCAAGAAGACTTGGGGCAATGTGGTGAACCCTGTATATTGTGATGGTCAAAAGAAATGAAAAACTCAGAAAATAATAAACAGTTGTCTTGTTCGGAATGGAGCCTTCTTAAGACTGGCTTCAAGATACTATTGAGTCCGATTATCATGTCTGTAAGCTGGAAGGAAGGTTGAAACCGGAAATAATGCCAAAGATGGAAAAATAGTCAGACATCCATTCTGGAGAGAGAGGGAGAGACAATGCATTAAACAACAGTGCCACCTTCTGGTTCGGAGTGTAACAACGACTAAATGAGCCCTGAGATTGTCTCCCAGATGCACATGTGTGATAGTGGTATAAATCAGTGTTTCTAGCATTAGTTAGTATTCAGTTGTGCATTGGAATGGGAAAAACGAGTGGTCTTTGTGACTCTAAACTTGCCATGAGGCGTGTCAGTTCTACTATCTTCCAAACTGCTGTTGTCTCGGGCTTTTCATGCATAAACATTTTAAAACTTTATGAAGAAGAGGTTATAGGTGATTCTGTGGGGAAAAGCAGCTTATGGACCAGAGAAGTCAAAGAAGAATAGCAAGCATCAAAAAAACAAACAGACAGGCCATACCCAGGCAAATCAGATCTGAATTTATCAATGCTGGGCAGAATGTCTTCTCAGAATGTATTGCTTATTGTCTTTGTCTTGTATATGGCACAACACCCAAAGTCCATGGTGGGTCTTTTTGTTGTCAATTAAAAAACAAGAAAACATATCATCAGTGGGTGCAGGAGTATTAAAACTGAAACATTTTGAAAAAGTTGTTTGGCTGGATCAAGTATTTTGAGGGAGTCAACTTTTTTCACCATATTTTCACGTGCTAGGGATCCCCCCAAAAAAGACCAGTCTACCTTCATAGTATGTCAGGATTTAGATCAGTGAAGTAAAGAACTTTAATGGAATTATTAGTATTTATAATGCCTATGAAAAGACTTACATGTATTGACAATTATTTTATTGCACCCTAATTGCAGCATAGTTCAGATAGGACAATATACATTTCTTTTTCAACATGATATGATTATTCCATTTTATTCCATATAATATAATAATGGCTGGTAGTAGCTAACAGATAACAGCTTTATATAGGAAAAATATATGTATAAGTAATGTTGTGACAGTATTTTTCACCACTATGCTGTCTGTTTTATCAACAAAATTAATGAAAACAAGCTTGACATGAGCAGTTTAAAAGTCACAGTGTGCTCACAAGGATTTGTTTTTTAGGCAAATTTAATTTTTTTCCCAAATAATATTGTTCTTAACAGCACACATGCTCTCCCACGCTGCCTGTATGGTTGCTATTTTACGTTGATACCCAGAATAAATAATTATATTTCTTGCAATCCTTTAAAGTATTATTGTTTGCCACATAATAAGCTGTATTTAAAATTATCTATAAATAGTTCACTGTTTTCATGAAATCTTTTGCTGTGGAACATAAGGAGAAACCAAGTCAAGAATGACACTATAGAAGTATAAAGGCCCACACAGCCAGACATTTAACACTCCTTAGTAATTATGGGAATTTCATTCCTTTCCTGACAGGGAGCATAGCATTTTGCTGCAGTTTTTAATTCTGTGGCCTATGCCATCCAATAGAAGTGCCTTTATCCCCTGAAGTTACAGTACAAATCATCATTGGTTTTATCCCAGCTGGAGATGCCTCTTTTCTAAATGAGCTTTACTCTCTTTAACTGCCCATCGGGAACATTTCCCCTCTTTCCTCGCTCTATAATGATTGCTGGGTTTCAGTCTTTTCATGTGTCTTTTGTTCACACGAGGGACTGAAGTAAACAGCAGGATTGATCTTACATTGCATTTTGGTATTGTTCCAGCCCTCTGTCAATAGACCTGGGCTGGGAATGCACTGACTGGAAAAGAAGGGCAAGATTGAAATTCCCTTTTTTGTTCTCTGCCTCTTTTAGTGTGCAGCGGAATGTTCCTAATCTAAAGCTGCTACACTGGCTGCACGCTATCGTCATGTAAATTAATCAGCAGACCCCATATATGGGCTAAGTAAAAGTCTCTGTAGTGGTATCAAAGCAGGAAAGCAAATGCTTGTTCATTCTGCACTGAACCCATTTGTCCCTGTACTTCATTTGCATAACATTTTTTTGGTTTCTTTGCCAGATTTGTTTTAGTGAGAAAGATGCATTTTATGGCTGGGGCTATTTTGCTGAATTTGAAAATCAGATTGATATTAAAATACTCATTAACCATTTCACTATTATTTTTAATTAACCATTCTTTTGGAAGTTAAGATTTAAGTTCTCTTGTAATGCTTTTTTCACTTACAAGTTTCAAGAAAAAAATCTCAGTCTTCATTTTTCATTTCTGATGCTTTAAGATTTATTTTAAATAACTAAATTCCCATACACAACTTGCAACTGATCCTGCACTAACAGGAAAGTGGTTAATTTCAAAGAAGAGTAATAAATTAACAATATGAAATACAAGGCAAATAAGTAAAATACACATCCTATAAAAATGTATGATTTTACTTTGGATAAAAAAAATCTATGAAGAATTTACATTTCTTTTTGTTGTATGTCTGAAAAAAGTTGTTGTAACAGCAAAAATTTTAATTCATAAATATATGTTTAATTACAAAAACATCCCCTCGGGGATTAACAAAGTATATAAAAAAAATCTACTAATTGGATAAAAAAATAACACAATTGTTTATTTATTATTAGTGTTCTAATTCCAATAAAACAAACATATATTCAGCTGCAGGTGTATACTGCCCACATATTGTTATCTTCTGACACTTACTTATAAGAGTGCTGAAAACTGTTGCAAGGTTCATTCATCAATGTTTAAATTCTGTGTTTCCCTAGGAAGGGACAAAGAGTGCCAGAGCCCATTCTATCAGCAACAAGCAGATAGCATATATTTTTATAAACACCTATGCTCAAACACAATGGGACAGTTTAGAGTCAAGTCTAACAGTATGTCTTTTAACTATGAAATGATATCTAAGAAAAATGGGGACAGACATGAAAACTTCATTCAGGAGACTTCCCTGCTGGGAAATTAAACAGTGGCCAAATAATTTGATTCCTACCTGCTAATGGAATTATATATTTTTTAGTAATACAACTTTTTGCAGTAAAATTCAGAAATATGTAGGTATCACTTTCAGCATTAGATGAGGAATGCAAGAATATCTTTGACATCTTATTTATATTATAAAATGACAATATTTTTAAAAAGAATTCAACTACATTTTTATATAAAAAAAGTATTTTTGTTGTTATTTTCAGTATCCATATTTCTTAACTATTTAAAATGAAGTTCAAATTGTAGACTTGTTGTAACCAGACTATAATAGGCAATCTTTAAAGAAATGTTAATGTTAATTTCTTAATTCCATAAAATCTTTGGATTTATAAATGTGCTTATTGTAGGCTAATGCAAACTGAGTAGGGATGGAAATCAGAGTTTCAAGGTTATCACACTATAAATGACATTTAAAAGATAACATAAGTACCCTTAGGGCACAACAAAATAATTGTCAATACATGTAAGTCTTTTCAAAGGCATTATAAATACTAATAATTCCATCAAAGTTCTTTACTTCACCGATCTAATTCCTGACACACACTGAAGGTAGACAGATCTTTTTTTTTTGGGTTCCTAGCACATGAAAATATGTTGAAAAAAGTTGACCGCCTCAAAATATTTTTGAGATAGATAGATAGATAGATAGATAGATAGATAGATAGATAGATAGATAGATAGATAGATAGTGTGGACCACTGGGGAGCGTACAGCCGCCCTAAACCCAACACAGACATGCAGGACACAAGTTGTCACACAGCACACTTTTGCTTACAGCTGAGGAGCACTTTTCTCTGCTCCCTAAAGCACAGCACATAAAACACAGCATAGTCCAGTCCTCTTTTCCTTCTCTCTTCTTTCTGCCTCCACTCCTCTCTCAGCAAGCTTCATGCACTTCCTCCTGACTCTGGCTCTCCAAATGGAGTGAGGCAGCTCTTTATTCAGCACCTGGGAATGCTCCAGGTGGTTTTTCAGGATTACCAGGAATCACTCCCGGGTGTGGTGGAAATCCATTAAATTGCTTTGCAGCTCCCCCTGCAGCCCCCACAGAAAGCAACAGGGCTGCACCAAATTCCAACTCTCAGCGTGCCCTGTGGGACTCTGCGGTGCCACAGCCACCCAGGAGGGCTGTCCTCTAGCTTCCCAGAGGAGGTATTGCCTCAGCGATGCTCTCTCCCCAGGTCCTTCCATTCCATTGGTGTCTTGGCTGGGTAATGGCTGAGGCTGTCCGTCACAATAGATAGAAAACTTTACTAACACTAGAATCCCTGAAGCCTATGAAAAAAACCTGTAATCCCGGCCCACCTTAAACCCCTTTGCACCTCTCCATCAGCGTCTTTTGTGTTGTAAATGCGTCGATCAGCATAAGCAGCAAGCAGCCAGCGGTCTCATCCCCAGCCTTGATGGAGTTCAGCTTGAGCCAAGAGCCAAGGCTCTTTATCTTCGTATGTTTTGCCTGGAGATGTTTAGGGTAATACAGTATATCGTAATTTGGAATACATGCATTTCTTGTGCGTTCTGTGTCTACAAAGATTTGGGTAAATGTAGGATGAAAGGAAATGTAAGGCAAGAAATGCGGAACACATACCTAAAGCAGAAACCTTTTCCATGTTATACTAATAATGACATGAAGTGTATGATGTGTGAAGATTTTAGTCCAAATATCAAATAAACATGTGCACTTTTATTCAAGAATATAACCAAAGAAAAAAAATTGATTTACCTGTTGTTGTCAATGAGTTAAAAACCCAAGCTCAAATGTCAATCGACAGGGAGTTTATACATATTCTTGAAGGGTGCTTTATAACCCAATGATCCTGGGTTCAAGACGGGGCGCTGAGTGTTTTGAGTAGTGAGTTCCTATTACTATTATTACTATAATATAATAAAACATACATTTGATTTCAGTCTGTGCTAAATTCCAGAAGCATGTGGCATCACAATGTGTGTATGGTGCATGATCAACCTTTGATGGGCTGGCACCCTGTCTCGAGATTCCTCCAGCCATGCACCTAATACTTGCTGGGATAGGCTTCAGCTTCCCCACAACCCTGCTTTGAATAATAGGGAAGATGGAGAAATAAACGGATAACACGTTATATGCTGACTACAAACTATAAACAATGGGGAACATCTGCAAATACAGTAGCTCGCGATGGTAAATCAGTTGAATTCTTCTCAAAAGAAAGATACTGCTGCAGACCAGAGATGTTATGGGAGTATACGTACATGTGCAGACCAGAGATATTATGGGAGTATATGTACATGTGAACATAAGAGGGGAGTCATTCTGTGGGACTCTCTCAGAACAATACATGTGTAAGGCACGATATTTTATGAAACATATACCAATAGGGTTATAATAATGGGCTTTCTTTTTTCCTATTTACTTTTCCCTTAAATTATCTAATCTTTGTCAGAGAAGTGAAAAAGAACTTCAATTGCATGGCTTTATTTTTAATCAATGAGTAACTTTCAAGCAAGGCATAGTGGTTAAGTCAATGGACATCAGATACTGAGGTTGTGGGTTCATATCCCACTTCTGACACTGTGTGACCATGAACAAATCATTTCATGTGCTATGCCCAATTGGAAAAAAGAAATATAACCAATTGTATCTCAAATAGTCACCTCTGATAAAGGTGTCATGCCAAATAAGTAAATGTATTTAACCCACTAGCACAACAGATAGCTTACCGCGATTCCTGTGTCTCACAAACGTATGCAAATTAGGGAAACCTCACCATCCAAATGTACAATGTTGCAGCATAGTTTTAGAATTAAATCAGTCTTAGACTCAGAGTGCAGTCAAAGCCTACTGTGGCATTCCTGTACCTTGTTGATCGCTGGATTTTATTTTACCCATCTGTGCCTTCCATTTGATACCAGTTTGAAGACCATTATTGTTGTTGTTGTTGCAATTGTTTTATTATTTATGTTGTAGCCTCCAATTTGTTTTCCAAACCCCAGTTTTATTACAACTTGGCGTATATCTGCTTTATTGATTTTGGTGCAACAATTGCAAATGTTTTCAAGAAGTGTTTTTTAACCTGCCTATTTATCTTTTGGAGCTATTTAATTCCAGGACATGACAAAACCTATTTATATAGTATCTAGCAGAAGGACAGCTCCAGTCTACACTTATGCCAAATGTTATGTTAAAAGCTATATTCAGCTGCACAGCATGACTTTCATTGAAACAACGATAAAAGTCACAAATTAAAAGAAATTAAACTTTAAAAAAAGCATTCATTGTAAGAGTGTGCAGAAGGCAGGAAGTGGAAGGAAAACCAGCGTTCCATGTGGAAAACATAAGTTTTTGAATAGCCTCTCTTTCACACCCACACCACTCAAAATATATTCCACAGCGTATGGATACACATTTTATAACATCTCTAAAATGACAACTTCAACAGATTTCTGGGCACTAATCTCTCTCCTGAGAATTGTTCAGTAGCTCGAGAATAGGGTGTAGTTACCAAGTGACACTCTACTGAGATGATTGAGATATATACTTCTGACATTTATTCTACAGTCGTGCAAGATAGTCCAGCATTTTTTTACAAGTTGTAAAAAGCACATCAGGGGCCTCATTTATGACGCTGTGCGTAGAATTCACTCTAAAACATGGCGTACGGACAAAAGTGGAAATGTGCGTACGCACAAAAAAATCCAGATGCATAAATTTGTTTGAACACCAACTTCTATGTTCTTCTGCTCCATAAATCCCGGTCAGCGTGAAAAGTAACGCACGTGCATGCGCCTGCTGCCTCACCCCAACTCCTCCCAGAATTACACCTTTTTAAATATGCAAATCAATATAAATAGTCCTTAAGCTCAGTGTTCTGTGAAAAGGCAATGGCAAAAGCACAGGGGAAAATAGAAGAATTTCCTTACCAAGTGAAGGCAAGGAAAAAGTACTATTTGTTGGTTTAAACAGTGGTATAAACAACAAAAGGAAGTTGATTGAGCGACATAAAGTGTCAGAGAAACTTGAAAGGTCAAGATCACAAAGTCACACTTGCCCAAAGTAAAAAAGTTGTCAGATATCAAAGTCGCTGTGACAAGCTGAGTTGTAGCCCACCGTCTGAGTGTCATATGAAAGCTTATTAGGGTACAGAGAAAAGAAAAAAAATAGGGACACAGTGGGGAAAAAAACTCAAAACATCAATTTAACCTCGAAATTTCTACTTTAATCACATAGTTTATTTTGTCATTAAAGTAAAACATCATAAATTTAATCTTAAAATTGTTTAATTTACTAGTTTCTCAAATCCCATCGTAACTAAAGTAGCCCATCAAATGCTTTGTTTTTTATGTGTTCTTCAATGTACTCTATGTGTGTGAATCACTACGTGCTTCTTAAACGGTCTCTCTCTTCCTCCAACAGGACACAGAATCCATTACATTCATGATATTACAGTTCTCTGAATTATTTAAATACGGAGATGTATACTTGATATCATTTCAGTATTCATATCATATCAATTAAAGCATGTTAATAAACATGGGAACACAGTGGCGCAGTGATGGTGACGAGCTGGCTCGCGCCCCATCCAGAGACTGTTCTTGCCTCACGCAAGATGCTTGTTGTGCCATGCGTGACCTTCGGTTAAATAATTTTTTGCAGCAGTACTGTCTCTTTCAAATGTACTAACCCCCAATTCCTGTTCTTCCTTTTCTTTCTCCAAATACCCAATCGCCACACAATTAGCTCTGTAATAGATGTAAAGCCATCTGTAATGCAGATTCTTCAAAATATTTCAGGAACATTGAAATATCTTCATGGTACATGTTTAATTATTCTATCCATCTATCCTTCCAGTGTCGCGCCAGCCCCAGCAAGAATACAGCGCAAGGCAGCAACAACGGGGTGCCAGCCCCTTGCTACTGCTGCAACACCGTGTCCTCACATGTTTAATTATTAAAAATATAGATTATTTAAATGATGTTAACATTTTATCTGTATAATGCAATAAACATATTTTGCTGCATTTCATCTTAAAAATGATATCGTCTTCATATGTAAATATGCGCTTTATAAAGTGGCGCAGGTTGTGCAGTATTATAACTGTATTGCAAGTGAGGTAATTGTACTTCTAAGTACAAACAGTTCCACAAGGATAAAACTGTTTCTGAACCGCGAGGTCAGTACAAAAAAGGCTCTGAAGCACTTGTCGCATGAGACCAGTTCAAATAGACAGCATGGCTGATGCAGCATGTGCTAGATGCTGTATACCGATAATTCTCTCTCAGATCAGCTGCTGTAGAGCTGTGATTCCACACTCAGATACAGTGATATAAATACTTCGAGTGGTGCAGTGAGAGTAATATGGAAAAAGATAATCTGCTGTGGCAACCCCTAACGGGAGCAGCTGAAAGAAGAAGAAGAAGGTGCAGTAAGAGTAACAACGCTAAAGCAGCTATGGTATTTGGAATAGTTTGGCCATTCCGTGGACCATTATATTGTTATGGGTTAATTACAATCAGATGCCTTAAAATAATAAACAATATGTGGTTAATTTCAGTGTATATGATAAAGCCGCGTCAGGGATGTGGATCTAAAAAACAAAGCGAACCCACAATGGAGCAAAAGCACTTGTTTTGACACTGGGTGCTGCCAGTTTGCAAAACCGAGCTGAGAACTTGCATACGCCAAGGATTTAGCTGGCGTGAAAATATGCGTGGCTTTATGCCAAGTTTAGTTTTTATACAGCGCAACGTGAGCGTGGAAACAGGAGTACACAACATTTTTGTGCATATGCACCGTTTATACATGAGGCCCCAGATCATCGAACATCAAAACTTGTTAGCAGACAACAGAGTTTCCCATGAACAGACTGCGGTCCAACCTGGCATCCCATATATATGGTTTGCAAGCACAATTTTTTTAAAAAAGCAAAAACAATAGTCTTATTAGTCATTAGTTCAAAATGGAACTAGCTAAGATGACAGAGCTTATGGTTTTCAGCCATCTGGACAGGAAGAGGCAGGTCCAGGTGGATGGACTCCAGAAGAAATGTCAGTGGTGTCACAACTGTCAGTAATCTATTCTGTAGAGGGAGAAAGAGAGAAAGGCATTAAAACTCAGTGTCAACCCCTGGTAAGGTGGTATAATTACAGTCCATGAGTATTTCAACATAAACAATATGGTTGTTGATTCAGATCTTGCCAGATTTTGCTCCCTGTGACATTTTTTGTTCCTGAAATTAAAACTGAGAATATAGGGAAGACAACTTGCAACCATGTTAGAAATCCGGGAAAAATTGCAGGAGGCTTTAGACATTGTAATAAAAAATAAGTTCAGGAAATGTTTCCAGGAATGAATGAAGTGCTGGAAAAACAGTATTGAATCTCATAGGGTATATTTTGACTATGACTAAAAGGGAATTGCTATAAATTGTGTAATACATTTTTTTTAACAATTTTGGGAATTGTTTGTGTCTCCCCTTGAGCAATACTATCCACTATAAAACTTTGCAGTGGTTTATATAATTGTCATATTTCTACATGTTTAAAATAACACCACCAGAGTTTTACACAAATATGGCAAAATATAGTAATCTTACTAGTAGTATGTTATATAACTGTAATCATTTCTAAACATTTACATTATGTTACATATATTTTAGAATCTCTTTACATCAGTGACATTTAAAAACTTAATGTCATAAGTTCATGCTGAAGTTTTTGTGGACTTATGATAAGGGTTTTGTCTCTGTTAATTTAGCTGAAGATGAAGGGTAACTACAGGTGCATCTCAAAAAATTAGAATATCATGAAAAAGGTAATTTGTTTTTGTAATTTATTTAAAAAAGGTAAACCTTCATATATTGTATATTTGTTACATGTAAACTGAAATACTTAAAGCCTTTTTATTTTAATATTGATGATTATGGCAAATCACTCATGAAAATCAAAAATACAGTGCCTCAATTTACCAGAATATTATCTATGATCAATCAAAAAACCATTCACAATACAAAAATGTTCAACTTCTGAAATGTATAATCATTTATACAATCAATACTTGGTTGGGGCTCCTTTACCACAAATTACTGCATCAATGCGGTATGGCATGGAGGCAATCAGCTTGTAGCACTGTTGAGGTGTTATTGAAGCCTTCAGCTCTTCTATATTTTTGGGTCAGATGAGTCTCATGTTCCTCTTGACAATACTCCATAGATTCTCTATGGGGTTCAGGTCATGTCAGTTACCTGGTCAATCAAGCACAGTAGTATCATGGTCAGCAAACCACTTGGTAGTAGTTTTAGCATTTTAGGCAGATGCTAAGTCCTGCTGGAGAAGAAAATAGGTATCTCCATAAATCTTCTCAGCACAAGGAAGTATAAAGTGCTCTAAAATCTCCTGGTAGATGGCTGTGCTGACTTTGGACTTGATAAAGTACAGTGGACCAACACCAGCAGATGACATGGAGCTCCAAATCATCACACGTTTCTCACACTGGACTTCAAACACCTTGGATTCTGTTTCTCTCAACTCTTACTCCAGACTAGTTAAAAAATTAAATGCAAAATTCACTTTCATCTGTAAAGAGGACAGTGCACCACTAAGCAACAGTCCATGTTTTTTTTTCTTAGCAACTTAAGACGCTTATGACAATGTCTCTGGTTCAGGAGTGGCTTGATATTAGAAATGCGACAGTTGTAGCCCCTTCCCTGAAGACGTCTGTGTGTGGTGGCTCAGCCTCAGTCCATTCTTTATGAAGTTCTCCCAAATTCTTGAATCCTCTTTTCTTGACAATCCTCTCAAGGCTGCAGTTATCCCAATTGCTTGTGCACTTTTTCCTACGACACTTTTCCTTTCCAATCAAATTTCCATTAATATGCTTTGGTACAGCTCTCTGAGAAAAGCCATCCTTTTCATAAGTGACCTTCTGTGGCTTACCCTTCTTGTGGAGGGTGTCAATGATCATCTTCTGGGCAACTGTCAAGTTAGCTGTCTTCCCATGATTGTGGTTGCATGTACTGACCTAGACCGAGAGATACAGTATATGGGATTTATTCTGTTTGAATAGCAATTTACCCAAATTGGAAATGAGATATTTTAATAAATTGAGATATTGCATTTCTGATTTTTATGAGGTATCTGCCTTAATCATCAACATTAGAACAAAAAGAGGCCTGAAATATTTCACTTTACATGTAATGAATATAGCATATAAGGTTTACTTTTTTGAAATAAATAATGAAAACAAATTACCACTTTCATGATATTCTAATTTTTTGACATGCACCTATATATGACAATGTTGATTCCAGATATCGGACATTAGCAGGTAGCCAACTACTGCAGGTTTCATTGAATATTCATATTGTGCAGTTTGGTTGGGAATCTCTCTAGTGGTTTCAGTGGGAACAGAACTTCTGTTTGTGAATGATACAAATGGCTCCCTATACTCAGTTATCAATTTCAGAGCACCTCTAAAATTACTATCAAGGCTAATTGCTAATTTCTTGAAAGACTCCTTAGGTAGCGAAGACTGGTAACATCTTCTCCAAAATCAGCCTTACGAGCGTATATTATTTTATTAGTCAGTGGGCACAATGAATATGTGGTATTATTCTATGAACTGGCTAATGTATGGGACATTTTTTCAGAATTAATTAGTTACTGAATCATTTATAAACAAGTTTCTTAGAACATTTTTGCCAGTTTACATTGGTGTTATATAAAACAGAAAAAAAATAGATTTTGTATTTAGTAAAGGTTTCATTAATGCTTATTTTGCACCAAAGCTAACCAGAGCTCAACTTCTGTACTTTATTTTATCTGCAATTTATGAATTTGAGTCCTCTGCACTTCAAAAGCTCAAAAAGTGCTCCAGGACCTAAAATCTACATAAAATTATGTAGATAAAATTACATAAAATTATTTGTTTTCAATATTTTACAAAATGGATTGAATATACTTTATTTAAACATTATAAAAATGAGCCTCTTTATTGTTATGCCAATCTGTTTTGATTGGCTAATGTGAAAAAGAAAATAAAGTTAAAATTATCAAAAGTACTGTAGCTGGTTTTGGCACAGCAGATGTAAATGTTGACAATGAAGTTGAGGGATGAAAAGGATTGGAAGCGAGGCAGTGGGGACAAAAATGCATCAGACAAGATTGAAGAGAATGAAAACTCAACATGAGTGGTCTAAATATAGAGTGGACAATGGAGACAATTTAAGATTGCAAGATATCCAAGTAAAATACTAATTTATGTGTGTGAGTATACATGTTAACAGTACAGATTTCACATTTATTAGACTGATAACATAATTCAACTTTGACCTAATTGGCATTGTCAGTGCAGTCACTATGTACTCCGGAACCTCATGATTTACAAATTAAGCCCTGGGCTTAATAATGGTTCTAAATGAAGGGCAGCTCCTTATCATCTCTGAACAAGTACACATATGTGCAGGCTTTTCCAATACTTACCATTGCTTAATAAAAAAAAAAGTTTGATGGCCCTAAACAGCAAATTATTGACAAATTGTGCAAAAAAAGTTTGGACATCTGATGATAAGCGAGCCTTTAAACATTTGAAAATTCTATTTATTTATTTGCCCCTGGGAAAAAGTCAGAAAATCACTCATCAAAATCCATAAAATTATTAGTTAAAAAAGAAATTCAAAGCCAAAAGAAAGAATTTGCTAAGATTACATAACTTTTATAAACAATATGGTAGCACCATGTACTGTATGCACTACAAAACGGTAGTTCTCAAACAAGAAATTCCCCCACAGAATACAGAAGAATACAGAATACAGAAGTATGCTGACTTCAATGTCACTACATTAATAATAAACATATGAAAAACACAAAAGTAATATGTGCAATTTTTTTAAACATCTATTCCTTGCAAAAAAAAAAAAACTTCTGATGTCAATATACAATACAATACAATACAATTTATTTTTGTGTAGCCCAAAATCACACAAGAAGTGCCGCAATGGGCTTTAACAGGCACTGCCTCTTGACAGCCCCCCAGCCTTGACTCTCTAAGAAGACAAGGAAAAACTCCCAAAAAAACCCTTGTAGGGAAAAAATGGAAGAAACCTTGGGAAAGGCAGTTCAAAGAGAGACCCCTTTCCAGGTAGGTTGGGCATGCAGTGGGTGTTAAAAAGAAGGGGGTGAATACAATATAATACACAGAACAGAACACCAAGTGCCACATTTGAGTACCAAGAAGAGAAACAGAATAGGTGAGGGTTAGTAACAAATTATAACGATCATGTTACTTATGTTTTAGTGCTAATGACGAACAACAAAGATGCAGTCTGTACAGTTAATTAGCAGTCCTAGTCAGGATATGCTAAACTGAAGTAGTGAGTCTTCAGCCGGGATATAAAAGCTGAGACCGAAGGGGTATCTCTTAAAGTAGCAGGCAGACCATTCCACAGTTTAAGGGCCATGTAACTAACAGCTCGACCTCCCACTGTTATTCTATTAATCCTTGGAATCGTAAGCAGACTGGCATCTTGAGATTTTAATGTGCGCTCTAGTTTGTAAGTCATGATAAGTTCAGACAAGTAAGCCGGAGCTTGGCCATTTAAGGTTTTATATGTTAAAAGGAGGATTTTGAAATCTGTCCTAAACTTAACCGGGAGCCAGTGTAAGGATTTAAGAACTGGAGTTATGTGTTCGTATTTTCTTGTTCTTGTAATAATTCTTGCAGCAGCATTTTGGATTAACTGTAGCTGTATAATAAACAGTTTGAACATCCAGTGAACACCTCATTGCAGTAGTCAGTCCTACTAGAAATAAATGCATGAATTAATTTCTTACAATCCTGTTTATTTAGAAAACGCCTTCATTTCCCAATATTTTTAAGATGGAAGAAACATGATTTGGACAACTTTGTAAATATGCGCTTTAAATGACATGCTAGAGTCAAATATAACCCCTAGATTGCGGTCTGATTCAGTAAAATTAATGGTGATTCCAACTGAGTTAAATGATGAAAAAATATTGTTGTTATCAGCGTCATTCCCTCCAACAATTAACAACTCTGTTTTATCTGTATTTAAAGAGTAGTTCTCATCCAACCACTCATTTAATTCACTAACACAACTAATTAAAGACAACATCGGAGAAGATTCATTTGATCTAAATGAAAGGTATAACTGGGTGTCATCTGCATATGAGTGAAAATTAACATTATGATTCCTAATGATAGATCCCAGTGGAAGCATGTAAAGTGAAAACACTAAAGGTCCCAATATTGAGCCCTGCGGGACACCATATCTCAGTTCTGTGTGTATAATGATGGAGTACTGTCAGCACACTTCTGTACATATTGGGATAGATTTGATAAGAACTAAACCAAGCGAGCACAGTGCCTGTAAGCCCAACATCATTTTCTAGCCTGTGCAGGAAAATAGAATGGTCAATGGTGTCAAATGCTGCACTTAAGTCTAACAACATAATTACAGTGGAGTTTCCTTCATCAGAGGATATCAGAATGTCGTTTACAACCTGCTTTAGTGCTGTTTCTGTACTATGACCAGTGCGGAAACCAGACTGGAATTTCTCAAATAAATTGTAAAGCGTAAGGTGTGACTGAAGCTGATTGGCAACTACTTTTTCTAGTATTTTTTGAGAGAAAGGGTAAATTTGAAATAGGTCTATAATTATTTAGTATGTGTGGGTCTAGGTCTGACTTTTTAAGTAATGGTTTAATAACTGACACTTTTAGTGCATCAGGTACAGTGCCATGCAATAATGAACTATTGATAATGTTTAGAATAGGCGCTGCAAGAACATCCATGGCACTTTTTACTAGTTTTGTTGGCACTGGATCTAGAGAACAAGTAGTGGGTTTCATTTTAGAAATTAAAGTTAAGACTTCCTGCTCAGTTACAGGATTAAAATTACTAAAGTGCTGAATGCAATGTGATGCAGGGTCTGCTAAGCTAGTATGCGGTTTGTACTGTGATGCTGAGATCTGGGATCTTATATTTTTAATTTTCTCGTTGAAGAAGTTCATAAAGTCTGTACTGCTAATATCTGTTAGTATTTTGCACTGTATATCTGAATTTCCATTTGTTAATTTAGCAACTGTTCTAAACAGTACCCGAGGATTTTTATTATTGCTATGCTATTATTGCAGAATAGTATTCTGAGCGAGCTTTAAAGAGAGCTTTTTTATATTTTTTAACACTCTCTATCCATGCAATTTGAAAGACATGTAGCTTTGTTGTTGTCCATCTGCGCTCCAGTTTTCGACACTCTAATTTAACAGCATGAGTGTTTTCATTAAACCAGGGAGAGTTTCTATGTGCTTTGATCACTTTTGTTTTAAGAGGAGCCACTGCGTCCAGAGCATCTTTCAAGGTCATATTATAAAGTGATGTTAGCTGATCTAAATTGTTTTCCACGTTTACATCGGATGTTAACTGATCTAAATGGTTTTCCACAATTACACTCGACTTACTCAAAGTATCTATAAATTTTGAAGCAGAATTACAATCGCAGTGTCTTTGTTTTAATATGTGAGTGCGTTGGCAAGGGCAGGACTAAATTAAATGTAATTAAGTAGTGATCGGGAATAACTTCATTTAATAGAGTAATATTTAAATTTTGAATTCCAACTTTGTAAATTATAATTAAATCTAATGTGTGGTCATGATTGTGACAATGCAGGTTCGCTCCATGCTCCCCTCCGACTTCCGGGAGCGCTTGAACCCAACACAGTCAGTAATGTCACCGAGATGAGCTGACAAATGAGGACAATTCTCAAATGAAGCCAAGAAGATAGTGCAAAAAGTGCCAAGGTGATTTTATTAAAAGTAAAGTCAAAACACCAGTAAAAAACCAACAAAAGTCAATAGTGCAGTATATGTATAAATCCATAAAAATCATTGTGAAAGTGAGGATAAAAATCAGTAAATAAATCTGTTAAAATCTGAGGTTAAAAGGCAGTCCCACTCTTCACAATCTCAGCACACCTCCACCTCTCATTCTCCCTGGCTCATCCATAACTCGCATAGCCGGCGGAGGCCCAACAGCAATGAGTTCCTTTCAGCCGACCTCCATCTTGGCTGCTTTAAGGTCATCATGGCCAGACCATAAGAAGTCGGCTCTCCTCCCTTCTTCCTTCACGCTCACGTAGTCGCTCCTCAGATCCATCGGGAGGAAACTTGCCTTGCTTACCCCACTCCACCCGAACATTCAGTGGGGTCGACTAGCCCCAAAAGTGCCATAACCAAATGCTCCTTCACAGGGCTCCAGCTCATGCTGTCTCCTCCTTCCAAGTGGCCAGATCGTCCTGTTAAGACTGCACTTTCAAGTTTTTTAACCTCCTTTTTTTTCTTTCTCTTTTTCTCAATCTGTTCCACATTTCTCGATCAATCCCCTTTCCTGTGTGCCGACCTGTATATATATACACAAACACCCACCTCCGTGGGTGCAGCACCTTAATCACACACTGCAGGAAACCTGCAGGAAACCAATGAAGCAGTTGTGAAGTGCAGGTGCGACTCGCTCCAACTACTTCAATTAACTTCCCGCGGCCGTGCCCATGGAGAGTGACACGGCTTTATGGATTTAATAATTCTTTAATAATTCTTTGCATTTATATACCACTTTTCTCACTACTTAAATCGCTCAGCAATTGCAGGTTAAGGGCCTTGCTCAAGGGCCCAACAGAACAGAGTCCCTTTTGGCATTTACAGAATTCAAACCAGCAACCTTCCGATTGCCAGTGCAGATCCCTAGCCTCAGAGCCACCTCTCCACCTAGTCAACCTGGCTCCTTTTCTTTTGAAGCCGTGGACCTGCTATACCAAAATGATTATGCGTTGGACCTTTGACAATCTGACAAAATCCTACTGAATTTAACAAATAAGTAAAACATTTGCTAAATGTGCCAGTTCCCACATCAATGTGTACATTAAAATCCCCCCATCAGTACTACGTGATCATAATTTATAGCCAAATCAGATAAAAGGTTGCTAAATTCAGTCATGAACAATGAATATGGCCCTGGTGGTCTGTAGACTAACACTATAATTGTGTTGGATATCCAGACACTATGATGTTTATGAGAATGAACATCATCCTGTACCAGTTTTACTAGAGGTAAGACTTTTACAAACTATGTTCTGGTATTCATTAAACATGACCAAGTGAGTACTATGCTTGCTGCACATTTCCTTGTATAGGCACTGGGACATTCATTGTCTGGGGATAACTGAAGCCCTGGAATGGTACCTCCTTTGCAGTAGGAATCTAAAATAGCACCCTACGGACCTGGGGCCTCATGCATAATGGCGTGTGTAGAATTTACACTATAACATGGCATGCGGACAAAAGCGGAAATGTGCTTACACACAAAAAAAAATCCAGATGCATAAATCTGTGCGAAAGCCAACTTTCTCTCCTGGTCAGCGTGAAAAGTAACGCACGTGCACGCGCCTGCTGTCCCTTTCCAAATCCTCCCAGAATTATGCCTCTTTGAATTTGCAAATCAATATAAATAGCCCTTAAGCTCAGCCTTTTGTGAAAAGACAATGGCAAAAGCACGAGGGAAAATAGAAGAATTTCAGCGAATACCAAGTGGAGGCAAGGAAAAACATACTATTTGTTGGTTTAAAGAGTGGTATAAACAACAAAAGGAAGTTGATCGAATGACATAGCGTGTCGGAGAAACTCGAAAGCTCAAGTTCATAAAGTTGCACAGTGCCTGAAATAAAAAAGAAGTTGTCAGAAATCAAAGTCGCCGTGAAAAGGCAAGTCGTAGTCCAACATCTTAGTGTCATATGAAAGCTTATTAGGGTACAGAGAAAAAAAAAACGCACAGTGGGAAAAAAGCATAAAATATCAACTTTAATCTCTAAATTTCCACTTTATTCACGTAGTTTATTTTGTCATTAAAGTAGAACATCATAAACTTTATCTTAAAATCGTTTAATTTACTTGTTTCTCAATTCCCATTGCAACTAAAGTAGCATGTTAAATGCTTTCTTTTGTATATGATCTTCTATGTGTGTGTGAATCACTACGTCCTTCCGGGCTTTCTCTTCCTCCGACAGGACACAGAATCTATTACATTCGTAATATTACAGCTCTCTGAATAATTAAAATACTGAGATGTATACGTGATATTTTTATGATGGTAGGAGTTCATCCATCCATCCATTATCCAACCCGCTATATCCTAACCATAGGGTCACGGGGGTCTGCTGGAGCCAATCCCAGCCAACACAGGGCGCAAGGCAGGAAACAAACCCCAGGCAGGGCGCCAGCCCACCACAGATGATAGTAGTTAACGCATGTTATTAAACATGGGAACACGGCGGCACAGTGATTGTTCATGTCTCATGCAAGATGCTTGCTGTGCCTTGCGCAACCTTCGATGAAATATTTTATTGCAGCAGTACTGCCGTTTTCAAACGTACTAACCCCCAATTCCTGTCCTTACTTTTCTTTCTCCAAATACCAAATCGCCACACAATCAGCTCAAGGAGCACTTGATGGACTGATTGAGTGCGTTTATAGTTCTTGGGATGAAACTGTTTCTGAAACGCAAGGTCAGTACTGGAGAGGCTGTGAAGCGTTTGCCGTGTGACAGCAGTTCAATAGACAGCATGGCTGAGGCAGCATGTGATAGATGCTGTATACCGATAATTCTCTTTCTGATCAGCTGCTGTACAGTTGTGATTCCCCACTCAGATACAGTGATATAAATACTCCGAGTGGTGTAGTGAGAGTGATATGGAAAAAGATGATTCGCTCTGGCAACCCCTAACGGGAGCAGCTGAAAGAAGAAGGTGCAGTGAGAGTAACAACGCTAAAGCAGCTATGGTAATTGGAATAGTTTGTCCATTCCGTGGACCATTATATTGTTACAGGTTAATTACAATCAGATGCCTTAAAATAATAAACAATATGCGGTTAATTTCAGTGTATTTATAAAGCCGCGTCAGGGATGTAGATCTAAAAAAGAAAGGGAAACCACACAGGAACAGTAGCACTGCTTTGACGCTGGATGCCACCAATCAGCAAAACTGAGCACAGAACTTGTGTACAGCAGGGTATGAGCTATCATGGAAATGCGAGTGGCTTTACGCCAAGTTTAGGTTTTATACATCGCAATCTGAACTTGGAAACGTTCTTATGTAACATTATTGTGCATACGCACTGTTTATACATGAGGCCCCAGGGCTCTGACATGCCTCTTGGCACTGGAATCACTGGAGACTTGAACTATCTCAAAAAAACATGGACAAAAGAATGTCCTCTCCTTATGGTGGAGAACAAAATACTACAGCACACTCTGGTGTTATACTCTATGGCATGTGCCCACGCAGGCAGAAGCTTGGGAACGCCTACTTCTGGAAGCCCAGACAAGAGTTTGGAAACAGCCCCTCTCGAGGAAGCAGTTGAGAGCTTGAGGACACTCCTCCTGGGAACTATGGCAACCTCGAACCCTTTCAGACCAGATCACACTTTTAAATTGAAGACAGCATTCTTGACCAGTGTATCAAGGGAAAGGCAGGTATTTAATTTAAAAGCATGACCCTGTGTGAAAGGGCCTCTGAGTTAAGGGCTACTCCTGTTTAACTGGAGGTATTGAATTAACAGAAATTGCATGCATTTTATATGTTTTGAGTATTCAACTGGATGACTTGACATGAATTATGCGATACGAATAACTTGTGAATTTTGCTCATGGACATTTTGATATTGTTTGTTGTTGTCTAGCATAGGTCACCATCCTATTCCATTAAAACACAAACTTTGTTAGGTCTGTTCTGTTCCAATTTTCTTGGCCATCACTACAAACAACATGGAGCAAGTAACATGTAAAAAGTATAATTTTTGGGTGGAGTATTTGTTTTAGTTTATTATTTGTTCGCTAGGTAATATGTTTCTTTTCTATCTCATTAGATTGTTATTTGAAGGTAGACAAGGCCAGGAGTAGGGCTTATCCTTATGGTCTTGACTCCTTGCACTCATCATTCAGGCCCATGTTAGGGGTCTGTAAGAAGTTTCTTTAGCACTAGATGTTTTCTTGTTTGTCTGCCTGAGCTGCCAAAAACCATTACATAGTGCCTTCAAAGATTTTTTTTCAAATGAGCCAAATCCTGAGAGCACTCAGTATGACATGATGGAATAAAACTAAAATACCCTGAACAATCTCTTGAGCTCATACTTTCTTCATTTTTGACCCAAAACACATACAAAAAACAGGCTTTTTCATTTCAAAAACTTCAGAAATCTCACACATTAGCATGGGCTTGGCAGAAACATCTGAGTACATATTGGTGGCATGCCAACACCAAAACAAACAAAAGAAACCACAGAAATCAAAAGAAACTCCAAATAAACAAAACACATGTGAAAAATGACACTATACCTCAGCCAGAAACCCCAAACTCCTGCTACAAACCAACCAACAGCATGAATTATTGTAACATGTTCTTTAATTTGGGAAATGATGGAAGACATCCCTTTTCATCAACTCATTTATATTGTCTATCACAATGAAAGGTATGAGTATTTGATGAGAATCAAATGGCTATTTCTTTTTATTCTTGTATTTACATCTAAACGAACATCTGCGAGAATTAAAAAATGTTGCCTTATGTTCTTGGAAGAGCACTTCTTGGGATCTGCTATATAATAAAGGAGAATAAAACATTAAAATGCTCTGCTCTATTATTATCATATGCCAAGCTACTACTACATAATGAGCAGTCTACCATTTTTTAAAATAGCTACTCTGTCCCATTATATACAATGCATTCAAATTTCAAGACATTTTGCAAAAACAGGTATATATGGTACAACAAGAACATTTAATAGTGACTTCAGTTTCTTTCAGTTTATTGTTGTTTACTGTAATTTAGCTTACATGCCTACAACACTTTTGAGGATTACCAAGTTAAAATACAAAACAGCTTGCATATTTACACAAAACACAATGTACATTGAGTGTACAAAGAAAAAATATAAATAAATAACTATTGGCTTTTATATAACCCAGTTTCTCAAAGACATTCAATGGCTCTACATTTTCCCAATATGAGTGAATCTATGAGGGTCATTTGATTGTGGTCTAGAGCACATTGGCACTGTAACCTGCACTGCTTCCTGAATTGTGTCTAAAGATGGTGGAGTAGGCTGCTGTTTTCTGTGTTCCTCAGTAAGGCTACATTAGTTCAGGAGTTAAATAAATGACTTAATTTAATAAATAACTCCAAGTAATATATTTTTGGAATATTGTAAGTGGTTAAAATAATTAATTGGATATGATCTTGTTTTTACTTTACCACAGGCTTAAAAATGTATATAAGACATTATTTTAAGCACTACATTACTAACTCCAAAAATATGGATTAATTAAAACATGTTAAAAAACAGTTTTACCACATTTTGATGGTAGTTTGATTTAAAAATGTAAAAAACTTTGATAATTAATGAGCTTGACTTTAATCGTTTTTATACAAGAAAAAAAGATCCTCTAATGCCTGGTAGATTAACACATAGGAAAAAAGCTTTAGGTTGAATAAGGATACACAATTGATAATTGGTAATGAGTACCCTTTGTGATCTTTTTTTAAAAGGCCTCCCTGAGTGTTGAACAAAGAAATTAAATTTACATGTCCTCTGCATTATTTCACATTCAAGGTTCAGCAAAAAGTTCAGATTCTAATTAAATATGTATTTTGCTAAGGCACTACACCTTTTCTCAATAAAGGTATGGCAAAACTAATTATTATGCTTCACTGGCTTACTGTATTAATGCATCCAGTAGACTTTATAGCAGCATAATGTATGTGTATTAGCCACTGTAAGCAATGAACTACTAAAATAAGGCACTGAAGAAATGACATATGATATACATTTTTTTATAATGTGATAGCCCATTGTTTAGAATATAAATGGATGTTTAAAGATCACAAAGAAGAAATAAAATACTTTGTTGTTTTTAAAACAGTGTAATGTGCAACATACTAGGAAAATAAATGAATATGATATAAGAAAAAATCAATCATTCAATCAATCAATAAAAAAATTTTCATAACCTGCATAAAACAGCTGGGATCAAATCATGAAAGCATAGTTTATAGAAATAATACAGACTAGGAATATTTTGTTATAAGTCTTTCTACAGAATATGGTTATTTGTTAGTGCATATGCCCTGTAAGTTGGGTGTGCGATGGATGAGAAAAATGATTTCTGGAGTAAGTTGGATGAAGTGGTGGAGAGTGTTCCCAAGGGAGAGAGAGAGTGGTGATTGGAACGGATTTCAATGAACATGTTGGTGAAGGGAACAGAGGAGGAGGTGATTGGTAGGTATGGTGTCAAGGAGAGGAATGGAAAAGGTCAGACAGTAGTGGATTTTGCAAAAAGGATGGACATGGCTGTGGTGAATACTTATTTTAAGAAGAGGGAGGAACACAGGGTGACGTACAAGAGTGGAGGAAGATGCACACAGGTAGATTATACCTTATGTTGGAGAATCAGTCTGAAGGAGATTGGAGACTGCAAAGTCGGGGCAGGGGAAAGCATAGTTAGGCAGCATAGGATGGTGGTCTGTAGGATGATGTTAGATATAAAGAAGAGGAGGAGAGTGAAGGCAGAGCAAAAGATCAAATGGTGGAAGTTGAAAAAGGAAGACTGTAGGTTTGAGTTAAGGGAGAAGGTGAGACAGGCACTGGGTGGCAGTGAAGAGTTACTAGATAGATGGACACTAAAGCAGAAATGATAGAGGGGAGAGAGTTAGGTGCTAGGTGTGATATCTGGACAGAGGAAGGAGGACAACAAAACCTGGTGGTGAAATTGGGGAGTACAGCAGAGTATACAGAGGAAAGGTTTGGCAAAGAAGAAGTGGGATAGAGAGAGAGAGATGTAGAAAGTAGACAGGAGTACAAGGAGATAAGGCGTGAAGAGGAAGGTGGCGAAGGCTAAAGAAAAGGCGTATAATGAGTTGTTTGAGAGGTTGGACAGTAAGGATGGAGAAAAGGACCTGTACCAATAGGCTAGACAGAGGGACTGAGCTGGGAAAGATGTGTAGCAGGTTAGGATGATAAAAGATAAAGATGGAAACATAATAATAATAAATAATACATTTTATTCATATAGCGCCTGTCCCATGCTCAAGGCACTTCACAGAGTTTAAGAAAGAACGGTAGGGCATACAGTACATAACATTGTACTAAACCAGATAAATAAATAAAATAGAGTAAGATAGTAAATTCAGAGAAAAGCCTAACAGACAACATTATTGATGGTCTAGCACACACACATACAGGTTACATGAGCAGTGCTAAAAGCCTTCCTGAACAGATGAGTTTTGAGGTTTTTTTTTTAAAAGAATTCATGGAGTCAGCTGATCTAATTAATTTCGGTAGGTCATTCCAGAATCTTGGTGCTATACAGCTGAAGCCCCTGTCACCCATGGAGTGTAGATTACTGTGGGGCACAACAAGATTGCCAGAATCAGAAGACCTTAGTGGACGGACAGGCACATAGTGATGGAGAATGTCACTAATGTAGTTTGGCGCAAGGTTGTTAAAGGCTTTGCAGGTTATTAGTAGAATTTTATATTCAATTCTGTAGGACGCAGGGAGCCAGTGAAGGCGAAGCAGGATGGGTGTTATGTGCTCGCTGCTGCTGGTCCGTGTAAGGACTCTTGCAGTCGAGTTTTGAATAAGCTAGAGCTGTGATATAAGATTAGAAGGGGCACCTGCCAGTAGGGAATTACAATAATCGATGTGGGATGTGATAAAAGCATGGACAAGTTTCTCAGTGTTAGAAAAGGAGAGGAAGGAGTGAATTGGTTCCAGCAGACCCCCATGTCCCAATTTGCAGGAGTTCAGTTTTGTTGCAATTTAATTTTAAAGAGTTCTCCTCCATCCAGGTTTTAATTTCATTGAGGCAAGTTGTGAGCTGAGAAAGCTCTGATGAAGTTCCACTTTTAACACTGAAATAGAGTTGAGTATTGTCTGCATAAAAATGATAACCCAGTCCAAAACTACGAATAATATGGCCAAGGGGAAGCATATAAATACAGAAAAGCAGAGGACCGAGGACAGAGCCCTCTGGAACTCCTTGTATGACTGGCGCTGTGCTGGACCTGCTGTTGTCAAGACTAACAAACTCTTGCCTATCAGTCAGATAAGACTTTAATCACTGGAGGGCAGTGCCAGAGATACCCAGCATGTTTTCCATTCTGGACACTAGAATGTCATTTCTGACAGTGTCAAAAGCTGCACTGAGGTCTAACAGAATTAATATGCTGGTTTGTCCCGAGTCTGCCGCCATAAACAAATCATTGGTTACCCTTAGCAGAGCAATTTCACAGCTGTGCTGTGGTCTGAAACCAGAACGAAAGGGTTCCATCAAATTATCTGAAGTTAAGTAGTTGGTGAGTTGGGAAGGTACAACATGCTCAAGAACTTTTGACAGAAAAGGTAAGTGGGAAAAAGGCAGAAAATTGTTAAGATTGTCAGCATCAAGACCAGACTTTTTTAACATTGGCGTTACAGAAGTGATTTTAAAAGTGAGCGGTACAGGGCCAGTGTCAATGGATGAGTTTATTATTGTTGTAATAGTTGATATTATGGCATGAAGGCAGGATTTAAGTAGTGTGGTGGGGATGGAGTCCAGTACACAAATAGTCGGCCTCATCTTACAAAGCAGGTCATTAACAAAAACAGATGTGACTGGTGAGAACTTAGAGAAGGAGCTGGATGGAGTGTGAAAACGGGGAGACATATAAACAGATGATGTATTTATGTTAGTTGAATTATTTAGATCTTTAGTTTTGTTACGGAAAAAGTGGAGGAATTTCTCAGCAGTAGAAGAGGTAGTTGGGCCAGAGGCGACTTGGAGTAGTTTATTAACTACAGAGAACAAAACCCTTGGGTTATCGTGGCCACTTTCTATTATTCTGCCATAATGGGTGTTCTTGGCAGCAGCTCTTTGGTGGTCAGAGAAAGCCTGGATGTGCACAGTGAGACCAGACTTACGTGACATTCTCTCAAGGCGTCGGCCAGCTGCTTTCATAGTATCGCAATTCTGAATTATACCAAGGAGCTGAATGCTTAACACCAGAATTACCAAAGCTTACAAGAAAGCTCGTAGATCCAGCCCACCTTAAATCCACTCACATGTCTCCATTCAACGTCATTTGTCTTGTAAATGTGTCGATAATCCCAAGCAGCAATCAGTCTGCTATACCATCCCCCCCACAGCCAGAGAAACTGCAAAAACCTCTCCCAAATGAAGCCTTGTTTATCAGTGAGTCAGGTACCTAGGCTAAAAAAATATATTGTTATTCAGAACACATGCATTTCATGTGTGTTCCGTGTCCACAAAGATCTGTGTAAGTGTAGGATGACAGAAGTGTTGAACACATACCTAAAAGACAAACATTTTCCATGTTTTAGTACTAACGACAAAATGTATACTGGTTAGAGCTGCTTACTCCAATTCAGAAGGTTCTGGGTTTGAGTCTTAACGTCTCCCAAAATAAATGTTTTGAGTAGTGAGCTGTTCTTATTGTTAATATTATCCAATAAAAGCATACATTTGATTTGAGTCTTAACAGACGGTGTCATCCTGCCAATCACCTGTCCTTCAAAGAAACAGCACGGCTTACAGAGCTTGCCAAATAATCGTGCAAACTCATGTTTGTGATTATGTTTTGTGATGATCTTTACATAAGAAGCATTTATATGTAACTTATATAAAAGCCAGATCGAATGTTACTTTTCTTGATTTATTTACTTATCTTCCTACAGTGTAAAGTCACAAGTATAATGCAGAGCTTCCACTGTTTGATCGTCAAGGGCATGCTCACAAATTACACGTGTAATGCCACGAAAAATACCTGCTGACACTTTAGTACGCGAGCAGTGGTACGAGAATGTAGTTAGACTTTTTTTGGGCACATACACCACGCTAGTATTTAGATCTGGACGGTGTAGCGTTGGCGAGCTCTGTAAGCCATGCTGTTTCTTTTAAGACAAGTGATTTCCAGGATGATGCCGGACTTTGTCCTGTATTCAAACGGTGCCATCTTTCGCCTTTACGTCTGGTGTAGCTGCGTTGTTCTTATATGTTAGGGAATGTTTCTTGCAGGGAGGGCTTCTGTTCTTTTTCTCTGATCTGAGTTTACCTCTGTTATAGCGTGTCTTTACTTGAAAACAGCCGTGTCAGATCAGGGTGAGAATAAACGCGACTGAGAGAATAAAACTGAATAAAAAAACGCTAACTTTGACAAGCACTATAAATTTACAGCGGCTGTTACAGACGTAAATCAAATGTATGTTTTTATTGTATAATATTAACAATAACAGCAGCTCTCTACTCAAAACGGTAAACTTGAGAAGCTGCCAGCATCGAATCCAGAAGCTCTTGATTGGGAGTCAGCAGTTCTTAGCATTGCAATATGCAAGCTGTCGCATCAACTGCCTACCGTAACCTGCTTTCTTTTTTCTTCGGTTATATTCTTGAATAAAAGAGGACTTGTTTTGTTTACTTGTACTTTTTGTGAAAGTGTTTATTTGATATTTGGACTTCAGACTTCACACCTTACACACATGTCGTAAAGACGGTTCCTTGGGTGTGTGTGGGAACTGTTAACATTTGAATCTGATGATAGATAGATAGATAGATAGATACTTTATTAATCCCAAGGGGAAATTCACATGATCACAGGGTCCATGAGGGGCCTGGGCCTCCTAAAATCCACCACCAGCTCCTTGGTTTTGCCACTTAAGATGTAAGTGGTTTGAGTCGCACCATTTAACAAAGTCTTTGATTAGCTTCCTGTACTCCTCCTCCT
>JANRMT010061414.1:33392253-33470583 GCA_026402145.1 Polypterus bichir lapradei
GGGGGAGATATGGGATGATGTGTTGTTTACAGACGAAACAACAGTAGCTCTGGAGCACTATGCCCGACAGAGTTTCCACAAAAAGGGACATTTTGCTTCCAAACCACGGCCTAAACATCCATTGACGGTCCATGTCTGGGGAATGATTTCGAGATATGGAGCAGGGCCTATTGTAATTTTTGAAGGAATTATGGACAGACAGTTTTTCGAAAATTCCATCATCAAAGCAGCTGCAGGACCATATATACGAAAATATTTTGGATCGCATCATCGCTTCTTCCAGGATAACGATCCAAAGCACACTGCTGCTGTATCCTGCATTGCGGCAGAGGGAATCAACTGGGTGAAGACTCTGCCAGAGTCACCGGATTTGAACCCTATCAAGCTTGTCTGGCACTCCATGAAAGACTTCATCCGAAAGGAGGCAAAGCCGGGCACAAAAGAAGAGCTCATTCGTGCCATTGAGGTATTTTGGGAGACAAAAGTTACCCAAGACTTCTGCAGTACATTAATCACCGGACTTCATAATGTACTGAGAATGATAGTGAAAAACAATGGGGGGCACAGTGGAAAATGAACAATCTTCAAATCCCCACCAGCGCACAAACTGTACACTATAGCTATGTTTGTACACAGTTAATAAAGAGTACTGAAATACATCAAACACGTATGTCCTGGTTTGTTCTATTGTAAACATGCTTGGGTTTGGTTTTGTTATATTTTTGATGTTTTCGCTGATGTTTTTTTCGCTGATAGTCAAAAAATGGCATAACAAATCAATTAATAATATCTGGAACAAATATCTGTCCATACGGATCAGTATTTCTTTAGTCATTTAACCTGCATAACGTTCCCCCATCAAAGATCTGATGGGCCATTAATCACTTATCACAACTGTGAATAGATGCGGCAGCAGAGACAGATTAAATCCCCATAAACATTTACACTTGAAAACAATACTAACAGAACTAAACAGTTCCAGAGGGTTAGCGCCTGTTATTGCAGGACAGGAATCACCTACAGGATACTACTGTATTTTTCACTGCTTATATATTTTTGCCATAGTTTCATTTGGTTTTACGCGATTTCATATATTTGTGTGTGTGTGTGCAAGAAAGAGTGAGAGAGAGAGTGTGTGTGCGAGAGAGGGCTTATACTGTGATTTGTCCACGGTTAAAGCCTGGCTTACTACTAATAATAAAAAATATTTCAATGTAACCCACGGGTCTCAATTACAAAATCAGCCAACACTGTAAACAGATGACACAACAAATTATATACTCTGAAACGTTCATTTGAACATTTAAAAATATATACAAAAACATAAATATAAAAACAATCAACTATTATTGTTAAAGTCAGTCCGTGGCTGTTCAGGATCAAGTTTACAGGGCTTCGTTTAACGTTGAAGCACTAACGGCTAAAGTGCCACTGGTGTGTGTGTGTGTGTGTGTGTGTGTGTGTGTGTGTGTGCGCGCTCCGGCATTCATTCGTCAGGTTTGTCTGAGCTGGCTTTAACACAAACACATTTGCGCGCCGGCAGGACGAAAAAAAACATTTTAGCACCATCTAACAGTCAGTAATAAGGAGAAGTCAGTACATTCTCCGTTGAGATTTCTCACATTCCACTCCTCCTAAGTTTGACTTTTAATGAAGTTCTAAGAAAACTAAGAAAAATATTTTGGGTCACTTAAGCACGAAATAGCACGGACACAAATGATCAAGATTTTAATTGTTGTTGTCATTTTCTCAAACATGATTTTCCAACTTGCCATTTATAAAGATTCAGACAGACTGAATTTAAGAATGCACCCCTAGTAACCTAAAAAACACACACACACACACCGAAGAGCAAAGCAGAGATGCGCATTCACACCTCAGACCGTCTTTTGTCTTGTAAATGAGGTATCCTAATTCACCTTCCAATCCCCACCAGCACACACACTCTCTGTCTGTACTGTACACTGTTGCTGTTTGTTAGGGCACTTGGTTATACAGGGTACTTTAATGTATAAAACACTTACTTCCTGGTTTGTTTTATTTTAAATATAGCTTATTATCTTATTCAGCAAAATAAACAATGTTATCTTTGTGTTAATTATTAACGTATTGATGTCTTTTAATTAAGGACAAAAATAGACCATGCGTTTGTGTTTAGGACTGCTGAACAGCTGTGTTCATAGGTTTAATCAACGATTTACAAGACAACAGTTAAAGCATTTGTGGATGAGAGGTGTGTGTGTGTGTGCACTCCTGCATTTCTCCGTTGGCTTTAACACAAACACATTTGCGCAGACAGGTCTAAAGAACCCCTTCCCCCGCCAAAAAACACACACACAGAGCAATTAGCACCATGTCATAGTCAGTATTCTCCACTGAGGTTTCTCACCTTCCACTCCTTCTAAGTTTGTCTTTGCTCTTTTGATGGAGTTCTTAAAACCCAAAAAATTATTTATACTGAGAAAAAAATATTATGGGTCACATAATCACAAACACAAACTAGCACAGATACATATGATCAAGTGTTTAACTGTTGTTTTCATTTGTTTCTATGACCAGTAATAATATTAATAATAATAATTATTATTATTAGCCCAACTCTTTGACTATTTAAAACAAAGGCGTCTCCCATTTTTTGCCCATTTACTGTAGTTGGTTCAAGTAAATGTTTTTTTTAAATACCCAAACAATCCCCCAACAATTAAAACACGCACACACGACTTTAGAAATAAAATGTATTCTTCCAAAACTAGTCAAAGTTAAAACAGTAATTTGTACAAAACATGTGAATACTTTTATTTATTTTTGCTTAAAGGTCATTAAAATACCCGAATAACACCAGCTGCTTATCAGTCTCTATCTGGTTCTTTTATATTAAAATATCGAATTTAAAAACTATTAAAGATGGAACAGTTTAAGTCTTTGTTTCCCCTCAAAGTATCAGATGTTTTGCAATTCTATGTTCAGAATATAGACCTGACCAAACAGCTCCCTCAAACAGCTTGTTCAGGCTCCTCCAGGAGCTCCAAAAGGCCAACCGTCATCCGTCTGACCCCCCAATCCTCCACAGCGGAGCTCTGATTAAAGACAACAGGAGAATTTAGTGAAGACAAAGATAAATAAACTTTACAGAATATCTAGTTGTGATAAAAATAAAAGATATTACTAAACCTACACCACAGAGTGTGTAAAATACTGTTTTGGGGAATTCTGGAATGTAAATAAACTGCCTGTGCTAATGTTAACCATTGAACTTTGTTAGCGTTAACCCCGGTCTGTCTGTATTATCGCCTGCATTAAATTAACCGAGAATTTACTTAATGCGCTTTTCATACAAATAAGTTAAGCGATATAACACTCGTATATGAGCATTAGTTCATCTCTGAAGCCAAACTATAACTTACCGAGTACTGAAGCCCCCCCACACACACCTCCCCCAACTCCTTAACTGATAAACACTTCAGTGTTTTTATGCAGCTCGTTTACTAAGTGCTTGCGCTACCGTGCAAACTCATGGCCAAAGTGGGTACAATATAAACCCGGTTATGAGCATTTAGCTCGCTAGCTCCTGTACAGCTATCCTCAGCTTGTGTCCTTCATGAACTGCATCACATTATATTCACAGAAATAACCTGCAGATTAACTCTTACCTAAAGAATAAACAAATGCTGAATTTATCCAGACAACACTCAGTCAGATTCTAAAGGTATTTTCAGGGAGCACAAACACTCTTCATCGGGTAGTGCAGCTTTTGTAATAGGGAGATTAATAGTATTTTCGAAGCTTTAGCGTCTTTTTGATTAAAAGAGGAGTGACATTGTGAGTTTGTGACACTGACAGTAAGCTGTAATGTTAACTCCAGACTTGGTAAACAGACCATTAAGTTATCTAAAGTTACATCTGACCGCTGCTGGTGCTGCCAGTGATTTTCAAAACGGCCAATAAAAATCTAAACTGGGAAATAATCTGTAAACTACCCCAAACAAATTTTAATAAAAATAAATAAATAAATAAATAAATAAAGTCACCACTTACCGCGAATAGTCCATTAAGCCGCCATCTTAATCTCTGTAGTGCAGTTTGGTAGCGTCAGTTCGGCGGGGGAGGAGGTGGGTTGTTAAAATCACGTGATTGCAACTCAGCGCAGCTAAATTGCTGGTGTGTGTTAACATGTTCTTGAGAACAAAGCGCCATCTAGTGGTGGAACCAGGTAAATGAATAAATAGGGCATGAATGGGCGTGTTTACTGTGAAATCTTGACACGCCTTCTGTCAGTAGAGGGAGGGGGGGATCACGGCGTGCATAGGGCAGCCGTACGCCATTCGCATGCCATTCACACGACCGCGGCTATTTGACATGGCTCTATCTGTATAAACTTATTTTAAAATTCTAACTATATTCCTACTTATTATATTAAATTCTAACTTGCAAAAAAAAAAATATTTATTTCTTTAAGGTGTTTCCTTCTCTAGCAGCTGCTGTACAGGAAATCTTTCCACCTTTCACCTCCCAAGATACCCCTCCACTCTCCAGACAATTGAAATTAAAAGTCCTGTTACCAATACTAGTTACCAATACTAGTTCTTTTTTTTCTATAATTTGCTTGAACATTCCAGCTGACTTTGCGACTTCTCTCATTGCGCTAAGAATCATAGTTCGCTTGGCAGGAGCAATATATTTGCGCTAATCCGAGACAGAGGCTGCGGGCCAAGGGGAGGGGGAAGAGTGACATCAGAAGTAGAGAGCTGGGCCGGGCCCTCCTCACTGTCCTGTTTCAATAATACAGATGGCTAGTTAATGATATTCATATACATGTGTTTTATACATATACTGTATACTGTATATATATATATCAGAGCCATCCATAGGGAAAATACACCTGGAGGGTACACTGTCAGTTATAAAGTAAAATTAAGACAAATTCAGTTGCAGTCAGTCCTAGGGACCTAGCTAAAATGCCCACCTCCAGGGCATTACAGAATACTACTTAATAAATCCTTTCATAATTGAATTACCTTCACATATTTTGGTGTCTTTCTCATAGTCAGGAGAACAGCATGGCAGCATGGAGCATTGGTACCAAATGCCACTGCAGTATACAGGGAAGAGACACAGAATGCAACATTTCATAGTTATTTTAATGCTGGTTTTGTAATACACATTGCATTGTAACTTGGAAACATCATTAGTGATGAACCCGGATTCACAGGGTGTTTCATGTCTTTGTTCATCAGACACCCTCATCTAGATTACCCAGCATATCCAAAGCCACCTAGAATCATTTTCAGCAATGTGAACAACGTTCTTGATAGCTCTTCTGTTGTACAGTCCATGTATACTAAGGAGTTTCAAAGTTCTATAAAGAGACTGGCCTGCAAAACTTCTGCAGTGTACTTCCCTTGGCTGATACCATCCCTTTCTCTGACACTCTGCCATGAGCCTTCCACTTTTGGCCTGCTTTCTTTCATGAGCTTCTTCAATCCGGTCTTCCCAGGGGTCTGTGAGCTCCAACCAAAAAGCCTGCTTGTTTGATTGAGATATGAGGATGAAATCTAGCCTAAGTGTGGTTGGCCAGATTGTTTTGGGGAAATTTCAACTGTCTTCCTAGGTAAGCCGTCTCATGCTGTTGCCAGTAGGCCACCTGGTACCCTAGGTTGGCTTTGTGACTTCTGCCCTTACCAAAAGGAATGCTTAGCTGGATGTTGGTGGTTGCTTTGGTGGAAACCTTTACAAATCACATCTGCCACTGACTTTAGCACTTGGTCAGGACACCAGTGGTGTCATGGTTTCATTTGGGCAGCAGCTTAAGATATGTTCCATTAAAGCTTTTGTCAGGCCCTATGGGCAGGCTGGTGAATCTGCCAGACCCCAGAAGAAGAGGTTTGCAGGGCTGGGGAGGATGTCATACACTGAATGAAACTGATCTTTAATGGTTGCACCTTCAGGAAATCTGTTCCAATTGCATAATCCCATTTGATCCAAACACCCTGTTTTCACATGCCCACAATCCTGCTGGAACACTTAACCTGGTGTTATACTACATTTTTCTTTATGTCACTATATCTGGACAATACTGTTATGAGTTTTATTCACATGTGCATGTTAACTGTGGCACACAGGGGCTCAGCAGTTAGAATTGCCAGCCAAGCATTGGATTAGATAGCCAAAGACAACTGGAGGCTTGTATAGTCAGCTTAAACACAGGATAGTGTATTTCTGTCCTCTGTCAGCACAAAATCTTCTTTCCTTATTGGGTGAATGAGAACCGGCATGTAAGCACTATGATATTTCTGTATTTTGTGGAGGAGGAATTCAGCCCTTGTTTGGAGACAGAAAGGACCAGCAAGTTGAAGAAGAACAGTATAAAAAGGCTTGGGCAGCAGCCAGACCCTCGGAGGCTGTGTCGACAAAGGTCGAAAAACCTTCCAGTGTGGGGACGAGAGAAATGGAGGGCTGTATTGATCCAGATTTCCCACCTGGATAAAGTCTGTCCATATGCCTCCCCGTCTGTAACCACGTTAACCGTCAGTAAATATAAGCTAAAAGATATTTTTTCTCATGTGATTCTTGCACCGCCGTAATCACGATGGAAGGGATATCGCCTTTTCTGGTATATTACGATATTGTTTAATTATTTAATATGCCACAATTTTAAAAGAACACATTTCCAAGAGAGTTATTGCCTCTTCAGGAAACACCTGGACCTAAACCTGGATGAACAGACACTTCTCTTTCCCATAGGTTTATTCGAACAAGGTATTAGAATACTCCCATACTGTTCAGATGCCACCAAGGCGTTGTGGCATAGTTGTTCTTCTGCTCACTCTACTGCCTTCTTTGCTTGTCACTTCCTCCTTGATCTTACAGTGGTGCATGCTAATGAAACTTTGTTGTCAGTTGAGTCTCTATATATTATCACCTCTCAGGCTTGGGCCACTTTAAATTTATCAGTCTAGTAAAAGGTAGTTGCAGCTTGTTATTGTGCCAGTACAGTGTAAGGCACTGCTGCACAAGCTCTGTTTGTACAAATGACTAACAAATAGAAATTTAATAAGCACAACTAATCAACAGCTCTGACCAGTAGTGAGTGTTTAAAAGCTGTGACCATCTTTTATACAAGTTAGCAAATTATTCCACTGCTTGAGAGTTGTGTAACTTGTGAGGTTTCTGAACTCTTTTAGGACCCTCCCCCATGGGATGACATGCCGAAGCGCGACTGGTGCATCTGTGGAGAACTTTTTTTCCATCGCCAAGGCAATCACAGGTTCGCAGTGCAGCAGCAAAGCACCGCGGAAACAATTATGAGCCAACTGAGATCGCGTTATACATGCCTGTCATTGATGGATGATTCAAGGAACATTATAAATGCGGGGAACAGTATAACTTGGCCATTGACCTGGCCCCGACTATGCCCATTTGCTGTGTGTGTTTTGAGGTTTCTGAAATCTTTTGGGACACCCCCCCCCCCAATAGCATGACACACCAAAGCGCAATTGACACATCTGTGGAGGGCTGCATCTCTGTTGCTGAGGCAACTGCAGGTTCGCAGCACAGCAGCATAGCGCCGCAGAAGCAACTACCAGCCAATTGCGGACACACTATAAGCGCCTGTCGTCGATGGGTGATGCAAGGAATATTATAAATGCAGGGAACAGTATAATATGGCCATTGGTATAATCGTAGATCCCAATACAATAAATAACCACTGTTCCTATTTCAAGTTGAACAAAGCTGGTCTTGCTAAAGTATTGAGACTCAGTCTCGTGTTTTGGGGTGCAAGATGCTTCACAAACTAAATACTCTACATTTTACTGCTATTTAATTCATCCTTGGAATCTTTAGTAGACCAGGATCTTGTGATTATAATACATGCTCCTTCTTATATATAATAAATTAAGATATGTAAGCAGGACCTACGCCGTTAAACACTTTATATATTAGAAAGAGAAGAATGTTGAATTCAGCTATAAATTTAATTGGAAGACAGTGTAAAGACTGTGAAGATGTGGAGCTATGTGGTTCTATTTTCTAGTTCAACTAATGATTCTTTCTAAGTGAAAGATGCCTATTGAACAGTTTGAACAGCTTGTGAAAAATGTTTTCCTTGTCAGTCCTACTGACTATTAAGTGATAATTTAATTTCTTAATAATTTTAACATTGTAATCATAGTTTCCATTATTGTTCTAAAAATGTGTGGGTGCAGCCATGTAATCCATCATCCCATGTGATTCCTAGTCATATGGTCTGGCATCCTCAAGGTCCAGTAATGGAAGTCACTAAGTTTAACTTGTTCCCCAACTTAAAATCCTGTGTAGTGTACCACCAGTCTAAGCTTTATTGTAATTCAGTAAAATTAATATTTAGACCTACTGAGTTAAAAAGTGACAGAATATTGTTGCAATTGGTATCATTTCATCTATTTATTTGTTTGTTTATTTATTTAAAGAGCCACTGTAAAAATCCAAATTTCCCCCTAAGAATAAATAATGTTTTATCTATCTATCTATCTATCTATCTATCTATCTATCTATAAGGGTTTTTTCCCGCCAAGCTAGATTTTGTTAAAATTGGGGTTCATCTGTTTGTCAGGTATGGACATTTCAGGCAACTCTTCTTCTCCGGCAGTGGTATTTACATTAAAATATTTGTGATATCTGAGTTCTGATAAAGAGAATAAGAATAGTTATGCAGACGTAAGCACTGTATTATGTATTAAGAAAATTGTGAGAAAGTTCTTTTGTAAAGCATCTCAAACTTTATTAAAAGTTTATGACTGTAGTTTATTCTGGTTCACTTACTTTCACTTACACGCTTTGTATGTGAGATGCTTTACAGCATATTAGATGACTGGGACTCTGCATCATTTCTTCTTAGCTTTTCTTTGGTGTGGTAAGATATGTAGATAACATTCCATTTTAGCACATTGCTGATTACACTACTAGTTGCAGCCTGTGGTAGCTGAAACTCTTAAAAAATCCAGAGTTAAGACAAAATGCCAAATTTGATTGAAGTTAAAAAATTTAAAAAGATGTTTCCATTTTTGGTATCAGGAAATAAACTCAAAAACACAAAACCCATATATTTATTATTCATTGTAACTTTTGTAATTAGGAAAAGAATATGTGCTGAGTTTGACTGTTTAATGTTAAATATAAATGCACAGAGTAATTATTTTTGTGACTCATCTGTGTTTTACTTATTGCAATATCATTTAGAAATAAATATCTTGTAGAAAGTAGCTATTCACGAATCAGACCTGGGGCTGCTGTTTTTTAATTTAAATATATGTGATCTTGACAGAAGATCATCTAACAAACTTGGTAGAATAGCATATACTGTACTCCCAAATTATTGTAAAGTGATCTCAACAGACTTGGGGAAATATGAGGCAGAAGAGATTAATGCCAATAAGTGTAAGATTTTGCACATTACTATTTATATAAGTTCAAAATAAATGATCTGCAAACTGAAAGTATATATTATGAGGTCATAGTAGACTTCCCATTGCTTACATTTAAGTAGTGTACAGAAGTGATTATAAGAGCTAATAGAATGTGATTATAAGAGCTAATAGAATGTTGTAATAGAATACAATGTTTTGTGGAGAATTCAAAGAAGGTTATGTTTGTTATTCTTGAGATTTATAGTGCATGTGTGAGGCCTCAACTGAAATGTTTCCAAAAGAACATAAAAGCACAAAATAAAATACAGAGAAGAGGTACTGGATTCCAAAGTATATCTACAAAGTGGGACTGAATGAGTTTATTCTTTCTAGTTTCCGTAAACTGTGGTTAAGCTGTAGAAGTGTTTATAATTATGAAGGGAGTCACTGGGATAGAGAGAAGCTGTTACTTTAATTCAAGAACATTCAGCCACAGATGGAAAACAGCTAAATACATTTTACACAAACATTAGAAAGTAACACTAATGGTTGTAATGTCACAAGAACAGAAATTCTTACTTTTATGCTCAAACGTACAACATGTTACCTCTCAACAGCACCATGATCAACAAGAATGTAGTATTTGCACTGTAGCTACAGTTTCTAACAGTCCCTCCTAAATAATGGTCAATAATTAATTAAAAGGTCAATTATCAGTAAGAAATGTGGTAAGAATTGGTATTGTTATGGTAATGCCACATCACTAGAACACAGATGGACACAGGGAGACTGTGCAAGATCAGTCAAGGAAGTGGAAATACACTTAATAAAGTGAGTTTAGTGGAAAAGGAATTGGAATCCAGGGCTCCAACAGTCACATCAGCAGCCCATCCTCAAATGAAAGGCTGTATGTGCTTTGTGTAAACATGAACGGTGCTATGAAAATATCAAAAGAGATAAAATTAGGACTGTCTCTTTCTCTGTTAAATAAAATGTGCAGTTAAAAACAGCCCAGTAACAGAGCTTTTCTTTTTATACAATACATTACAATACAGTACAATTTATTTTTGTATAGTCCAAAATCACACAAGAAGTGCTGCAATGGGCTTTAACAGGCCCTTCCATTTGATGGTTCCCCCATCCTTGACTGTTTAAGAAGACAAGGAAAAACTCCCCAAAAAAACCCTTGTAGGGCAAAAAAGTGGAAGAAACCTTGGGAAAGACAGTTCATAGAGAGACCCCTTTAAAGGTTGGTTGGGTGTGCAGTGGTTGTCAAAAAAAGGAGGTAAATACAATACAATACAATACACAGAACAGAACACAAGTAATCCTTAATACAATATAATAGTGCAGTAGAAACACAATTACAAGTAGAGAGCAGAATTAAAGAATAGATGATATTATATAATATGATTTGAATATGTTCAGAGTCCTGGAGACCTTGACCATCAAGCTGCCTCTCCCTATTGGCCATTCCACAGCTGAGTCAGTGCTGGGCCAGCCAATCCGATGAAAGGACCCCTCTACCTGATGATGGGCAGAGAACTGATGGGACTTACATTTAGTGCTAATATCATCCTTGTTTCTGCAGTAACTTCTGTGCTTTTGGTGCTTTCCGCATTCAGCTGAATCATTAAGAGACCGTCGGTTTTAAATTTCCATCACTCACTGGGTGATTGACTTTGATCTCTTACTACCAGTTATTTCTTCTGGTCGGCTATCGGTTTTACTCCAGTTGAACTTACTTGGGTATTCGTGAAGGGCTATGTACCTGTGGGAGATGCTGCTGCACTGTGCTTCTGCTCGCTGCTGCTCCGAAGAGGTGTGGCCTGAAAGAGAGAGAGAGAGAGAGAGAGGTGAAAATAGCAATTGAGCAATTTTTATACAGCTGGGGCTATGCCCTGCTGTGCTATCAGGTAGCCCAGCTTCACTGGGCACCACAGACATAAAATATAAATAAATAAAACATAGCAACTTAACAAAATTAAAAACAATTACTAACACCATATTAATAACATATTAAATAAATAAAATAAATACAAAACTAAATCAAAAACAAAATTAATAACATACCATACATATATATGTAAATGGTAACAAAAAGATTAAATAAACAAAAATATTCTTGAGCCTAGGAAGAGGCACAGGAGGACTCAGATAGTTCAGTAATTCCTGCTGCTTTAATATCCTCAATGTTGGACTTTACTGCCTGCTGTTCTAAGGGAGTTAGGCAGGGCCATTGCTTTATGGGAACTGCATCCCAGTTGTCATTGCACTATGTGTTGCACCAAATGGGTGTGAACAACATCCCCAGGGCAGGTGGCAACACCATCACTATAAACCTCTGCAGAAATCTCTTTGGTTGGAGTTGTTGGGAATCAGTCAAAACACTACAGCTGGCTGTCCAAATTGTGTCCACAGTGATGTTCAGACCATATGAAGGGATGTAGCTGTAGTGGGACCTGAAAGTGGGTCAAACCACCTCCACAATGGAAGGTTTTAGATGTTTTCCTTAGCCCAATATTTTTAGCACATACCTACCATTCACCTTGGTAAGTTCTTACTGCAGAGATCCAACTACATTCTGGCTCGCTTCAGAAAGTGAAGTATCAAGACTTATGGGTCCTTGGTGGCTGCAACTCAAACATCTTGCTGAATCTTCTTCTCTCCCATTTATATATTATCTTGAGCTTACTCCAACATAAGAGCCACTACCCAGTTGTTATGGCCTGTTCAGCACTGTGATGGTCCTTTTGACTCCTGCAGAAACACCATCAGGGCATTTACAACTCATGTACCAACACAAACATTGATGTTGGAATAATGACCATTGCCAAACAACCTATAAGTAGGAATGGGACAAATCGGGGCTGGCGTTGTCCTGCTTACAGTATACCAGTCACATGTCATTTTTGGGCTGCACCATATGTTTAAAAGACCTAGGCTTTCCTCTTGATGGGCAGAAACATTAAAAGTGGATGTGATGCCCTCAGTGCCAAAAGGTAGGTGGTGCTGCTATTGTTGGAGATTCAATTCATTGTGCTAATGAAGAAGCAGCAATTGTCAATGGTTCTGTCTTTGTAGTTTCTACCTGATGCAACTGTAGAAATGGTCTCCCATTCGTTTTGTGTTTATCTAGTGTAGTGAATTTCAGGTCCACTTGCTCAATTTTTGTGTCTTCAGCCATTGTCTGGTACAATGTGTCTGACCTAACAAAGCAGACCTGTTGATATAGTGTTAAAGGTTTCTGTCAACAGCCAACAACATTTATTTCTATAACACACTTTAATACAAAGAATGAAGCTCAAAGTGCTAACAAGATGGCAAATAAAAACTTGCAAGAAAAGAAAAGCAAATTAGACAAGAATATCCATCCATTTTCCAACCCACTGAATCCAAACACAGGGTCTGCTGGAGCCAATCCCAGCCAACACAGGGGAGGAAACAATCCCAGGCAGGGTGCCAACCCATCGCAGGACACACACTAGGGCCAATTTAGAATCGTCAATCCACCTAACCTGCATGTCTTTGGACTGTGGGAGGAAACCCATTCTGACATGGGGAGAACATGCAAACTCCACACAGGGAGGACCCGGGAAGCAAACCCAGTCCTTCTAACTGCGAGGCAGCAGCGCTACCACTGTGCCACCGTGCCACCCATAGACAAGAATATGAATGAATAAATGAAATACCAAACATATTAAATAATAATGATAATACACACTTACATAACACAGATATACAAGACATAGATAAAGTACATTCCTTATTTCTAGATTTGTTTTAAGTTTCAAAAGAAACATCTGATGCTCTGCGGTGGGCTGGCGCCCTGCCAGGGGTTTGTTTCCTGCCTTGCGCCCTGTGTTGGTTGGGATTGGCTCCAGCAGACCCCCGTAACCCTGTAGTTAGGATATAGTGGGTTGGATAATGGATGGATAGATGGGCATCTGATGCTATGATCAGATGGCCAAGAAGAACAGGAAACAAGACTCCAAATAAACTGGATTAAAAAACAAAATCTGCAGGGTCTTCCAAGGCTAAAAGACTGCCTAGCATCCACAGGGCATTCAACCTAACATATATGTGCTGAAGAAGTTACTATTGTTTTTAGTGTTCAGATGATTTGATGCAGTGGGTCTTGTCAGCAGTTGGAATATTCACTTTCATTCTAACATCACAAGTGATGGTGGCACAAAATGCCACCAAATAAAAACCTGGAAATAAAGCAGAAAAAATGGAGATTAATAATGATTGCAAATTCATGAAGTATATGCTGTTTCTATGTATATATAATATATTAAAAGTAGAACTAAAATGCAGCTATGAGGAAAGCTATGAATAGTATTCAAAAGCAGCTGCTGCTGGGGCCTGGTCACCTAAATCCTGCACTCTGGTGCCATCATCAAAATGCAATATATCTTTAGTTAAGGTGTTCTCTAGGACCACTAAGGCTTCCTCCTCCAATTCAGACACTAATAATATAGTCTGTTCTTCTGGGAATCATCCATTTACTGCCACATACACCATAAAACTTGGGCAGCAGGCTTAATAGAGTTATTTACCAGCAAACTGATCTGCTTTCCTTTTCATTATGGCCACCACTAACTTCCCTATTCCCATCTTCAAGCTGACAACTCCAAGTGTGCATATGCTGTTATTTAGGTATTTCCCATTGGCTATTTTGATAGTTCAATCTTCAATGTAGTACAAGCAGTGCTGATGTCACCCAAATGTTCTCCCAAAAAACTACTTTTGACAAATTTCTCTAAAATTATTGCTCTGTCCTAAAGACACCTTGTTCTTGTCTCCTCCGGGTTATTCCTGTGTCATTAAGTACATCTACCCTGATTAGCTTTACTCCTTCAACAGTCCCCCTCCCAGACACCAATTAAGCCACTTACCATTAACTTACCTGTCACTTTTAGTTATGTTGTCACTGCACCAACAGCTGTCTCTCCAGTGCCAGGACCTTGGGGATGCTACCAAAGCAACAAAATTGAAGGATGCCTATGTCCCTCTCTCTGCTTCTTTACATTATACGTCTCTGCATCCTCCCATGCTGTCCCTTGCTTTGTCTATAAAAAATATGTAAATAATAATGTTCAGGTACTCCGTTCTACACTTTCTGGTGTATTCTGACTCATTCTAGTTCCAGACAGACTCTTTGTGTTGTGAATTTAACTTATTGTATTTATATATTTTTTTGTTGTTATGGTATGCATGCTGCACTGTTGAAAGCCAGTTGGTAAGACAATAGCCCGGTTCCCGGGGAAGTGGCTTCACACAGCACAATGTGTGACATCATCAGTGCAAGGATTTTCGTCTTGTCTGTGTCGGGAGGTGGATGTCTAAGTTAGAACTCTGTTAGCAACAGTTTTATATTTCCTTTTATTTTTCATCCCGGGGTATCCTGTATTTACTTAACCCAAGGGGCTTCAATTACAGTATATATAAGTAAGTATAAGTAATCATGAATGGCAGAAAAAAGGCTCAGAAAGAAATGAAAACGACAGCTTTATCCAAGCCTAAACAGGTCTCAAGTTCAAGGTATGGCCTTCCAGAGACTGAACTGGAGCAAAAGTAGGAGCGGATGTCCAAGTGAGTCGGGCCAGGAGTACTTGCCGATTTCAAAAGGTTCATTGAAACTGAAAATGGCCTTACATTCCACGCTGTCAACTACCCCCCATGAGCCAGTAACACCGACTCAAACTGGGTTTGCTATTCCACCCGCAGAACAAAGAGAAGTTGAGCTGAACATAACGATCACCGCAACGATCACTGCTCAGGGGGGACATAAAGGAGCTAAAGAATAATATAAAGAAGGATATAAATGATATAAGGAAAGAAATAAAAGACATACACAAGACAAACGAGAAGCTGCTTCAGATATTAAAGACCAAGAAAAAAATTTCAGTAATCACTTTGAGGCAACCTTTAAAGCTAAGCTAGAAAAAATTGAGGGAAAAATCAAGGAAAAATACAGGAAAAGGAAGGAGTCTAAGTTTGAGAATAAATTTAAAGCACTTGGTGCTCAGTTCAAAAACGTTAAGCAAACGTTTACGACTCGTATTGAAATAGCTGAACAAAGTACTTGGAGACAGACTAACAACACTGGAAGATATAGAAGGAATAATAGCAAAATCAAAGGTCTCCCTGAAAACTGTCAAATTCCAAACCCAGTGAAATTCATAGCTGAACTATTCTATAAAATAATTGGAGAGGACTTTAAATCAGACACCGACATATCGTCAGCTTACCGAATACATGGATGGAATGCCTCAAAACCTAGAAGCCTCATTGTGCGTTTCGACAAATTACAATGTAAATTAAATATAATGTTACTTCTCAGACAGAAACAAGAGATTAGATTTGAAAATAATCACATTCATATTTTCCCTGATTTCTCACCTTCAACAGCTGCTAAACATGCCACATTTTACAACATTAAACAGCGTTCACAGAAAGCTGAGATTAGATGCAGCCTCTTGTATCCTGCTAAATTGAAAGTGGACATTCAAGGCAAGTTGTACATTTATACGTCTCCGGAGGAAGCAGAAAGAGAGCTAAGAAAATTGATTCTAACCCTTTTTGAAATATGATTGTGAATCTCATTGTGTCCTGGCAAGTCAAAGAAGATCTTACTAGTTGTTTGATCCATTCACAATGAGACACATGCCATAATTATACATCCTATTTCCTTCTTGGACTTGCTATCACATGTTATCTGCTTTTCCATGGCTACTGTTGGCATTACGTTCTCAACTTTGTTCTAGTAAACTCTCTCCTCCTGGTTAACACTTTTGGGTTTTTTTTTTGTTTTTTTTTCTTAACCCTTCTTTCAATGCCTGAGTTTGAAACCTTTCCTCTCTTAACTAGTTTGATTCTGTCATAACAAAAACACAGATTTAGTATTGAGCTTCCCCAAAATGAAAATGGTCTTAAGGGAATTATGGCAGAGTCAGATGCAGGTTGGGAAAAATAAGAGCCCAGTTTTCTAAAGTATCCAGCAGATGCAAGACTTGACTACTTCTTTTCAGCATTTAGTTATTGAATTTAATAAGATTCATGAGCATGGAGCACAAGATAGGGCCAATATCATTCCTAATGTTAGTGGTATTAAGCAGCCACAAATACTGCGTTAATTGCAGTTCTCAGGTGATTAGCAGTTGTGGGGGGGGGTTTTCTTAACCAATGGCAACTAATTTTTACTTGTAGCCACAAACCTTCACCACTAATAATGCCAGGGTAGCTTATATAATGCCTTGTTAGATCATAAGCTATTAGAATGGACTTCTACAAAGTATGAGGCTAGCCACCCTAGTATTTTTGCTTTAGAAGTTTAAAAAGACTTTCAAAAAGTTGTTGATCTCCCAGTTAAATCTGCAGTTAAGATAAATCGCTTAACAAAATTAAAGCAAGGCAATGTATTAGTGACTATGTGGTAGCGTTTCAGAAAATTACTGCAGATGGGTCAGTGCAGAACACCTTAATTTTGCACTTTAAGAAGCTGGTTAAGTGCACAAATTAAAGATGAATTTGTCAGTCACAATATTGGAAATAACTTAGGGGAGGTTGTGGATTTGGTGCTAAAAATAGGCACTGGCATAAATGAAAGAAAAATGAATGGATGACTGAAATGAAAATGAATGCTGAAAGCAAAAAGCCTGAGGAGCCTATGGAATTAGGCAAAACTGTAGTCACTGTAAAAGAAATACCAAGAAGATTGAGAGGCTTTGTTTCTATTGTGTGAATTCAGGGCATATACATGCAAATTGCCCAAAACTCTCCAAGAAATAGGGAAACTAGAAAGTCCATTTTGCTTGGGGGTTGTTGAGATAGGTTTTATAGTCGATCCCTGTTTAAAAATTCATTACTTATGCCAGTATTAATAGAAAGACAGCCCTCACGGGCACTTACTGATTCAAGAGCAGTAGATCATTTCATTAGCTCTCATTTGATTAATTAGCTGAAATTAATACTTCTTCCTGTAAAAAATATTTTATATTATTCCCAGAAGGGAATCCTTTAGGAGGGGTATTGTTAGAATCCATGACTGAAGCTGCCTTGATTGAACTAGGGTGGTTACACCATGAAACAACTTTTTTATTATACCTAGTTCACAAGCCTTTTTTATAGTATGGTTTCCATGGTTAGTAAAGCATAATCCTGTCATTAACTGGACATCCAAGGACATTGTAAAGTGGTGTTCTCAGTGTCACAATAATTGTTTATAATAGGTAAGATGTTTGTCTGTCCACTTGACTTCAGTATCATTTCTCCCCACTTATTATAAAGAATTCTAAGCGGTATTCAACCAGCAAATTTAACCATATCGCCCACACACTGCAAACATGATTGCACATTTGAGTTACTCCCTGGAGCTCCAATACCTAAAGGAAAATGTATATTTATCTTTAGCTATTCATGTATATATATATATGAAATAAAATTTAGCTAGTGGATTTATTCAACCATTTTGATGTCCTCTTGGAGCAGAATTTGTTTTGTAGAAAAGAAAAATGGGGGATATGTCCATGTATTAATCATTATGAAATAAATAAAATTACTTTAAAGAACAGTTATTCATTACCACTTATTTCTTCACTGCTTAATCAAGTCTCTGGTTTAACCAAGTTTACAAAGTTAGACTTGCACAATACTTACAATTTGATTACAATCAGGGAAGGTAATAAATGGGAGTCAGCCTTCAATACCACAACTGGTCATTATGAATATAAAGTAATGCCCAATGGATTGGTTAATGAGTTGGCAACATTCCAAGACTTCATCCTACTCTATATTGATGATATTTTGATTTTTTCAAACAGTTTGAAGGAGCGTGTTAAACACATCAGAGATATATTATTTTATCTCAGGCAGAATAATCTAATTAGAGAAGTTGAGTTCCATCGAGAAATTATGAAATTTCAGGACGGCTCCTAGGGCAACCTATACCTTCCGCTCAGAGACCATGAGAGTCTATCAGTATGACTTTCATTACTGATCTTCCCATATCTCAGGGTAAAACTATTATTCTAGTGATAGCTGAAATATTTTCAAAAAGTTCACACCTTGTTCCACTTTGGAAATTACCATACTGTATGAGAATTAGCACAGATATACATAAAAGCGATTGCCAGATGACATGGATTTCCACCAACTATTATCTCCAATAGACTGCCAGACCTTACTTCTAACTTTTGGAGATTCTTTTATGAAAAATTCAGCTGTATATTAAACCTAACATCTGATTGTCACCCCTAGTCTAATGATCAGACTGAAGTTTGAATAAAAATTTACAAAAATTCCTTAGATGAATGGTCAATGCCCTTCAGGATGATTGGTATTCTGCTTCATCTTGAGCAGAATTCGCTGGAAATGTCCTGTATCATTCAGCTATAGGTATGTCCCCCTTTGAGAGCTTGTATGTGTTTAAACCAGCCTTATTAGGCCTTATTAGGTTGCCTGAGAGGATCTTCTAGTGTCCCTGTCTAGGTTGAAGGAGATTTGGAAGCTAGTTTGTGAGAACCTCAAGAAGATGGAAGCCTACGCACCACATTTTGCTAATCATAAAAGAAAACCCGCTTCTGAGATTAAATTTAGGCAGAAGATTCATCCATTGTTTCATGTTTCAAGACTAAACTAATGTCATCAAGTCCTTACAGAAGACCTTCCGCTCCACTAATTACAACATTAGAACATCAAAAGAATCTAGACAAGAACAGCCCATTCAGCCCAACAAAGCTCACCAGTCCTATTCATTTAATTCTTCCAAAATGCAGTAAGATTAATAGTCAGTCAAGTCAGTTCCCATACAAGTGGATAGTGAGTCTGAATGTAGGATTCAGTGTCTGCTCAATTTTTCGTGGTATGGTTCCATTCAAACAGCGCTACAGCCTATATATATTGAATATTTGGTTCTCTGGAAATATTATGGGCCAGAAGAATGCACTTAGGTTCCTTTTTCGGATTTACAAGCACCTTGATTGCTACATGCATTTCATTTTCCTCATAAAACTGATGTGTACATCTGGAGGTTGTGTAATGGAAGTAGGATTCGTTTGTGAGTTATTTTATGCTTGCTGCACTGTTGGTTACCAGGGGATTGCCTTCCTGCAACAGGATGTGTGACATCATTGGTGTGACATGTTGTATACCTGCGCAATGCTAATCACATTATTCAATTTTGGATAAACAAAGAAACATCCTTTGCTTAATTTTGTGCTTCTTTAGTTTGATTCACTGGCATGTCCTTTTAACTACAAGTTTGCTCTACATTTTTGGTTTTGCTCTTTTTATCTCTCTTCCTAATGATTACAACTTTGTATTGTTTTCTGACCTGCTTTCATTTACTGGTTTCAAAACCTTATCTCTTTTCACTAGTTTGGCTCTGTCATAAAAGTTTGTACCTACTGTCACTTGTGTGTGCTTGGGGAGCAACCTAAAGGGTTACATAAGTGTAATTTTAATCACCTTTGCCCTCTGCAGAAAGGAAGATTCACACTTCTCCCACTCTGACATCACTTCCATGATCAGACCACCTGGACCTGCCTCTTCTTCCCAGAATTCCACATAAGAGGAAACAACATCATCTTGGACAGATCAACTGAGATTTAATAAAGTCTTGTCATTGTGCTTTACCACATGTTTTATTTTACACTTTTTGCGTATTGCAATATAGAGGGTTTGCCTTCGGGTGCCCTAGACCCTTTATCTTGTGCCTTTTGTCTTTTTACACTATTCTACACCTTTTTAAATCCTCTGCTGATGTCACTATGACTGGAGTGAAAGGGGTCATGATTTCTGCTCCTTTTAACCTAACCCATGCTATCTGCCATTTGTGTAGCGTCACATTTTACTCCTGATTGGACTTAATGCTTCTTTTGATATGGTTAAGATGAACATTTTACTCTTCATTCTACAGTATCATCTTATCATTTTTTATAAAGCTTTAGCCTAGTTCAGGTGCTACTTTACTTTTCATTTTTGTTGAAAAAACATTAGTTTATTATTCATCAGCATGGTTTGTAATTTCATTTCTATGCGGTTGACACCTAAATGTACCTATTCACCCATCCCTCTGGTGCTTTCCCAGCTTACTCTCTGACAAACTGCCTCTGGGATATTAAGCACTGGATAGCATCTAATTTTATGCTAAACGTGATAAGTAGATAAGCAAGTGCAATAAGAATTTCACTGTTCAAATATGTAAGACTAAGATCATGTTGGTAGGGTCCAAATAGCTGCTATTTCAAAGGTCAGTGATTACTCCTTAGATGCTATTAGTTTTAATAGTAGTATATGAGGTATGTTATGTCAAAAAGTAATTCAGCTAATTGGAACAGAGTATTCAAAAAGGTGATGGGTGTCCCAATACCCTTTGGGACCAATAAGCATGCAAGAATTTGCATATCCCTGTCCAGAACCTTAAGCAATAGAATTACACATATAGCAATAACATAAATAAATAAATAGTTTTTATTGCAATCTCTGACAACAAAACAGGCAATTTCAAATACAAACAGAACTGACACACAGATTTTGTTGTGCATGAAACACATGTACTTCAGACATGTATTTACAGCCATAGATAGAGCTTCTGTTAATTCTTGAACATCTTCATCAAAAGGTGATTCGTATCAACAGATAAAAAAGGTTGCTTTTGTTAGTACAGGGATGATGTTGCCTAAGCTGTGCTCAAGACAGCTTTGTATCTGTGACACCATGTTTGGTTTGGTGAGGTAATACTTGAAAGTCTGAACAGATGAGTTGCTTCAGAATTCCTTCAATCTGTGTTTTAACACATTGAGCCTCCTTAAGCAGATGTTACACTCTAACATTATCATAGTTAAACAAGTCAAAAGTTTCTTCTGCCATTAAACCTTGCATAACAGGACAAAGAGAAAGAGATACTTCTCAGATAATATATATGGGCTGTTTCGCTGATTTATGAAAATCCAGGATTTTGATTGTCACATCAGCCCAGTTCCTAATTACTGCAGTGTATACTTTATACATTTCTCTGTTACTATATGTACTATGATAATGTACTATGTATTACATGCTGTCAATTTTTAGCAATTAGTAAATGTTAAAAAAATGCAAAAAAAGATTACGCGTTTAACACTAAATACTTGAAATGTGTCAGTAATACGTCTCAACAAAATACGTTTAGTACTTCATGTGCTGTGAAGTAAACAACATCTATCCCCTTTTTTCCATCCTTAACCCAAGCCCCCAAAAAATTTGAGGCATGAACATTGGCAGCGGCACCAACAGATCATGATGTTTCAACTTATCTATAACAAATAACTAGATAGAAATTAAACAGATACTTTACTTATAGTTTTTTTTTTTTTTTGTTGTTGCTGGATTGCACACAGCACTTTCTTTTCTGATTGGCTGAGTGGTTGAGCCCAGCAAAGGATCAGCGAACTGCCCACCACGTTTGCTTCTTGCCTTACGCCCAGTGGTGCCGCAATAATCACTTTCTTCCTATGCCCCCTAAACATGGTGGATTAAATCTACTCCTTAGCACATTCAGAATTAAACATACAGTATCAATTCTCATTTGATTGCATGCACCATGACACAATACTCTTGCAAAAATGTGACTTTTACAAAATAGCCCAATAGTTTGATAAAACAACACAATTTTTTTTTTTTTTTGGGTGACAGGTATAACCTGTACTGTCTATTTTCTGAAGTATTTTGTTTCATCTGTTGGTCTTCTCTGTGCCTATTTGGCAATTACATTTGTAAAGTGACCTTAGGTTTGAGATGAAACACAATATAAATAAAACATTATTATTACTATTTGTTTTCAGTTATTGCTCCAAACCATTTTTATTTGCCCCATTCTTTGCTCCAACCCTTCTTCACATACTGTATACTGTATCTTTCCTATCTGAGTATTGTTTGTTCCATTCATGTTTACATTTTAAAGTCAAAGTCTATTTTTTAATTATCTTTTTTCAAAAGGGCTTTATTTTTCTACATTTTTAAGAAATACATTAAAATTAAACTGGATGGAAGGTGTTTTTTAACTATGTTCCATACAGAGTTGGTTCCTGTCTTGTGGGAAATGTTTTCAGTACAGTCTAAGGGCCCCATGATCCTACATTTAATTATGTAGTCTTGATAATGAATAGATGGATGGCTGTGGTACATTTCTCCTGAAATCCTTCTTAACATTGTTGTAAAACCCTTTACATTCTTTCTGTTCATTGTACTGTACTGGCATTTAACATCCATAGAAGGACAGACATTAAAAATCCCATAATCAGATGCTTAAGAAATTAAAAAAAAAAAGGCAAAAAATATACACAAACCGCCTGCTACACTGAATTTAATTAAGCAATTTGGGGAATATTATGTAAGAAGTACAGAAGGATTTTATTTTTGCCTGTTTATTCAATTATATGTGTGTGTAATGTTGTAAATAAGCCATAAAATGTAAGTCTGAATTATGAAAGCAAAAATTTAAAATACTGCAACAGTGGGCAATATAATGTAGCTTCTTATTCAGCTTTTTTTTTTTTTTTTGCTTTTTTTTTCTAAAAGAATTGAGTGAAGTACATACAGTCCTTCAACTTGGACAGGTTAGTCTGTATGATGTTTTAAGATGGAAAATGCAACTGGGGCAGCAGTTTCCTTTTTGTAATAGTAATACTTTGAATAAAGTCTAGAAAATATTAATACATAATAAATAATAAATTAATAAATGCTATTTTGTTCAATAACACTATAAAATTTATTTCTCAATGATGATTAAGAAAAATCCCATTTTTAACCAACTATGCATAAAAATATTTGCCAAATGAAGCACTGAAATGAGCAATTTTTAAAGCAGAACATAGTAAAACAATACTCACAGTCAATCATATTTTTTACCAGGGGAGGCAATGCCTTTTGATTGATATTCCATTTCATTCTGTGATATTAACTTAGACTCTAACAATTCTGAAATAATTTTATTGAAAAACATCAGACTGGTATTCTGAATATGAAACCACATGCAAATTCTCAAAGCTTTCAATTTTCCTCTATAGAAACAGTGTTACACTGTACTGTGTCAAGCTTATACATATATTCATAAGGGCAATGTCGGTGCACTGTGCAAAAGCTAAAACATAAACAAAAAATACATACATTTGGGAATGTCACTATTTTAAGTTAGTTACATTTTATTGTGTAATTTGGATAGTAAAATGGTCCATCTTTTGTGTAACTGTAGATGATGACAGAAGACTATTTTTTGGGTTTCAAAGCCCAAACTATTTATCTTATGTTTTATCTGCCCCTCATTTATTAACTGAAATCTTTCACCAATGAACTTTAGAAGCATGAATATTTGTGTTATCAATTGAAAGTGGACTCTAATGAAAATATATTCATTTTTAGATACAAAGGCTCTGTCCTTATTTAAATTATACATGCCATTCTGTTGAAATAGGTATTGCTTGTTGACCTTTGAGAAATCAGCAGACCTCTTCAGTTATTACGAAAAAGAAACGAATGAATGAATAAAATTATATTTCAGACTTCATATAAGAGGCATTTTTCTTTTCTGACAGAAAACTTTGTTTTTTTCTCATACATAATGGCACCAAATGCAGTAACTCACTCACTACTTTTAAAGCACTATTACTTTGCACCTCTCATCGGTCTCAGCCTTTCCATCTGATTCAAAACTCAGTTTAGCTTCCTTCATGAAAAAACCTTCAAGCACAATGCCACAGTTATCTCCGGTCAAATTCCAAAATCTCTTTAACAGTCAAGAACAGTAATTCTTTAGTTACACAAACACCAGGCCAGAGTCAGGCCAGAGCACCATCTAATGATCATAAATACAAAATTTACTGTATAAAGGGACAAATAGTTGCCTTTATAAGATTCAGACACGGTGTATTTCTGGAATGCTCCTACAAAGGCACACACTCACTATTTTCTCCATTGGTGTCTCTGTTTATTGCTGTGCCACAGCAGTTTCTACAGCTTCCTAGTAACTCCTGGCTTCTGGGTATGGCAAGTCTATCTGTCAACGTAATTTACTGTCTCTTGTTCCCGAAGGTGTTAAGCTAATCTTTATCTTGCTTTGTTAAAAATACAAGTATACTAGCTATATATTTCTTAAGACAATTGGCCTTGGTTATAGTCATCCAGCCATCCATTTTCCAACCCGTTGAATCCGAACACAGGGTCACGGGGGTCTGCTGGAGCCAATCCCAGCCAACACAGGGCACAAGGCAGGAATCCAATCCCAGGCAGGGTGCCAACCCACAGAGGTGGTTATAGTCATGTTAATCAAATTTAACAGAAATACTATGTAACTAAGTACTTTTCTGTATATACTAGTTCACTGGAGCTCCTTACTCATGCTGCATAGATTGCCCTTGAGTAAAACATTCTTGCTGTAGATCACTTTTTGCATTTCCTAGTGACTGACCTTGGTTTTTGTTAATGGTCACAGGAAAACTCAGTTTTACAGAAAACTATTATTTTGAACTGAAACAGATAATTAGGAGGAATAATGGGATGTTTTGGGTATAAAGATAATTGTAAAAATGGAAGCTTCAATCAGATTTGAATGTAATGCTTTGATCTGTAATCTTGTACAGTTACAAAGTTCTGGAGGGTTTAGATCAATAGCAGTATACCAGTGAATCATGATTTAATTTATCTTACTACAAACAGTACTGACATTTTCAAGTTGCACACTTACATGGTACATGCAATTAATTGAACGTTTAAAGCATTGTACAAAAAAGAGCAGGTGAAAAGAAATAATATTGTGAAATATCCTATGTATAATGTCCACCTCCTCTATGTTCTGTCTATGGGGGACCCCTTCACTGAGTTGTGCAAACATTTAAAATTACCAAGGCATGCTGTTGCTCTTAGATTGTGCTTGTACCCAGGGCTTAAAGTGGGCAAGTACACTGTACCAGCACTTAGCTATTTCCATTATGTGAAATGGCACCATAGTGTCATATTGAGGTTTAACTTCCAAGGTGTCATCCCAGTTCTCCATAATATTGCATTCATTTCACCCCCAGGGGCCTTTCCACCTATTCCCCACCTAATTCTTCAATGTATATGCATATAAGCATTCTTGACAATCCAAGGGGGACAACAATGCTCCAACCCATCAAATTTGTGTATGTTTCATAGCACATTGAGTGGAGTAAGAAGAAGGTGACACAATTTAGGGTACTGCATGAACCCAAGGACACAACTTGCTAAGGAATATTTCTTTGAGCTTTGCTGAACTTTCGTCCTTCCACTTCAATTCTGGTAGCAGGCCCATTTCTCTGCACGATTCCTATTCAAAACTAAGCTGAAAAAAGGATATACTGCATAAGAACAGCCCATTTACTATAATATTATTACAGACTGTAAGGGAATGACAAAACAATCAAAAAGGTTTCGGGTCCAGCCTGGCACCCTGTATACTTGGTTTGCAAGTGAAAGTGACATAAGCAAAAGTTTTTTCAGACATGAGTTCAATATGGAACTGGCTAAGATGGCAGAGGTTCTGGTTTTCAGCCCTCTAAACAGGAAGGTGCAGGTCCAGGTGGACAGACACCAGAAGAGACGTCAGTGTTCTCAAATCTGTCAATCATCCAGTCTCTGGAGGGAGAAAAGAGAGAAAGGCATTAAAACACAGCACTAACACCTGGTGCAGTTGTACAATTACAGTCACTAAAGTCCTTCAGTTGTCCCCAATGTGCATGTGCGTGACAAGACAAATATTAACAAATAAAAAAATACAGGTCAGCTAATTTTCTTTTTCTATAATGTCACCAAATTTCAATTAGTCAGTCAAAGTGTGTTTGCGATTTTGGGGAATTTAGATTTTCTATTGTGGGGAGTTACCCCTAAATATTCATAGCCTATATTTTAATAACCTTTCTTAAGGGATGCCCAGTGTCCTAGATGTGCCATCCTGCCAAATGTCAGCTTTTTTACTAAACATGTTTATGAGTGAATAACTTTTAATTATATATGTGGATTGTAGTACTGTGTGGTGCTTACCAGTGTTAATTCAATAGATTCATACTCATTTTTTGCTCTTTTAAGGTCTGCTTGCTGTTGCTGCATCATTTGGAAAGCATGTGACTTTGTTTGGCTTGCTATTTTTATAGGCTGTCTGCAGTTGGTTATGAAGCTAATCTTTTGAATGGCGTACAGTAAAGCCAGTTCATACTGACGGTGACTCATCCCCAGGTTGGGGCAACATGTCATCGCCTTTTCATAGTCCTCCTTTTGAAGTTGCTGTGCCCAGTGACCAATTCCATCTCCTCGCAATGGTGCACAAGCTATTGAAAATCGAGAGATAATCTTTGTTTCTGCAGCAACCATGCAGCCAATGACAAAGACACATCAGCAGGGGTTTTCATTACTTGGTTGTTATATAGTGCAGCAAAGATGTTGAGTGTTGTACTGTCAAGTGGTAAGACTGAGGTGTTAAATGCAGAACCTTTGTGCAGTGATTTGACCATAATTTATGGACTTGAAAACCTCCTTGTGTGGATCTGTGTATGTAATGATCTATTGACTGGTCTTCCTTCCCTGAACTGATGCTGCACATCCAGATCTCAGCTTTGAGACTCTCTCACAATGGCTGCTCTGTAATTCTTTTACAATTTGTCTTGTCCTTTTCCTGAACAGCCTCATCGCTGGCCTTGCCTCACACTGCTCATCTACTAGTCTTTGACAACTCAGTCTGCCACTCTTTTCCCCAGTTTGTTGAGCCCACAGCTCTACTGGCAACCACACGCCCAGGCCAATAGTACTTATCAGATTGGAGAAATGGTGGTGGAACTGCAGAGGCAGCAGTCTCTCAGTTGTTGTTTTATCTGTACTAATGCTGCAAACGACATTCCAGATCGCCTCCTTAGAGGAGCCCAGGAAGTCCATTTTAGGCCTAAATTGTTCTCAGCAGTTTGCTAAGTCTGACTATAGGACTTCTATTCCTCCTGTTTCTGACACCAGTGTAGTGACACTGTGGTGTTTGCCAGCACTGACCCAATGAATTCATGCTCATATATGCTCTTTTAAGTAGCTTGCTATCTTTAGCACAGTTTGCTTTTGTAATTCATTCAGATTGGGTAGGTTTGCAATTTTTATAGACTCCCCTGCAGTTACTGTTCAAGCTTATCATTTGAATAATGGAATGCCACCTCATACTTTTGGTGACTCATCCATAGGTTTATGCAAACTCATTGCTGTGAGACATTTTTAATTTTCTAACTTAAGGAATCAAGAAAAAGCATTTTAGATCAACAATAGGTGACAATGTGGCACAGGGATCTGGGTGTGATTACCTGCCAGGGTACTCGCTGCATGAAGTCTTCATATGTTTTATAGGTCTTTCTCTGGGTAATCTAGTTAGCATTTATATCCCAATGACATAGTTAATTAGTGGCTTAGCATGAGTATATGTTTGAGTGGGATTAAGCATGCTTTGAAAAAGGATAGATGAGGGCATTAAACAATGTATTTATCTGATTCTTGCCATTGGAAGAATTTTAAGAAGTTTAACAGCAATTTTTTTGAGTTAACACACATTTGCCATATGCCAGCAAAATCTTCTTCTTCCACACTTTGGTTGGTGGAAAAGTGGCCAAATTTGCACTGGAGCAGTCCATCTCAGAGGCTGGGAGTATACAGACTGATTGTCTCCTTCCGGTCCTGGGTGATTTTATTTGGCTGGTTCCAAGAAGGCAAATTTCTTGATGATGTAGACCTGGAAGTTCAGTTACCTGTCTTCCAGACATTGTGTGCCCTCTCTCAACTCCAGGTGGTATTACTTAAGGGAAAAGAGCTTTGAGGAAACCTCCTACTCACGCATGCCATACAGCTGTAAGTGGCATGCTCCTGTGTGCGCGACATCAAGCCCTTAGGCGGAGTCATTTCCATGTTCCCCACTCTTACATGTGTCACTGGACAGTATTATATTCATTTTGCTCTTCACACATCCAACTGATCATCCTCATCTCTGCTTTTTACAGATTCACATTCAGCCTCTTTCTAAACATTTAACTTGGAGAACAAAATAGCTAGTAAAAACAAAGCTAGTTTAAATATTCTTTCAGGGGTTTTGGTCTCGTCCGATGCAAGAGATGGACGTCTGAAGTGGAGCTCCGCTAGCAGCGGTGTTATTTTTCATATTATTTGCTTATTATCCTGAGATATCCTGTATCTTTTCAACCCAAGGAGACTGCTACATGGCCAGCAAGAAAGGGGGTCCGAAAGAATCGAAAACTAAAGCTGCACCCAAGCTAAGATCAGCAAACCCTAGCTCAAGATACGGCCTTTCAGAGAGAGACCTGGATCAGCTGGGTGAAAGTACAGACTCTTCGGGACCAAGGTCCACTACATCGTCGCCAGCTGAGAGTGAAAAGGGGAGCGAATGTACGAACGTGAGTGCAGATCTCGAAAGCTCGCTGATCAGAGAAGAACACCTGAAACTGGAAAAGGCCTTACAGTCCGCGATCTCAATTACTTCACGCGAGCCGGGAATAGCGGGGATACCGGCTACAGCAGAGCCTGACGCTTCACCTACGGTACAAGAAAGCACAATTGAAATGTCTAAACTGGAGGTGATGCTCGCTGAGCTCATACAAGATATAAAGAAAACCAAGAAGGCAAATGCACATGAGAGGCACATGAGAGACTGAAACAGGAATTGAAACAGGAATGGCAACAAGCAAACGAAACGCAGCGGCAGGAGTTGCAACAAGCAAACGAAACGCAACGGCTGATGCTGCAACAGGCAATGGAAAGGCTGCGACAAGAAATGCAAGTGGAGATGCGACAGATGCTGGGTAAAATTGAAACGCTTACTGATCAATTGGAGGATCTCAAGGAGACATTCACGACTAGGATTGAATTAGCCGAAAATTTAGCTAACAGTGCTGAAGAAAAAGCAGAAAATGTCAGCTCCGAATGCAAAAAACTCGGAGACAGACTGGCTGCTTTGGAAGATGGAAGTAGAAGGTATAATGTCAGAATTGAAGGTCTGACTGAGAATCGAGAAAGTTCAAACCCTGTGAAATTCACAGCTGAACTTTTTTCTAAAATAATCGGGGACGACTTTAAAGCAGAATCTGAGATAGCAGCAGCTTACCACGTACGCGGATCAAACACCGTTAGACCCAGACCCAGATCTTTTATAGTTCGTTTTGAACGATTATCATTTAAGCTAGAGGTGATGGCACTCCTCAGAAACAAGGAAGATATTATATATGAAAATAACCACATTCGTATCTTCCCGGACTTCTCTCCAGCAACAGCTACTAAACGCGCAGCCTTCTACAACATTAAACTGCGGTTACGGCAAGCCAGCGTCAAATACAGCCTCTTGTATCCGGCAAAACTTAAAGTGGAATGGCAGGGTCAATTCTGTGTCTTCGCTAGCAAGGAAGAAGCAGAAAAGGAACTAGGAAAGCTGATCCCGGGACTATTCTGATACATAATAGTGAGTCATGGCGGTTAATGATAAAGCAAGGATTAATCATCTACTGTCTGATCTATTTGTTTTAAAATACGGGTTTTTATCAGCATATATTCTCATTATTACTTAGTATTACTAGGGCGCTATCTGTTTATGTTTTATTGTGCTTAATTACCTTTTCTTTTTTCTTTTTTTTTTCTTTTTTTTTTTCTTCTAATTATTTCATCTCTACCCTAAACAAAACTGTTCAATATCATACCCTTGGTTTATTGTCATTGTTATTGCTGCATTAAGACTTGTTATGCTTATTCTGTGCATTAAGATACACTCAGGTTTATTATCTGAGTGTATCTTAATGCACTAAAATTGCTGAAGACTATATATATATTTTAAGTGCAAAATTCTTTTTTTTTTTCTTTTTTAAAGACTATATTGGTAATAGATATCTCTATCTTTCAACCCTAAAGCGCAGTTGCATTGGGGCTTGTTTTGCTTTGGACGTGCTCTGTCTCTGGGTATGTCAGAGGACTGGGACTGTGTGAACTGGGTTTTAGCCTCACTTGGGGAGGCAAAAGGGGAGGGTGGGGGGTTAAGGGGGGAAGAGAAAGAGAGCAGGCTTGATCTATACCTAATCTATCCTATTAATCTTTATAATTATAACTACCAACATAATAATAAGCTGCATGGCAACAACTCTAGGGGAAATAGGAAATTAAGGCCAAAGCTGTCTCACTTCCAGTTAAGACTATAAAATGACATCAAAAACTCAGAATCAGTGTCTCCATGATGGGACAGTTAACTTCGTAAGCTGGAATGTTAAAGGCCTGAATCACGAATTAAAGAGAAAGAAAGTACTCTCTCACCTAACAGGTCTAAATGCTAAAATAGTATTTTTACAGGAGACCCTCTTACTAAGCAAGGATCAGTTCCGGCTGCAAAAAGACTGGACTGGCCAAATGTTCCATGCTAGTTTTACGAAGAAAACTAGAGGTGTGGGAATTCTCATACATAGAACAGTACCATTTATAGCATCAGATGTAGTATTGGATCCTGAAGGGAGATATGTCATGGTCATGGGAGACTTATCTAACTGTAAAATGATTTTGATAAATGTTTATGCACCTAATGTTGATGACAAGGAATTTATACAAAATTTATTTGCATCTATTCCCAATCTGAACACTCATAAAGTTATAATGGCTGGGGACTTTAATTGTGTTCTAAATCCACTTTTAGATAGGACTTCCTCCACAGGGGGAACGGCATCTAACACCGCAAAGATAATTACAAAGTTTATAACTGATCACAATTTATTAGACCCCTGGAGGTTTTTAAACCCAAATTCAAGAACATATTCTTTCTACTCACCAGTACATCATTGCTACTCAAGGATTGATTACTTCTTTATAGACAATAACGTCTTGCCTATGATTAAAACTTGCAAATACGATGCTATTGTTATTTCTGACCATGCACCTATGATCTTGGAGCTAAAATTACTAAGCCCCATACACTCACCCCGCAGATGGCGCCTCAACCCGCTTCTATTAGCTGACGAGAATTGTACGGAATTTATATCCAAACAAATCAATTTCTTTCCAGAGACAAATACATCACCCGAGATCTCTGCAGGAATACTCTGGGAAACTCTTAAGGCCTTCTTAAGAGGACAGATTATCTCATATCTTTCCCACAGAAATAAATCCGAAGCCAAGAAAGTAGCAGAGATAAAAGGCGAAATTACTAAAATAGATGAGTAACACACCAGACTACCAAGCGAGACTCTACATAGGAGGAGGCAGGCTCTACATTCGGAATTAAACCTCTTGACAACTAAAGAAACTGAACAACTAATCTACAAATCCAGACATCATTATTATGAACATGAAGAGAAAGCTAATAAGCTTTTAGCTCAACAAATTCACAAGCAAGAAGTGCGCAACGCAATCTCGGTAATCACCAATACGAACGGAGATAAAATCGTCGAACACAAAAATATAATGCACACTTTCAGAGACTACTATAAATCCCTATATACTACTGAGTTTAAAGAAGACAACACACAATCTAATGCATTTCTGGATACATTACAGATACCACAAATAGACGGTTTTAGTGCAGAGGAACTTGATAAACCTCTGGCGTTATCAGAATTACTAGATGCTATAAAGTCACTCCAAGGCGGGAAAGCAGCAGGCCCTGATGGCTACCCTGCAGAATTTTACAAGAAATTCTCCACTCAGTTAGCTCCCCTCCTATTAGCAACATTTACAGAGGCCAGAGATAACCAATCTCTTCCTGAAACCTTTAGCCAAGCACTAATCACTGTTTTTCCAAAACAAAATAAGGACTTATTACAATGTGCATCATACAGACCAATCTCAGTTCTGAATAACGACGTTAAAATACTCTCTAAAATTATAGCTAGAAGGATGGAGAAAGTGCTCCCCTCTGTAATATCACAAGACCAAACTAGATTTATTAGGGACCGACACTTATCTTCAAATCTTCGACGCCTGTTTAATGTAATATACTCACCAACTAAATCAAACACCCCAGAAATATTATTATTCATGGATGCAGAAAAAGCATTCGACATGATTGAATAGAAATACCTTTTTACTACATTGGAGAAGTTTGGGTTTGGCCCGAACATTTGTGCATGGATTAAATTACTGTATACTAACCCAGAAGCTTCAGTTTGCATCAACATTTGCTCAGACTGCCAAACTAGAACGTGGCACTAGACAAGGATGCCCCTTATCACCGCTGCTGTTTGCGATTGCCATTGAACCACTGGCAATACATTGTCGAAATACTGATCAGATAAAGGGAATTAGCAGAGAAGGACTGGAACAGAAAATCTCATTATATGCAGATGATATGGTATTGTATATATCGGTCCCAGAAAATTCTGTGCCTGCAGTCTTAACAGCACTCAGAGAATTTCAAAAGATCTCTGGTCTCAGAATTAATCTGAATAAAAGTGTACTTTTTCCAGTGAATTCTCAAGCATATAATAATAGATTAGATACCCTACCTTTTGTCATTGCAGAACAGTTTAAATACCTAGGGGTAAACATCACAAGTAAACATAAAGCTCTATATCAACAAAATTTCACCGTCTGCATGGAAAAAATTAAACAAGACTTGCATAGATGGTCAACCCTTCATCTCACACTAGCTGGAAGATTTAACACTGTTAAGATGAATATTCTTCCTAAGCTCCTTTTTTATTTCAAAACATTCCAATATACATTAATAAATCATTTTTAGGTAATTAGATTCAACAATAACCTAATTTATTTGAAATTCAAAACATCCACGCATCAAAAGAGCGACCCTACAAAGACAAAAGGTAGAAGGCGGCATGGCTCTACCTAACTTCCAGTTTTATTACTGGGCAGCAAATATACAGGCGATAAGAACCTGGACACAAATAGAAGAACATACACAGGCATGGACCGCAATAGAAGTAAAATCCTGCAGTACTTCTTTGTATTCCTTGCTCTGTGCTCCAATAAATACACGTTAGCGGCAATGTACAAATAACCCAATTGTGCTCCACTCACTTAGAATCTGGAACCAATATAGAAAGCATTTTAAGACGGAGAAGCTTCTATCTGTGGCACCTCTGCAAGAGAACCACCTCTTTCAACCTTCACAAACATATGCAGTTTTTAATATCTGGAAAAAATTTGGAATTAACTTGCTTAGAGATCTTTATATAGACAACGTCTTTGCATCCTATGAACAATTACATTCCAAATTTAACATTCCAGCTACACATTTCTTTCACTATCTTCAAATCAGGAACTTTGTTAAACAGAACCTTCCAGATTTTCCTCATCTTGCACCCTCATCCATGCTGGAAAAAATATTGCTCAATCTCAAGGACTTAGACTCCATCTCTACAATATATAAAATCATTTTACAATCCCTCCCTTTCAAAGATCCAAGAGGACACTGGGAAAAAGATCTCTCAATTAATATATCAGAAAAGGAGTGGAAAGTAGCAATGCAGAGAATTCACTCGAGCTCCATATGCGCAAAGCATACAATTATACAACTCAAAATTATATATCAAGCACATCTGTCTTGACTGAAACTCTCCAAAATGTTTCCAGGGCATGATCCAACCTGTGAACGTTGCAACCAAGTCCCAGCCTCACTGGGTCACATGTTTTGGTCCTGCACCAAATCATTCTGGACCAAAATTTTTAATTACCTTTCAGACAGCCTTGGACTCACAATCCTTCCTAACCCATTAACAGCTGTGTTTGGGGTTCTTCCAGAGGGGCTTAAAGTGGAGAAAGACAAACAAATTGTGATTGCATTCACTACACTTTTGGCACGCAGACTTATTCTGATAAACTGGAAGAACCCAAACTCTCCTCTTTTAAGTCAGTGGGAAACCGATGTGTTATATTATTTGAAATTGGAAAAAATCAAATACTCAGTTAGAGGATCTGTACAGACTTTTTTCAAAACATGGCAGGATCTAATCAGTAACATTTTAAAATAATGTCATGAAGCACAGAGAATTTATTAATTTAGGTATGTTTACAAAGCCTTAAATTTTACGTCGTTTGGCTTGCTCTCTCTCTCAGGGGTGGGGATCGATCTGTTCTTAACTCAATTTTTCTTTTTGTAAAAACTTGATTGCTTTGTATGGATTGCAATAAAATTAATAATAAAAAAAAATATTCTTTCAGGGTTTATAAAGTACTTTTATAGTTGAAAAGCAGTCAGATATCAACTTTTTTTGTTCAGAAGAGGGTGAAGTCGACTTTTGAGGAATAAAAGTTAAAGTACTTACCTGTTTAAATCGTTAAAGTCCAGGGTGCACTTTCCCGGTCATTTTTACTTTGGCTTCGGCAGGTTCATGCAGCAGGACACCAGCGACAGATCGGGTGCACCTCCTATTCAGGCCTGCTGGGGGATGTTGCATGTACCCTGTCATAAAGGCGAACATCTCTTTAGCCCCTGCTGTTAGCAAAAGAAAAGTTTGCGAAGCACTTAAGTTTGTGCATGCATTTGTGTGAGAAGGGCAACCCCCAGAAAAAAGTAACTTACTTTTGTAGTGCGTATCAGCTCTTCCAAGGGGAGAGTGTCGGGATGTTTTCAAGTTCTAGCTCATGATCACTCACGCACACACGAGGCCACTAGCCCTATTTAATACATGCCTTACAAGAATTGAGAGGAGTATGTGTACAGAAGGCACGTGCGTCAGTTGCAATAGGTGAAAGGGAGCAACATGTCACGGGATTGACTATAAGAGGCAGTTCCTGCCTCAAAGGGGTTGTCTTTTGACTCAATGGTTTAGTGGTATAGTTCATTCCTTGGTATACTAAACAGCAGCTTCTGCCTTATTTTGTAAATATTTTCTTGTATATAAATAGATATCTCCTAGTTGTAGTATAATTTTTGATGGAGGTATTTATATAAGTTTTGGGTTTCAGGTGCACTTTTTATTTTTCTTGTATATACACTTTTTTTCTTGTAAATATATTTTTTGTGCATTTTTTGATTTTCATTGTGTGTAGTTTCTTCCTGCTTGTTTTTTTCTTTAGGAAGACTAAAATTTTATGTGTATACATTCTTGTCTTTATTTTTCATTTTTGGGACTGACAGCTTCACTGTAAATATAATTCACTGTTTTTGATTGGGACATTATTTGTTTTTGTGCATCTATACTAATAAAAGGCAAAGCCCTCACTGACTGACTGACTGACTGACTGACTCATCACTAATTCTCCAACTTCCCGTATTGGTAGAAGGCTGAAATTTGGCAGGCTCATTCCTTACAGCTTCCTTACAAAAGTTGGGCAGGTTTCATTTCGAAATTCTACGCGTAATGGTCATAACTGGAAGCTGTTTTTCTCCATTTACTGTAATGGAGCTGAGCTCAGAAAGCCGTGGGGGCGGAGTTTCGTGTGACATCATCACGCCTCCCACGTAATCACACAGTACGTAGAAAACCAGGAAACGCTCTAAAAAGCGCTGAAGAAAACATGCATTATATAATTGAGAAGGCAGCAAAACAATAAGAAGCGAGCGAGTGACATATACAACCACATTCATGAGTGCTGCTACTACGGAAACAAAGCACAGTGTAAACCTAAACTTTAAATTAAGTTCATAGACAGGCTGCCGCTGGCATTTGTAATTTAGTGCCTGCCCATATAAGGCCATCCGTCAGCGGCAATCCAATAGAAACACTGCCACTAAATATTCACGGGTGAAGGACTGTGCTTATGCAGAGGAAGATGAGATGGTCAGGGTGGTGTTTCTTTTAAGTGCCGGGTCTTAGCTGACATTACATACATGCGTGGACATAACACGAGATGGCACCAGCACAGCTGGGAACCTTCGATGCAAGAACACCAAGCGGCTCACGTGAACTGACGCAGTGCACAGACAAAAAGCAACAGTTCCAAAGAGCGCTGAACAAAAACCGAATTACACAATTGAGAAGGCTGCTTATGCAGAGGAAGATGAGATGGTCAGGGTGGTGTTTGGCACAAACTCAGTGAAACTGCGAGAGAAACTTTTAAGAGCCGGGTCTTAGCTGACATTACATACAAGCGTGGACATAACACGAGATGGCACCAGCACAGCTTGGAACCTTCGATGCAAGAACACCAAGCGGCTCACGTGAACTGACGCAGTGCACAGACAAAAAGCAACAGTTCCAAAGAGCACTGAACAAAAACCGAATTACACAATTGAGAAGGCAGCAAAAAAATATGAAGCGTCTGATACATACAAGCATATTCATAAGTGCAGCTACTGCAGAAACAAAGCACACAGTGCAAAAAGTGAATGTCCCGCTAAAGGAAGACAGTGTAAAAAAAAACCTGTGCATGCAGTGTGTCACATCTCAGATAAAGAGGAAGACGAGCTGTTTATTGATGCAGTAAGAAACGAATCGATAAATGAAACCTCTTATCTTTACAACGATTGACAAACACGGAATGTAACTTGAACACAACACATCGTACAAATACGACCCTGATTGAAACAAATAATGATAATCGAATCCTTGATGACAGCAACACTCAATAACACTCACAAAACAATTACTGTATATTGACAATCATGTTACGTTATTTTTAAAATGTTCCCTTTTCTTTTTCATAGCTTCTTTAACACACTACGTCTCCGCTGCGAATATATATATATACCCCGATCTACATACTCTCAAATAGATAAGCCACACACCGTGGCGCAATTGTAGAGGCTTTGCCTACATCCGAGGTTCGATTCCCAAGAGGGGATGTACTGAGTATGTACGCGCGCTTCTCGGTTCATTTTAACCTCGCATCTCCTTGGTTTGAGACGTATGAAAAAATATGCGGTTAACACAGAATCATGTTACGTTATTTTTAAAATCTTTCCTTTTCTTAGCACAAGCACAGCTGAGAAGCTTCGATGCATGTACTCCATAACAAAAAATAATGCATTTAATCACACTTTCAATTCCAAGCAAAGGGGAACTTTTGTCCATGCATGATTTCCTGGTACATCGATTACACTGATGCACACATCACAGCTACAAAAATGTTAGAGTCGGAATGAAGCGCGTTCCTACGACTGATCGGAGGAAAATTTCATTTCAAAAAACTACCCGAGCGAAGCCTTGATAAAAGCATGGTTTTGTGCACACTGAAAAGCAAGCAAATTAGATGCATTACAGAAAGCTGACTTTGTGGCTCTTACTGGGGGTCATTGGACTTCCGTGACCGTTAGTAATTCTAATTACATCTAATTACAAAATGTTCAATGATCACACTGTTTTAGCTTAATGTACAAAATAATTTTGGCTAAGGTTACTCAGAGTTTAAAGATTAAGTTGGTCAAATTACCATTTATGTTTCTGACTTATTTTTTTAAGAAGAAAAACTGCACTTTATGTTGAAATTTTGGTTATTATTATTTAAAGACAATACCATTCTGAAAATGTACTTAAAGTACTTAAACTACCACTTTATTTTTAAGTCTGCCCAATTTTAACCAGGGATGATATTTTTGTTTCTGTTTTGAATTCAAATGCAGTTTAAAAGCATTTTTTTTTTTCAGAAATTAAAAGAGCTTGAGTTTACAATATTCATGTCCATGTCTATTATTTGAATCTGTCGCCCACTAAAACCCTTTTAAATTAAAAAAACACATTTGCGATTTGGGGCAAATTTACGTGTGCGATTACATACGATTAATCAAGATTAATTATTACACAGCCTCTAATTAATTGGATTAATTTTTTTAATCGAGTCCCACCCCTAATATATATATGTAGATATGTATATGTGTATATATGTATATATATTTATATGTATATGTATATATATATATATATGATGTGTATATATATGTTTATATATGTGTGTGTGTGTGAGTATATATATATATATGCCAGCAACACTCAATCATGTAACGTTATTTTTAAAATATTTCCTTTTCTTTTTCATAACTTCTTTAACACACTACTTCTCCGCTGCAAAGCGCGGGTATTCTGCTAGTCTGAAAATCAAACCCAATTTTGTTTTGCTAATACAGTAATCCCTCCTCGATCACGGGGGTTGCGTTCCAGAACCCCCCGCGATAGATGAAAATCCGCAAAGTAGAAACCATATGCTTGTATGGTTATTTTTTGTATATTTTAAGCCCTTATAAACTCTCCCACACTGTTAACATTATTAGAGCCCTCTAGACATGAAATAACACCCTTTAGTCAAAAGTTTAAACTGTGCTCCATGACAAGACAGAGATGATAGTTCTTTCTCACAATTAAAAGAATGCAAATATATCTTCTCTTCAAAGGAATGCATGTAAGGAGCAGAGAATGTCAGAGAGAGAGAGAGCGCGAGAGAAAAGCAAACAATCAAAAAATCAATATGTGCTTTTGGGCTTTTAAGTATGCCGAAGCACCGCGATAAAGCGGCATTTTTTAGAGGAGCGTCCATACCCTCCAGGCAAACAGCCTCTGTGCAAACAGCCCCTCTGCTCGCACCCCCTCCGTCAGGCGCAGAGAATGTCAGAGAGATACAGAGAAAAGCAAACAATCAAGCACCGCGCGGGAAGCATATCGTATATCATTGAGGAGTTTAAGTTACTACGTAATACATGCTCTGATTGGGTAGCTTCTAAGCCCTCCGCCAATAGCGTCCCTTGTATGAAATCAACTGGGCAAACAAACTGAGGAAGCATGTACCATAAATTAAAAGATCCATTGTCCGCAGAAATCCGCGAACCAGCGAAAAATCCGTGATATATATTTAGATATGCTTACATTTAAAATCCGCAATGGAGTGAAGCCGCGAAAGTCGAAGGCGATATAGCGAGGGATCACTGTACCACATTTTTGTGTCTGTGTTTCCATGTCTGACCTCTCTCAAGTCTGATCCCGGTTGCTCCCAAAATACAAGACACCCACTCTGTAGTCTGGTGCCAACCTTGCCACTACATGGGGTGTCACTTACGTCTCTTACGCAATATTTATAACTTTATTTCTCATTCAGGAAATTCGACCATATACTATGTTCACATAGTTATTCTCAGCAGGATTGTTTCACACTGTGTTTTCACACATTTTTTGAAACTTATATATTAACAGATTGGCTTAATTTTGTCAGTGTTGCTCACAACTAAACTTAAGATGATTTTTTTTTATTTGGCCTCAGTTTCTAAACTAATATGTGTGATCAGCCAACACAAAATGCATAAAGCATTTGGAAGTGCACTCATAAAGCATGGTAAATCCCTACCAGTAGGGTGAACTGTGTTCTTTTCTTTGATACCTGGACACATTACACTTACTTACATATGAATTCTGTACTATTTTTCCAAAATCTCATCACTCAATCAATAATTCTGGATATCTTTTGGACTTTTTAGACTTAAAAAGAGCATTTTCGTGATTGTGCATGGTGTTTCTTTTATGTGTTAATGTAATGGGGATGGTGAGGGAGGAGGTGTATTACTTATGCTATATGGCTTTATATTATTCAATTTTGTCTGTTTTAGTTTAAGTATACTGGTCTAATATTTTGTTACTTACATTTGCGTGTGGGATGTTCTGTAATAGTTTAGGCATTGCAAAAGAACAGCAAGCAGAGAGGGTGTAAGTGATGGATGGAAACAAAAACATAAAACCGGAAGTGACATTATGAATAACTACAGTATACACACACACACACACACACGTGTACATATATGCAATGTCAAAGCTTAGAATTATACTTGTTAGCAACCAGAGCACAGTGTGCCATGTCAAATATTAAACACACGACAGTATAATCCATTTCAGCTATTTATTTTGAGAGAGAGAAGGGGAAATGGAGGTAAAAAATGTAAATGCATTATTTTGGCACATATTTATTTTCACCTGTGATAAGAAGAGACCCAAGACATTGCAAAGGTTTGGGGCAGCCACCCATGTAATCTGTTTCCTGGCTCCAAAAAGTAAATGTTGCAAGCAAGTAGTAGTTACTTAGTAGTGGGCACTTTTATCCAGCTATCAATAAACTTCACCTATAGCTCAGTAGAGATACAGCCAACTGAGTAATTGTATGAGTTTCAGTTTGTTTGGCTTCATTTTCAAATGATCTTGCATACCATGAATGATTTACAACAACATTCTGCTCAGGTATATAAAGTGACAAAAAATAAAATATCTTCAAAATGGATTTCTCACTACTGTGTGAAATCACAGCTGAGTTGTTGTCAACAAAAAGCAAACAACTAACAAATGAGCTGAAACATTTTTCACTTATGATCAATATCCAGGCTGATGCATACGCCATTTCAAATAAGTGTTTTGTTAATCATGGTTGGGTTTCCCAAAAGCTTTGTAACTCTAAGAACAATGTTAACACATACTTAGGTACATTTGTTGCGTTCAAGATGTTTTCCCAAAACAGTAAACTTGCTCATTAGCTACATCTGACCTGAATCATATTTTAAACCTAAAGTATGATATTAACTAGCTACCTCCTACGGTACCTAAGCAACGACAGTGGCTGCTAAAAGCAATTCCGTAATACATGAAAGAGTAGGAGGTGGCTATAGAGGCTGACAATGGCCAAATGCCACATTTTACATGACGAGCCAATCAGGCTGGTGTATTTTGTTTGGTTTATCTTTGATTTCATAAGAGGCAGATGTATTATTATTCATATTCTTTATGTGGAAAATAATACACTGAAGAACTGGGTCATTTTTATTACTTCTGTGATTGTTAAATGTTGCATATCCATGTGCATTTCAGAAAAAAAACTGTAAAACTGAAAAACATTTGAGCTATATATTGCCAAGGATTGCCTCCTTCCTGAGTGGGTGGATGTTGTCTATCTGTTAAGAGTGTGCAGTAATGTCTAGTTACATCAAGTCAAATTTAGTAGAATATAGCAAAGGTGTCCTCTTAAGGGGCTTATATGCAGGGTTTTGTTTAATTAGTACTTTAATGTGACATTGTTCTCAAACTGCTTTTCTTTTGGCACTGTTACTTTATCTTATTAAATGACTAATCATGGCACAATTGTTTTCAATTAACTTGTAAGACTTGTTGTGTGGCAGGGTTACCAACCTCGTACTTTATTTTCATTCATAAGACTCCCGTCTTGAGAAGACTTTCGGGAAACCAGTGGAAGAATTGCTTTATTGTTACCTACATATTCCCTTTAAGTCATTCATTACTCTCTAAGTACAAATGATTTTGGGAAACTCGCCGCTGAACATCTCAATGTCAGGCTTTTGAATTATTATATACAGTAAGTGCAAAAAAGCCAGCAGCTTGCCATAACTGATGTCAGATTATATGAGCACCTTGGAATTTGATTTCATTGTGCGGTACTGGATGATAGATGAGTTGCTGTTCATATCTGTTCAATTACATCTAATATGCCATCACTTATTAACAGACTAAAATTCTGTAAGGGACCAACTATATCTGATAAATCTATTTATGCTCTAATATCTTACATTCAGTTTCCCTGCTGCCGCAAATGATGGCCAGAAGCTGCCCTCTTTCACTCCCTGCACTTCACTTGAGACGCATAAACTTGGTGTATGATTAAACAATGTAGAAGTTATCTTAGGAATCATGAGAAAGGATTAAAGAGAACTTAACTGTGAATATTTCTTTGAAACACAAAGAATAATTATTGTTTAATGGAATTTGAATAATTTTGGGGCCCTGTGGTGTTTTGAGCCTTTTAAAATCATACACTCTCAATCAAGTGAACCAGCTTGTATTCAAGATGAATACTAGTTAATAGTTTACTCATTCTCGTACAAAGATCCTCTCTGCAGGCTCTGCATTGATTCAAACAACTTTTCCCTTGTGTGTGTTCTTTAGATCTAGGGGATTGAGGGTATGGCAGAGAAAAACACCTGAAGTTCACAACATGTAAAGTGGTTCAAGAAACTATTTGACTATTTAAGCAGTTTGATTGCTTTCAGTAAATGCGCATGTGTATCAGGTTTCTCTTATCTTGGGCAGCACTTCCTTCATGGTGCTTTCTCACCAAGGCTTCTTGGGATGTGAAGTTGGATACACAGCCACTACTCCATGCTGAGTGTGGGAAAAAAAGCAACTGTAATAAATCTTTGGAACATGATTATGAATGGAAATATAAAGGCACACCTTCCAGTATGGACTTCTGATGTGTACTTCACACTGCAGACTTTAGCTATTACTGTAATAGTTTTCATCAGGATCTGCCATTTTGGCAGGTTTCAACATGTACTCAGCAGTAAGATGAACTCAAAATCAAGAGCCAGAACATTAGTAAAATCTAAATCACTCCAAAAAGTAATTCATAATGTATTTACATCCATCCATCCATCCATTATCCAATCCGCTATATCCTAACTACAGGGTCACGGGGGTCTGCTGGAGCCAATCCCAGCCAACAAAGGGGACAAGGCAGGAAACAAACCCCGGGCAGGGCGCCAGCCCATCGCAATGTATTTACATGCTTTAATAAATTTAAATAACATGGTCTGCAAAAAAATATGGGGTTAATGATATTGGTAATGTAGAAACAGAGTGCAAGTTGAATGGAATGACCAGGAGGGGAGTCATTAAAACAGACATGAGATTGTAATTAACAGACTGAGAAAAAGAGTGTCAAACTTTAGAAATGGTTTGCTCTGATCTATGTCTCCCAACAATTTTATCATGGAGGTCTACAAAGCATTCCTTGGCCAGCATGCCTTAGTTTTTGTTCTGATATGCGATGTGAATTGTGACACCTTATATACACAGGTGTGTGCCATTTCTAAATGATGTCCAATCGGCTCAATTTGCCACAGATGGACTCCAATCAAGTTCTAGACAAATCTCAAGAACAATTAAAGTGTATATGATGCACCTGAGCACAATCTGGAGTGCCACAGCAGAGAGTCTAAATATTTACATGAATGTCAGGTGACAGATTATGATTTGTATTACATTTGCAAACCTTTTTGAAAACATGTTTTCACTTTGTCATTTTGTGTTATTTATTAAGTGTATATTAGTGGACCAAAATGGCAAATTTATCCACTTAAAATGAAATCTACAACACCATAAAGCATGCAGAAAGTGAAGGGATCTGAATTCTTTCTGATTCCACTATAATCCATTAAATCAGCTAAACTCAGTGGCTTTTGCTGCTTTAGCTCAAAGTCCACACAACCGGCTATCTATATATTTTCTTGGTCCTTAGATTTCTACTTAGCACATAAAGTAAAATGTATTAATTTTCAAAATATATCACAGTAAAATTTATACTGCATAAAAGTGTAAGGTACATATTTCTTCTATCCATGAAAGAAACTGCCACCTGATGCCCTTTCCTACAAAAATCTCATGCTTTTGCCTGCCCCTCTTTTAAGACAAATACGGTGAAAATGATTATCCAATTAGTAACTGATTTACTGTGCCCCATTAGTGGCTGTGGCTATTCGTTTATTTTAATATTAATCATTTTCATTTCTGAAGAAACAGAAATTGCATTTATTTTTGCTGTATTGGGTTATAAAATCAATATAACCTATATATTAAGAATTTTACAAATCTACTTCCATTAAATAAATTTTCATTGATGATATTTTTAACACCATTTGTACTTTATAAATATGTAATTAAAAAAAATGTTTTATCTGTAAATCGTTGACGAAATGTTCAGTACAAATTACAGAGCTATCAATCCAACTAACAATATTACTGTCATGGTAAGGCAAGCATATATTAAACGTGCAATGCAAAGGCTGTACTTGCAGGAAATAGGTCGGAAAGTAAATTGCTTCTTTCTCTTATTAGCAGAAAGTAGCTTGATGCAGATGATTTCAGTCTTCTGCTTGAAGATACATGAAAGTGTAAGATGGCCCTAATCATATTTTGGTTGCAATGAAAAAAAATCAAATCTAAAACAATAAGCTAATGAGATTCTGTACAATGAATTCTTTCAACAGTATTATGCAAGATGAACATACAGGTATTGATTTAATGAATTCAATGAACACAGTCTAAATGAATGAATGCTTTGTGATTTTGAAAGATAGATGTTTAAAAAGAATCAATTAAATATTAAATGACTTCTGATATAAAATATGGTATACACAGTCATTCTATATCTTGAAATCCAACTAAGTCCCATCAAATCAGTTACTTTTTTATGTTATTATTCTTATATTCAGAAATCACTTACTCTCATTGCATAGGAAAGAATGATAAAAAACAGTAATGTAAGCTTGTCATAACTACGTTTTGCAAATAACTATAAACTTAAGTCTTAGAAATATATGAATGAATATGCTTAACTATCAAGATGAATCTAAGACAAATGCAACATATTGTTAATTGATGACACTTGTTTACATAAATGTTTTCAATCTTACCTCATCATCCGCAAGTACATAGTATGGGAAAATGCATTTGACTATATGTAAGGATGTGGTTTGACAAGATTTAAAGAACAAACTAAACAAATAATGAGAATAATAAAAGTTATTCAGGATTTTATAAAATGCAATTATTCACTCTACTCAGCAATGAATGTTCTTTTGATGTCATTAGCAGTTTGCAGCTTCTATAGATTTTTCAAATTTAGCTTTAAATGTCAGTTGATATGGATACTCTTTAAGGTGTTGTCATACCTTAAATTTCATATTGCTGTAAATATGCTTCCTAAATTAATTTAGAAAACCTTTTTATTTTCAGCATAATGCATGTAACCTTTATTACACAGTACAGTGTAAGCTTGTTGAAACGTTGATGTTGCCCGACTTAGTAGTGGGCATAGTTAATGTCTTTTGTCTTTATAGAAATCAGTGCTAAATAAAAAGTTAGTTTTATGAGATGCAGGAACATAATTGCTAATAACTAATTCACACACTGACAGATGTTTCTAGATTTAAAATGAATAATTAATTATTGAACATTTTGTGACTTTGTCAGCATACAGTACTGCTAAAGCTCTTTATAATATGAAATATATTTCTTGAATATCAAGCTTCAGAGCAAGCATTTCACAAAGTAAAACATGTAGGCTTTTAACTAAAATATTTTACTGCTTTGCAAAATACACTTGAAGCTGCCGAAGATTTCTTCTTGTTGCCTTAATGTCTGTTATTTCCCCATTTTTTTGACATGTATAGTTGTTCAACTGTTGTCCTAGTTGCCCTGATAAGTACATTTCTATATAACTAAATTATATAATTAAGTAGCACAGCATATATTTCTTAAAAAGAAAAACTAAAAAACTGTATTAATTATTTATAACAATTGCATTATGCTATAAATTAGGCCCGTATTTTAATATTTTAAAGAATGACCTGCTAAATATAGAAATATTATTTATTTTCAAAGCTTAGTGACAGTGTTTAAATTTAGAAAAGGTTTTAAACACAGTGCTAAATGCATTTCTATTTAATAATTCACTCCTGATTTTTTTTTTATTGAGTGTCATCTTTTCAGACCTCAAGGACATGCTATTTAAAAAGGAAATGTTAAAAAGAGGCATACAGACAAAGAAGACAAAGTGCCATTCTTGGGCTGTCCTGTTTGTTAAATACACTGCTAAATATAACATGATTGGGGATTAAAAAAAGAGCAAATATAGAAATATATTATGGAATTTAGACAAAATAATAGTGTTAAATTATGCCAGTTCTTCAAAATCACAAAGCAGGATATATATTGTCTATTTCAAAGACTCAGAATAAATTTAGTTGCTTACACAATACACATTCTGAATAAGTTTGATTTTAAAATTTGAAACACTTTTTCACCTTTTTAGCTTTTTTGAATTTATTTATGATGTGCAGCAATTATTGTTATCAGTAATTATGCTAATAAACTTTTGCACACAAGACAATGGTATACAGATATTGTATATGGGTCCTTCAAGGTATTTGCACATATTTCAAAAAGACTGAAATTTATCAATTCTCAATATATTCTTTCTGGTTCTAAACACACTTATGAATTATCAGTGGTCTACAAAAGACTGAATGCCTGCTCTAACCTTGGACACAAAGAGGAGGCAGAAGTGGAAGATGGCCGACTGTGAGATGCAGCACGTTGTCGATGAATTCCGGGCTCTTGAGAGTCAGATTCAGAATTCCTAGCCAAGCAGATGCACCTCATGGAACTGAAGGCTCACCTGCTAAAAGAGACCTCCTCAGCAGCTGCCATTGTCATAACTCATCTAGATTTGGCAACATCAACCCCAAGGCATTCCGCCCACCCACTGGTCCAAGTGAGTTTTACCCTGGCTCCTACGCGAAATGACGATGATGAGGGAATCTGTCAGTTTCAGCACTGCATGCAGGGGCTCAAAGCTGGATCACCTCTGTTGGCTCAGTCATACATTGCCATCCAGAAGCACTTCAACCCTCTCCACTTCCCCACTGTGCCGGCAGTCTTTGGTGATGTATTTATTATTGAGGATTCAATTGTATACAACCTCAATATTTCTTGCCCTAAACATAAATCTTTTGTTTCTTGTTTTCCCAGTGCATGAATTTGAGATATTATGAGAATTATGCCGTCAGTCATTGAGAAGCACAAGTACATGTCAATTGGGACTATCACACTACATTTGGGTATAAACGGCACTCAATATCAACATAAGGAGGTTTTAAAGACAGATTTTACAGCACTAATTCAATCCATGAAAGAAAGGACCTCAGCTGTGAGAATCATCATTTTGGTTCCTCTACCTTTTGCTAGAATATCAGATGAATCCTACAGTTGTCTGCTGGCCTTGAACAACTGGTTGAGAGGCTTCTACAAGAGCCAAAACATCAGATTCATGGACAACTGAAATCTTTTCTTGGGGAGACCGCATTTCTTCAGGCGAAATGGTCTGCATCCAAACAGATTCGCCACCTGGGTCCTCTCCAACAATATCTCAAAGGTAATCTGTCTTTCCTTACTATGTCATTTTAGTCCTAATGTTTTCTATAATGCTTTGTTAGGTTGTAATAATTCTGTATTGAGTTCACCTTCAGATGTATTTTGTATTAACACTATAATAACTAAACATACTATAGTGTAACTATAAAACACAGGCAAATCGGTATAAATGCAAATAATTTAATTAACATTTCACCTATGGATATGCACTGTATTAGAACTATGACATCATATTATAGATTAAATAAAAAAATCTACAGAAAGCAACATTAATACAAATAACTTAATTACCATTTCAAGCTGCCCTAACGCTGCAATTCAGCTCTGCTCTTTTGAGGCCTTAAATGTGGCTTTGCTAAAACATTAGAGAATTAACTAGCAAGACTTTTTACATTAATAATCTTATCAGTGATAGGAAAATCGACTTTCTTACACTAAGTGAAATGTGGTTCAGCTTAGATTGTGCAGGAAGGATTAATTGTAGCAGCATTTCTAAATTACAGGTTTGTTCATTCAGTTTGCCATGGAAAAAAGACATTTTAGTGATTATTTACCTGAGTCATTTAAACTGTAAAGGTGCCATTTTTGAGTATCTTGCACACTTGCCATTGTTATTCAAGGAGTGTCCCTGTCTCTCATATTGACCATTATGATGGACGGCCGGCATTTCAGTCCAGCTGGGACGTCCCTCAACAGAAGAATGCAGCCTTTTCAGGGCACTACATCCCCCAGGACGCTAGATGGCAGCTCCCCTGGATGGAAATAGTTCCTCGGATTCCCGCAGGGCAGCATGGCACATGGAGTCCGTCTCTTCAGCCCTGTTGGGTGCCATTAGCACCACCTGGGGGAGCTCACCAAGAACCCTGGGACTATTACGGTTACGCCAACCCGGAAGTGCTTCGGGGTCACGAGGACGGAAGCCCGCAGTACTTCCAGGACACTTGAGAAAGGATGATGTAGAGTTTGACCCGGAGAAGGAGTACTTCCGGGTCATGGACTTTAAAAGGACTTTGGGAAACCCAGCAGATTGAGCCGGAGTTGGGTGGTAGAAGAACGGAGTTGCTGGGAGTGGAGGAATGGTTATTGTTTATTATTATTGTGATTATTGATTTATTGGCGGAATTGTGGAGTGTGCTGTGCTTTGTGCACTTTATTTAAGAAAAATAATTAAATATTGTTCTTGGTGTTTTAAATGTGTGTCCTGGACATCTGTCTGGTGGGTTCAATGGGGCAACAGCGACCCCTAGCGTCCACACCATTTACTGACCTCCTAAATAGCATATAATGTGTCTTTTAATGAGGAAATCGTAGACTTGGTATCTATAATTTTAACTAATTAATTCAGATTCTTAATTGTAAGCAATCTTAATTTTCATGTGGATAACCAGTGTGACCAGAAACCAAGATAATTCATGAACTTACTGCACTCCTTTTATCTCAGTCAGCAATTCAGCCAGCCCACACATAAGGGGGGACGCACACTGGATTTAGTTTTTCCAAAAGGATTAAAAGTTGATGTGAGGCAAGTCATGGATGTCAGCATATTGAACCATTATGTACTATATAAATACTGATAACTACTACTAATGAGAAGCATATTGTTAAAAAAAATATTTTGATACATCTGCAGCTTCAGTGTTTGCTAATATTCTAAACAATCAGTCCAATTGTATTGCTTACTTCAATAGTGATAACATTGTTAACAGTACGATGAAAACCTTTATGCTAAGGTGACAGTTGCAGCTGATGTAGTGGCCCCTGAAAAGACAGTTAAGAAATCCTCCTCCACTATTATACCTTGGAAGGTACAAAGAGTGTCTGGTTTACAGAGAACATGCGGGAGAACAGAGCATAAACAGAGATAAACTAAACTGATAGTCCACTATAAAATATTGAATGCTAAAATAACTGAATATACACAATGTAGTCCACCTTTAGAGGCAGTCTTATTTTTCTAAAATTAGTGAGACGTTAAGCAAAATGACACCTTTTATTGCCTAACTAGAAAGATTACAATATGCATCCTTTCGAGACAACTCAGGCCCCTTCAGGTAAGATGTAATCAATTATAATTGATAATGATGGTAATCCAAGAGTTTTATTCTTAGCTATTGATCATCTTCTAAACCCAGCTCACTCAATGGAATGCCTCCTAAATACAATTAATGAAACTTGCGAGGTTTTTTCAGTATTTTAAAACACAAAATAAATGATATTAGAAATGATATGGTACCTCCCCCAAAGTTATTCTGATTGAATCTCGGTATTCCTTCTGAAACAAGTTAAATTCTTTCACTGGACTAGATCTATCCAAACTATGTAGAATAATTTCTCAAAAGAAACCCTCCACCTGTGTCCTTGACCAACAGGCTTTTTCAAAGAAATCTCTGATGTGCTAACTGATAGTGTACTTGACATTGTGAACTCACAATTAGATACGGTTGTCTTTCCTGACTGTCTAAAGACTGCAGTTGTTAAACCTCTGTTCAACAAAAATAATCTAAACTCCTCTATTTATGACAACTTTAGACCAATTTCTAACTTACCTTTCTTCAGTAAAATTCTAGAAAAGGCAGTAATTAAGCAGCTAAATGATTACTTGATTGAACATTATATTAAGTTTCAGTCAGGTTTTAGAACAAATCACAGGAAATGCTCTAGTTAAAGTAGTTAATGATTTGTAAGTTAATGTGGACAGAGGCTGTATATCTGTTTCTGTTGTCGTAGATTTGAGTGCAGCATTTAACACCATAAACTACAGTATTCTTACAAATCACCTTAAACAATGTGTGGACCTCGCCGGTAGCATCTTAAATTGGTTTCACTCTTATTTAATAGGTAGAAAATTATTTGCTAGTTGTGATGATTATACTTCAGAGACCCATAAAAACATATATGGTGTACCACAATGATCTTTTCTGGGTCTGCTGCTTTTTTCAATTTACATGCTTCCAATAGGTCAGATTATCTCAAAACACATGGTGAGTTACTACGGCTATACAGATGATACACAGCTATATTTATCAATAGCACCTGATGATCCTGATGCTTTTCGCTCCCTGATCTTAGTAGCATTTCTGACTGGATGAGTTGTAACTTTCTCAATCTAAATAAGGAGGAAACAGAAATCTTAGTGATTGGCAAACATGGTTATAGTGATGGCATTAGAAATAATCCCTTAGACTTAAAAGTGAAGGCAGAGGTAAAGAATTTAGGGGTAATTATTGACTCTAACTTTAAATTACATATTAACTAGATTACTAGGACTCAATTTTTTCACTTAAGGAATATAGCAAAAGTTAGACCGCTTATAGCTTTACAACACATTGAAAAATTACTTCACACTTTTGTTTTTAGTCAACTGGGGGGCTTCACCCCCTGCTCGCTTCGCTCGCCAACCCCTGTGTTTGGTTTTTTGGATACACACTTGTAAGATTTTTTTTCTATGAATTGTTGCTTTTTCCTTAGTTTCACTTTTATTTCAGAACTTCTGTAAAAACAATATTTGAAATCTTTCATGTCCCAGTATGCTGAATCTTTTTAATGAGGTCTGTGAGACTTGTGTTTAATGACTTTGTACCATAATTTAGGATAGGTTTCTCTGTTTGGAATTTCAGCACAGACAAAACGATCCACATCACCAGCAGTTAATAATTTTTTTGCAAAGTAACCAATAAACGCATGTGAGTTAAACCCTGTTTTTGAAATTCACTGACTTAAACTAATTTCCTTTTGTTTGCGTCAATGCGATCTATACTATCTTTTTTTTGATACTGCAGCAACTGACATAATAAAGTGTCAAAAAAGTTCTACTTTAACAATTGTCGACTGCGTAACCCCAAACACAACTTTCTAGCATCCTCTCCAACTCCTCCTCCTCGCCTCCCCCTTACTGCATCAATCAGCACCCAGCTATCAGTCTTCCGTTCTGTACTCTGCCCTCCCTCGATCAGACCTAACAGTCACTTAAAACAAAAAAGGCTTCAGCTTGGCTGGGACACTACAATACTTTCGAATTTTACTGCTTTCATATTCTGTACCTTTCTCTGAATGTGTATTGCGCCTAGGGTCTCTCTTCTCCGTACTCTTCTTTCTTCTTTGCTGAGAGCACAGGATCTGTGTATATATATGTGTGTGTGTGTGTGTGTGTGTGTGTGTGTGTGTGTGTGCATGCATGTGTGTGTATATATTTCTAAATAAAAGGATCTCATGTGTTGGTTGACCTCTCAGAATAAAACAAGGTGGAATTATGAAGAGGGCAATGGGAACATTTAAACTGTATACTTCATTGCTTGAGCAAGCCTCAGACAGATACAAAAATTAATGCAAGAAAGTTATCATACTCCTCCTATCACATTTGCTTTTGTTGATCCGGCTGCATATTAACTGACCCCTATCAGAAAAATACGGAATACGTGGAGTAAAAAAGAAGCAGCCCAGTCAATGCCTGTTCCTGTTGCAGCAACCACCACTGATGAGCTGAGATCATCACAGCCTCTAGACAGTCCACTGATGGAAAATGGTATTATCAAAAAGGTTAGTTTTCATGGAGGCTGGCAGTGACAGATCAACAAGTTCTCATGGCAAAACTCAGGTGTCTTGGAAATTATGTTACGTTTTGAGCTTGGATTGGTTGCTTCGACCAAAAGGGTGGAATCATGTACCGCACCAAAGGTATGTGGCATGCAGTGGCAAAAATAGCAGTGCCCATGAAAAGTGAGAGCAAATTGAGAAAAGAAAGAAACAAAGTCTGCCCACACAGATAATTAATCTCATCAGAGGTTAGAAACCAGTCAGCCATGTGGAAGACAACAGCATATAAAAGGGCAGTGGGGAACTAAAGTGCATCTGCTTTCCCTGGAGACTATTCAGTTCTCAGCACAGTAAAGAGACACGCACTTGCAAATTCTGTTGAAAACGGGATGTCCTCTTTCTTTAAAGAAACCTTCAGAGAAGGACAAATGGACTGTGTCAGGGGTCAAGATTTACTAATGAAATTAGAGAATGAGTAGGTCTTCAACTCAGCTTAAGCAAAGGTGGAAGAAATCATAAAATTACAATTACTTGGAATGGGCAAATGGGTAGCAGAACTGTTTTCATGGACTGAAGATAATATAAGGAATATAAAGAAAGAACAGCTTTGAACAGATTATTTTAACTTTTCCATATTAAATACCTTATCTTCTATAATAGGGTGGGTTGGTGGCGCAATGGCTAACAACAGAGCTGGCTGCGTTTTGGATATTGGCTCATCCACTCATTTCTGTCCATAAGACATGAGATACATAATATATTTTGCTAAATATTTTTAAAATGTTAGTTATTTTCTGAGGGTTGTTGAACAATGATTACTTTTGTTCTTTTGTTTTATATTTTTATATGAATTTCACCAAATAATATTCAATGCAAGTGACATTGTTATGGCAGTCAAGTACTTATGTTATGTGTAATCACAGTGCATCATTTTTACTGCAGAGTAGCATTCCACAGTGTGAAGGCATGAACAGTTCATATACAGGATAGCTGGAATCCTTTATAATGGATAACAAAGCTTTATTTATATCATAGTGCACATTCATTTCCATAGGTTTTAGTGTTTGAAACTCAATTTAATTTTTTTTTATTTTTCCTAATTATTATTTATGCAACTGCAAATTACGGGCTATGTGACTGTGATCATCACATCTACTGTATAATGTAGCTAGAACCTTCAATATAAATATGGCCACAGAGTGCATCGAGATTATCCTTCAGATAGATAAAAAAAAAGTAAACAACAGTCTCTACTGTTGGTTAGTTTCAGTTTAAAGCAGGCCAAATGTTAGGTTCATTTCGGTTTTGATCTATTCTTTGCCTTTGATTTTGATTTGTGGTTTGCCCCAGTGCCTTACTTGCTAGATGTATTTTTGTTTGATCTCTTGGGTTTGACCTTGCCTGGCACTGACTAAGATTATGGTTCAGGTTATATCTCCTGGTCCTTTTGCCATTTACAATAAATCCAGAGACTCTGTTTCATTATAATTTCTACATATTAGTAATATATCTCTTTAAATTTTGAATCTCTGATAAGTGGGTATCTGAATATCCTATTGGCCCTGTGTGTTTATGTAACATATAGTATCTTGCAGGGTTACATGTTCTTTGAAAATTTTTTATTTTTGAGCCTTAGATAACCACATAATCCTTTCACACAAACACACAAAAACAGGTAAAGGGACAGATCACATGAAAATATAATAAAATGGCATTTAGTTTGATTTTTAATGCTATAAAATCGTGGAGAGGCAGCACATAATAAGAATGACACTCACTGGTCTAAAAGTGAAGCAGGAACATGGACAGGCTGATTACTGGTGACTGCTTGACACTTCAAGATCACTCCATTTGGAAAATTAGGTACAAAGGATGAATAATCTGACAAATTTCGAATAAGGTAACATTCAAATGTTAAACCATTGTGATAGACAGTGAGCTACAGGGTGAGTTATCTGTTTTTCTATTCATCAGAATCAAACAATGGTTACAAAAATTAGTCCAATAAATGATAAAGTTGCAGTTCTAAATGCATCTTCTTGTTTGTCATTGTTTGTCACTAGAAATTTCTAGCAAGATAAAAGCAATGAAAAGTCAAGCTAATGACACCTTTTACTGGCTAACTGAATAGCCAATAAAATGTGTCATTTTGCTTGACTTTTCTTTGCATCCATGATGGCTAACACCCTACCACTACAGCAAGATAAATAAAAGTTACACAAAAGTTAATATAAAATATCTTGTGCTTGACTTCTGTCTTGTTTTTAGTTTGTCTCTGCGTATTTACACTTGAAAATTACCTTAACTTTAATCTTAAAAATGATTACCAATCTGAGTTTAATATTCTTATTACAAGGTATTGTACTGTAATATTAATATAAATTTAAGTTAAATGTAATGTTTTGTTGTGCACTGTTAAATGTTTAAAAGTATACTATCATTCCTCTCGTATTTCCTAAAGCTTTGTAGAAGTTAAATGCTCAGTTATTTATTACAACTAACACAGTGTTTTACGTCCAACCCAGGTTGTTTTATGTCTTCTATGAGGTCATATGAAGGAGATGATGAATCTCAGTTTTAATAGATCACAGTTGACCCATATTTGGCTTAGTTGATGATTTGTTGAAGTCCTGCAGTTAATTTTTTATATTATTTTTCCTCAATGCCATCATGTGTTATAACAGAGCTACAGCCTATATTGCTGCCTTTAGATCAGGTGACAAGGTAACCTTCAGGTCAGTGTGGGGAAACTTATCTTGGCACATCAAAGCAGCTAAGAAAGAGCATGGCAAGAATATCCAGAGCCACTTTCATGACACCAGAGACACACAGAGCATATGACAGGAATCGAAGCCATAACAGACAATAAGATCGCACCACATCTCAGCAGTTGTGATGCCTCTATTTCAGATGTTATTAACAACTTCTACGCACGTTTAATGACATATCTGTGAGGAAGACCATTCCTCCTCAGGAAGAACAGGTAGTGTACTTGTCCACTCCTAACATAAGAAGAACTTTGTTGAAAGTAAATCCACACAAACCTGTTGGACTAGACAACATACCTGGTTAAGTGCTCAGAGAATGTGCAAACCAGCTGATGGATATCTTTGCAGACATGTTTAACAGTTCTGTGAGGCAGGCAACTGTTCTGCATGGTCTGGGGCAAGTGCAGCAATCTGTCTCTTAATGTAGATAAGGTGAAATAGATGATTGTTGACTTCAGAAAGGCCCACACTGTCCACACCCCACTACACATTGAGGGCTTAGCTGAAGAATTGGTCAAGAGCATCAAATTCCTTGGTGTGCACCTGCCAGCTGACCTTACTTGATCAATTAACACCACCTCCATAGCCAGGAAGTCACAACAGCATCTCCACTTCCTTCGGTGGCTGAAGAAGGCAAGCCTACCCTCTCCTATTCTCACCGCATTCTACAGGGGCTCCATCAAGAGTAATCTAACCAGCTTCATCAATGATTCGTTTGGGAACTGCATTTTTTTCTGACCATACTTGGTGCTACTGCTCTACTGCCAAGTTGTTTGCCTGCCTATGAAAAGTGATCTCTGATAAAGGAATACTGTACTGGTATCTCCAGATAAAAGGGTACTATCATCAGATTGGCAGGCCCAGCACTGATTCAGCTGTGGAATGGCCATAGGGGAGAGGCAGCTTGTTGGCTGAGGTCTCCAGGAATCTGAACAAATCTGTATCCTCATATGTGATAGCTATTGATTTGGTGAGCGATATAATCTTTTCTTGCAGTTTGCTTTGTAGTTTGTACTATGGCGTTTTATTCCTGTGGTGGCAATAATAAGATGGCTATCTAGCTCTATGAAGAGGATTACTTATGTTCTGTTTTGTGTATTGCATTTATCCCAGTTTTCCGCACCCATTGTACATCAGATCTACCCTTAAATGGGTCTCTTTCTTAATTGCCTATTTCAACATTTCTTCCATTTTTCCTACAAGGGTTTTTTTAGGAGTTTTTTTTCTTGTCTTCTTAGAGTCAAGGCCGGGGCGGCCCCCCCCGAGTGGTCAAAAACAGGGCATGTTAAAGAAAATTTTTGCACTCATTCTGTGATTTTGGGCTATACAAGAAATACATCGTTGTTGTTGTAAGAAAGCAACTATTTATGTGTTTTTCAAATGCTGAAACTTTTGTCAATACTGACAAAAATGCTAGTGTCCCATCCATCATCTACACTTCCTTTCCTACCAGTATCAATTTCACTACTCTGATGAGATGAGAATTTATTGTAATTAGATTACATACAGTAATTGCGGTAAATCTTTTCTACTTTGGAACACTTGATCAGTACTCCTTCGTATCTCCTTGTTTAGTGTGTTTTCATAAATAGACATTTAAACTCCCATTAATATAATGAATAGCTTATTAAATAACTAGTCCTGCCACGTGTAAAAGTTTGCTGATGACACTGCTATCGTGGGCTGCATCAGGAGTGGGCAGGAGGGGAAGTATAAGAACCTAATCAAGGACTTTGTTAAACAGTGCGACTCAAACCACCTACAACTGAACACCAGCAAAACCAAGGAGCTGGTAGTGTATTTTAGGAGGCCCAGGCCCCTCATGGACCCCGTGATCATTAGAGGTGACTGTGTGCAGAGAGTGCAGACCTCAAAATACCTGGGAGTGCAGCTGGATGATAAATTGGACTGGGGTGCTAATAATGATGCTCTGTGCAAGAGAGAACAGAGCCGACTATACTTCCTTAGAAGGCTGGCGTCCTTCAACATCTGCAATAGGATGCTGCAGATGTTCTATCAGACAGTTGTGGTGAGCGCCCTCTTCTACGTGGTGGTGTGCTGGGGAGGCAGCATAAAGAAGAGGGATACCTCATGCCTGGGCAAACTGGTGGGGAAGGCAGGCTCTGTTGTAGGCACGGAGCTAGACTGTTTGACATCCGTGGCAGAGCGACGGGCGCTGAGCAGGCTCCTGTCAATCATGGAGAATCAACTGCATCCACTGAACAGGATCATCTCCAGACAGAGGAGCAGCTTCAGCGACAGACTGCTGTCACTGTCCTGCTCCACTGGCAGATTGAGGAGATCGTTCCTCCCTCACACTATGTGACTCTTCAATTCCACCTGGCGGGGTAAACGTTAACATTATACAATGATATTGTCTGTTATACCTGCCTTGCACTCTCCACCCTGCATTTTTTAACTTGCACTGAATTTTTATCACTCTTTAATTAATATTGTTTTTATCAGTATGCTGCTGCTAGAGTTTGTGAATTTCCTCTTGGGGATTAATAAATTATCTATCTATCTATCTATCTATCTATCTGAATCATTGATGAGACATGTAAGTTGAACAAAACTACAGTTTTTTTGTGGTGTTGGCCATTTCATTACAATTCACCAATGCAATTTTTGAAAACTCCAAGAAGCCTATATTTTTAATTGCATGAATAATATTGCAAATACATTTTGTGAAAGTATCTGTTTTGAGTGATGCATGATTTTTATATTAGTCCCTTATCAAACCCCACTCATGCACCCCCACAATCACTTCCATTGAATCACTGATGTGGAATGTAGCTGTCATATTTAGAACCAAATAATAACAATATTACCAGCACATGAGTGGGACCATACCACATTACCCTGAAGGTTGTTGAGTGTGGGTAGTTACTTTAATTATTTGTAGGCACATTTCTACTTTAATTAAATACTAATTTTAATATATATCCACATTTTCTTCCTTTTGTTGTTTTTCTTTTGAAGTTGAGTGACATGAACAGAGTCCTACCCGGAGACACTCTGTTAAATTATACTTAAATTATAACATAACCTTCTCGAACCTGCTTAAACTTGGTCATGGTCATGAGGGACCAGAAAATATTCAGGGACCAGAACAAGTCTACAGTAGCACGTAAATTATATTTTTTTGTTTTTAAATATTTTCAAACTTCAAAAGTCCTAGGCACCAAGTCTAAACATCTGTCTGATGAAATTGTTCTTATCTTTATACGTATTACAAATGAAAATAAAGATTTTGTAAATATTTATATGAAAAATATAATGGAATTTATTCCCTTTTAAATTAAACATTTTTCAAAGAATGACCAAGAGTAAATCTGGTACAAGGAAGGCACAGGACAGAGAAAACAGCAAATTTTGGAAAAGAGAGAGACAAGAGGCAAACTCCTAGTATCAGCCACTGTGCACAATAATTTTGCTTACTTGAATAGAAAAGTGAAATGGATTAACATAAACAAGATGTTGAGGTTAACTTCATTGTATTTGAAGCAGCTCATCTTCACCCCAGATAAACCTCTGAAGAAAGTTGTTAATTTAACAAACGGGTGTCCAAATCTGGACTGCCTCACCAACACCCTGGCTGTAAAATAATGCTATTGTTTGAATCTGGCAACAAGAAACTGGAGAACTGTACTTTTTCCATTACAAGATTGACTCCACTAATGAAGGTTCCACTAACCTGGAAATTTAAGGCCACCCACAGTGAAGCAGACAAAACCACAGGTCATCATGCTGACTTAGTGAAGCTTTGCAAGTGACATGACATGTGCTGAACTAAGACTGACCCTACAACATCTATTGAATGATAATATGGCCTCTACTAAATATGCCTAACAGCACAAACTAATCAACAGCGGATGCACACATGGAGATGGCATACAGCACCAACACCTCCCCCTAGAGGAGAATGAATGTTGTTTTTGTACTGGGAGGGCAAATCATTAAAATGCAAAAAGCATTATTAGCTGTTGTTCATCAAATACAAAAATAGAATACAATCTGTGTGGTACAGTATGTGACAGTACAGTGTTATAAATTATTTTTCTCTTTTCCATATATTGAAATAGCACTTGGTATCACTGCCATCTTGAGTATGAGAGGGACCTGGATTTAGTCCTTCTGTTGGAGATTTCTCTGTGTACTTTAGCTACCATCCATATTTTAATGATGAGTGTATGCTTTTTACTTACAACTCTCAGTGTGTCTAATATGAAGAAGACAGGATTTCCGTGTTGTTTGTGATTGTCAGATGTCCCTTTAAGAACCCATTTCTATGTTATGTCTACAGATTTCAGGATAGACATTCTAATTTAATATATACACTCCAAAAAATTAAATCTAAGCAAGTGAAAAGTATGTATATCATGACATTAAATCTTGCTTTCCTTATTGTAAGAATTATTGACTTATATATTAAAAACTTGTATTTACAATTATTTAGCATGTGTTGAGAAATGTTGTCAAGTAAATTTTGCTCACCCCATTGGCAGATTGTTTTGCTAAATAAAAGCAAAATAACTCTCATTTAAAGTTTTTTTGTCTAGTTTTTGCATATTGTATTGTAGTGTTGCAGTGGTTTAAGAAAGTTGATTTATGGATATTATAGAGAAAAGCCAAACATATATAGATCCAGAATTGTTTTTAATAGTAAAAGTTTGCTTAAAGTATTATCACACATTGGCAGAGGGAAAAAGAAAGTCGTTTTGTCACAAATTCCAACTGCCATAGGCGAATCATCAAAAGGTGCTCTGGAGTGCACAAGGACACCGACAAAGGATGATGACCGTGATGATTTCAGAAGAATATAATGAGAAGTCAAGCAAAATGACACCTTTTATTGGCTAACTAAAAAGATTACAATATGCAAGCTTCTGAGACAAGTCAGGCCTATTACATCTTGCTTGAAGAAGGGGCCAGAGTTGCCTCAAAAGCTTGCATATTGTAATCTTTTTAGTTAGCCAATAAAAGGTGTCATTTTGCTTGACTTCTCACTACATTCACCATGGCTAACACGGTACAACGCCCTAGTACTACAGAAGAATATAATAAATTCTCTTAAGGGGTCATTACCAATGCATCATCCAAAATTAACAACAAACAAAACATTCAAAATGGCACAGATACCAGTTTCTAGCCCAGGACATTTATAAGAGAAAGAAAAAGGGAAATAGTTACTGTCAGTCAAAACAATCAATTGGATTGTTATAAAACAATATGATTTGCCTCACATATTTAAAGATAACAATAGCAACATTTATTTTTATTGCATATTTTCATACACATGATGTTGCTCAAAGTGCTTTACAAGATGTCAAAGAAAAGCAAAAAGAAACAAAATTAGATAATAACAATGAACAAACTGCATAGAAAATACACAATCCAGACTTACATAAAATAGATATGTTATTAATAGAGAATTGTTTTTTTAAGTCTCTAAAGATGTGTTCAATGATAATGCCAGACACCCAGGAGGACAGAAAAATTAAAAGGAGAAAAATTCAGCAGGAGCTCCAAGGTCAAAAATCCGCTCAGCCACAACTGGACATTCTACTTAACATTAATGTGCTTTTTACGCTTTGTCTTAGAGGAATCGGCACCGTGGGTCTTGTGGATGGATGGTGTATTCCTTCTCATTCATACTGTACATCAGTGGCTACACAATGATTTGATCAGGTTAAACGCCAACCAAAGAAACCAAAAAGAAACAGAAAAGAAAGCAGAGAAAAAGAAAGATTAATAATGATTGTAAATTTATTGAGGACTATGATAATTCTATACATATCTAGCTTATTAAATGCAGAACTAAAATACAGCAATTAAAAAGAAAAATTAAAGAAGTGGGTTTTTAGTTTTTTTTTAAGATATTCCACAGTGTTAGCCTAGCATATCTCTGTTGTAACTTATTCCATATATTTGGTGAAAAACAGCAAAAGGCCACCTCACCGTTTCTTTTATGCTTAGTTTTTGGAGTAATAAGCAGAGCATTGTTAGAAGATCTAAGATTACAACCTCGAATGTAGGGGGACAGACACTCCAAAATATAGGAAGGAGCAATATTATTTAAGTCTTTATATACCATTAGTAACATTTTAAAGTCAATTCTAAAGAAGACACAGTTGTTCATGATGTGTTTAGATTTTCTTTTTCTGGTTAAGATTCTTGCTGCTGCATTCTGGCCTAACTGCAGCTGACTGACGTCTGTACTACATATTCATGTTAGGAGTGCATTACAGTAACCCAGATGACTAAAAGTAAAAGTGTGAAATAATTTCTAAGAATATTGATGAATTAGTAAGTCTTCATTGATTTACATGCTCAATATTAAGGGACCATTTTAGTATCTCTATATAGATTATTCCAGAGTCCTTGTTGCTAAGGACTTTGTCTTCTACAGTATTGTATAGAATTTTAAATCTTGTGTTGCATTGTGCACTCTAGAGTACAGACAATGCATTAAGTTAAGGAGGAGCCTGAAACATTTATGAATTCAGATATTAACTTTTTTTTTCAAAAATAGTCTGTAAGCTTAAAAGAAACCAAAAAAAAGTATTTTATGAACTGAATTTATACACAAATGCTTATCTTTCTTGCTGTGCTTCGAATTTACTTTAGGGTGATAAGTAAACTTTAGAACAGCTGGATCATAAAGCTTTACAAATGTAAATTCTGCTTGATACAAATTAATGAGGTATCTTTTAAAAATCCTGCATATTATGAAACCAATTTAATTTTGCAGTGTTTCTCAGCTAAAGAAAGCAAATAACATAGATGTTTCAACTTTTTTGCAATTGCCAAGTTGTTCAACAGCAACCACAAAGGTGGCTTGCATAGGAGAGCCAAGACAGTACTTAGAAGGGCAGTCTCAGTGAGAGTAAGGAAAATGTGGACCATTGTAGAGAAAGAGCTTCAAATTAATATTTGAGAATGGCGCCAACTGGTGTGGCTGGCTGTCTGTTCGTCTCGCTAATCTATGTTTTATCTTTGTTTTTTTGTATTAGTTTATCTCAATGACCACTGTCCTACGATCGTGATTCTTAACATATTTTCTTGCTTGCTTTCATCTCCTGTTGGGATATTATGTGAACCTCCACCTTTGTTTTATTCATCTCCTGACTTCTTCACCTGGACGCCGGTGTTTACCTGTATCAGTGAGCTGAATGCCTCTCGGAGACGCAAATGCACCCACTGCCGACATGGAAAAAGAGCCGGCATTGCTGTTAAACAATGCCGACTCAAGTCCCAGAGCTTGGATTCCTGATGCCTGCGAATCATCTATGACCCATCTTCTCCTGCACAGGACTCCATCCCTGGTCCATGGGTGCTGGATACCGGAATTAATTTCTCCATTTCAAGAGAGCATCACTTTTCCTCGGTGTGCAATCAGGCAGTAAACACTGCTAATCTTCGCACGCTCACCCGTGCTCATCCCGCAACATGCTCTTCTACCTCTATCAAGGCTGCTCTCTTGAACGTGAGATCAGTGTCTAATAAAACTTTTATTCTGCATGACTTTATTACCTCAAATAATCTGGATTTCTTCTTCATCACTGAGACCTGGATTTTAAATGGTGACTCTTCATGTTTTATTGACTTGGTACCATCAGGTTATTCATTTTTAAACTCTCCTCGTCTAATTTGCTGTGGTGGGGGCATTACCACTGTTTTTAAAAATATTTTCTTGTGTCAGAGCTTTACAAGGAGTCCGTTTAGCAGCTTTGAACTGCAACCTTTCGAAGTGTGCAGCTCCCCTTCTTTGTTGTTTGCCGTGGTTTATAGACCTCCTGTAATTAATGATACTTTCATTTCTGAATTCTCTGATCTCCTGGCTGATATTACCCTCTCCCATGACAAAGTATTTATTGTTGGTGAATTTAACATTCACGTTTGTTGTCAATCGAAACCTTTGCTTAATGACTTTTTATCACTATTGGACTCATTTGATTTTATCCAGCATATTAATCTGCCAAGTCACTCTCTCGGTTACACCCTTGATCTAATTCTTACTTGTGATATTTCAGTTAATAATATTGATTTATGCGATGTTTCTTTCACTGATCACTTTTCTATAATGATGGATATGAATATTATTGTTGATGTCCCGACTAATAGCTCTCCCCCACGCTGCTCGCGCTTTTTAAATTCTTATATTATATCCAATTTTAAAACCATTTTCTCTAGTCTTGATGTGCATGTCCAAAATAATGGTATCGATGATTCTGTCTTAAAATTAAATTTTTCCTGTAAAACGGTTTTAGACTCTATTGCGCCGCCCAAGATACACAGTAATAAAGGAAGACCTGCTCCCTGGCTAAATGAAACTACGCTATCGCTGCACCATGCCTGTCAAACTGCTGAACGCCGTTGGAAAAAAGATGGACTTATTGTCTCTAAACAGATTTTTAGGACTTCTCTTTTCAACTTCCAGACTGCAGTTAAGAAAACTAAACAAGATTTCTTTGCCGATTTAGTATCCTGTCATTCTAAGAATCCTAGGGTCTTATTTAATTCAATTAATGCGGCCATTCACCTGCATTGTGTGATGGGATTAAATAGCACTGTTCATTCATGTGAGCAGTTTCTATCATTCTTTGTCAGCAAAATTGATACTATCCGCTGTGGCATTGTTCAAACTGACTATAAACTTCCTACTGTTAATCATGACATTGTCTTAGAATCCTTTGATCTAGTCTCACTTTCAAAGTTAAAAAAAAACTATTGACACCCTTAAACCAGCTCCGAGCCCCCTCGATATAGTACCACCACGCCTCTTAGTGGAAGCCCTTTTGGGCCAATCCTTACTAGCCATTATCAATGATTCTATTAGTGAGGGAGTTGTGCCCTCATTTTTTAAACATGCTGCAGTCCGTCCCCGTCTAAAAAAAGCAGAATTAGTTCCTGGAGTTTTAGCCAATTTTCGCCCAATTTCCCAACTGCCATTTCTGGCTAAAATTCTAGAAAGAATTATTTATAATCAATTGGTCGATCACCTTAACTCCAATAATTTATTTGAGATCTACCAATCTGGCTTTAAGCGTTATCATGGTGTTGAAATGGCCCTCCTGAAAGCATTCAACAACATCTCTATTATTACTGACTCAGGTGACGCGGCAGTCCTTCTCCTCCTTGACCTGTCCGCTGCCTTTGACACTATTGACCATGAGATATTGCTGATGCGGCTTGAACATCTTGTTGGGCTTAAAGGGGCTGCTCTTAACTGGTTCAGGTCATATTTAACTGGTAGACACTTTTCAGTGACTTTAAATTCCTCTTTTTCATCTACTGCTCCTCTTAAATATGGTGTTCCTCAGGGATCCATTTTGGGTCCTATTTTATTCTCTATATACCTTCATCCTATTGGAGCTATTTTTAGGAAATTTAACATTTCTTTTCACTGCTATGCTGATGATACTCAGGTTTATATTCCTGTCTGCAGCTCTGCAATAAATCAACTCCACAACTGTCTTTCTGAATTAAGATCCTGGATGGCTAATAATTTTCAAAATAAAACGGAGGTGCTTATAGTGGGTCCATCAGCTAAAGCCCAAATTGGTCTTGGATTTCTCGGTTCTTTCTATGTCTTTTGCAAACCTCAAGTCCGCAATCTAAGTGTTATCTTTGACAGTAACCTCTCTTTTGAGAAACAAGTAAATTCTGTAGTCAAGACTTGCTTTTTCCAGCTTTGTCTAATAGGTAAGATCAAGCCTTTTTTATCTTCTAGGGATCTTGAGAAAGCTACTCATGCTTTTATTTTTACTCACCTCGAATACTGCAACTCACTGTATTCTGGGATTAACAAATCCCTGATACACAGGTTACAGTTGGTCCAGAATGCTGCCGCTCATTTTCTGGTTGGGGCAAGAAAGCATGACTCTGTTTCTCCTGTTTTAGCTTCTTTACACTGGCTGCCTGTCAGTTTTCAAATTGATTTTAAAATATTGTTGCTAGTTTTTTAATCTTTACATGGGCTTGCTTCTGCCTATTTATCTGATTGTGTGTTTTATACCAGCCACCCAGAGTGCTTAGATCTTCTGGTCAATTGTCTCTTATTGTCCGTCCTACCAAGTGTAAAACTAATGGGGACAGGGCCTTTGCAGCTGCTGCCCCTCACCTGTGGAACTCTTTACCTCATCATATAAAGGAGTCGTCTACAATTGAACTGTTCAAAACAAGATTAAAGACTCATTTCTATTCACTTGCATTCCGTGACCTTCAGTAATATTGATGGTTTCCTCATTGTGATTATATAACGTTACTTCTATTTATTATGTATTTTATTTATGTTCATATATTTTATTTCTATTTATGTTATTTGTTTGTTTTCTTTTATTCTATTATTGTAAAGCACTTTGGCCACAGCATTCCTATGTTGTTTTAAATGTGCTATATAAATAAATTGACATTGACATTTAAATTTATACAGCTGAAGACCTGCAAACATTATAGTGGAGAGTGCAACCAGGAGAAATCACAGAAAAAAATAAGTACTTAAAATAAATCCTCCAGTCCCAGAAAGGCAGCATTGCTAATGTTATTTCTAAGAGTCTTGCAAACACTGAGTTAAAATTTAAAGGGTTGGAGGTTATGTAAAGTGGCCGGGCAGGTTTGCCATGGGTCTGACACTTAATTAGGGTCAAGCCTAGTACATTGTGGACTGAAAAGCCCATCTTTGTACATGTGTGGCTGAAAGGGATCCTTTTTAATTCATTACTCCACCTACATTGAGATAATGGTTATGGAAGAATGGCAGAAAGCCATGACAACTCCCCAAGATGGATAAGTCACAGTAGGAGGTTCCTGCTTTTTACAGGAAAAAACCTGCTATATACTGTATCACAGAGTGCTGGCTGTACTGGACCTATCAAGGCTATCTTGAACCTTAATGGGCACAGTGGGAGCACTACTGCCTCGCAATAAGGCGATCATGGAGTTTGCTAAGCACTTTGAGTAGTGGGAAAAGCACAATAGAAAGAATTATTATTTATACAAAAAGGATAAAGTCTGCAGCAATGCCTGGGCCAACAGAGGAAACTGTGACTGATGGCTCCAGAACTTTAAAATAATTTTTTTTTTCTCCAGAAGGAAGTGCCTTTCTTTGAAATTTAAAGGGTGTTCCATACTGTTGGCCTATTCATTTTTCAATTATGAGGTAAGGTGAAAAAAGAGCTCAACTGGATAAAAAGTAGTACAGAAAGAGAATCTGTTAAAACATAAATGTAAATGGGAAGGGGCCATTTTCTGATAAGGGTAAACAGTAACTGTATTTTTACAACTTGAGACTTACATTCATCAGTCTGAGAAAACCAATCATGTGAATTGGCCACCAAGAATATTTTCCTTTAATGATATCTTCCATTGCTAATAGTCTGGACAAATCATCGAAAGAGTCAATTGGCTCCAAATATTTGCAGAAATGTTCTCAAAGCGGCTCACTATCCGTAAAAGGATCAGTCACTGTGGCAGCACAAACTGTAATTTTTTCCACTTTTAAAGGGTCCCCTGAAGTCAATTAATAGGCATGATGGAGTGTCAGCTCAAACTGTAGATTACTGATATCTAGGCTAGTGCAACTTTCAGCGACATTACAGAATTTTTCATTCACTATTCATTTTTCTATCTTGCTTATCCCGGGCAGGGATGCAGAGCAGTTGGAGCCTATCCATGTGGTGTTTTATTTTACATAACTTATGCAGTTAGGTTTAGGTGCAGGACAAGGAAAGGGTGGTAGTGCTTGTTTGGTCTTAATACCAGTGCTTGAACGGGGCCTGTACCAGCAGTTGTTGTATTATTGAAGAGGACACCCAACCCTCTGATATTATATATAATTACTAATATAGACTACTCCAATATCTAAGGGAGAGGCCTCGTCGAGTAAAAGTAATAAGTGATTGGGAGGAGGAACAAGACACTGACTATACAAACAAGTGCCAGTAATCTGATTCCACTTCAAGCTCTGCTTGAGGGCAAACAGGAATATAATTGTGTACATGGAATGAATCACCTATGAATCAATGTAAAAATATTACTGAAAACTACAAATCTGTAAGACAGCAAAACTAACTGCTGTGTCCCAAGTTAAAATGCCTGTGCACCATTCTCCCACTTCCCCCCACTGCCCAAGATGCTTTCCATGGTTCATGGGTAGAGCAGCTAATTATTCAAAATCCACAAGCATCGATCTCTCCACCCTGTCCACCTCCCCAGAGGTAATATACAGTACATCGTCAATATTTTGAAATGAAGATTTGATGTTGTGAACTTTTAAGACATCACACAGCCCAACTTTGTATCTTTAATATCTGTAAACCTGGTAGGTTACTAAAGCATACAAAGGGGTCTAATCTGGTGTTGGTTACCATCTTATCATCTCCACCAGACTAAAACGCTTATGAAGTGTGACTAAATGCTACAGAAAAACACATCATTCACAGTCTGTCCTGTTTACCTGTTAATTGCAATATTTGGCTAAGATTTGAGTTCACATAGCACAATTTACATCACATGAAAATAAATCAGACTTAGTAAACTGAAGTTCAGTTAAATTGACTTCATTTTATTTTTATATGGCACAATTTTCATTGGAAACACAATGAACTGTCCACATGTAAAACCATAGTAACTTAAAATAAAATACAAAATAACACTAAAATTAAAATGCCATTGTGTACTAAGTACATACAATAGATTTTTCTAAAGAAAGTGATATTTTTAAAGTCAATGGTAGTAATAATATTACTAATATACAAATTCCAGAGAAAATAACTTTCAGAAGCATACTGCTCTTTAGGAAAAATAAAATCAAAATCCATCAATCCATTGACAATCAAGACCCTTCCTCAACATTCAACAATTTACTTGTTGTTATATTCCTGTTATTTGTGAGAAGAAATTTTCAATTTTGCCATCAATACTTTATTTTTTTTCTGACAAGTAAATTGCTAGAATGCTAAGCTCAATGCCCCATAATGATGAGTTTCTGTCTGTTCAAGCTATAAAATTCTTCCTCCAGCAAAGTGGGCAATTTTCCTTAAACTATTATACCATTAAAATGCAGAACTTGATGAATTAATCTCTGAAAAGCAAAGCCTATTTGCAATAAAATTGGAATTAGCTAAATGTGTAATTAAAAGTCATATACAGCCAACATACAGTATATGGCTGTCCATTGTTTCTTTTTTAGAGAATACATTATTAAAATTCTAATAACAATGCAATTTTAAAAGAATAACTGTTTAAACTGTCATTTCTGTTTCAAAAATAAAGCCAGTAGTTGATATGCCATAATGGAAATATTGTATAAAAATACTGACAAACCAAAACTAATTTAATTGTAATATGTAAGCTGTAAGTTACTATTCACTCTGAAGTGTGTTAGCAGTGAAAGCCAATGCAGTGATTATAGCTTTGAATATTAAATACTGAAAGGTTTTGAAAGATGGTAGAAAAAGTCCATTACAAACAAATCAGGTGTACAGTAGTTAGGGTGCTTGCATTAAATTCTAATTACTGGTATAATTTGTCTACATAAGTCTTTAAAATCCAAACAATGTATGCTTGAAATAGTGTCTGATACAGTCTTAAGATTAATTGTTCTCCTTTTAATGGTTTGCTTCAGTTTTATTGTGCTATTGCCCATTGTGCATTATTTTGTTAATGACAGTGATTATTTGTATTACATATCCCTAAATCTCCCTATAATACAAGTCCATGTCTTTAAACTCATAGCAGGGAGTTACATATATGATGTATAAAGAGAAATTCATTTTTTCTATTATTTCTATTATTATTTACAGCTCCATTGTCTCTTAAGGTAGCTGATACTGTTCTCATTACTATTTATATGCTGCTCAAAAAATTAAAGGAACACTTTTTAATCAGAGTATAGCATCAAGTCAATGAAATTTCTGGAATATTGATCTGGTCAGTTAAGTAGCTGGGAGGGTTGTTAATCAGTTTCAGCTGCTTTGGTGTTAATGAAATTAACAACAGGTGCACTAGTGGGGCAACAATTAGATGACCCCAAAACAGAAATGGTTTAACTGGTAGAGACATTTTTCCCTCCTCATCTTTTCCGACTGTTTTTTCACTAGTTTTGCATTTGGCTATGGTCAGTATCACTACTGGTAGCATGAGGTGATACCCAGACCCTACAGAGGTTGCACTGGTAGTCCAACTTCTCCAGGGTGGCACATCGATACGTGTCATTGCCAGAAGGTATGCTGAGTCTCCCAGCACTGTCTCAAGGGCATGGAGGAGATTCCAGGAGACAGGCAGTTACTCTTGGAGAGCTGGACAGGGCCGTAGAAGGTCCTTAACCCATCAGCAGGACCGGTATCTGCTCCTTTGGGCAAGGAGGTACAGGATAAGCATTGTCAGAGACCTACAAAATAACCTCCTGCAGGCCACTGGTGTGAATGTCTCTGACCAAACAATCAGAAACAGACTTCATAAGGGTGGCCTGAGGTTCCCAATGTCCTCTAGTGGGCCCTGTGCTCATTGACTGGCACCATGAAGCTCGATTGGCATTTGACATAGAATACCAGAATTGGCAGGTACACCAGTGGCACCCTGTGCTTTTTACAGATGAGAGCAGGTTCACCCTGAGCACATGTGACAGACATGAAAGGGCCTGGAGAAGCTGTGGAGAACGTTATGCTGCCTGTAACATCATTCAGCATGACCGGTTTGGTGGTGGGTCAGTGATGATCTGGGGAAGCTTATCCATTGAGGGATGCAAAAAAATCTCTACAGGTTAGACAACAGCACCTTGACTGCCATTAGGTATTAAGATGAAATCCTTGGACCTTTACATGGAAACCCACCTGATTGGGCACATGTTAAAAACATTAGGAAAAAACATTAGAACAATTTTGACTAGACTTAATTCTATTCACTTATTTTCTCCAACATAACATAACATTAAGTATTGAAGATCCCCAAATTACTACTGCTTGCAGGACTACTTTTTAACTTATTGCATGTGTTTGTTGCTCTTTGTATAAACTAAAACTTTCTTACATTTGTGAAAAATTTACCATCTGTGTCCTTATGTTCTTGCTGAAGAACACATTTCAAAGTAACAGCTGAGATCTACCATAATAATTTCCTTCATAATTTTAAACACTTCAATAAACTCTTTATCTCTGTTCAAGCTTCAACTCCTTGAACATTTCTTCATAATTTATACATTGCAGGTCGGGAATCAACTCTGTTGTTCTCCTTTTACTCTAGCACTGTAGACCAAAACTGTACACAGTACTCTGAATTAGGCTTTAATAGTGTATTATATAACTTAAAGAAATTCTCTATTTACTTGTACTCTACACTCTGGCCTATATAACCTAACACCCTATTAGCCTTTTAGTCTGTTCTGTGCCCTGTCTGAAAGTTGATAATACAGTCGATTTTGACTTCTCCATTCTTCTTATAAGATGTACTTCCAAGTTTTAAACTTCCTATTGTGTTTGGCCGCATCTAATCACTGGGCTTGTCTATAATCATATTTTTCATTTATGATTGCACCCTACAAGACAGGTTAAGTTATGCAGAAATCATGTGGTATTGGTGATTAACTGTTAAAGAATTATTGAACTGCAAATGTGAAAATCTGGTTGTTTTTTAAACATGTTTAAATATTTAAAATTCCTCAGTAATTATTGTGGTCAATATAAATGCATTCAATTACTTTTGTTTTATTACACAATAGTTTCTAATTATTTAGAAGTAAAAATCATGTAGATGTCATGTGTTTTTGACATATTGTAATTAAAAGAAGCAAAAGTCCAGCGAGAATGGTTACTTGTAGTGAGGCTGTCTCAGGTTTTGTTTTTTTTTTCTAGATATTTACACAGAAATTCTAAAATTTGTATTTAAAAGTTAGAGTATACCAGAAATAACTGCAAAATCTTGTAAAAAATTTGTTTTTTTTCATGTCATGCTCTAACAGAAAGACAGAAATCAAATTTTATATTGTAATGTCCCTTTCCAGGTGGGAGAATTAAACTGTACAAGCAAGTGAATGCTGCAATAAAAAAAGGGTTTATCTATCTATCTATTGCTCTTCTGCATGAACTGAACGTCCAAACTCAAAACAAACTATGTCTGAACAGAAAAACACATGTGTCCGCACCATCAAGCTAGTAGAGTTTTATTATTTTCTTTTTTGGCATAAAGAATTTCCTTAACAACTCCCACCCACAGCATCCCAGTTGCTGCTTTATTTTAAAGAAGCAGATGGAATTCCATTGTGTTCTTCAACTGTCCCCCTCTCCCTGGCAAAATAAATGGTTGCCCTGTGCCTTGTGAAACATTCTTTCAGGCTTCCTCCTCGAGACCCTCAGTATAAGGTGGTTCCCCCTCATGTACCAGTTCAAACTCAATGGCATGCTCAGGCGCCTCTTCTGGAGTTGTGGATCAGGCAAGCTGCCTATGGTTGGGCAGTGCTTTTTGCTCAAGTCCAAAGAACAATGCATCACACACCAATTAGATTGGGATACCACAGAGAAAGTGTGCATAGGCTCACCTCACCAGCCTCTGTACCTCTGCAGCAAAAGTTCCTAGGCCCTCTCCAGACTGCCAAGTTCGTTCATGCATTTGCCTTTGCAATCCTAATATAGTTTCTGTCCACCCGAAACGACTCTCAATAGCCTTCAAAAGTTGCTCCAAGTCCATTAAATCTTTCCCTGGAATATCCTCAAGGACTTTCAAAGTCTCCCCTCCCATCGCTGCAACACGTTGCACTGCTTGATCTTTGGTCCACCACCTGTTCACCTCTGTGATAGCTTCAAACGTGTTCCAAAAGGCTTTCCAGTTGCCAGTCCCATAGCGCCCCTGGTTGCAACTTCGGAACTTCATGTCCTTCCCTCAAAGATCTCAGTTCCTCATGTTCGTCAGCTGGTACTTCTTTGCAGTATAGTAACCAACATGGTGGAAGTGGTAATTTGTCATCTGCCATTCTAACTTCCTCTGTGAGAGTGGTCTCAATAGGATATCTTATCCTACTTCTGACATAAGAACAATTAGAATGTAATGTCCCTTTCCAGGCGGGAGAAATAAAGTGCATGAGAAGTGTGCAGTACAGACAGTTTTTGAGCATAGAGGGAGATGTGTTTCCTCAGTTATCCAAGGAAGCAAAGTCATTGGCAAGAATTTTTTAAGCTAAGATGTTGTATTTTGCCAGCTCCATGTCATTAGTAATGGTGACTCCAGGAAATTTAGAGGACACATTGTCATTCTGGCTATATCAGATGTCAGGGCACTTCTCTGCAAGATGTCTGATCATTGTTAAAATGCTGGATTAAATATAAACACTTTATAATTAGAAAAACAGGAACCTAGCCAACACAAGTCCTACTTGTCCTGATAAACCCATGTACAAAAAAAAAATTGCAAAACACAAATGTCTTCCACAACCCCATCCAATATTTGCAATGGGTAGATTTGACTTTTGCTGCTGACATGCATGAAGGTATTTATGAAGAAATCTCCACTGCTGCTTGATCCTGGAAATTAAATCTTATTAGGCTGGTAGGGAAATTTGTGTTCTTCATTATAGCATTGACTGAGTTTTTGTTCTTTGATTCATTGAATTTTTTATTTATGCTTTGATTGTCCCAATAAATTTCAAATTGAATTTTATCTTAGCAAGCCTCATTTGTCCAAGCTTCAAGGCAATACATTTTCTCTTAGTTCAGTCTATACTCATACACAACCAACAGCAGCAACTGTAAAATGGAAGAAAAGTAAAGTACAAATCTTTTTAATAATATGTGTACATTTTATTTAACTTTGCTGTGTGGATTGGGTGGATGTGTGCTTTCATCTGACAGTAGTTAAATTGAGGAGAACTTAATGTATGGTGGCAAAACCTCCAAATACAAGTCACTTAATCATAGGCTGGAGAGTACCTTGATGTTCAATTGGTGATTCTCTCACAGAGCATGTCCAGAGTAGGAAAGAGACAAACCACAACTGAGATTTTTGATTAAACAGCAAGTTTCATCTGTAGGATCAAAGGCAAATTTATATGGCTGATACTTTTCAATCTACTACACAAAATTAGATCCCTCTCAAATGGCGATTTTTGCTTTAGGAGCCTTTCATGTTTCATATCTGTGAATAATGTAAACATTATTTTTGCAGACCACCGATATTTCATGTAGACTAATTGGAATAACAAAGATGCTTGCAAAAATGCATATGTTTATATGTAAAAATTAGTGCTGGGCAATGATTAAAATTTTTAATTGCGATTAATCCTATGATTGTCACATTGTTGTGCACAAAATTCAGTAATGAACTCAAAAGTAGTGCATTACACGTATTTGGTCTGCAAACACTTTAAACAAATAAGGTGCTTTTTAACAGCAGTATTCCCTTTACATACTAGCAGTTAAAATATTTCTTGTAAATCTCAACTTAAACGTTAATGTAATTGTAATGGGCTAGAATTCAGTATTCTAAAGAAAATGACATTTCTGTGTGTTGCTTTGTGTAATGGGCTATAAACCAGTGTTTTAAAGAAAAGGCAGAATTTCTGGAAAATTCTGCTACAGGTTATTGCTGATGGCTATCTACAGGACATAAATATTTACCTGTCTTGCTAAAGAGTCACCTGCTTTGAATAGTCAGACTGCTTTGATTTAGTATCTCATCTACACACAATGTGGGGATACAAAACTGTCTGCTTCCTTGGAAAATTGGTTTCTAATCAAGTACTCAAAGTAAATGTGTTACACTATATTTTATGCAGAGGAAATTGGCTTGCACCATTGTTTTCACTAATTGCCATACTGATCAATGCAGAAATTGAAGCATATATATATTTCTGGGAAAAGGAGAATTAAAAAAAAACAGAAGTATGGTCTGAACTATCGGGACTGCTGCCTGTTTCTTTAATGCTTTTCACCATAGCGCTGTGGCTACACACTGTAGCAACAGTGAATTGTACCTGGCCCAGGTTCCCCTAGACCGTGAGGCCGGTAACAATTGGGGACTCGATCAGCACCCTGTCATGGAGACAGCCTTCACTACACCTGGTAATTCCTGTTGTGAAACTTCAGGGATGACTCTGGTAATTGAGTCATCCAGAGAGCCCAGCTTCAGGTACAGAAGGGAGATAGCAACATCCGGACCACGTAAGATGCTGATCTGGGATATCCATAAAAAATTAATATTACTGGATTACAATCAACTCAGCATCCTGGCTGCAATTATAGAAGATGAAGAAGGGAATGAAACTATAGAACTCTCACAACTGCGTGAACAATAACTTTATCATTTCCTTTTTAATTATGAAATTTGGAGGTGAAGGCATGTCACACCTACTTCACCTCCAGGATATGATTTCACAACTCCAAACTGGAAAGGATTTCACCCCTGCTAGGAGTAAGTATTGTACAGGTGTTATCACCACAGGACTGGATCAGGATACTCATTTGAGCCAAGCTAAACATCTTGGCACAAACTTTGAAAATAGGAGGAACTCTCGGGACTTGGGGAAAGGATGCCTCCCTTATATCACTGCAGATCAAGTGGTAAGACTTACTGATGTCGCTGCTTTTCTGCCTCGCAGGGAGTTCAAAGTCCATGGTGGCCAAATCTATGATGGGGTTCTGAAATTTTATACAGTAACCTTTGCAAACAAATAGATGTAGGGCTACATGAGGGATTTACTGAGTCTGAAATTGTTAAGTCTGTACTAAAAGCAGTTAAACCAGGTATCTTCAAAAATTTTCTCATGAGTAGAGATGATCTCACATTAGAAGAACTCAAACGATTTCTTAGGCTACACATTAGGGAAAAAAGCAGCACTGAACTGTTTCAAGCAATACAAAGCAACAAGATAGGGAAGCACCTGAAGAATCTGTATATAGAATAATGGATCTTCAACAGCGTGTGCTGCTCGCATCAGAGTAGCATGAAGCTGAATTCAGCTATGTCAGAAGATTAGTGCAGGGCATATTTCTTCATACCCTTTATCAAGGGTTGAATGAGAAAAATAACAACATCAGACAAGACCTAAAACCAATTCTCACTGACACGAAGGTGACTGATTTTGTAATACTAGAGCAGATAATTGGATCGACCAGGGAAGAAGCAGAGAGAATAAAGCGACTCAACCCACTGAGTAAACATAGGTCAGTCACTGTAAATTCAGTAGAGGCAAAAGACGATACACAGGCTGATCAGACTAAAGTGAGTCAGGCAAATGATAGGATGCAAGTGGACAGTGCAGCTGTTAAGCAGTTAACAACTCAAGTGTCTGAACTAGCAAAGAAATTTGAAACGATTGTGAAATTTAATTATAATGATAATCTGACAGCTATCCATGCACCTCAAGTTCAAAGTACAACTATTGAGCAGCTAATAGCTCGAGTGTCTGAACTAGCAGAAAATTTTGATAACATTGCAAAATATACTGATACCAATAGTTGGAGAGCCGTTCGCGCACTTCCACAACTGGACTAACAGGTATCAAGTTTTAGTCCCAAAACAATGATGCAGAGGATGTGTCCAGCAGGGAAAAGAAATTGTGCCACCACTGTTTCCACTGTGGTCAGATGGGACACAGAGCAGCTGGCTGTACCAAGAGGCGGGAATCGGGAAACAGAAGTAACAGGTCCTCTCAGACTGAGGAATCCACAATGCGACACACCTGTCTAAGGACTGCAGTTATACAGAATCCTATGTACCAAGCCACACAATAGTGTATCCAGCATACCCAGGATTTGACTATTACCTAAGACCATTGGTTGAGACACAATAGACACTGAACCAAAGGCCAAGCCTTTGGAGCAAAATGTCAGGAGACATCTCAAAAAAAGTAGGAGAGAGTGTAATGGGCTGGAATTCAGTATTCTAAAGAAAATGACATGTATGTGTGTTGCTTAGTGTAATGGGCTATAAACCAGTGTTTTAAAGAAAAGGCAGAATTTCTGGAAAATTCTGCTACAGGTTATTTCTGATGGCTATCTACAGGACATAAATATTTACCTGTCTTGCTAAAGAGTCACCTGCTTTGAATAGTCAGACTGCTTTGATTTAGTATCTCATCTACACACAATGTGGGGATACAGAACTGTCTGCTTCCTTGGAAAATTGGTTTCTAATCAAGTACTCAAAGTAAATATGTTTACACTATTTGTTATGCAGAAGAAATTGGCTTGCACCATTGTTTTCACTGATTGCCATGTTGATCTATGCAAAAATTGAAGCATATATATATTTCTGAGAAAAATGGAATAAAAAAAACAGAAGTATGGTCTGAACTATCGGGACTGCTGCCTGTTTCTTTTATGCTTTTTACCATAGCGCTGTGTCTACACACTGTAGCAACAGTGAATTGTACCTGGCTCAGTTTCCCCTAGACCATGAGGCCGGTAACATAAGCAAATCTATACTAATAAAAGGCAAAGCCCTCACTGACTCACTCACTCACTGACTGACTGACTGACTGACTGACTCATCACTAATTCTCCAACTTCCCGTGTAGGTAGAAGGCTGAAATTTGGCAGGCTTATTCCTTACAGCTTCCTTACAAAAGTTGGGCAGGTTTCATTTCGAAATTCTACGCGTAATGGTCATAACTGGAAGGTATTTTTCTCCATTTACTGTAATGGAGTTGAGCTTGACCGCCGTGGGGGCGGAGTTTCGTGTGACATCATTACGCCGCCCACATAATCACGTGAACTGACTGTCAACGCACTATGTAGAAAACCAGGAAGAGCTCCAAAATACGCTGAACAAAACATGCATTATATAATTGAGAAGGCAGCGAAACATTAAGAAGCGAGCGAGTGACATACTACCATATTCATCAGTACAGCTACTTCGGAAACAAAGCGAGGTATAAACCTAAACTTTAAATTAACTTAATAGACAGGCTGCCGCTGGTGCTTTTCGTGCCCACGGGTAATGCGGGATACAAGTTTAATGAGAGGACGCAGGATATAAACGAGAGTTTTGATCACTTTGTAACTAAGTTAAAATTGCAGGTGAAGGGGTGTGCTTATGCAAATTCCGAGAGACTGTGTTTGTGGGGGATTGACAGTTAAGGCGGGTGGGGGAGTCACGTCATCATCTCCCCTCCCATTTACCTCATTTCGCTCTGAGCTGAGCTCCGCGGCTAACGCCGTCTTCCGAAGCAACTTCGTCACACTGCCACCAAATACAGAGAAATCCACAAGTTAATACACACTCTGTCTCTAGACTTTCTCCACACTGAATCCTCCAGGCACTACTTACAAAAGGTTACATTGACAATCGTGTTACGTTATTTTTAAAATGTTTAATTTTCTTAGCACAAGCACAGCTGAGAAGCTTCGATGCATGTGCTCCATAACGCGTTAAAAAATAATGCATTTAATCACACTTTGCATTACAATCAAAGGGGAACTTTTGTCAATGCATGATTTCCTGGTACACCGATAACATTGATCAGCGCATCCCAATTCATTTTAGCCTCGCACCACCTTGGTTTGAGAAGAAGTATGAAAAGATATGAGGTTAACACACAAAAACAGATCACCAATTCAAGCTTTATGAATAATCGATTCGCCATCAATAATTGTTTTGGTAAAGCCATACTCAGTGTAATCCTCCTTCCATTTTATAATTTTTCCGCCACTAACGGTAAAAAAGTAAGAGCGAAGCGAGGGTGACTTATTTAGGCAGGCATATATATGACAGCAACACTCATGACAATCATGTTACGTTATTATTAAAATGTTTCCTTTTCTTTTTCATTACTTCTTTAACCCAGTACTTCTCCGCTGCGAGGCGCGGGTATTTTGTATATGAATGACCTCCAAAGAGCGCGGAGACTTTTGATCATGTGAACGTGTCTGCAAAAACTGGCGTCTCCTGCCCAGCAAAAGTCGAGCAGCCAGCGCGCGCGCATAGCTGTGCCGGCCTTTCAGACGCTGACTGCGCTTCTGCGGCAAAATAATATCAAGGCGCTTCGCACTTTATTTTGCACGTATACGATTATGAGGTCGTCAGCTCGGATTATGAAGACACGCACAGGAGTGAAGGACTGACAGTGCCATCACAGCCGATTAATAGCTGGGACGTCTCACCAGTCTGCACAAGACCCACCGCGACTGTCCCCAAAAGGCGCTCATATCGTCAGCGAACACATCTCTCTATACTATATAAAAGAAAAAGGCAACTTTCCTTTCTTTACACCTTTTTTCCTTTTATCCCAAACCAAAGCCTTTCTCTCTTAACACTGCAGAGGACACAAAACTAATTTTCTTTAATTGCTGGTAAGGCACATTACCAGAGGCAGAAATTTGGACTTTCACATAGAAAATGTAATTTCTATACCACAGCCGTCGTGTAGCGCCTTTCAAAAGGGATCTACTACCGAGAGATGATCCATATACATTTTAGCTACTGTTAGTACTACTTACCTATTCTGTTATACCGTCTTTAAAATGTAGTTTACCCGCAACCACTCCAGTAGTGCTCAATGTACCTTTACTTCTTAAAACGTTAATGTTTTACTGTTTAATAACTTATAGACTACATTTTATTATTTTTCCCTTGCACTCAGTGATCAAAGCTATACACACACATATAGACACATATATATATATATATATATATATATATATATATATATACACATATATTTATATATACCTGTGTGTATGTTTGTATGTATGTGTATACACACACACACACACACACACATACATACACACACACACACAAATTATATATATGTGTGTGTCTGTGTATGTATGTATGTATATGTGT